>OY728153.1:1951837472-1953087472 GCA_963277665.1 Viscum album | reverse complement strand
TAAATTTAAGCTTATTTATAGAAATTTAATTCTTGTAAAATTAATTTATTTGATTTTGGGATAATTTTTCTTTAATAATTTTTATCATTCTTTCTATTTTGTGAGTCACTCTATAGATCACCTAACTCTTACCTGATTCACTTACCTTTACAAGAGTAACCATGCATGAAAATTTGGAAAAGACCTCAAGTTACCACAAGAATAACTTCTAACTATTCGAGTCTCTTTAACTTTGGGAAGATCGACCTATCATGCATTTTATATACCTGATGCATGAAAAAAGCATGGTCACTTTACCAACTATGGACAATTGTCTATAAGTGAACCACCCAACCTATCACAAGAAGAAAATTAAAGCTATTTCACCCCATATTCCTATTCATTTAAAGATACCACTAGTAGGAAATACAGGTTGTAGTGCCTCATGGACTACTATATAAGGACAACCAAGTTTTTGTAGCTTTAATCCCAAGCCACAACGCACCTCATATTGACCATGGCTAAGGTTAAAGTTTAATAATAGAGGATTAAATCCTCTATATCAATCCATATGTCACCAAAACATCACTCCACCTATTTCACTCTAATATTCAACCTATCATATCCTTCCCCAACCTACTGTGGAGATCTTAACAAAACATGTTAATGAAAAAGAGATTGATGTTGAGCCTCCATTTGAAATATTAATGTTGTGGGGTGAGATTTAGGAAGATTCTAATTTTTTGGGAACATATGTGATAGTTCAAAATAGGTTCTAATATTAGATTAATAGATAGTACTTATTGAGTTCATGATTTTTTAAAGAGTTGATCAACCCAATCTTGATAAATATGGTTGGTTGTATACACCTATAATGGAAACTGAAACTAATAATGATGAAAACGAGAGATAAATTGAAGAAAAGGAGAAGTTTAAGACTGTCCAAGTCTCTTCAAAGACATACCAACCACAGTTACAATTATTTGAAGATTATTTTTTTGTTGATTCATGTTTTATGAACTAAATATCCCTACTACTTGTGTTAATTCCATATACAGGAGCTAGTCAAAAATAAAAGGGACCTCCTTGTTTCCCAATGTTACAGCTACTTGAATAGGTGTTTACACAAAACAATTTCTCAATCAAATTCCCAAATGAATGAAAAATGTATATATTATAACCCAATGTCCTCTTAAGAACACTACAACCTGATTCTCACAACAACCACTAGGTTTAACCATCCAAAACATAGGCACTAACCTCCACCATTCTAGCCTACTTGCACAAAACATGAATCCATATCATGATAATTTCCAATATAGTATAATGGTGTGATCCAAAAATGTAGTTTTTTCAACCGATTCTTCTCTAAGAACTTCATCCCACCTGTCACACCTAAGATTTACCTTTTTCAAATCACACCCATCTTTGGTCATCACTCAAACTTGATCCAAGTCCAAATCCAAGACCCCTTCAAACCAGGGCCAAAACCCAATCCATACCATTTGTATATTCCTACTTAATTGATTCCCAAAAATTTATCCATAAAAACCAAGACCATATCCCTGGTCCAAAAAATACAAAAAAATGTTTGAGCAAATATGGTGACATACATGCCTAAATCCATCAAATTGGGTCCAGCACTAGTTTCATTCTTCTTTTTTCCCTATATAAAGGATGAGGTACAATTCATAATCCCTCTTGAAAACATTATCCCGGACTCATCTATAGAATACCATCCAAAATTAGTAGGCACATGTATCATCTTCCTCACACAAGTCATGAAGTAGAATATTCCATAGATATTACTCCAACAAAACTCAAATTCCACTATAGTCATGATGTAGTGAAGCACTTTACCACTGATTATTCCATAATTCATATGGATATCGATCATGGGAGATCAACTAGGTATTTTCCTTTATAAAATTCTATAATATATGATAGTGATAGTATTACTGTATAAAAAATATGGGGGTGAGTGGAAATATTATCTCCCCTTCATGGGATGAGTTTGATTAAAAAAAATATTTATTAATCCAATTATATTTTATTGTTCATGATATGTGTTCTCTATTCTTCCATATTTTCTTCATGTTTCATCATCACTTAGACATGATCATGATCTCAAATTTATGATGGTTAAGTTTTGATCCATTGAAGATGGTCCAAAGGCAAGTCACCATGATGTTATTTGATTTCTATGTTTTTTCATTTTTGTTTCCCTAATTCAATGAGGCAGTGAGGGCAGAGAGTGGGGGAGGAAATAGTCACCCTATTATTCTATCTAAATTAATTCATTACTTCACTATTTTTAACATTAATGGTTCTCATCTATTTACTCTCTCACCATACCATTATAGGTGACTGAATTAAGTGATTTAATGCCTTTTGATCACTACTATGTGGGTTGAGTAGGTTCACTCTCTTGATTGAGGAGTGTTCTTAATAAATTCACTAAGGAGGAAAAGTGATTTATTGGTGTGATCAAGGATATTTGGGTATATTTATTATTTCACACTTAAAAAATGTGATATGATTATATGAATGATATTGATTCCAATTATTGAGTTAGGTGATTAAGAACAATAGATAATGATGATTTAATTCCTTGAAATTTACTAAAGGACCATTCACACTTCTGGTTAATTAATTTTTTGTTTCATTCATTTTGTTATAATTTTATAAAAAACCAAACATCATTTTTGGCTACTATCAATATATAGAAAAAAAAACAAAAATACATAAGTGATTGAGATTGTGAAAAATTGACCCCTGAATCTTTGAGAATAACCTTGGTATGTCCCATTACAATGTCTTAAATATTTTTAAAAATTATTATACAAGGATCTTCATAGCCTCTTGAATCACTCATGTTGTTACCAAGAAGTTACGTTAGTAACTCATTATTTTATCTTACATTTTTTAAATAATTTTCTATTTTCAAATTAAAATTTAAAAACTAAAAAAAACACAATGAAGGTCCTATCAAAAAAATATTCCTAAACTTAATGTTTTGGATAACTTAATATTGAAAAATAAGGATTCATGTCACTATATACAGCCTCTTGATTAGGACAAAAATATTGAAAAAGAACTCAACTCGGATGAAATGATGAACCTATATGAGAACATCCTATCTGAATATAAAAAAACTAAAATTTGAGTAGGAAGTGTCACTAGAGGATGAACCTAAATTAAAGTTCCTACTTATTGAAACAACTGATATAGAGGTATAACTTTAAGATATTACTCGTGATCTCATCTTTCCAGTGGCCTTGCACTTCTAAGAAGAGTTGAAGGATGAAATAATTGAGGGAGTTGATCATATTTTGAGTTCATTTATTGATTTTATATCATCCAAATTACAAAATAATTTCCCTTTTCTCACCTTTTTGAAACAATCCTTTTTTATAAACCCTAGAGAAGTTGTATGATGCCACCCTATAAGAAAAGATAACCATTTTTGATTAAAAAATAGAGCAGGAATTTGAAGGGTAGGATGTCTAGTAGGAATAAGATAACCTAAATGAAGCTTATTTTGATGATTCATTTAAAGATGATATGGATGAGTTCTCTATGATTCCCACTAAAATTGAGAAATAATTATTGGACAGAAATATCCCACAATCTAGAGCAGAAAGAAAAAAGGCTCTCTACCTACAACTCACTCCGATGAACCAGTAATTCAACAACTATAAGTAATGAATCGTGCACTATAAATAAGGGGGCCTAAAAAAGGATAAATGGAAGAGTTGTGTGGGGATTAAAATGTTCTGGTTCCTTCCACACAAGCCCATCCCACCAATAGAAAATGTATAATCTAATATTTTTCTATTTATATAAAAGATAAATTATACTACCTCTTTGGGGGTTACCTAAGATTCTTCTCCCTTTTCTCTAATTTTATTTTAATTTCAATTCGTTATTATAATTTTTAATAAACTATTAATTTATAATTGTGTTTCTATAAAGTACACAAGTGGGAAGCAACTCTTGGACCCTACATGAATATCACTAAAATCTAATAAAAGGTGGGAATCACATCTTCTCAAGTCTGGTTACATATGTGGAATAATAACATTCAGGTTGTCTCCTTCCAACATACTCATTTCTCATATTGTATAATTATTTTATACCGAAACATTGAATTTTAACTATTGAATTTCATTTGGGATATAGCTAAGATTAATTTTGGGGAAGGGGGTAACTACTGGCCTCCATGTTTTTTTGTTTTTAATTGCATGTTTTAGTGAGCCTATTTTTGAAAAAAAATAAAAAAAAATAAAAAATAAAACAAAAAAATATTATTTTTTGAACATGGACAATGATGTTTTTATATAGTCTTTTGTGTTTTCCAAACTTTCTTCAAGATTAATATTATCCTACCATGGAAAAATACCATGCTAGAGTGTATGGAATTTATTTATTCTAAAATTTTGAGAATTAAATGACTGTTGAGTGAACTTAACACTGATTTCATTGAAATTTTATACTTTATAATTAGGAAGAAAGTTATAATGGAAAAAATGACTTAGTGTAACCAAAATCATAGCTTGGGGAACTGGACTAATGAAACATAAGTAACTAAACTATAGTGATTAAGTAGAACCTTAAGGAGTCTATATAAAATATAATCATATAGATTTATTGAACATGAGTAAAAAAAGAAGATGGAAACTAATCTACAAGACTTCTCAAGTCAATATAATCAAATATATGTGTGTTTTTTATCAAATAAGAGTTATATTTATCTAAAAGCCTATTGATCAGGTTTTTCTTCTATACTTTGACAATTATAATTAGTTTTAGTGGATACCTATTGTCTTGGGATGGTGTAGTTTTAGGTTTAGCTACACTAAATCAATAAGTTATTTGTAAAAATATGGATTGGAAAAAACTAAATAAGTGATAATAGACAAATGGGGTGGATATATGTGGGGAATTATAAACATGGATGAGCATGGGGTGGATGATATATCTGAATTTCCATTAGTAATTATCAAGGAATTGTGAAAATGATCTTTGGTAGGGAAGCATTGAGGAGAGATATTTAGGAAACCTTCACTTGTTAAAATCTTGATTACACTAGGATATATTCATTTTATAACCCAGAACTGTTAATTTTGTTTGAATTAAAGTGAGATGGTAAATTGAATTCATAAAAGATGGTAAGATAATTCAAACAATAAATGAACCTATTTATTTCTCTAGTTTGGGTAATTAATTCTAGGAAGAACAATTATTTTTAATAAATGGGATTCACTTTATTTCCTAAGAGTCCAATAAACTTATTGTGGGAGAGATATGAAATGATATTTTATTGAATATTTTCCATTTAATTCACTATTAAAATATTCTCAATAAATTTAAAAACCCAAATAAAATTCACAATTTTTTAATCATGTGTTTCCAGGGAAAGAATTAGAATTGGGCATAATTTTTGGTTTTTAATAAAAAAATAACATTGAAATTAAATTGGATAATAATTCTACAAAATATATGTTTTTAATCTAGATATATGAGTTTTTTTATAAATAAATTGATGTTTAATTAAAACTATGAATTTTGAAAATTGAAACATCATTTCGTAATTTAAATGTGATTTTAAATGATGAACTATAATTAATTAGTTTTTTTAAAAACCTAGTTTAATTGTAGACATTAATGATAAAATATAATTTTGAATTTTAAATTACAGAACCTCAAATCCATTTATTAAAATTTAATTTCTATAAATTTAGTTTATTTTATTTTGAGACACTTTTTTGTAATCATATTTTCATTTCATCTATGTTGTGATGAACTATTTAGATCACCCAGCTTGCGATCTATTCACTTTACATGCCTAGAGTGACCATGCTATAAAATTTAGGAAATTATTCAATTTACCACAAGTACAACTTCAAACTAGCCACATCTATTCAACTCATGGCCATTTGACCTATCATGGATTTAACAGACTTGATGCATGAAAGAGGAATGGTCAATTAATCAATTATGGATAGTTGACTACAAGTTTTCCACCCAACCTACCAAAAGAATAAAATTGAAGATATTGCACCCCCTCCCCCCTCTCTTCCTCCACATTTCAAGCTATATTGAGTAGAAAATTTAGGATATCATGCCTCATGACCTTGTACATGAGTATAACCAATTTGACACATATTTACTCCCAAGCTACCATGAACCTTAAATAGACCACACTAGATGTTAAAACTGTTGTATGGAGGATTAAATCATCTATATGAAGACCCATGCCACTACATGGTCAATCCAACTACAACACTCTAATATTCAACTTATCATTCTATTTCTCAACCTACCATGGAGACCTTCACTAAACATGTTGATGAAAACCAAATAAAAGTCAAATTGCCATTATAAATCTTGAAAATAGGGGTTTGGATCTAAGAATATGTCAGAACTATGGGAAAATGAGATATATTGAAACAATGATCAATATTGGATTCATGACCATACCAGATTCAATTCATTATGTATTAAGGATTTGATCAACCTAATTTCAAAAAAAATCACTAGGGTTAACCTAGTTTTGATGGAAAAAAAACTAATGATGATGGAGAATGAATATGAATTAAAGAAAATAAGAAATTAAAGACTAAAAAAGTATCAGTAAATCTAGACCAACCTCAGTTACAATTATCCAAATAATATGAAGATATTGATTCATGTTTGATGAACTAAAGATCCCTCACTTTTGTGCTTGTTCCCTATACAATAACTGATTAAAGACGGATGGGGATCCTTGTTCCCTAATGATGGGGATACTAAAATAGGTGTTCATGCACACTAAATTATTGATCAAATTTATGAATGAATGAAAAATTTCAAACTAAAAATCCAACACACTTTTAAGACCATTGCAGTCTAGTTTGCACTCTAACCATTGGATTCAACTGAGTCAATACCCAAGAACTAACCTCCATCATTCCAACTTTCTTATATGAACAAAGAATCCACCATGAAGTTTAGTTTCACTATCGTCTACATATATGTTCTAAACATGTATCAATGTAGCCCAATTCATTTCTTAGAATCTCCTCACTCCCATCACACCTGATCTAAGGCTTGTGAAAATCAATACCATCTTTGGTTAGTATTCAACATTGCTCTAAGTCCAAAAGGAATTCCCCTTCAAAATAATTCCAAAACCCATTCTAGAATAATAGTACAGGCCCACTAATTAAAGGTCCAACACATTTTCTATGAAATATAATCCTGTTCACCTGGTTTAAGAAATACAAAAAACATTTGTGGAAATACAGTGATGCCCATGCCTAAATCTAGTAGATTTTTCCAAACACTAGTGTTAATCCACTCTTATTTCTATTTAAAGGACCATGACCAATTTGGAATCCTTATTAAAATTATCAGCCTAAAATTATCCATAGAATACCAACCCATAAAATCAATCACATTAATTTTCTTCCCCGTGTGATGTTTAAAGTAGTATATTCAATGGAAATTCCTCTAGAAAAACACAAATTTCAATATTTCCACAATGTATCAAAGCACTTCCACCTCAATTTTTCTAGAACACATACAAAAATAAATCATAGGAGATAAACTGGGTATTTTATTTTTTAAAATTATATAATATATGAGATTTATATGGTTATTATATAAAAATACATGAGGGTTTAGAAAAAATATTTCCACCCCTTCATAGAATGACTCTGTTTAATTTTTTTTAGAAATCTAATTTTGTGAAATTATTCATGTTATAATATATATATTATTTCCTAATTTTATTAAAATTTACATATAACTATAAAATTATTATGATCTCATACTTTATGGGGTGAAGTGTTTAACCATTATGGGTGGTTTAAATGAGATTCATAGTGATGTTCCACAATTTATGTTTTTATTTCAATTTTTTTCCTAATTTAGTGTTTTAGTGAGGGTAAAGAGTGGGGGAAGGAATCCTCACTCTATTATTCTATCTATATTTCTTCATTTTTTCCTAATTTTAATGGAATGGGACAACTTCTAGGTGGGTTCAGTAAGTTTTATCTCTCAATTGGGGATTTTTATTTATTAATTCACCAAGGAAGATAAGTGAGTTATTGGTGTACTTAATGATCCTTAGGTAATCTTGTTATTTCACACTTAATAAATGGTGTGGTATGAGTATATAAATAATATTTATTCTTATTATTGATTTAGGTAATTAAGAAAAATATATAATGATGATGTAATGCATTGTAATTCACCTAAGAATCATTCACACTTTTGGATAATTCATTGTTTTCTTGTTTCATTTTGTTTTATTTTAGTAAAAAACCAAAAACTACCATCATTTCTGGATTCTGTAAAAACATATAAAACTAAAAATATATCATTTATTTAGATTGTGAGGAACCAACCCATGAATCCTTAATAACAACTATGTTCAGTCCCACTGTACTGCATTCTAGGTTTTACAAATCTTGTATGTGAGGCCCGTAATAGCCTCTAAAATTATTGGTTGAATGTCAAAACCATACTGATAAATTGAAACTTCTAAAAATATCTAAAACATATATCCAAAATAATTTTTTATATCAAAAATATAGAATATAATGTGTAATATGCAAGGATATATTTTTAGATCAAAGCATAAGATAAGTAGTGGGTTTATTACTTTGTCATTTGTCTATAAGAGGTTAATGGGTGACTAATGAAATGTGTCATTAATTCTCATGGGAATCTTGTTGAAAATTCATATGTATTCTTCCTTTAAAATAAAACTAAAATAGAATATTATTTCTTAAGTTCAAGTTTGAACCCACATAGATATGTGATCCCTAGTATAAAACTTCAATTCAAAAGTCCATATTATTGATTTAGAAGATTGAAAAAGATCTAAACCTAATGGAAAGAACTATAATAAATGACAGCATACTGAGGTTTTATAAATTTGGTATAATGATATAGTTAAAATTATAGTGTTATTAATAAATTTTCTTTATATTTATCAAAATTAAATCTAAGTAACCCCTTAGTTTAGTATTTAATCCTGAATTACTAAAATTTACTTTTCCTATGATCAATAAATTTTATACAATTATAAATTAGTTGATTTAAATCTATATTTAAACACATTTAATCAAACTCAATCAATGGTCAAGAAATCATT
Source organism: Viscum album (assembly GCA_963277665.1). Lineage (NCBI taxonomy): Eukaryota > Viridiplantae > Streptophyta > Magnoliopsida > Santalales > Viscaceae > Viscum > Viscum album. The sequence goes on along the minus strand of OY728153.1, from coordinate 1,953,078,348 downwards.
CAAGTAACTAGTTTATGAATTAAATGAAAATTCATCAATCAATAAACATTGATCATGAAAAAAGAAAGAATAAAAGATATGTAAGAATATATAAATACATAAAGCCAACAAAAACACTCTAAAAATAAAAAAACAATCAATAAATCACCTTTATTACAAAACTCAAAATAATAATTTTACCCCCTCAGGTTTTTGTTGCATTATTGCAGTAGTTTTGGTACCACCCAACTTCCAATATATCAAGTACATACCAAGGTTATTAGAAGATCCAAAACAAATCAATAAAATGGATAGTTGTACCTAAAACCTAGAATCTATCCAACACAGCCATGTAACTCGACCCTATAACATCTAAGACTCTTAGACACTCATAGTGGAAATCCCAAGAGAAATAAGAAATAAAAAAACGTAAATAACTCAATGGAGGAATAAAAGGATTTATGTAGTTCATAAAAAGTATCAATCTATGGGAAATAAAAACTTCACTATACGAATAAAAAAAGCTGTTACAATGTAATGAATAAATCCAATGCATAAGATAACAAAATACTAGGCTCAATAAAAAACCATTGAACTATAAAAATGACCCCCATAACCCATTTATAGAAACTAACTTCTTTTAATTAATGTTCCACCACCATCTAAACTCAATGTAGTGATTTCCACTTAGATCTAATATTCATGGGAATACCTCTGATTGGTCAAAGGTAACAGTCATCTCAACTGGTCCTTCCAATAAATAGAATGTGGTTCTGAAAACTACATGATTTTAACTTTTTTATCATCTTAAAAACCCTTAAATATCAATAATATTGACACTTACACAAGTCCATTGAATCTCTACACACCTGTATCAGTGCCTATATTCTAAAACATATCCTCTATCTTTATCACTTTCACTTATGTCTAGACTCACATACTTCAATATTTTAGGTTCTAGAATTCTTGTTCAACATCCACCTTGTACCTGGTAGAGTATGAAATTTTTGAAGTTGTTTATTTATGAAATATTCAATACATAGCTGAAAATATTTGCACACACCAAGCCTAACAATATCCCCCTTGAGAATCATTTTCCTAGCTTAAATACTAAGTATTTGAGGTCATAAGTACTACATTCTATAACTCTCTTTTTTATCTCTCTCTTTCCATTCTATCCGAGATTCTCGAATCTTAAGGCCTCTATGTTATATGAGCCCCATTGAAATGAAACAACAATTCAAATTTTCGTGAATGATAACTTTAGTCAAAATATCATCTAGATTATAATTCATTTCTAACTTTTATAGTTATATCTCCCCATATTCCACATTATTCTAGGTGAAGTGGTATTTAATTTTAATGTGCTTCATTGGGTACTAAAAAGTCTTATACTTGGCAATTTGGATAATGCTTTGTCTATCACATTACAACATGTTAAAATCTTTCCTTATTTTGATCTCATCCAGTAGACCCTTAACCTATATCACCTACTTCAGTAATTATAATGCACCCATCTTACATGATTGATAGTGTAATTACCTATTGTAACAAGGACATCTAAATCACGATAACTCTTATTAAATTGAACACAAAACTAGTGGTGTTATTTCATGAATTTGTATCAACCCTAAAGTTATCATTTGAAAACACTTATATTAGATTATCTATTCCAAAATAGAGTGTTGACCCACTAAACCTTTCAGATATCATAAAATCTCCTTGATGGCCTCCCATTGTTCCTTTCGTGGATCTTTTATAAAAAAATTTAATATTCCTACCACTTAAGTGATATTTGGAATTGCACAAAAAATTTTGTATACCATACTTCCCATAGTATATGGTTATGAAACCTTATCCATGTACTTAGACTCTTATTCTATTTTAGGCATCTTTACATTGAAAATTTGAAGGATTGATCAATGGGAGTGCTCATAGGATTTGACTCACTCATTCCAAATCCTACCAATGAATTCAAAATATAATCATAATAAGAAAGGAATAAAGTTATATATCTCATGCCTCTTCCAATCCTCATCCCCAAATTTAGATTTGCAAAACCAAGATCCTTCATCTGAAAACTTTTGGAAAATTAACACTTCAGCTATTTCAGCCACTTCTTCACATGTACAGCTAAAAGTAAGTCATCATCATAGAGAATAATAATGATGAAACTTCCATCATCATACTCCTTATAATAACAACATTGATCTGCATTACTTCATATGAACATTTTTTCCATTATGAAGTAATCAAACTTTCAATTCCATTTTCATGGTTCTTTTTTAAGGCCATATAAACTTCATTTGAGCTTGAACACTAGGTCCTTAATCAATTTCAGTATAAAACCTTCTGATTACTCCTTGTAGATTTATTCATCTAATTATCCATTATGTAATGTTATCTTAATAAAAACATGTTCAAGAAAAAACCCTTCTATTCCAAAGAAAATAATCACCACTAAATTATTTATGTTTTTCATAATAGGAGATAAAACCTCACCAAAATTCACTCTTTCAAATTATTTTAACCCATTTACAACCATCTATGACTTGTATCGAATTATATAATATTATTTCTCCTTTAGATGATGAAACTATTTGTATTGATGTGAATTATTTCCTTTTGAAATTTTCATTAGATCCCACTTACTAGAAATAAGAAAATAATCCAAGTATTCTTTCATTGATAATTCCCACTTCAATGAGTCACTCTGAAATCTCACCTCACTATGGCTTTTGGGTTCCCCACCATCTATGAGAAGTAGAAAGTGAATTTCAAAATCAAGACTCTGGGTTAGTCTCATAACCTCAGTATACCACCTCAAATCATGATGTTCAACTCCTTTAGATTATTTAGATTCTGAAACACTTCCCTAAGATTCTATTTTCCTTGATAATTTTGGTGCATCAGTCCATCATGATTCAGGAACATGATCAACACTTTTCCATCTTGAACTTGGTTGTACCTCTCAAATTTCAAATTGTGTACTCACTAAATAGCTCAAAACCACCCAACCTCTACTTATATAAACCTCAACTTTCTCTATTGGTTCCTTATTTACAAGATCATATTACACTTAGTTCCAATATTTCTATGAGATCTCATCATTTAAGAGAACATTTCATAATCTGATAACTTTTCACTAACAATTTTCCTAGAGTTTCAAACCAAACTTTTCATCTTAAAATCCAATAAAAAATAATTTCTATGATTTAGCTTCCAACTTGTCCATATGTTTTGAATCTATATGGACATACATGATACATCAAAAAAAATTGGTAAGTGAAGTCTGCCTTCCTTCAAGATTAGTGTTCCTCCAGATGTTGTTGTGATAGTGGTCCAGAAGGTATGTGATTCAAAAGAAAAGATTCATAGATAACTTGTTTAACCTAAAATTCCATTAGAAATTTTGAACTAAACCACATTCTCCTGGATCTGTTATTCATTTTTTGATTCATCTATTTCACAAAACATTTTTTTCTCAAGTGTTTCAGGCATAGTCTTCTCTATCTGTATCTCATTCATCCAATAGAACATTTAGAACTATCTTCCTCCATACTCACGTCTATTATTAAACTGAAGGAATCTCAACTTCATTTTGGCCCCAGATTCCATTATGGATCATTATAAAATGAATTTCTAGAAAGCATCAGACTTTTTTTGGTAAAAACACCCACAAATTCTATGTAGAATCATCAATTATGGTAATCTAGTATAGAGTGGCCCTATAAGATCCATTCAGTGTTGGTCCCCACACATTTTTTATAACTAGCTTGATCTTATAATAATTTAGTGTCTTTTAGTATGAATTGAATGGAACCATCCACTTCTTTCCTTGGATGAAATCCTTGCATATTATATGCTCCATGTGATCAATCTCTAGCAATCCTCTAGTAGTTAAAGTTTGTAAACCCTTGTCCCCAATGTGACCAATATGGTCATTCCACAACCTCAATGTTCTAAAAGTCATTTCTCCAACATGAATAATACCTTTTGAAACCTTTATCAAGAAAAAATGTTTTTCCTTTAAACCACATGACACCACCATGGATCATTGTGTGTTTTTTCACACACCATCTACAAAAAATAGTATAAAATATCACATCATCAAGATAACCAATAAAAAGTAAGTTATTTCATTAACCTAAGATGTGATGGAATAATTGAAAGCTCATCATACATTTATTCCAATTTTTAATGTTCACATATCATTTTATAACAACATCAAGTCCCTCTTCGTCTACAAGGATATCATTTCCAAGGATTCCATACACTTAATTTCACATAAATCCATGTTTAAAAGTGTAATTAAAAGAACTCTATAATCAAGAATCTAAGAATCCATTGAAATTTAGACACTTAGAACCAATGTTTCATACTCCCCTTTAGCTATGGATATTATAGGTGAAAAATCATTCTTTTGGAAATTAATACTCATAGTTTGAAAATCCTTCCAAAAAATCTCTTTTTCCACAGTACTAGCATGAAGAGTTACTAGTAGCGATCAACTTCCCATGAATCTTGTATCTTCTATTTTCAATTATAAATTCACTTCTGATGGAACATAAAACATAATTCTTCTAGATTAATTCATTAAATATCATATCATATATCCTTTCGAAGAGTAATTAATTCATTCCAACAGAATTTCTCATAGTGGTCACAATCGCATCTTATGATTTTGGAAGCAATGATATAAGAATTAAAGACCACATGCCTTCATTGAACATCATATTAATGGACTCCATGTGACTTTAGATCATAATTAACTCATTTAAAAGATAATCCTGTGACCTTACTTTCAACTTCCTCTTGCTTAAAATTCATTGCAACCTAAATACTTTTTTATCATTAAAGGTTTATCAAACATCTTTTTTAATGTAGTTGGAGTTTGGATTAGTGGTAAGAACCCCATAATCCTACATGAAAAATGGGGGTTCAAAACCCATTGGGGCATAGGGAACTATAGCAGTATTGTAGCGGTACTGTATCAGCAGTGGTATTGTTGATCAGCGGGTACTGTGGTGACGGTAGAACACTATAGCGGTGGTAGGGAACTATAGCAGTGGCGGGTACTATAGCAGCCAGGTTACTATTCACAGAATGGGCCTTGGGAAAAAAATTTGGTCTGACATGCTATATAATGGGCTACATGCCCACTGGGTCTTTGGGCTATGTAATGGGTCTCCTTCTACCCAGTTAAAAGTGGTTTTTTCTTTGCTTTAATAATAAAATAAGGCTTCGTCCCCAGCCTTTAAAAAAACATATTTTTAAGCATGATCATGAATCCTACAATTTATTTCCCCTCATGGATTTTAAAGGCCATATTTTTTTACAACATAATCAGGATAATACCAATTGACTTCCTATAAAATATTTTCAATTTCATATTTTCCATTACTTTTAGCTTCTTCTTGATCCACTAAAGATCAAGATCCTTCTAAAATAGGTAATCTTCCACCTTAATCTTATAGAAACCAAAGTTCAATATATTGAACTTATATAACCTCAAACTGAACTTTTTTAATTTCATCTTCTGAAGATATAATTTTTCCACTAACTTAGGAAGGGGTAAAGTACAAGAAATTCATGATTCCTAAAAGTATTTGTATAAGCTATACATTGGAACTCTGAAATAGGATTTAATAAAACTTTATGTATTGAATGTATTAGTTCTAAAATAAACTAATTTTTTGAACCTAAAATGCAGAAATATGTTACTAAAAGGTCTAGAACAACTCATTTCCATGGATAGGTTTGCTCAAAAACAAGAATCGGTTTAAAAACACACACACCACAACAATGAAGCTTCTGAGAATCTAAGAAACTCACATTATACATATAAATTAATATATTAAATAAATGGAATTAAATCACTTAATAAAGGAACATAAGTATTAACATGGTTTAGAAGAATCCCAAATCCATGGGAAGAAATAACTTCACTCTAAGATTAGACAAAAGATTAAAATGAAATGAATAACTCCAAATAATAATCTAACAGAATCTTGGGCATAATAAAAAACTATTACACCATAAAAATAACCCCCACTACCAATTTATAGTAGCTAAATTATAGTAATTATAGTTCCACCACCATTCAAATTTTTTAGGTAGAATTACACTTAAATATGATCTTTATAGGAATCCCTTTGCATTGTCAAAGGTAACCACCACAGTAATTGGTCCTTCTAGTAAACGGTGCATGTTTCCAGAAAAATCCATGAGTTTACCTTTATATATCATCATAAATAACCTATGGTTTCAATGGGATAACCACTTACACAAGTCCTTTATTTCTTCATCCTTATTGTCAGGATTTCATAACATGTCTGACAGCTTTGATATTTTCACCTGCGTTTGGACTCAATACCATCACTACCATTGGTTCCAAACTTTTTGTTTCAAAAGAAACCATGTATTCAATGCCATTATGAAGTTTTTAAATTTAATCATTTCTAAAAGATTCATTACATAGATGAAAATTGGATTCACATTCTAATCTTAATAGATTTCACACAAACCTAATCTTTGATTCATGTTAGAAGTGTGAAAAGGTAAAATAAAAATACCAATATAATTGATAACCATAGTATTATTTCCCACAAAACCTCCAGATTAAGTTCATCAGTGAATGAATGATGTATTGATGTGTTTCTATAAGAAAAGGACCCATTTTTATAGGTAAATCCACCCATGTGTTTCCTTATATATTCCATATATTTTCCAACTAATTAAGTCCCAATCCCACTTAAATTGGCCTTAAAAGTTGATTTGGATATTTCAAATATCTCCCAAAATTTTCCCATAAGTATCCATAATTATTAGAGATATAAATCCATCAATATAGTCTAAAATTAGTAGTAAAATGGATAGATATTATTCACCCCATTATGGTGGCCTTATTCAAGGAAGATAAAAGCTTCAAACTCTTCTAGCGTGACCTAAAATAGCCATAAAATCTTCCATACTATGTGATGGTTCCATGGTGAATTTATAAGTCTACCAAAAGGCATCTAAATTTTTAGTCATATAAAATGTATCAAAATGACTTAAGAGGGGGGTTAATTGAGTTCTTGATATTTTCATCACTTAAAACCCACCCTCTCTTAATAACTGAATGATTCTGATCTTATATTGTCACAAATAAGAAAATTAATGTAATTATATATGATAAGGATAGAACATAGGGTATTTGTAGTGTTTTGGGGCTCAAATATCCCCTAGTCTACTCCACAAACTCTCTACTCCATGAGTTTGGTGATTTTAACTATACCATGCCTTTTTCAGGGACTGCCCAGCTGATTTCAAACAGTTATTCCATGTTACAAAAAATTTTAAGAGATTTAAACTAGGATCTACCTTCACAAGACCTATCCATGGCCATAGAAAACTTTAACACAATGAGTTCAGTACATAGTTGTAAAAAGAAACTGAAAGATGATAAAGAAATATCTAGAGAGATATAACAACTTTAAGGAGTAACACTAGAGGTTCTTAAATTATAATGGATAATATTTTAATAATAGAAACTGTTATTAGTGTATCATTTTTATTACATATCAAGTTTTTTATATATAGAATATATATCGTATATCTCATCTTTTTCATACACTGGTGAAATTTTCCTTTATAAATCCTCTTTTTAATTTAAACTAACTATTCTTATTAATCATAATTGTCAAGTGAAATAATACATTTAAAAAATTTATGTGATAGGCTCTTAATTACCTTGTGTGATTTTTTTAATATGTAATGAATCAGGATAGAAGGATGTAGTGGATTTCAGTTTCATCAGATTTTTCTATTCTTGGGGGAAATTATCTCTATAAAAATTGACCTTTCCTTATTTATACAGCTTCTTTTTTATGAATGTGAAACCATAAGTTGACTTATCAAAAGATATGGAGATAGTAAAGGGTGTATCAAAATTATACTGTAACTCTTATAATAAAATATTGATCCTCTATAAGATAACTCAATCCTTGTATGATAAAATTCTAGAAAAGATATTCTCGTAAGAAAATTTCAGCACACAACATTGTAAGATAAAACAATTATCGTATATTTGACTACTATAGTGTGTAAGATAACTGATCGGGGTTTACTATTCCCATAAGATGATTTTCTTTCATAGAAAAAAATGATCATGCATAAGATAATTCCTTTTTTATCAACTTTCATAAGATAATCTTCAACTACCATAAGATAAAAAACTTCTTATACAACTTCTTTGACATCCATAAGATAATTAACTAGCATCATAAGATAATCCTTTTACATTGTTTTTTAAGATAAAATACTTTAGGGTAAAATAATATTCCAAAATCTATAGAATAATTCTCTTTTCTCTCATAGGATAAATTATTTTAACACATCTATCATGTAAGATAAATTCCTTTGGAACTTATTCGACAAACAACTCATAACTCTTAAAGAGAGCAAAAATTTTGGCTAAGATAAAATCCTAAAATTCTTAAGATAAATTCATCAGTAAAAAACTGTGGTTTTTTTAATCATAAAAAAATGTAGTATTGAGATTTGTTGGTACAATATGATTTTTTCCAAAAAAATCCCCATTTTTTATGGTCAAAAGATCCATATGCTGATAAACAAAATCTTTAAATAAATTAGAATATTTTTTAGAATATATTATCAAAGGTAAATTTTTTAAAATTTGTTCTCTATTCCACACATTTTTGTGATATAAAAAATAAGAATTTAAGAATTAAAACAAATTAATTATTGTACTTGAAAAAGTGTAAATAGTGGGAGAAGTAGATACTAAATTTGAATAGAATTTAGAATCAAATAAACGTGAAATAAAAAAATAGAACATTCAATGAAGAAAAGGAAAATCAGATAACATAAGTAATGAAATGAATATAGATATAAACCAATAAATATTCAAATAAATGATCATTAAAGAATTCAAATATTATAAATAAACCCTGAGTTAAAAAATCTAGAAAGAATAATTAGTCTCTTGGTGGATCATCAATAATGTGTTTTTTTTAATTGGATTCTTAAAGGATTCAAGATTTTTAGGTGGAAAATATAATTTAGCAAAAGAAGCATCAACACTTCGGCTACAAACATATACCAGTGGAGAATCTGATCCAAACTGACCTACAGGTCTAGCTTTATCTTGAGGAATATCCCAGGAAGTACTAGATCAAATACTAATAGATGCTTCATAAGCTTTGGTTATATCAAATATATATGCATGAGTGAATAGAAAAATTTATAAGGTGGTAGGATAAGTATTTAATGATTTAGGAATGATATTTTTATTCTCCGTAGTATAGATGCTTATGGGATCAAAAATGTCCTTCAAAAACAGTGAGGAAACAAGATAATGATTAGGAATTGCTGGTACAAAACATCATCAACCATGTAACTAAAAGAGTGGATTTAGGAACATGTCTACCCAATATGAAATATCATTCCTATAAAATTAAATAATTACAGTAAATATTTTCCATGTATTTTGGCTGAAGGTATTGATACAACTCTGAAATTAAGACTTCTTTATATAACTACAGATTAACCTTTTCAACACATCTAATTAATTATCTAGAAAACAAACATTGGAGATAGGGGTAGTATGAGGAACAATAATAACAACTTTATTCCTTTTTTAATATTTGGTCATTATGTTGGCTATGAAAAATCATTTTCTTTCTCTATAGAATATTTAGTGTAACACCCTGAGATTTTTTTGGAAAAAATATTAAATGAATTTAATATTTTTGAGATTTTTCATTACATGCAACATTAATTTTAGATTTTATTTCACACAACGCTATTTTTTTATTATTTTACATGTAATACCAAGTTTATATTATTTTAAAATCAACAGTAAGTTTATCTTTCATTATACATAACACTAAGTTTAAATGAAATATGGCATATTACTAAAATATTATTATAATTATCAAAAAGTCATTGGAATAGTGGTTATGAAAATATTATTTAGGAATGTTTATAAAATTAATTATTTTTAAACCAATTAATTATAAATTAAAGTAAGAACTATTTGAAAATAAAGAAACTCCTTTTCTAAAAAACTATTTTTCTATGCACAAATACATTTTATCTCACTAAATTAAAAAAACCAATTTTGATGAATGTTTTTAACAAAATTTATATATTATAAATTAAATCAACTATATAACATTCATAATATTTTTTTTTGAAAATATATAAGAATAAATCCAATTTTATGTATAAAAAGATTTATTTTTCTAAAAGGTAGTTTCACCACCTTTTAAGGATGCACTTATTTTAAATCTAACTTTTGAAAATTTTATAGATTTTATTTGAAAAAAATATTCATTTTTGAAATAGAAACATAAAAATTATCTTAGGGTTAATTTTTGGTATGTTTCTGAAAAGATTCATATTTTGATGAATAGTGAAAAACACAGAATTTTATTTGAAAACTGTCTTTTTGAACAAATTATTAATATAGTAAAATTATATTTTAAATTGTATTTTAAGTATAATTATATCAATAATACATATATTAATCCAATATATTTCATTGGAATCAATTTCATTTTGAAATTTGATATAAAATCTTTATAAGCTTTTGAACATTTTCCCTTTAAAACCATGTTTTCACAATACGTCTGCAGGATTAATTTTAAATTAATTTTTTCCAATTTTGTGAGTTGAATTTTAAAAAATGGATATAATATTTTTTAAAATATTAATTTATAATTTTTAATAAGTAAAAATTAATTTTTTACCATAATTATTTGTGAAAGTAGTTAAAATTAATCATGGCGATTGAGAGAAAAACGAGTTTACCATGGGACAAAACTGTAAACTTATGGGGAAAATTACCTAGAAAATAGTCTGAAACACATAGTACGGCCATATTTAGACATTATCCCGTATATTATCTATATTTTTCCATTATTGTATCCACTTAAAATGTAAAAAATGTTGGTGTAATTCACTCTTTCAACAAAATTACATGAGTGCCACTCACCTCCCTTATAAAAGGTCACCCCCTCTCCCCTTCTCTTCACACCTTCAAAAAAAATTAGAAAATACCTTACAAAATAAAATATAAAATTCCATTCTCTCATCCTAAAAGAATTACTTTGTGCATAAATCCAACCAATTAAGGCCTTTGGTGCAAACTAAAAGAAGAAGCCCAAAGAAAAGGTAACTTTCAGCAATGAACATTTTTGTTTTATTTCTTACTCTAACCCCGTTAATTATTTTTATATCATAATTATATATTAAATAAATTATATTAAATATACTTATATTTTTTATGTTAATTTTATGACCTACAACCACACACACATCCATCAAATAGGCTACGAAATCCCCATTCGTGTATAAGACAGACTACCGCCTCACAAACCGATGTCACTCGTTTTTCCATTAAAACATATAAAGGTTGAGAATAATGATTTAAATTCAGTTTATATATGGTATTTTTTATATTTATGATTTAATTATTCTTATTTAATTATTAAATGACACATACCATCAATATTTCCATTTTGTGGGAATATGATAACGTTGTTCATCTGTACAGCGGACTACTGCCTCGCGAAGCGATGTGATTCATTCATGCTTTAAATGGAATGCATTAAGGATAGTTTTAATATAAACATATTATATATATAAACTAAAAAATATAATTTAATTATAATATATATATATATCATTTACTTTTGTTTATTTCAATATGACAAAAAAATGGAAACAATGTTCATGCGTACGTACGGTCCACCATCTCCATGAACGTTGTATTTCATTTCCTATTTATATATTTTATATATTTTTATAAATACATATATAATAAATATATATTATATTTATACCATTTTTATCATTATTTATATTCTTAATTCATTATTAATGTAAGATAACCAAAAATATAATAAATCAAAACATATACGAAAGGCAAAGTGGTTTTTACTCGAAAGGAAACTTTAATATAGAATTATTAATAAACAGATAATAAAATGTCATAATAAAATCATATATAGTAATATATATATATATATATGAGTATATTTTTTTATTATATTTATAATAAAATTATATTTATTATACATGATGTTTGAATGTGTATGAAAGAATACAAGACTTAAGGTAAGGGATTTCTGTCTCATTTTTTGTTTTTGTGAGACACATGATATATTCACCACCTCTTTCTTCTATGCGGTGTATATGCTTACCATTAAGGTATTTTATTATTATTATACTAAAATTTATTGATATTTACATATTCATTTTAGTATCTTTATTTCATTCGGTTTATAGTTCAAAAGTTACCAAATCGTTAAAGGACTTTTGTTTGAATTTTCCTTCTTTGACATGTATGTTATGATATGCACCTATATTCATTCATGAGGTATATATACAGAACCTTTTACATGTAATATCATGATTTATCTATCCTTGTGATATTTTGAGTTCCATTTTATGTTATTTCTTCATCAGGATTACGATTTAAGGTATCCAAAGTGGTATCAATTTTATGTTACAATCTCATCATTTATCAGGACTATTTATGATTATGCTTATAATGATAAAATATTATGATATATGTCCCAATAATTATAATTAATTTTATTTTCCTAAATTTATTCATGATATATTCAAGAAATGTCACCATTTATACTCTTTAATATTTAAGAAAATTAAGAAAAAATTAATAAATTCTAACTTTATTTCTCTCTTCAGTCGAAAATATATTTTCCTTCAAAACCATGTTTTATAAAAAGAATAAATTTTTTTTATTACTATCTTATTATTTTTAAAATAAATTTTCACCCATTTTTTTAATATTTACAAACAAAAATGAAAGGAATATTCACATCATTTTCAAAACCAATGCATGTTTGGATTTTACCGAAAATAGGAAGAGAAACTTTGTTTTAATGTGTACGACATGAATACAATTTTATAATGTCATGAACAATATTTTATTAAATGATTAATTTATAATTTTTCAAATTCATATTAAAATAAAATGTGTTTTCAATTTTTTTAAAGCGTTTTTTAAAGCACAAAGGATATTTTCCTCATGAAATATTTTAAATAATATTTCAAAATTATTTTACATATATAGTGACCTCCATTGGTGTTACATATTTAGTGTTGGTTATATGATCCAAAAATACTATTAATAATATTTCAATGAATGTTTTATGTTTTTATGGCACAATATTTATGAAACCTGTTTCTCTTCCATGGTTTATACCATGATAAAACACTTACAAAACTCACTTCTTTTCACAGTCTATGCTATAATGAAATGATTATAAAACCTATATATTTTTAATATTATATGATATAATAAAATGTTTATGATACCCATTTCAATTCATGGGTTATGATTTGATGAATTTTTATGATCTTATATCACACATAAATATGGTTTTCATTATGTGAGGGGTGTATATATATCTCCATCCAATGCATTGGGTGATAATAAATAATATAAGAGATTATAGGGTACATAGGTGTTTATCCCAAGCCCAAAGATGATGGTACAAGGGTGTTTAGATCAATCCCATATATAAGGATACATAGGTATTTATCCCAGGTCCTAAAATGAGGGTATGTGGGTTTTTATCCCAATCCCAAAGACAAGGTTACACGGATGTTTAGCATAAACCCAAATATGCGGGTACACAAGTGTTTAGACCAAAAACAAAAAATATGGGACATGGGTGATCATACCAAACCCTAAGCAAATACATGGGTAGTTTTCCCAATACTAACATTTTATGAATGTCTTAGTTGGTATCCATGACATAATATTTTCTATGCTTATGTGTGTGCCATAAATTATGTGTATTAGGATCTCATGGATCTTGTCCTTTGATTCCATTATTAATCATGTATTATGAAGTACCAATATTTAGTACATGACTCCTGATTATAATATTTGATATATAGGGTATGGTTTTTAAATTTTATGATCATATTCTTATACCCTTATGTTCATTTTATTCTTATTTATATCCTTTATTGTACCTTACTAAGCATATAATATCACCCTTTATTATATTTCTTTTACCCATGTTATGAAGAAATATTTTTATTAGGATTAAAAATTGTAATATTTTTTTGGAAAAATTGAAGATATTTCATCATATTATAAGATTGTGTTCCAAGTTTCCGAATACACTAAACTATTATGATCCTCAAGTGTGAATTTATGTGATGTAATGAATATTCGTCAAAACTTATTTAATATTCATGTATGTTAATCCTATGTCTCTATAGTTGGTATCAAAGAAAAGTTTTGGTTAACTATTGGAAACTAGTATGAGAAACATTTAGTGAGATCTCAAGGGATATTTCTAAGTATATGTCAAGGTATGTCTCTAAGGATAAGTCTAAAGATGAGTCAAAGTATAAGAAAATTTCATGGAATTTTGGTAAAGGATAGAGTGAGTGATTTTTTTAGAAACACATCTCTAAATAGAAACTAAAAGTGTATGTGACTCTATAAATTATGTACCTAGGGGTAACAATCCCTAAAACAGCATATTGAGCTAGACTCAATTGAGAACCAGTGCATGGAAATGGGCCTTATTGCACACCTAGTTTGAAACTCCTTGGGGATATGATTTAAAAATTCACAATCCTTTTACGAACAATCATAAAGGATTTAAATAGAATATGACTATGAATAACCTAGGATAAACCTAAGGTATCACAGATTAAATAAAAATGTGTCATGATTTAGACAACCTATAAGTGATTTTTCATGATTATGTGGTTCTCTTCTGTGATTATTGTTTCTCACAATATGTTTTTGGTTTTAGTCAATATCTAGAACCAAAAGGAACCATTTTAATGTGGAATTTAATGGATAATGAAATTATTTTCCTCTAGATAAACTGAATTTTATAGTAGATAAAATTAAAAACATTTTTTCTAGTCTCACACAACTTTCTCAAGATATGAATCATGGTGAACATTAAAAAGAAAAAATGAGGGAACAATGATCCATTGAGTCTTTCATGAGGAATATCCCACCTTATTTTAGTGATTACCTTAATCCATTAGTTACTAAGAAGTGGATCAGTACCACTAAAATGATATTTTCCATTCACTGGTGTTTAGATCGGAAAAAATCACTTTGGTTATCAACAGTCTGGAAGGTGAGGAAGATCAATGGTTTAATATTATCAATAATACAAGGTAACAAAACAAACTTGACTACATGGATTGGGATGAGTTCAAGAACTTATTTTTCAATAAATAATTTCCTCATATTCTTCTTATGAAAATGGAGAAGTAATTCCTAGAGCTTAAGTAGAATGATGTGAATATATCAGTTCCTATGAAGAAACTTTTACAAGACTTATGAGGTACTCATAAGGTATTATAATTCATCCTAAAAGTAAGATTGAATGATTATTTAGTGGCTTGAAACTAAATCTTTTAAGGGTTTTAGCCATAAGGGACTTTATTTTCTCGGAAGATATTGTTCGATTTTCTATCAAATTGGAAATGAAAGTTGGAGTTATGTATCAGTCTCATGGTTTTTATAAGAAGAAAAAAATGGAATTCAAAGGAAAATTTAGGGACCATGGTGAAAAGAATATTCTATTTCTTTTATTCTCAAAGTGTGGTAAGAAAAATATAGGGGATTATCTTAATGGGACTAGTAAATCTTTGACGTGTTGAAAAGAAGGTCATTGAGTGAATAAATTTAGAAGTGATGGTAAAAAGTTATGGAATAATGTGAATAATGAGAAATCCCCATTAAAAAAATCCTCCTATGATTTAGTGTTTCAATTGAAATGAGTTTGGGAATTATTCTAACAAGTACCCCAATCCGAGGACTAATGAGGATGATAATCCACAACCACCTCTGAAGAAAAAGAATAAAGGTAAAGCTTATGCCATCATAATAGGTGAAGTGAACCATGATAAATAGGTAACACTTATCCTCCCATCCTTAGTTAAGAATTTAATGTTTGATTTTTTATGAATAATCCCCCTATGGAAATCTTATTTCCTGTCCTTTAGTGAAATTTATTGTGATTAACTACATGGATTCTTGAATAATGAAATCACATATTCTATCATTATAAGGATGAACCCAATATTCAAATGAAAATTTCTTTTTATAAGATAAGAGCTTATATGATTAATAAATGGTGAATTAACATCTATAATTTTATATGTATCCATGTAATATTAACTTAATATTTATGAATTCCATCATGGTTTTATAATTTTAATGTTGATAATAAGTTTAAAATCTTAGAAACCCCCTCTCGAGGTTTTATGTGATGGGATTTTATCAAGATTAAGGATATTTTAAGAGACATTTATGGTAATTTTTTTATTTCTAATATTTAGGATAATATATGACCATGTTATTCACATATTTTTCATGTGGATATAAGGATCTCATTAACGATATTTTGAGGATTAATGTTAATTTGAGTTTAAGAAATTAAGTGACCTTATTTATAAATTATGAATTTTTTAGGGTTATAAGTTTAACCATTTATAGAATGGTTAAAGTGGAACTTTGGATTAGGTTTTAGAGATTAATTTATTACTTCACCATATGTATATTTATACATAACCAATTCTAACTATTTTGTTTTAATGATAACTAAATATAAGTAGAATTAATTTTAATTCTATCTATAGGAATCATTATTTTTTAGTACTTCATGCGTAAAAATTTCACCTTCATTTATTGAAGTAAGGTTTGAAGTCATAATTGATCAAGGCACAACCACAGGGTGATACTATGCTTATGAAATGGAATGAAATCAAGTATATATTCTTGTGAAAATTCTTTAACTTTTGGAAAAGGGTCTTGAAATAAAATTTTGTCATATTATCAGCATTTTTGATGATATAAATGACCTTTTTCAATCCAATTTGGTTTGTCTTTGGTATCATTATATTTATCCTAAACATGTTCTCTATCATCACTAATTGGTATCTGGGTGTTAGTTTCTCTTTTATGTCCATGTTTCCACTTCCTGTCAATGTTCTCCTCTTTGGAAACTTAGCATGTGTTATTCCAAATGACCTTCCCACATCACTTTATCTTTTTCAAGAGGATGATTTATTAACCCTTTTAATTATTTGAGTTTCTATTAAAGGAAATTTAAAGTATTAAATGTTACATGGTAGAGACAAATTTCAAGAGAAAATTTCATTTTAAGGGGGTAGAATATAAACCCCTATGATTTTGTAAAAAAGTATTTAAAATATATAATATTTTTTAGATTTTTTTTGTTACATGCAACACTAATTTTATATTGTGTCACATGAAACACTAAGTTTTCTTTGTGATACATGAAATATGAGGTTTAGATTGTGTTACATAAAACACTGAGCTTAGCTTATGTTTTACACAACACTGAGTTTAAACGAAATGTGAAATATTAATAAAATATTATTATTGTTATCACCTAGCCATTAGAATTGAAGGTATGAAAAGGATTAACTAAATTATTAAAATATGGTTTATTAATGTTTCTAAAATAAATTCTTTGGAAACTAATTAATTATAACTGAAAGTGAGAACTATTTGAAAATAAAGAAATTCCTTTTCTAAAAAACTATTTTTCTACACACAAACATGTTTGATCTGAATAAATTAAAAAAAACCACTTTTTATGAATTATTTTAACAAAATTTATATATTATATATTCATTAAAATATTTAATATTCATATTTTTTGTTTTCTAGACAAGAGATAAGAATAAATACAATTTTATGCATAAAAATATGTATTTTTCTAAAAAGTGGTTATACAACCTTTTAATAGAAAATTATTTTAAAAAAAATTTGAATATTTTATAAATTATATTTGAATATTTAAACTTTATTTTTTAAATTATTAAATCAAAATTATCTTAGGTTGAATTTTTGTGATTTTTTGGAAAAAATCATTTTTTATGAATGCTGAAAAATACTGAATTTTAATTTAAAATGACTTTTTGTTCGAATTATTTATATATTTAAATTTTATTTTAAATTGTTTTTAAAGTATAATTGGAAAAATTATACATATATTAATCCAATTTTAAGTCATTTTAATAAATTTCATATTGAAATTGGATATAAAATCTTTGTAATCTTTTGAACATTTTTTCTTACAAACTATGCTTTCTCATCAGGTCTACAAGATTAATTTTAAATTATTCTTAGCCATATAGGTGAATTAAAATTGGAAAATTTTATAAAATATCTGTAATAATAATAAATTTTAATTTATAATAATTCCAAATTTATTTTTTACCATAATTAATGGTGAAATAAATTAAAATTAATCATGATGATGAAGAGAAAAATGAGTTTACAAAGGAACTAAACTTTAATCATAAGGGGGGAAATGACCTAGAAAATTTTACAAAACCAATTTTATGGAAATATTTCGGCTTTATAACTCCTTTTATCAATATGTTTCCATTATTTGAGCCACTTTACATGCAAAAGATATAGGTGTAATCACCTCTTTCAAAAACATTACAAGAGTGTCACTCACCTCCCTTATAAAAGGCCACCCACTCTCCCCCTCCCTTCACACATTCAAAACCAATTGGTTCACCCAATACCTAACCAAATCAATTATAAAATTTCCTCATATCATCCTATAATCCTTAGTTTGGTCATAAATCCAACCAAGGAATTCCTTTGGTACAAACCAAAAGGAGATACCTGAAGAAGAGGTAATGTTCGTCAACAAACATTTTTATATTATTTCTTCATAAACCCCATTAAATTATTTTAATATTATGATTATATAATAAAATAAGTATCCTAAATATAATTTTATGTCTTTAGGGTAATTTTATTACCTAAAACCACACATACTTCCATCAAATGGGCTACAAATTCATTATTCATGTGTAAGACGGACTACCGCCTCGCGAACCGATGTCGTTCATTTTTTCATTAACACCTATCAAGGTTGGGAATAATGATGTAAATGATATTTATATATGATATTTATTATATTTATTATGTATTTAAGCTTTTTTAATTATTATATAACACATAAATTAAAGCTTTCCATTTTTGGGAATACGATAACATCGTTCATGTGTACGGCGGACTACCACCTCACAAAGCGATGTGATTCTTTCAGGATTTACATAGAATGTATTAAATAAGGGTTTAATATAAATATGTGATATATATAAAATAAAATTGATACTTTAATTATAATATATATATATATATCATTTAATTTTCTTTCTTTCAATGCGATGAGAAAATGGAAATAGCATTCATGTTTATGTATGACATACCGTCTCCATGAACAGTGTATTTCATTTCTGATTTATATATTTTATAGATTATTATAAATAAATATATACTGAATATATGTTATATTTATATAATGGTTATAAATATTTATATTATTAAATCATGATTAATTTAAGATAAGCAAAAATATAACAAACCAAAACTTATATGAAAGGCAAAGCGGTTTTTACACAAAAGGAAACTTTAAAATGGAATTATAAATAAATAGGTAATAAAAGGTCATAATAAAATAATATATGGAAAGATATATATTATTATGGTTCTTTTTTGTAATTATAATAAAATTATATTTGTTATATAGGTGGTTCAAATATGTAAGAGGGAATTCAAGACTTAAGGTCATGGATTTCCGTCTTGCTTTTTACTTTTTGGAGACACAGACTATATTTACCACTTATTTATTATATGTGGTGTATATACTTACCATGAATGTATTTTAGGATTATTAAACTAAAATTTATTGGTATTTACATATCCCTTTTAGTATCTCTCTTTCATGGGTTTTACAGTTCAAAAGTTACCAAATCGATAAAGTATTTTTGTCTCAATTTTCCTTCTTCGATATGTATGTTATGATATGCTTCTATATTCTTTCATGAATTGTATATAAAGCCCATTTTAAATGTGATTTCATTAATTTATCTATCTTCATGATATCTAAAGTTCAATTTTATTTTATTTATTCATCATTCATAAGATTCAAGGTTACCAAAGTGGTAATAATTTTATGTAACAATATCATCGTTTATTGGGATTATTTATAAATATTATTATAATGATAAAATATTATGATATGGTTCTTAATAATTCTCATCAATTTTATTATCCTATAGTTATTGATGATATATTAAATTAATATCGCCATTTTTAAACTCATTGTTAATTAAGATAATTAATAAAATCTGATTTTAATTCTCTCTTCGGTTAGAAATCTATTTTCCTCCAAAACCATGTTTTCTAAAAATGTTTTCAATTTTTTTATTACTCTATTATAATTTTTAAAAGAAATTTTTACCCATATTTTACTTTTACAAAAAAATTGAAATTAATTTTCATGTCATTTTTTAAAATGATTCCATTTTATATTTTACTAAAAATTTGAAAGGAACCTTCATTTTAATGTGTAAGGAATTCAAAAAAAATAAACATCATGAAAAATCATTTATTTCAAGATTAATTTATAATTTTTAAAATTTATTTTCAAATAAATTATTTTTTTTAAATGTTTTATGTTTTAATATGTTTTTTTTTCAAAGCATAAATTATATTTTACTCAATAAATTTTTAAATGATCATTAAAAATTATTTTCCATATAAGGTGACATCTATTGGTGTTACCTATTATTTATTGGGGTATGATCCAAGAATACCATTCATATTATTTCTTTAAATGTTTTATATTTTTATGTCAAGGTATTTATGAAACTTGTTTCTCTTCCACAGGTTATACCATGATAAAACACTTTTGAAACCCACTTATTTTCATGGGCTATTAAATGATTAAATAATTATGAAACCAATATATTTTACACATGTTATGATATGATAAAATATTTATGATACCCATTTCATTTCATTGGTTATGATATGATGAATTTTTATGATCTTTTGGAACACATAAATATGGTTTTAATTATGTGACAGGTGGGACCATTATTTCATTCTAATACATTGGGTAATGATTAATGTTATATGAGCTTAGAGGGTACAAAAGTTTTTATCCCAAGCCCAAAGATGTGTGTACACAAATGTTTAGACTAACCTAAAAGATTTTGGTTCATGGGTGTTTAACCCAATCCCAAATATGAGGGCACATGGGTGTTTACCCCAATCACAAATATAAGGGTATTCAAGTATTTATCCCAATCTAAAAGATGATGGTACATGGGTGTTTATCCCAAGAAAAAAGATTATGGTACACGGGTGTTTAAACCAATACCAAAAAGGAGGGTACAAAGGTGGTCAGCCCAAGCCCAAAAAAGGTACATTGGTGGTTAAACTAATCCTAACATGTTATGAATTTCTTGATGGGTATCCTTCACAATATATTTTCTATGCTTATATGTATTCCACAAATTCCATGTTTTGTGATCTCATGGATTATGTCCTTTGATTCCCTTATGACTCATGTCTTATGAACTGTCAATGTTTATGCCATGACTCATGATTGTTATCATTGATATGCATGGTATAGTTTTCAAATGTTATGCTCATGTTATCATAAACTTATGTTCATATTATTCTTATGTATATACTTTATTTACCCTTACTGATCATCAGAGCTCACCCTTTCTTATTTTTCCTTTCCCCAAGTTATGAAGAATGGTTTTAAGTAGGAGTACTAAATAAAAAGATCTTTATAAGAAACATTAAATATCTTTCACCAGATTATCATATTTTGTTCAAGTTTCCAAATTCACTAAACTATTATATCCCATAGTAATTTATTTATGTAATGTAATTAATATTTATAAAAAATTATGTAATATCCATTTATGTTTAGCATGGGTCATTATAGTTAGATAATTGAGAATTGATAAATTACTAGTGAAGATATGAGAGCTTCTCCTCCATATATTAAATTTTATTTGATAATGATACATCCATATTTTCAAGGAATGTGATGATAAAAAATATTACCTTTATGAGACTTTATGGATGACTCCTAAATCTAATGAACATTATCCTAAAGAATACTACTCAAATATTTTTGAGATTGATCCAAAACATGGACAGTGCGTAGAGAAATTATAGGTATATTTTGAATTTCAGTGACTAAATTTAACTTGAAAACATTCAAAATATCTGGTAAAATAAACTTACACTACATGGATTCAATTTTTGAAATCAATGAGTCATGGTAATATGAGACTACTTCCAGCTTCTTTCCTATAGTATCTTGATCTGTAATCTATTCGTGGATAACTCAATAGTAGGAAATCTATAAGATTCACCCAAAATATATTAGATAATTATTTTAAAACAATAAAAAACTATATTTGAGACTACATTGGGTTGATTACTAGGTATCCATTTGATATACAGAAATTATGACACAAAAATATTCTTTTAATTATCCATCACATCTTTTGAAACTAAATTTTCTCTAGGAATTTTGACTTCAACTCAAGATTATTCCAACTTAGACTTCAAGGATCTCACTCTATTTATCATCTCATCAAAATGGGATAAAAATATTTCACCACAAACTTCTACACCAGTAGAATGATCCTTATTCCTACTATAATCATCTTCAATACATATAGGATAAGTAACTTCTCAATGATCTATCACTTCCTGATTCTCTTCCACTTATTGATTCTATTCAACTCATTTATTCTATTCAACTATAGAGGGATCATATTAATATATATTATTTTTCTCATATCCACTAAAAATTTATCTTATGCTACTACATCCTCTTTTTCTTCTTCAAGAACAATAAAATAATTCTCAAAAAATAGAATTATTTATCCTTAGATTCTTCATTAAACCTCATCAGGTATTAATATTTCATATAAGGGAACAACACCAAAAATAGTAAAAATGTTTTCTCCTAAAAATACTGAATATTATTATGATGGTTATAGAAAAACCTTATCTAATTATAAAAATAGGAACAACTGAAGGTAAAATAGTATCAATCATAGTTATTTTAACAACATCCTAATACTCCACAAATTACACTTCTTAATCTTCTTCTTAAACTCAAGTAGCAGCCATAGGTTGAATCTCAATAAAGATAATTACTCAAAATCCCTTTATCTAATCAGCAGTAGTAATTGTATCCAAATTTTCTTATACATCCACACTAGAATCAACTTCTTTATTTTTTATATAAATAAAAATATTATGGTATTTATACACCTTAACCTGAGCAAGGTATGCTACTATATTTTCTTCAACTCTAATTGGTAACAGTATATTCATAGAGAAACTCAATAAGTATCCAATTATTTTGAAAACACTACCATTATTTTTTATCAAACCATTGAACCTAGTATAAATTTTCTTGTTGAGTTGTACTTTGTCTTTCTCAAAAATCAGTGTTAGAATCTATCCAAATGGATAAAAAATTAATAATTTATTCTAAATATGTAACATATAACACATAATATATTGTGGGATATTTACTGAATTCTATATTAGAAAGTGATAAAATAAGGATATTTTTAGATCAAAATCAACTTGAACTCTCCATTCTTCTATGTAATCACTTACTGTATAAACTTTACCATAACTTTGTATTCTAGATCAAGATCATTAATAGCCTTATTTTCAATATGAGGAGACCCAAAAAGAGTTTTCATAATCTCATGGGTTCTGAATTAATTGATTCTATTAAGAGAGTTATTAATCTAATAAGTGAATTTATGTGGATAGTAAAATATTATATCTATTTTGACTATAGACATTGATAAATATTTCTCATTAACCATTGATATTTATAGGTCTTTATTGCCGCCAAAATGAAAAGTCATGTGTTGGTATAAATTATGGACTTCCTTCCCATAGAACAAGTTGATGAACTTTTAATCTTTGATGAAATACTATCCTTAGAAGTTTATAAACTTATTTAAAATCATATTTTTGGGGTCCAACCAACTGAAATCAATTACCTTTCCACTTACCACTTTCTGTAAAACTTTTTCTTGCTTTGAACTACTCACAACACCATTGTTTGGTCGTTTAGTATTTATCATGTTTAATGAATGAAAGGAAATAAGTTTAAAAGGTTTTAAGGTAAAATGGTCTTGAGAATGAAGAAAAATTATGATATATTCGATTGCCTTTGGAATTCATGAAAATGATTTAATTACTACCACTTTCAAGATAGATTAATGGTCGCATGGAATGATATGGAAATTAATCATAATAAAACAAGAAATGTGCCACTTTATGACATGTTGAAACCCAAAATGGAAACTCTAGATAAAAAATAAATATTCTTGACTAAAAAAATATTTTCAAACATAAATCATAAATAATATATTTATAATGAAATTACTTGAAATCAAATAATCTAAATTCAGACTTGATAAAATCAAATCAATCAGTAGGTAGTGGATCAATAAAAATGTATGCTAATTAATTCTTTGTAAAAATGAATTCAAAAGAGATATCACCTTTTGTTAATTCTCTATTCATAAGTGATGTATTAAATATATGTGCTTTTCTATATAATATGTTATTTTATTTATTCAAATGTTGATATCACTTATCTTATTACATTTTATTAGTACATAATTAAAACATAATCTAAAATATACCAGGGTTTTTTATCTACAACACCAGTACACTACAACATACAGCTATAATATATTCATCTTTATTAGTTGATAATGCAATAGAGTTTTATCTCTAACTAAACCATAATACTATATATTTTTTAAGAAAATGACATGTTTCTGAGGTAATTTCCCTATTTAGTTTACACCAAAAAAATTCAACATATGAGTGTGAATTTAAATCAAAATTAGAGGTTTTTTTAACAAGAAAAGAAAGAGAGGGGGTTCCTTTTAAATATCTTAAAATTATTTTTATAACAATAAAATGAGATTCTTTTGGGTTTGATTAAAATCTAGGAAGAAAACATACTAAAAAACATAATATATGTTCTACTTGTAGGTATATAAATAAAACTTCAAATTATTCCTAAATATATATTTTTTTAAATTTGTTTTTCTAGATTCATACAAGTCATTTTTAATATTGGAACTCATATGAGTTGAAAAAATATTATTGCTTTCAAGTCCAAATATCATGAGAAAATCATGTATTTATTTTTTTGGTTAATATATTTCCAATATCTTTTTGAAAAATTTGAAAACAAAGAAAATATTTTAACTCATCCTTCATGATCAATTAAAATTCATTTTTCATGAGTTTTGAAAATTTGTTACAAATATTTTGATTTATTGGACTTAAAATAACATCATGAAAATATATTTTCAAAAGAAAGGTATCCTTTGAGAGTTTTTCTTAAAAATAGTGGGGTATGAAAATATCACATTAAAACCATTTGATAAAATAAAATAACTTAATCTTTCATACCAATCTCTAAGTGCTTGTTTAAGACCATATAGAGCTTTATTAAGTTTAAAAATATAATTTTGAAGATGAGGGTCTTTAAGACTAAGAGGTTTTAAAACATAAACTTCCTCCATTAAAAATCCATTTAAAAAGAAAATTTAACATCTATATTGTATAATTTAAAATCCATAGGATATGGATATTATTAGAGGGACCAAAAATATTCTAACCTAGAAACATGGGAAAAATTCTCATAATTTATTCATTATTCTTGGTTGTAACCCTTAGTTACTAATCAAGCCTTATTTTTAGTGATCACACCTTTATCATCATGTTTCTTACTATAACCTATTTAGTTCCAATTATAGTATAGAAAAATTGTATGTCTACTAATTATAATAACTAG
This sequence comes from Viscum album, assembly GCA_963277665.1. NCBI lineage: Eukaryota > Viridiplantae > Streptophyta > Magnoliopsida > Santalales > Viscaceae > Viscum > Viscum album. The sequence continues at coordinate 1,953,052,624 of OY728153.1, read as the reverse complement.
TTCCTTTTGAAATGGTTTTTCTATTCTTGTATAGAAACTATCCAATTTTCATCATCAAGGGATTTCTCTATAGAGTTTGGTTCAAGATGGGAATGAAAGGAAGATAATTCAAAAAGATTTCCCACACTTTTCTTATTCCAAACACCTAATTATATATTTCCTATGATGGTTTCTAGTGTATGGTTTTTAAATTTTCTAGGTTGTATAGGTATTACACTTTCATGTTCTTTGGAATCAATCCCTTCTGGTTAGGATTATTCTTGATCAAATTCCAAATGATCGTCCATTTTTCATCAAAAAAAGGTTCAAGTTCCAGGTTATATATAGAGTTACTCATGCTATAAAATTGAGTCTTATGTGATCAGAAAGGTCACTTTCATCAAATTTAACATGATTATATTATTCAAAGGCCTTTGACTTCATATTAAAAATACTATAGAATTTAGAAGTAGTAGAGTGTCCTAGGAAGATTCTTTCAATGTACTTTGGATTGAACTTATCAATATTGTCCTTAGTGATCAAGATATAATCTTTAAATATAAAAACTTTAAAATATGATATTGTTGGTTATATATAAGTCCATAACTCATATAGTGTTCTCTTAAATATATGCCATATTATAAATCTATTAATGGCATAACATGTTGAGCTAACATATTCATCTCAAAAATGAGTGTGAAAGTTATACTCACACAACATGGTTATAGAAATTTATTACAATATCCAATTAATCCTTTCAATAACACCATTATGTTGAGGTGTCATGTGGGAATAAAATGTATTTTTAATGACATGTTTTGAGAAAAATGAATTTAATTCATGATTCAATCATTACCCCCCATAATCAAACCTCAATGTCAAAAATTTTGAAACCTTTTCAGTTTTTACAACCTTACAAAAAAAATATAATAGGATTTAATTTTAAGTATCATGAAATAAACCCATATAAATCTTAAAAAATCATCAAAAAAACAAAATATTTACAACCTATGCCAACTATTCTATAATGTATAAATAGAGTCATATGGATAAGTTATAAGGGATCCGAAGTAGAAACCTATTTTATTGGTTTAAAATATTTTTTGTATTTCTGGTCATTTTGAATGCATTATATAGTTTCATTTTATCTACTTTAAGGTTATTAAAATTAAAAATCAAATTTTTTTTGGATAACTTAATCAAGGAATAATCATTGTAATTTACATGCCTCATGTTCCAAATCTATGATTAATTAATTTCATCATTCAAAAAGTTTAATTTTTTTAAATAAATAATTAAGATCTAGGGTATAAAAATTTTTAGTTCTTAGTGCTCTAAATTAAATGGACCTATTCTCAATAATAGATAAATCAATGTTAGAAATATCGAATTAATATGAATTATCAAAAAAATTAGAAATACTTATCTTGTTTTGATTTAATACTTCAATATAAAGTACATTGTTGATGAGGATTGACTAAGGATTTACAAAAGATAAAACACCAACTATATTCCCTTTGGCATTGTAACCAAATGTGACATATCCTCTATCAATATTAAATAGTGAGAGAAATTTGTATAAATCTCCACTCATATGTTTTGAACATCCACTATCTGTAAAAGAAATTTCATTACTATTAATGTGGATTATTACTTGAAAAAATAAATTAATAAACAAGATTTTTTGGTTCCCAAAATATCTTGGGTCTATTATTATTAGATACAAAAGATTTGGGAATCCAAATCTACTTATATTTACCATAATTAACATTAGAATTAAATAAATATACATAAATAAAATAATTCTTTATACAACACACATGAGGGTTTCTTTGGTAAAAATCATTTTAAAAATGACTATTTTTACCACAATGAATAAATGTGATATTAGACATATTTTTTTGGAACTAGGTATAAAATAATTTTTTAACTTGGTTTTTTCTCCCATACTTTATATGCCATATTTTTATTTATTATATTTGTTTTTATAAATGATTTTTTTAAGTATTCCCCCCCCCATAACAAAAACACTATAAACATATTTTAAATTTATAACATCAATATTTGATTCCTTTATCTTACTATCACAATTCACAAAAATTGAAATAGAATCATTTAGATTATTTTTGAGTTTATAAATCTAATTGTTTAAAACTTATTTTTCATTGAAAAAATAAAAATATGATTTCTTTAGAGTCTTGATATTTTTATTTAGTTACTAATAGTGGTATTTTAAAATATATTAGTACTAATTTAAATTATATTAAGAGTATTTTTAAAGTTCAAATTCAAAAGAATGATAATAAAAATAATGTACCTCATCAGTTTGTTCCATGAAGCACATGTGAGCCTTCTTATATGTTACTTATTCTTTAGAATCAGAACTATAATCATAAATGGAGTTCACTAAGGCGCTATATGTAGCCTTCATATATTTATTATATTTCTTCTTGTATCCAGCCTTCTTAAAGTACTTCTTCTAATACTTTTTATTTTCTTAAAACTGAGGGTTCTATGGTTTGATGTGTTTGAGTTTCTTACACACATAACATCTGACAAACTTATAATTTCCATCATACTTATTTTACTTTTTTAAAACTATTTTTTTAATCCTATTCTATTATTATATAAATTTATTGAATTTATTGCAAAATTGAGAAAGTTCACAATTAGAATAATAACTATTTGATGTATACTTATTAGATGATTCAAAAATATGTATACATTTTTTATTCTTTTCATCCTTTGGACTAGAAACTTTCAAAGTAGTATTATCTCATTTTAACAACTTATGATATCCATAAACATCTTGTATATCAACATAAAACATCATGGGAGTACTAATAAGTTCTTTTATTTTAAAATTTTTCATGGTAGTATATTTCCTGATAGAAGAATAAATTATACTCTATTTTGGAGATAAAATTATTAGAATTTTTAGAGCTTATTCTGGTTTAGGAACAGGCTTCCTCAGAATATAAATATCATTTAAAATCGCACTTAATCGTCCATTTAAATGAGTGATTCTTTATCTTTCCAGAATTATGAAAGTGGTGAAATTTATTTTTGTATAGTTATATTGAAATTATCAAATTTTTTCAATTCCTTCATAAGCTACTAAAATGGTATTCCACATTTCATATATTGTAGAACATTGAGAAACTATTTTGAACTCATCTAGATCAAATCCACATATAATATCATTCATAGATTTGGAATATATATCATAACTAGCTTCATCAGTATCATCCCATGTCTTGGGATAATTCTTAGGGATTTCATAGGGAATAAAAAACTTTAGATATGCTTTTAGACTATGCTTTTTCAAATAAACAATCATCATAAATTTTCAATAACCAATATATTTTTCATTAAAATGGGGTTATCTAATCATAAACATTCCTTAAATTTTATTACTCATTACAGAAATTTGAATTTGATCTTTATTAATTCAACCTTTCAAAGTTAAAAATTCAAGAGTCTCTACGAATGATACCAATTGTTCGTTATAGAAATGTTGCACAATGTCTCAAGATGGGGGTGAATTGATTTATTGAAATTTTCTTCACTTAAAAAACACTATATCTTAATGAATGAATGATTATAATCTTATATTATCATAAATAATAAATGGAATGTAAATAATTAAGATAAATATAGAACATAATGTATTTATAAGTGTTTGGGTAATGAATATCCCCTAGTACACTTCATTAACACTCTACTCCATGAGTTTGGTGATTTTCACAATACCATACCTTTTTCTAAGGACTTCCCAAATGAGTAAAAGAAGTTATTAATTATTAAGAAAAGTTACAAGAGCTTTCAACCAGACTCTCACTTTATAATACATATCCATGGTCTTATCACACTTAAACACAATGAGTGTAGAATTATACAATGATGGAAAAGAATATTGATACAAGTTCAGTACACAGTTAGAAGATGTAACTAACATATAGTAAAGAAACTTCAATAGAGATATAATAACTTCAAGGAGTATCTCTTGAGGTTTTTTTATTAAAAATGAAAATCTTGTAAGCACGTCAATAGTGATTTGTGTAGCCTCTGTATTCTATTTCTTATTTTTGAATATAGTGTATGTATTGTATATAATGTCTTTTTCATACTACAATGAACATTTATTTTATATATTTTTTTTATTTGAACTAAGTATTGTTTTTAATCTCAATAGTTATGAAAAATAATACATTTAATAAACTAAAGTGACAAGATCTTAATTAGCAAGTGTCCTTTTTCAAATATGGAAAGAACAGGGATGGTAGGGTCAAGAAAAAAAATCATCATATTTTTCATACTTGGGAAAAAGGAGCACTTTCCAAATAAAACATTCCTTAGATAACTTCTTTTAGGATGCTCATGAAATCATAAGATAACTTATCAAAAGATACAACAATGGTAAAGAGTGTATTTGAATGATACTCTAACTCTAAGAATAAAAAATTAAACCTATGTAAGATAACTTGATCTTCATAAGATAAAATTATAGAAGCATAATGCTCATGATAAAATTTTTACACATTGTTCTATAAGATAAAACACTTATCTAATATTCAACTATTGTATCATATAAGATAATTGATCTAAATTTACTCACTAGTGCAGAAAAAGTTTTTTACGTCACCATTTTTTACGTCGGTTATATATAACCGATGTAAAAATGTGGCGAGTAGATTTTTTACGTCGGTTATTTTAATAACCAACGTTACAAATCGCGCCTGTTGGGTTTTTACGTCGGTTATCTTATAACCGACATAAAAAACCAATGCGCGGGGGGTTTTTTACGTCAGTTATTTGATAACTGACATAAAAAAGGCGTTGATATAGGGTTTTTTACGTCGGTTTCCAAATAACCGACATAAAAAAACCCCCGCGCATTGGTTTTTTACGTCGGTTATCTTATAACCGACGTAAAAAACGCGTAGATATTGGGTTTTTTATGTCAGTTTCCAAATAACCGACGTAAAAAACCCCCAACACATTGGTTTTTTACGTCGTTTATCTTATAAACAACGTAAAAAATGAGATATCTACGCGTTTGTTATGTCGGTTATAAAATAACCGACATAAAAAACCAAAGCATGAGGGGGTTTTTTACGTCGGTTATAGAAAAACCGACATAAAAAACCTGTAGATATCTCATTTTTTACATCAGTTATAAAATAACCGGCGTAAAAAACCAAAGCGCGGGAGCTTTTTTACGTCGGTTTTAAAATAACCGACGTTATAAATTTAAAAAATAGTTTATAACGTCGGTTATTATATAACTGACGTTATAAAACTTTTAAATGGCCCGTGGACTTTCATTTACGATTTTTTGATTGACACTCCGCTGTCTTGTCTCTCTCGCACGGTAAACCCTAATCGGCTCGTCGATCGACCTGCGTTAAACTCATTTTGGCTTCATTGTTTATCTTCTTCACTCCTCTCGGATCTATCATCTCAACTCGCAACATTCAAGTAAGCCTTCCACGAATGTATTTCATTCGTTTTTTTTCACGGATATTCTATAATTATGTTTTTCGATTTTTCTTCATTGTTTATCTTCTTCATTGCTGTCTGAGGTGATCTCCAAGGCCATCAGCCCTCGGAAGGGCACCGGCGAGTTGGGTGTGGTGAAGAAGGTAAAAGAAGCCATGGCTTCCCTGGTCTACGCACCCCAACTGTCGTCCCTTCCATCTTCCTCCACCCCTGCTGCCTCGTCGTCATCCTCCTCCTCCTCTCGGATCTATCATCTTAACCGAGAGTGTTTATTTTGTTTATTCTTTCCCATACTTAAAATATTCTTAAATTATTATGATACATATGATCATTGATGGAAGTGATACAATTTCACATGGTGTAGGATGATTTATGGGCGGGGTGAGACCATGACATTAGCATTGGGGTGTGAGAGGAAAACTAGTGGAGAAGTGGTATCTGAGAACCTTAATTTTAGTATATATATATATATATATATAATTTTTTATACAAAAAGGTTTATTTATATGAATTATTTTGTGAGTGATCCATAGTGAGTATATGAAACTATTTTTCCTTGTTTAGGTGATGATTTAGATTACTTTTTTCATAGGGCTTTAGTGTGCTTCCTCAACATTTTCATGAGATGTTTTAGGGAGTATCATACTATGTATACATGTTATGCCCACCATATATACATAAATATAAACAATTTTTTTTGGTTTTTAAAAGCAATTTGTAGTTTTTTATTGATGTTATTATCATGGAAGTGTTTTGGAGTATCTTTCATGAGTATATAGAGTTTGTTGTTTCTTCCTAGTTTTACTTTTAGTACTAATAATCTTCTTTTTGGTTTATTTACAACAATACATGTATGAATTCATGCATAGTTATCTAAATTTATTCATTTCGAACTGAGGAGGGTTACTTTTGGTGGGAGAAGATCCTAAATGATATGGTATGAATTCATTCTATCATAACCATAAATAAAATATAGTTGTATTTTATTTATCATATACATTAACTAATACTCTTCTTTTTCAACACAAACCCTTTGAGAATAAAAAAACCAAACTAAGGGCTTTGGTATCCACATTGCCTTTTGTTATAGAATATGGGACATCAAAATAAAATGATTGAACATATTCCTCCAAAAAACACTTCCATTGATTTTTATAATTGTGTGAAAATATTTACCAAATGGATTTAGGGTCTACAGAAACCATTAATAACATGTTAAATAGGTAGTTTATCTAATATATTAAAACATCAAAACCACAATCAATATAGAACTATGTAGGCGTCATGTTTTTCTTTGATTCAATGAAATTTAAAACTGTTATATCTAACTATATTTTGTTTTAAAAATAATATTCAAGCATATTTTTTTAAATACCTATAGATTTGTTTTATATTTTAAATTTTTTTACATTCAAATAATGATTTTTTTCATATAAACATATATTTGTCTTATCTTAAAAATATATTTTTTTTGTTGATATTTGTTATAGGTAATAATGAGTCGAAGTTGGATTATGGCACATCGAATGAGCAATGAATTTGAGGAAGGTGTTGATGCCTTTTTGAAATTTTCAAAACGAAATGTTCCAAGTAGTGACATTTTTTTCTGTCCCTGCCTGAAATGTTTGAATATGAAGAAGTTGAAAAGTAGAGAGATAAAAGATCATCTGATTTGTCATGGTTTTAATCCGAGTTACAACCCTTGGATTTGGCATGGTGAAACTGGACAGAATGTCACTGATGATGATGATTCGCAAGATGGTAACTCCGATGGAATTGAAGAAATGATTCGCGATATTGTAGCAGAACAAATTGAGATAGAACCGACAATTGCGCGTCTATATGGTGATGCTGAAAAACCATTATATCCTGGTTGTACAGATATTACAGTTTTGTCGGCGGTGTTAAGATTGATTAACCTGAAGGAAAAGCATGGATGGAGTGACAGAAGTTTTACAGAGATACTACAATTGATGAAAGATATTCTTCCAAAAGATAACGATCTTCCAGATTCACATTACAAAGCCAAGAAAATATTATGCCCGATGGGATTGGGATACAAGAAAATACATGCCTGTCCGAATGACTACATTATATATAGGAAGGAATATGAATTTCTGTCAGAGTTTCCTAAATGTGGGACATCATGGTATAAGGTTAAAGAAAAATCACAGTCTTATGTAGAGATTACAAAGCTCCCTTCAAAGGTATTTTGGTATCTTCCTATAATTAATCATTTCAAACATTTATTTTCTAATTCACATGATGCAAAAAGGTTAAGATGGCATGCTGAAGAGCGGGTATGTGATGGAAAAATACGTCATCCAGCTGATTTTCCACAATGGAAGAAAATTGATGCGCAGTATTCTACATTTGGAAATGAAATTAGAAATCTCATACTAGGGTTGTGCACAGATGGAATGAATCCATACTGAACACTCAGTATCACATATAGTTCATGGCCTGTTTTATTGGTAATTTACAACCTCTCTCCTGAAGTTTGTATGATGCGCAAATATGTCATGTTGAGTACAATGATCTCTGGTCCAAAGCAACCCAGTAATGATATTGATGTTTACTTGTCACCGTTGATTGATGATTTGAAACTGTTATGGGCTGATGGTATTAGGGTGTATGATTCTTATAAAATGGAATATTTTCAACTGCATGCAGTGCTTCTGTTCACTATAAATGACTTCCTAGAGTATGGAAATTTGTCTGGATACAGTGTTAAAGGGCATAAAGCATGTCCAATTTGCGAACATCAGACTTCATATTGTCAATTGCATCATGGGAGGAAAACAGTGTACATGGGTCATCGAAAGTTTTTGCCTATGGAACACCCTTATAAAAGACTAAAAAAGGCATTCAATGGCTCACAAGAATTTGATACTGCTCCAAAACCTTTATCCCCTGATCTGTATTTTGAGAGGGTGAAAAACCTTGACGTGACATTGGTAAAGACACAGAAATCTGCTAATGATAGACATATTTGGAAGAAAAGGTCAATTTTTTTTTGAGCTACCATATTGGAGATATCATGAAGTTAAACATAATATTGATTTCATGCACGTGGAGAAGAATATATGTGGTTATTTGATTGGAACATTGTTAGATATTAAAGGAAAGAATAAAGATGGGTTGAATGCAAGATTAGACTTACTATCAATGGGAATACGTTTGGAGTTAGCTCCCACTCCTAAAGGAAGACAAACATTTCTTCCCCCAGCTTGTCATATATTATCGAAGAGGGAGAAAATTAGCTTCTGTCAGTGTCTTCATGATACCAAAGTGCCTCAAGGTTATTCTTCTAATGTAAAAAATTTTGTCTCATTGAAGGACTTGAAGTTGATAGGTATGAAATCACATGATTGTCACGTCATGATGCAACAAATTCTACCAGTTTAATTGCGTGGAATATTGCCCATTCGTGTCAAAAAGACTATAATGAAGTTGTGTTGTTTTTTCAATTCAATTTGTAACAAGGAGATTGATGTGAATGCTTTGAACATTTTGGAAAAGGATGCAATTTTTATACCTTTTCAATTGGAAATGTATTTTCCTCCAACTTTTTTTGATATAATGGTGCATTTAATGATTCATCTGGTTCGAGAAATAAATCTTTGTGGACCTGTATATCTTAGTTGGATGTATCCTTTTGAAAGGTATATGAAAATATTAAAGGGGTATGTTAAAATCTATATCGACCTGAAGCCTCCATTATTGAAAAGTATATTTCTGAGGAGGTAGCATATTTTTGTACGAGCTACTTGGTTGCAGCGCAACACGTAGGTTTGCCTCCATCTCGCCATGAACGAGTTAATAATGAGGGAAAGGGGATTCACGGCTTGAAAGTCAAATCATTGTCAGCTGAACAGATGAAGAAGTTAGAATCATACATATTGAATAACATAGCTGATGCTCAACCATATATCACATTGCATATTAATGAGTTGAAACAATGTCATCCAAAGAAGAAAGAAATGTGGATTTTGAATGAGCACAACAAAAAAATTTTGTCATGGATTAAAAAGACTTTTCTTGGTAGATCCGATGTATCAGAGACATTAAAATGGATAGTGGGTGGTCCATGTTTAAATGTGATAACATGGTCCGGTTATGACATTAATGGTTATACATTTCATACAAAAGCTCAGGACAATAGAAGTGCAGTTCAGAATAGTGGTGTATTGGTTTTTGCAGAAGCAATGCATTTTTCAAGTGCTAAGGACAAAAACCCAATTTCTGCATCAAGTGTATATTATGGAGTGATTGAATACATATGGGTGGTTGATTACTTTAAAATTAAAGTTCCCGTTTTTAACTGTAAATGGTTTAACGGTAACAACAGTGTCAGACACGATGAATTTGGAATGAAACTTGTTAATCTGAATAGATTGGAAGACACAGCTGATTCTTTTATAATGGCAACACATGCAAAAAAAATTCTATGTATTAGATCAATCAGATATGCAGTGGGATGTTGTTTTACAAGGGAAAAAACAATATGTTGGTGAGGATGAACTTGATGAATATGCTGATTTATGTGAGATCCCTACTTCCATGGAAATATTAACAGAACATAATGATGATCATGTTGAAGACATAGTTTGTGCCATAAGGAACGATCACGACGAACGAATTTGGGAAAACAATCCATTTTTACATTCCTAAAATTACAGGTAACATATGTTTATTTCTTGTTTACATTTATTTTTTCCATAAATGTTAGATATTGTAAGTTTTTTATTTATTAAAACATGTTTTAAAATAAAATAAGTATATGTTTTTGTTTGTTTTAAGTTTGTTTAGTTTACTTTATCATGTTTATAACCATTACATGAATTTTAAAATGCTTATTTTTGTTCACTGACAATTACTTTACCATGTTTACAATGTTTACCAGGTTTACCATTTTTACCATTTTTACCATCTTGACCATCTTGAACATCTTTATCATCTTTACCATTGTTTAACATGCTTACCATATTACCAATGTTTACTATTATGTAACTTAGTACACTTTTCTATTTTCTGATTACAGTAGTATTAAAATATTTGAATTTGTATATTTGTGAACTGACGTTTGTTTTTTTGATTTGAAGGATAATGACAGATCATTCAGATGATCAACCACATGATTCTGGAGAGTAGCATATTGCTGGTCATACCTCTGGGGATGAACATTCACATGCTCCTATTACGACAAAGAGTTCAAAGGTTGGTAAATGTGGGTGCACACGTTTACCAAAATTATCACTTGCCCGTACGCAGGATCAGAGGATAGTCGTTGATTTTGATGATGATGATATTCCTAGAGGTCTGAATGCCAAAGATTTTAAGAGTTTTGTTGCAACTCAAGCTAAGACCAAAGTAAGAATTATGTATGATGATTGGAGATGTGTGGATAAATCGATTATCTCTCAGTTGTGGGAGACGATTTTGGTAAGATCTTTTGTAATTTTTTGAACATTTTTTTAATGTTTCTAGTATATATAATATGTTTAACCTCTTCTTTATTAGATGATATTTGATATTCCTGACACTGGAGGAGTCAGGAAGAAATGCTTATCGTTGGCTTCCAGGAGATGGAGGGATTTCAAATCAACCCTCTCATCTGATTTCATTTATGGTCATAGGAGTCACGACAATCCATGTCGTATATATCCTTTTATAGATGAAGACACATGGAGACAGTTTTTTGAAAGTAGAAAAAAAGAGTCATTTCTAGTAAGTGCAATGTAAACTTTTATAAACTTTCTTATATAAATGATTTTATTAATGTTTTGTTAATGATTTCTTATTCTTAAATTACAGCAAACAAGGAAATCTCATCAAGAGATCCAATCTAAAAATGTATACCCTCATAGTTTATCTTGGGGAGGGTATTCATTATTGGAAGAACAAATGATGGTGGAAAAATTTCAACAACTAAGAGTTGAGTCTTCAAGCTCTGGAGAGGTGGCCCCTCCATCCCCTCCATCTAGACATGAAAAATGGAAGAGAGCTCGGAAGGGAAAAAAAGGGCAATATCTTTCGGAAGAATCGAGAATCGTAGCTGAGAGGATTGTAAGATATCTATTTAATTTATTTAAGTTAACTTTTTTCTTCATATAAGTTTCAATCATTACAGAAATGTTCAATTAATTAATATAGGACTCTCTTGAGGATCAGAGTTTAGAGGGGACATTTAGAGCTACTGGGAGGGAAGATATTTTATTTGCATCATTGGGAAGGCCCGAACATCCTGGTCGTGTAAGAGGATATCCGGCAGGTGTATCGGTAAGAAAAGTGTTTCCACATTCTTCAACTTCTAACATTGAGGGGGTTTATAAAAAAAATAGAATCCTTGGAGGCTGAAGTTCAAAATATTAATGCGACGATGGAGGACAATATTAGAGAGTCGGTGCAGTCTATGTTTTCAGAAATGAAAGGACAATTTCAGAATGTAGCTTCCACTCCTCCACCTCCCCCTACAGACCCCATTATGTATCCTCCACCTCCGCCAGTAGCTCCCACTCCCCCACCTCAGCCTGAGGACCCCATTTTTTATCCTACGCCTCTGCCGCAGCTTCCTACATATTGTGAGTTGTATGTTGATGATTCGCAACATCATATAGTAGCATACGGGTTGGTATATTGTATAGGAGATACAGTTTATCATCAACAATTAGAGGTAGAGAATCAGAGGGTCACTGTACAGGATATTATAGATAGATCAGCTAGGGTACCAATACCTACAGATGAGGTGGCGATAGTTGGACAGAGTATTGGACATTTTTTAGTTTGGCCATCCAGACTTCTTCGACTCATTACCATAGAGGTATGAATGTTATATCTTTTATTTTATTTTTTTTATTATAGTTGTTTTATCATTTGAAAACTACTATATTTATCAAAATTGTTTTCACAGTAATACTTCAAAGGTAAAGAAATACTGTATAGACAACAACAAAGACAACAGGCTATGACATCAGATACAGATTCCAGTGGTCTTGACAGATTGTCAAGATATTCACATTTGTTGTTGGGTTTTTATGAGTTTACAATGGAATCTCATGTTTGTGGACATGAAATAAGTGTGGGGATTACAAAATCTTATATCATGGATCTTGTTACTGGAGATAAGTTGGGCATCAACGTGGTGCAAATTTTTTCCATGTAAGTCTTAACACCTTTTCCCTGCGTTATATTTATTAAAAATGTATACTTATGTATGTTTTGTATTAGGTATCTTTATAAAATTTGTGAGAGGAATGAACTGACAGAAGTATATGGATTCATGGACCCTCAATTGATTTCCCCTGAAGCATGTGCATTGACTGAGGAACAAAGAATGGTTTATATTACTGAAAGATTTGAAAAGAATATAATCAGACAATGTTGGATGATGCCTTTTTGTGAGAGGTATGAAACACATTTCTCTCAAAGAGTTAATTATCTTTTAACATAAAAAATCACTAACATTAAATTTCCTTTTATCAGTGATCATTGGATGTTAGGGATTTTTTGCCCAAGGGAGAAAGCTTTTTATTGGATATGCTCTGTTCATGGTGATGTGCGGGAAAGTTTTAAGAATATATTGGAAAAGTAAGTTTCAATTTCCCAATAGTTTTATATATTATAATGAATTTTAAATTTACCCCATTCGTATTATTTTCTAACAGTGCATGGGTCTACTTTTGAAAAAACACAAAGAAAAGAAATGCAAAGATCAAATATGTAAATGTGAAGGTAAATTTCCATTTATAATTTGTAATTTTTGATTTATTACATAAAAATAATATATTGAATTTAAACTCATTTAAAAAAGAATTGTCATGAACAACAAGGCCTCATCGAATGCGGATATTATATGTTAAGATTTATGTATGAAATAATAAAAAATGGGACAGTTGTGAATTTCGACCTGGTACGATTTCCTCTTAAACTTTGCTATAATATTTCAATTTGATTTATTCATTATACAAGTTAACTATCTTCTTTTTCATTTGCATCTTTTTGATGACCCTCAACCCTATACTACTGAAGACATCAAACACGTACAAGTTGAGTGGTCAAATTATTTTATAGGTTTGATTGAATTTTAGATGTTTGTAATGTAAAATGTAATTTTGAATATTGTCATTTTAATTGTGTATTTGGTAGTTGTTTAGGTTGGATTTAGTTATTTTTGAAGTTGACAGTGTATGTTTTGAATGTTATATAGGTGAATGTTTAATTTTGATCTACTTCTTGTTTGGTCTAATTTTGATGGTTTTTCTGGTATGGATTTGGGTCTGTGGGGGAGGGGTTCCAAGGGTGTGGGGGGTGTGTTCAGTGGGGTTGGGGGGTGTCCAGCGGTCTGGGAGGGCTGTCCGGTGGCGTGGGGGACAGTCCTGGGGGGTGGTAGGGATGTCCAGGGGTGTGGGAAGCTGGTCCAGGGGTGTGGGAGTGTTGTCCAGGGGTGGGGGGGGGTTGTCCAGGGGTGTTTGGGGCTGTCCAGGGGTGTGGTGGGGGCTGTCAAGTGGGGTGAGGGGGTGAGGAGGTGCTGTTCAGGCGGGTGGGGTGTTGTCGAGGGGTGTTTGGGGGTGTCCGGGGGTTGGGGGCAGTCCAGGAGTGTGGTGGGGGCTCCAATGGGGTGGGGGAGGGTTGTCCAAGGGGTATACATGAGGGTGGGAGCTCCAATGGTGTGGTAGAGGGCTGTCCAGGGGGTATACATGACGGTGAGGGCTCCAACGGGGTGGGGGAGGGCTGTCCATGGGGTATAATTGAGGGTGGATGCTATCTAGGGGGTAAGTTTTATATGGTATCTATGTACATTCTTAATTTTGATGTACTTCTGTTTTTGTGGTACAATTTCTTGATTTGTTTTCTGGTTGATTCTGGTGGAGAGAAGATGACTGCATTATGTTTAAAACAAATTGGGTTTATCACGTCGGTTATTTAATAACCGACGTGATAAAATGCCTGGAAAATAGTTTATCACGTCGGTTATTTAATAACCGACGTGATAAAAGGCCTGCAGAATGGTTTATCACGTCAGTTATTTAATAACCGGCATGATAAAAGGCCTAGAGAATGGTTTATCACATCGGTTATTTAATAACTAACGTGATAAATGGCCTGGAGAATGGTTTATCACGTTGGTTATTGAATAAAAGATGTGATAAACGTCCTGGACAATGGTTTATCACGTCGGTTATTGAATAACCGGCGTGATAAACCGCCTCCATCCGGTTTATCACGGCGGTTATATAATAACTGACGTGATAAAACCCCCTCCCCCGGTTTTTCACATCGGTTTTATATGAACCGACGTGATAAACCATGCTCACCCCGGTTTATCACGTCGGTTCTTATAGAACCGACGTGATAAACTCCCCTCACCCCAGTTTATCACGTTGGTTCTATATGAACCGACATGATAAACCCCCTCACCCCTGTTTATCACATCAGTTGTTTAAGAACCGATGTGATAAACCATTTTCCAGGCCGTTTATCACGTCGGTTATTCAATAACCGACGTGATAAACCATTCTCCAGGCCCTTTATCACGTCGGTTCTAAAATAACTGACGTGATAAACATCGTGATTTTATGTTTTTGACGTCAGTTTTTAAATAACCAACGTCAAAAACCTAATTTATAACGTCGCACGTATTAACGTCGGCTAGAAACCGACGTAAAAAATTAAAAATAACCGACATAAAAAACGTTTTCTGCACTAGTGACTCTTCCTATAAGATGATTTTCCTATATAGTAAAAATGATCATGTGTAAGATAAATCTTTTTTTCATCTTAAAAGTCAACTAATATAAGATAATTTACTTATTATATAGGTTCCTTGATGTTCATAAGATAATTAAATTTCATTTTAAGATACTATATTTACAATATTTTTTCATAAGATAAAATGTTTTAGTGAAAACTAAAATTTCAACATTTATAGAATAATTTTTTTCGCACTCATATGATAAATTCCTTTAACACATCATTCAAATAAGATAAATTCATTTTGAATTTATTCTATAAAAAATTCTTATATTTTAAATATATTTAATATTTAGCTAAGATAAAATCCTAAAATTCTTAAGATAAATTCATTGATAAAACAAATAAAGATTTTTTGAATCAAAAAAACATATAAAGTACTGAGATATATTGTAATAATATAAGTCTATCCAACACAAATAGCCTTAAATTTCACAAACATATTTCCAAGTGTCCCTAAACATCATTAATGAATCAATTTGACCTAATTAAACCTTTAAATCCTTCAAAACATTCTTCAAAAGATACAGAATTTTCTTGAACTTTTTCTACTTTTCCTCACAAATTATTGACATTATAGTGTGGAAATTTTATTTATGATGTGGCCACTATATATCTTAAAATTTATCTTCAAATTATACTCAAACCATTTTTTAACTATATTTTTAGACATGTTATTACATCAAATATCTTCTCACTACATAATGGTCTCCATTTAAAGATTCTTTTGGCCTTCATGCTCTATCTCAACCATGAATAATTCTTTTTTGTAGTCATTGTATCCTCATCATTATCCGTATATACTCTTAACATCACCATCCAATATATCTTTAACAACATAATGGTCCACATAACCCTTCACAAAATCTTTATCTACCACAACTTGTACTTATCTTCCCATTTTCCAAGTTGTTTTAGCCTCTATTAAGGTCCATGATGTGTTTAACTAAAAACTAAGATATATATTACTTTTCTTCTCATTATTTTTTCCAACATATTCTTTAATATTAATCCTTCCACAAAATAATTAAAAGTCACTTAAGTATAAAATATTAACACATTTACCAGTGGAGGTTTCATGTTCTTCCAGGTTAAATATATTGATAACATTTATAAAAAAATATATCATCCTTATAATTAGTTAAGACTTAGTTGGAAAAATATTTATCCATGAATGATTAAAGTAGAAACCCATGTTTCTAGTAAATAAGATAAAATAATATTGATCTATGGGTTTATTGGACTAATTCAAAGTAGATAAATTGACAAGGAATTGAAAAATACAAATTAGAATAATTCAAGATAGAATTTTTCTGTATGTCTCATGGTATAAATATTTCTAAGAGGATGTTTTTAAGATACGGGAGGGGATTAAGAAGATAAATACAACTCCATATTCTTGAATGATAATATCTATCACATAATCCATTTCATGTACTAGATTTGATATTTCTTAACCATAAATCATGGTAGAGAATATCAAACAAATCTCAAAGAAATGCATTGAGCAGTAGTTGAAACAATCGAAATGTACTTGATAAGTATAAGGAAAGTGTTTCTGTTACTTAAAAGAATAAGTGGAACTATTTATCAATGGGACACAAAACTATACTTCAAATATGTCAATATGATCTAGTATAAGAAATAATCTAATAAATGATCAAGGGAAGTTCATTATAGCTAGTGATATTCAGTTCTACATAATCTTAGTATGTACTAACTTCTAATGTATCTTAAGAAAAATTAAAAATAATTTATACTACCCAAGAAATTTTTATTTTACCAATCAATTTGATTATTTTCATAGTGTATATTTTGAAAGTATTATAGCGGTGGTATAATCAAAGAAGTCCATGTGCTGATAGGGTAAAATTCTAAATAATTCTAATATATAATCACATTGAGGATTTTATAAAAGAGATAAAGTCATGGTTATAAAAGTATACACTAATGTAAACATATAAATCCCAATTACTTAAGATAAATCTCAATAAAAGTGTGATTTTCAGGTGAGATCTAACAAGTTGTGAAAATTTTCAAGTTGTATCTAATGTAAGTTGGAGTGTTTTGAGAGTGGGTTACTTAGATCCAACTTGATCTTATAATATTTGATTACCACATCATTCATACAGTATGATATAGGAATGAATTATAATTACCAATATAATAAAAAAACTTTTTTTATATACTATATGTGTTAATTTCCTTAGATTACATATTGTATAAAATTTTCATAACAATTCCCAAGTATAATGAGAACCTCACAATACTATGATTGTAATCTTAAAAATATGTCTCATAGCCTAGACACATCAATTTAATGGGAGATAATGATGTATGGTTATCAAGATTCTATGAATCATTAATAATTATTATTATTGTGTTTTTACTTGTAAATCTAAAGTATAAAAGGTCATGAGGACTAACTCGCTAATTGGAACATCACAAGTTTTAGGTGTCATTGGGTGTTACTATCTATGAGCATGTGTATTATTATATTAACTTGAGATCATTTTTAATGTATGTCATTAATCACAAAATTTGACTCGTGATAAAATCCATGATAATTTATGTTTGAGTTGAAGTAACTTATATCGATTTAATTATTAGTGGCATGGCATTGATTGAATTATCAATACAGGATTTCAATCTTCCAAGTATAGGAAGAATATATCTTAGGCCCTTCAACTCAGATGTTAGTTCCTTGAATAAATCCATGGGAATGGTATATGAAGTAAATTCCATACATTATGTTCAAATATATATAAATAAAATATAAAAGTATAGTGACACAAATTATGTGTCCTAATTTATGATATATCATTAAACAAATAGATTATATTTAATAATAAGTTTTTGTATGAGGTTTTCATGGCTATTAATTATACATAAATTTGTAGGGACCGTGATATGTTGATTGATACCACTCTCTATCTATGAGTATGACTCGCTACTATTGAGATAATGGAATAAAGGGTCTCACCCAAAGTGTATTGATAAGTTCCACCAATTCAGATGAATTGGAATTTAGGTAGAAGTGAGATCCATGTATGTGGGATGGTGAACATATGAGTATGAACAATCATAGTTAAATGAATTAATTATATTATATTATATTATATTATATATTAGTTAGGTTTAGAATGATAAAAATTTAACTAATTTATAAAGGTATTCCAAAGTTATTTAAGTTGAAATAATGGAATTTGATAAAATAATGAATATTAATTACTCAGGGATTGATAAACATATTTAGTTGAAAAAATTTGAGGTATTGGCATGTATTTTATCACATGGTATATTAGAGTGTTAAAAGTGAGTGATAAAATTTACATGATATTTATGATAACTTAAATATGTCGTAAGTGTTATTTTGTGTCTTTTGTATAATTTAATATTCTTTAGGGACCTAAGGAAATTAAAGAAACTTAAAACAAGATATATAAATTAATAAGAGACCCATGAATAGTTTAGTGTCTCATATGTATGAATTTGATCCCTCCCATGTATTCTCTCAATCTTTAGAGATAGAAACAGAGGACAATAATGATATCAAATTTATTCTTACTCCTTTGGATCAAGTTTATATTTTTATAGTGATTTGTAGACATCAAATATAACTTATTTATTTCAGGTTAGCACACAAATAACATAGATTCATGAAAAAATAATAATTCTAGTGCATATGTGGTTGATCTATAGGGTTTGTCACTTGGTTTTTTTAATCTATGATGATCCATCATTGAACAAAGATTATTGGGATCATATAAATGAATGGGGAAATGTTATGTTTAATTTTTTTATATTTAAATTCTATATTACATGGTCTGTTGAAGAATATAAGCATGAATATACTAGATCTTATTTTATAACATGTGTCCAAATAAAAAAATTTAAAAAATAATGGTACTAATCCTTTTTTTTCCTAGATTCCTTCAGATATTTTCCTTGGTTGTGTCTGTTGATCTCATGTGGTAGTTGATTTTTTTGGAATAAAATGGATAATTTTTTTTGGGTGTGACATGGGTAGAGTTGATCGGTTAGACGATATAAAATGTGATTCTTTTTATTCTGAGTTATTTTTTTTTTGGGGGGGGGGGGGTTACTGATCTCATCCTCAGTAAGTTTTGAGTCTTATGTCCTTATGGATATTTTTTATATATAGTGTGTCTTATACTTTTTTGTATTTAATTATTCATATGGTTTGTTAAAAAAATAAATGTGTTTTCTTAAACAAACTATATAAGTTGAATAAAAAAGTCTCACTATTTAAACTAAAAAAACTATGCCAACCCTCTGTGTTACCAATTTAAAGGGACAAATTATACCTTAATAATTATAATATTTATATTTTTTTTTGTGGAACTTTATTAATACCATATAAATACACTCTCTATAACATTTTTCCCCAATAATTAAATAAAGTGGTGGTTTTTTGTAATATTATTTTCAATGTAAAAAATGATTGAAATGTTATAGTTTGAATGATAATTGGATGTAGTGAGTGGGATTTTTGTGATTTTATCTTTGTCTGAATATTTAATTAGTCATAGATGATTTTATTTCACTAAAAAATATAAAAATTTACATTGTATTAAAATTAATATAAGTTTTTAAATCATTTATGGACTATCCATAATATAAATTAATATTTTTAAAAGAGTTACATGAATGATTACCTTTGAACAGTGATAGAAGTTTCAATAACTTCATGTGTGCATGGAAGCATGTACGTGTGCATGTGTGTGTGTTAAATTATATACTTATGCTTAAAAATTTTATAATTTTTATATTAATAAATTAAAATATAAATACTAAAATCACCACGTTTTCAAATATCTTATAGTTATTTGTAATAAATTGTAAATTCTTGTTTTAAAACTTTTATGTTTTAATCCTTTTCACTAAAACTTTCATTTTCTTATAGTAATTGAGAATAAAAAAATTAAATGATTATATACTTATTATTATTAAATAATTGAATAAATTAATTTCTAATGAATTGAAAAAAAATAAAAAAATTATTAATATGTATGTATATACTAGTATATCCCCCATGTGTTTTTATAGGACGTAGTACCTAGTGAAACAAAATATTAAACCTTAAATTTTCAAAATATAGGTATATAAAACAAAACAAAAGTGAGAAATAAAGTATTCATATATAGGTACTAGATGTGTGTATTTAGATATAGGTACTTAATTCAATATTTAGAAGAAGAAAATATGTGTATTTAGATATAGATTGAATATTTTATATTTTTATAAATAGAATATATATTGCATAAATTTGGAAACTAAATATATTTAGAATGCTTATTATCCATACTTATAATTCTTATAACATATGTTTATAAACATAATGCATATTTAATGTAAGTAAATATAGATTTATTAATGAAATATAAAGTAAATGTGTACCTGGTGAAATAATAAAATTGAATATATCAATAAGATTATCAGTTAAACAGTTTATGTTTTTTAATAATGGAATAATAATGGTAAATTTTTATGATAAATAAATAAATATATGCATATAATATACCTAATAGAATATGAATAACATGGTTTATGTTTCAACAATCTATTTCTATGGTAAGTATCGTAGGTTTCAAGTGTTCCCATAGTGATGTTTGGATTGTTATAAATAGAAAACTCTTTAGAAGAACCTCAAAGAAATAGAAAAGAATATATGTAAATAATTAATATCTGAATTTATTTGGAAGAAAAATTTTATATTGAGTCTAATATTTAAAATTCAACCAAAAATTATATAACAACCCCTTATTGAATTTTCTCATGAAAATATATAAATTCAGATCATATCTTCCAGTGTCAATATTTCTAGATTGTGGATTATCTAAAACAAAAATACTGTAATGAAGAATTTAAATGAATAAAAATTAAAAATAATGAAACAAATTTAATTATTTGAATTTGAAAAAATTAAAAAAACCAAAAAAATTGTATAGTTAACGGTAGAAAGTGATTTAAATTTTGTAATTCACTATTATTAGAGAACATTGTATTCATTTCAACCATATTTAGCTATTAATTATTTGTAACATCCCATGTTTTCAATGAATATTTTTATAAATTGTATCTATTAAAATATAAATATAAATTATAAATTAATCTCTTTCTTTTTAACAATATAAAACAAACATTTATATGCATGTTTACCACATATGTTTTTTTCTTATATATTTTTAAATTATAATAAAAAGTTATTTATTAAAATTTTTTATTAGAAGAAATACATCCCATAGGCCAGGTGATAGACCATCGTGTCTGGTGAGTTCATAGGGCTCGAACCCATGACTAAAGGGATATAGGGGCGCAATTCCTACCAATGGCCTACATGGTATATTGCTTCTATTTTCTATAATTTTTATATATAATTAATATATTTTAATATATTCATGGTTATTTTTATATATGCATAGTGTCATAACTACATTACTTTTTATTTTTATTTTCATATCATCATAGTAATTAAGTTATTACAATATAATTATTAATATAGTATAATACATGTTTCTAAAGACACAAAGTTGTAACATATTGAAAGTAATTCCATATTACATTTTATGTAAAACATACTATGAATTGTTACATATAATTTTTACACTAAAATATTAATTTATCATGTATTTTAAATTAAATTATAACTAATTTAATTTCTAAATGGTTTCTATCACATTTTATGTACATATTTTATTGGTCAAAATTTATCCTATAAAATGTTAAGTTACATGTTTTATAATAAAATAAAATGATGAAATATTTATTATTATTATTTGAAAATATAATTCACCTTATGTATAGTGTCTTATTATCAAAAAATTATTATAAAATTTTGATAATTTAGTTTTTAGAAAAGTAAAATGGTCATTAATGTATAATTTCGATCATAGTGTATAATTTTTGTTAAACTAATAAATCTTTATAAGGTTTCCGAAGGGTTTTATTCATGAAACCTGAAACATCCAACGGTGCCCACATTCGTGATAGGCTATAGACTTATTTTGAAATGCATGTGGTCACTGGGGTGTTTTACCAATGATCATTAATAACTCACATTGGTCGATAGGATGGGAGGCCGGGCTCACCATACCCTTTTGTAGAGGATCATAAAGGTTTTCGGAAAATTTCAAGAGCCTTGGTGAGAGAAAACCCATGAAGTTTATTTTCAATCTGATGGGTCATTTTCATATTGTACAAAATGTTAACATCAGGAACAATGAAAATTTTCTAATCAGATGTTGACATAGGAATCCCAGAACCTAGAGAGAGGATATTTTCATGTTAAATTTATAATTAATTTATATTAGATTTGAAGAAAGGTTACCTCATCTAAGAACTTTCTTTAATAAATATGTTGATCTTCTAAAAACCATTTTCTGGATTAGCTTTTTTGCATATGAAGGACCAAGTGTAGAATCCATTTAATAGTGATCCACATGTGCACCTTTTTTCTCAGAAAAATTCCAATGGAATGTCGAATACTAGAATTATGGATCTACTATCTTGTGTTGTTTGTCTTGATCACTCATCCTTTGGAATTGAATGATTATCTATTATTCTTCTCATTCTCAAGAGGATCAAAGGAGGTGAAATTGAAAAAGAAATTTTTTATTCATAATGATTCTCAATTCTTGATTAAACCTATATAATAGACTTAACTGTCTATTTATATAGTTGGGATTTATGTTAAATTATTATTTAATTGCACAATAGGTCTTAAATAATATTATGATCCTTATAAAACCCCATTCCATAAAATATTATTATTTTTATTATTATTATTATTTTATAAAGAGCACTAACTTGCGCAATGACAAATATATTTTACCATCTTGTAAATTAAAATCAATCACTGTACATGATCTTGGTCTACTCAAACTCCTCGGAATTTATTGGATACCAGAAAAAATATTTTATTCATAAATAAATATTTTATTCACCAATTAGTGAATAAATATTTATTAAATAAATTTAAAATATTTTATGATCAAAATAACTTGAATAAAATTATTCCTCAATATTTATAATAATATTTATTCCATTAATTTAATTCAAAAATAATTTAATCAATGTCAACGGAAACACTTAGTGTTTGTCCCTTTAGGATTATTTCTTGTAGGAATTAAGTGATATTTCTTAAAGTCCAGGATTAATCTCTAGAAACAGGTCAAGGAACCCAAGAGAAAGAACTTAATATTGCAACATTGACAATGACATATGAATACTTACTATGTAATTTAATATTTTTATCTCAATATCATATTAAGAAGCTTACACACAAGTGTCATCAACCTATATGCTTGATCTGTCTTTCTTTGATTATATGATATAAAATCATCCTCACACCATGGCCCTGGAATTTAACTTGATGGTTACATTTCATTAAAAGGACCAAGATATCAATTTCTATAAATATGTAAAGGAAAAAATCCTTCCCCAACTTATCCATTAATGAATAACCCCTCATGACGCACCCAAGATACCCAACTTCACCGTGAACTATTATCATTATTGTTTAGAGAAATACAATTAATTTCATGAGTACTAACATTCATTAATGATAACCTTAAATTCTAAGGATCATTACACACACATTCATAAAGGAATATTCGATGACACTGAAACATGAAAAAATCATACTGGTGGGTTTGTTCTCATTATCCACATCCTTGAGATTACTAAGTGTGGAATTCATAAAAAGAAGTCTCATTTTCTTACAAGTACGTGCACCTAATCATCAACATTATATGTGTCCCATCATAGCATGTTATCTGATAATAAAACTATATTTAATAATATCATTATTGCATTTCAAGGTTTACACCATAGTAGGGGACTTTTGTGACCTTGAGAATGTGATAGATACCTTCGGACATTATTACATTCAAGTTATATAGAACAATAAAAAATATGTAATAAGATATTTTTTAATCTTAGAACCTTTTAGTATACATGTAATCCGATGTAAAAATAGTTGGTTCTATAACACTGACTTCAATAGACTCCCACTTGGACTAGATCCAATTTCCTATGACTTATAGTTCTCTAGACCTCACATGATGATCTTGTTTCTGCTAAGTTAAGGTTTTAGTTGAGGGGTCCACCATGTTGTCTTCTATAGATATTCTAATCATTGTGACTCCACCTCTTTGAGAAAAATACCTCAAGAGATGATACTTCTTAAGTACTTTATTTTTCTATTTATGTGAACTTAGATCCTTTGTAAGGTCCACATATATAATGTTATCATAATAGAGTGTGATAGGATCTTTAATACAAGGTACCAAATCAAGATCTTGGATGAATTTTTGTATCCAAAATAGTTATTTAGATCCCTTTCAATATGAAATATACTCATACTATATAATCTATGACCATATCTTATTTTGAGATCTTTTAACTCACATCAACTTCATTGAGAGTGAAGATGTATCACATCTATGATTTCATATCATTTTGATCTATTTGTAAAATAAAATCTTCATATACTATATAGAATAGTTCCTTATATCTTCCATAGACCAGGAACATATCCTTAGTATGCCTTAGATACTTAAGGATATCCTTGACTTCCATCCAATGGTTTTCACCTAGTTCAACTTGATATCTTCCTACCACACTTAATTTATTGACGAAATCTAGCCTAGTACATAGAATAGTATACATGATTGACCCAATAATTGATGTATATGGAATAATTGTCATCCTCAATCTTTCCTTATGTTTTTTAGGAAAAATTTTCCTAGGAATATGAATGTCATGTGACATTGGAAACAACCAACGAGCTCGTACCCAAGTGGTAAGGGCTCCTGCTTGGCATCCAAGAGACCCAAGTTCAAAACCGGGTGTAGTCGAATTTTTGGGTTACTATAGAAGCATTGTAGCAGCATTGTAGCATTACTATAGCAGTATTGTAGTAGTTGTTGTTCGGTACTATAGTAGCCGGAACTATTCACCCGATTTGGGCCTTCGGGCCACCGGTTTGGGCCTACGGGTCTCAAGGGTCTTCGGGTCATCAAAGACCTTCGGGAAACAGGGTCTTTGGGCCACGAAGACCATGGAGTAGCCCAGTTCACACAGAACAAGACCCTGAAGAAGGATCGGAGCAACAAGAGTAGTAGCCACCAGAAGCAAAACTAACCGAATTAGAAGAATGGGAGGGTATGGAAGCCGCCATCGGGACCAAGCACCGTGCATCTTTGTACGGTGCAATGCTAGTCGATCAGAAATGCAAGGTGGGGAGCAAGGTGATCAATGACACAGAAGCTGGGAGGGGCAGTTCTAATAGGTTGGGCCTACAGGTCGTGTATTGGGCATGGTATGCCTCTGGGCCTTCGGTTCATGTATTACAGGTCAGACGGACCTTGTGCCTTGCGCCTATGGGTCATGTATAGGTTCCCCTTAAACCCTTAAAATGGGGATTATCCATAATAAAATAAAAAAGAAGTCTTTCAGGCCATTCGGGCTATGACATTGGAAACAATCCCCTCTAGAATTGTTCCATACTGAATCTCTTTAGTATCTTGTCAATATATGTTCCTTAACTTATACCAAGTGGCTTATCGATTCTATCATGATGGATATTGATTCCAATAATATATTCCACTTCACCCAAATCCTTCATGGGAAGAATTTAGTCAGCTAGGATTTAACATACTATAAAACTGGTATTTTTTTACAATAAGTAATATAACATTGACATATACTATTAAGAAAATGAATTCACTCCCACTAAACTATTTATATACAAAATTATCAGATTCATTTTTTATGAATAAAATTTTTTATGGATTTATCCTATTGAATTTTCCATGACCCGAAGTCATTCTTTAATCCATAAATTAATTTTCACACCTTGGATACCTTGTTGGAATACTTTGGAGTCATAAAACCTTCAGGTTGTGTCATATATAAATCTTCCCAGAGTTTTCTTTTAAGGAAGGATATTTTTAAATCCATTTTCCAAATCTCATAATCATGGTAAGTTGCTATGGAAATTATAATTCTAATGGATTTCATTATAGTAACTAGTGAAAATTTTTCATAATAGTTAATTCCATGATGTTGTTTGAAACTTTTTACAACCATTTATTCCTTATAAGTAATGAATTATCCATCCATATTTAGTTTTTTATTTAATAACCATTTATAACCTATGGGTTTTACATCAAATGGAGGAACTAATAAAATATATACTTGGTTTTGGTACATGGAATAAATTTCATAATTCATGGATTCCTTCCACAGGGAAACATATATGACACTTAATACTGTGAATTTCGGTAATAATATATCCTAATTTCCATTATTAGGTAGATGTATTAAAGTATTAATCTCATATCATTCATGTGACTTTATTTGGTAAAACATTGATAGTGGATGACTTGATAGATGGTAACCATAATTCTCAATTATCTGAATTCCAAGTAGACTAAAGTACCAATAATCTACATATAAAGATTCATATAAACATCCTCACATTTACCATTTTTGAAAATTTCATCATGTTCTCAACTAGAGTATCCATTGGTTAATAATCATCCATATGAAACCTCTTCAGTACCTCCTTAGAATATTTAGTTTAGGAGATAAATGTCTTATACTTACTTTGATTAACCTATAGAGTATGAAAAAAGGATATTTCACCAATTAGAGACATTTATAATTCACACCTCATTTTTTTTAAACTAATTTCATCGGGTGTCATATGAGCCTCCAAATATGATTTTGTCAATATATATAATCACCACCATCCACATCCATTTACCCTTCTCACTACAGAGGTTTTGATCAACCCCTCCTCTAAGATAACTGAGATTCTTAAGTTATATATACAACCATGATAAATAGGCTATTGGTTCTTGTTTGATCCCATATAAGGATTTATTAAATCATTAAACTATTCTCCCATAAGCATTTATGATAATTCCATCTAGTTTCTAAATATGGACTTATACTTTAAGGACAAAATTTAAGAATGTTGATTTGGTATGTATTTGGTATACTTTAAAACCCTTTAACATGGTCATATATAAAAACATTTTTAGAGTTTCAAGTTGATCCACTGGTGAAACTTTTTCATTAGAATTAATGCCATCAATCTAGGAATAACATTTTTTCACTATATGTGCCTTATTTCTGGACAATATTCCATCTTCGTTTATTTTATTTTAGAAAATCCAGTTGGTTTTTATCATGTTCTTATATTATTTCCTCGATAAAACTTTTGAAGTATTATTTTTTTCAATATTGTCAAGCTCATCATGCATCACTTTGACCCAAATTTCTTCTATGGTGGCTTCATTGAAAGACTTTGGTTTCACCTAAAATAATAGTGAAGTATATTGTTGTGTATTTATTATTATGATTTTAATAATATTTGTCTTATCACCAACAATATTTTCATCTATGATTTTACCTCTTCCATATCATCTATTTGTACTTTATATCCTTGATTTGTTTTCCAAATCATCCTATATATCATTAGAGTTCATTACATTCCTTTGAACTCCCCCAGATCTAGACACATATTTATCAGTTTCATCCTTAAAATTTGGGTTTCTTCTTTGATAATTCTGTTAAATCATTGTCAAAATATACTCACCTATATTCAAAATTTTCTCACTTTTAGTTATAGAAACATCATGGAATTAAATAATTTTACCTATCCTTTTCTTAAATCATTTATATTCCTTGTTATTGTATGAATATCCAAGAAAGAACCCTTTTTCTAAAAATTCTCCAAACTTTATATTCTTTTATTTATTAAGAATAAAGCATTAGTTTACAAACACTAAGAAATATTAAAGTGTCGTCTTGTTCCCATAATAGATTTAAAATGGGTTATTGTCCTCATTTTGACATAATAATGCTTAATTATATATATAAACTTCTTCTTTACAATTCCTCTCTAAAATGGAATTTTCAACTATTATAGTCATATCCATGTTGTTGATAATATGATTTCTCCTCCAAATAACTCTTTTATATTGAGGATTCCTCACCACTAACACTTGATGGTGAATTACATGTTTTTCCATAAATTTTTTCCCATGGATATTTGTAAATATTGTTCCATTTTTAGAGAAAAAATATTTGAATTTTTACACCAATCATCTTTTCAACTTCTCTTCAATATCGAGAAATACACATTTACACATTAGTTTTGTGAGAAATCACCAAAAACCAATCTATCCTATTCAAATCATCAAAAACATAATACCATTTTCTATAAAAATATTTAGGAGTGATTGGCCTAAAAATATCCACATGGAAAAGTTCCAACAATCTTGATCATTTTATCTTATTCACCTTATAAGTATTATGTACAGTCTTCCCCTTTTGACAAGAATCACATGCCCAATTTTTCAAAAATAAATTGGCTCAAATTCTCAATTAACTTGTGGAATAGCCTATTTTCATCTTCCTTTGATAGCATACACTAATTTTTTACACCAATAAGTTAAATATTCCCCTTGTTTATTCTTCCTTATATAAAATGAACCATCTATAGCTTTAACTATGAACCACTTATTTCTATATTATACTACATTCCCTAAATTATATAACTAACTCACACTTAACAAATTATATCTAATACCTTTAACCAGAAGCGTGTCTATTTTTTTAGATCCTTTAAACCAATTTTGTCCTTTCTAAAGCCAATGATTTTTAGTCCTTCATCAATAAAAAATCATACCACTCTACCTTAATCATATTTGATGTCAGTGATAAGATTTTCATTTTTGGTCAAGTGTGACATACACCTACTATTTAGAGCCAACAAACCAGACTTTTCTATTGCTTTCAAATAAATCTCAACATAATTTTCCTTCCCATATATTATTTTATTTATACATAACAATTAAGAAACTTCTATTAATTAATGATATACTTATTTCTCCCATGGTTCAATAATTTCCTCTTCATCTTTCAAGATTGAGAACATGTTTTATTTTTTCAATGTATTTTTTCAAGTTCCTATTTATTTATTTATTATTTTATGAGTCTTGTGAGTCATTTTTCATCTAACCCTTGATGAACAATAAGCTTATTTGTGCCCAAAAATTTCACACCAAAAGCAATAACCATTAAAAACATAGAAAATTTATAGAGAACTACTTACATGTTTTTAGTGTTGTTATTCTCTTAAAACTATTTTTACAATGTATCACACATAGTTAATGTGTCATAATTTTCTACATCCATAACTCATAATTTTAACATTTTCTACTTCACTAGTATCCTTTCAAGCTTCTCTCAAATCCACTTTTCTCTAAGGAGTTGATGATTGTTTTCTATCATGATTCATTACTTAATTGTCCTTATGATCAGGATCTATTGTATATTTCCATTTGTTTTTAAAATTATAAAGCCATGGGATGGGAATATTTTCTTCAGAATTCACTCTAGAGACTTCTATAACTTCATTTGGGGCTAGTTTCTTGGAGTAACCTGATATCATACTGGGTTTAAGGATTTTTTCTTGATCCTCACACTTTTACCACAAAATGATGGCTTATTCTTTAAGTTATTCATTTCTTATAAACCTTTATTTTATTGTATTAGTCATGTTATCTATGATTAAAGCATTATCCTCCACTTTGATCTTGAGATTTACTTCATTTTCTAAGTTATCAAAAATTACGAATTTTATTTTTTCAATCTTTTCTTTTAGTTCAAAATTTTCTTTATCTTGGTGTTTCGTATAAAGTTTTGAATCATGAACAACTAAATTTTCCTTCTTGGTTTTATCCCTCCATTTGTAAAGTTATTAAATGGATCCCTCAAGTTTAACCAGAATATTTATTATCCCTTCATCTTCATCATTTTCAACATCACTATCAAAAACTTATGGTCTATCTATAACAGATTCTAAAACATCCTTATTGAGGTCCTTATAATCCTTAAACTCCTCCACTTATAACTCTTTTGAGCTTACATATTCATAATATAATTGGTTCTTCCCATTGAATGTTTTTTTATGTAGTTTAAGATAGATTTGACTAATTCCCCCCCTAATGAATTTATTGCCTTTGTGTCCATATCTAATTCCTTGTGATAACTATCTGATAAAGATTCACATTCCATGTTTATAGATATATCATGAATCTATTCCATGTAAACTTCCATCCCCAATGAAAATAAGTAGTACTACATCATGTTCTTCCATAAATAGAAATTGTTTCTTTTAATAATTGGTATTCCATTGTGATTAACCACCACTACTAATTACATTCTTCTAAGAGAGGGAAAACATCTCCCTAATAACTCATCGCTATAATACCAATTTTTGGTCCCTTATAAATGAGAATACCCTAAGAGGTGGGCTGAATTAGGGTGATATTTATTTAAAAACTCAAAGCGCTTGATCTTGATCATGTTATCTCAATATAAATAACACTTCTTTCTATACCTTACTCATAAGATATTTTACATGTTTCACCCTAACCATGATAGTCCAAGGAGCATGAAAAGATGATATTCCTAGGCACTTGAAACACATGAGTGAACTATTTATGTTTGTTTTACACAATAGAGTAGTCAGATTAACCCTTTGAAGTCACTATTCAAAAAAATGAGAAAATCTCATTTCCTCTCATCATAAATAGGTACTCACTTCTACTTATATGAAATAATTTTTATTTACCAAATATTTATTTTAAAATACACCCAAAATGGTGTCTTTTTTGCACAACCTGATGATGTTCCAGTGAGGTGAATCTCCTAAAATATTCACCATATTGGTCACTTTAATTTTTCTAGAAATCCTAGAAATATCATATTTATTTTTTCTCTATGAGCCTCAATATATCCCTCCTACAATTTTGTCTTAGTTTTTATATATGGAACTAATTGTTTCATTTGTAGAGAAATAAATCACTTCTGTTTGATCCAAGGGTTGGGATCATGGAATTCTTCCTATATTTTATTAAGATTATATCACTTTCCGTCACCACTTGAATTTTTTTAATATGGACCATTTATTTTGAATTAAATCCATCAAATCCTAATCATAACTTCTCTATTTAACTTTTGGTTTGGACTATAACTAGTTGACCGCAACATTCTTTCACATTATATGGCTTAGACTTCCCTTTTTAGGAATTTACTGTGGTGTAAAATCACACACTACATTGTATAAAGTTATTTCAATCAATTCATATGGTGGTTACTAATTCCCTATGGTGTTTCCTCCTATAGTTTACTAGATTCACAAAATTTATTCAATATATGATGCTCCCATGATCTATGCATGATCTCCTCAACTCCCTTTGAGAATCTGGCCTTCTGACATGATCCCCTTTGGATATAAAATAGACTCATGTAGTATTTGAGATCACTAAATAATGCATTTATATTAAAACATTTCCCTCTATATCATGGGTGGTTTCTTCAGTGTAAACATTTTCCTTTCAATAGAGTTATGGCATGGCCATTTCACTATGGTGTCATCTTCTATACGATTGGAAACATTAATTCATCCATGTTACCTCATCCAAACTCTTTATATCATAAGGTGTAACAATGGTGTGGACATATTCTTTATCAATAATGATATGGTGTAGGCTTCCATCCAAAGTATAGGCACCTTAAAAAATCCAAATACATTTAATGTTTAGTTGATCACACTCTATGGTGAAGAATTCCCTCTATGGAATATGATCCCTTGAAACTCTAGGGACATTGAAATTCTTATAAACATTTCCTATGGTGTGGTACTTTCCTCCATGGTGTAGAAACTTTATAGAACCTTTCATTAAATCATAGGATATATCTCTACAGTGTAGAATTTTTCTCCCA
Source organism: Viscum album (assembly GCA_963277665.1). NCBI lineage: Eukaryota > Viridiplantae > Streptophyta > Magnoliopsida > Santalales > Viscaceae > Viscum > Viscum album. The sequence goes on along the minus strand of OY728153.1, from coordinate 1,953,020,560 downwards.
CCAGATTTATCCTCTAGAAACTGCAAACCATATGGATTTAAGGAATCCATAACAATCCTTCAAGAATCTTCTATTATCCATAACTTTCTATAAGTATCACCTATTCTTCACAAAATTCTTAAACTTTTAAACCAAAATTTAATTTTCAACAAACACAATAAATACAATACACTAAAGGGATTTATGAAAATGAACTGGTGTACATATAGATATAAGTTAGGGATGCCAATGGTGGTAGCCTACTGATTTCATACTCACACCTTACATGGTTCATCTGGGACATGTGAATACATTATAGTTATTGTTATAGGTAATTGAAAAGGTTTAATATAAAAAACTTAGTGATGGGTGGAGGTGAAGATAGTGAGAACAAAATATATTTAGGATTTTTGTAGATGGGTTGAGTGGTTCATCAGTGTTGGACTGGTGGTTTATTTTTGTAATTTTGTACAAGTATATATGTGATTGAACCATGAGTGATATTGTTTATTATATATGTGTCTCTTGTAATGATAAATATTTATAAAAGGTACTATATTTTTATTTTGTATTATATTGTTTGTTATTTAAATTATTATTGTTGTGTTGTTATTATCATTATTTATCACCAAAGGGTATATTATCTCCATTATCACCCCAAAGACTCTCGCTTGTAGTCAGTATTCATTGATGTATGGGGAGGCACATGTAATTTTTAATGAAACACTAATCTGGTTACTATAGAGTGAATCAATTCAATACATTACATCGATGTACTTAAACTAATTCATCTTCTCAACTATTCTATATAGTTTCCCTAAGTTTGAAGTTATTTTGATATATCTATGAATTCTCTTAGTGGATAACATGTGTGATTATTTTGGATTACTTTTATATCTAGCAAAAAACTTTACATGATCAAATTATCTTTTTTGGATTTTTGAAAAGGGAAAATGGGACCATTTTTATGAGTTTAATGGGAACCCATATAAACATGAAATACATCAAAGAAAATATCATCAAGGAATATATTGAACCATTCCAAAAAAACATTAAAATTTTAGAACCATGTTCCCTTTTGAAAAATCAATCTAGTTGAAACATATCCTATATTGCCTCTTCATGAATGAGATTTATGAAGAGATAATATATATTGTCATATGTCTTTAGAGACTCCTCAAAATCGATCTTGCTTTCATTAAATCCACGAAGCGTAATTTGATCTTGAGGGTTGATTAATGTCATTTTTTGTAGATTTATTTTAAAAGTATTTTCGATGGCCTCATCCAAGGCATTAATTATAAATTTATCTTCCACCATCTTTTTATAGTAAAAAAAAGTTTGTTTAGGATATTTGATTGATTTCTTATACGTAATCCCTTTCACCACCAACATCATTCCCTAGTGGACATTGGTCTTCAATGGTCTTGAATAATATTTTTACACCCTCATAGTGATTTAGGAGGACCTGATTACCCTCTTGTTCTATTTCATGGTTGGTGCCTTGATTCTCATAGACTTACCCACTACCTCTATCACAATGGGTTTAGGTATATACGAATAATCTTTGCATCCTCTGGATTTCTTCCCTGTGGACACTAAATAATATTCTACATATGAGGTACCCTTCTTCAATTTTTAATTATTGATAAATATTTCTATCCCACCTAGAATCTATCTATATATTCCAATAAAATCAGTTAGGAGGTTTCAACTCATAAACCAACCCTAGAAGAGGTATCCACCTCCACTACTTGTAACTCCTACAGTACTAGGTCTATCAATGAGCTTGCAACTTGTGAATTTTTCTTTTTAGTAATCTTCACAACCTACCATTACCCATTTTCTTGGGCATAGTTTTTGCCCATCACTTTTTAAAATGGGATCCTAATACCTAGGATAGAAAATTCCTCCCTTAAACCTAACTAACGCACATATTCTTCTCTACATTGTATCCTAATCATGGGATGCAGAACCTGATCATGACTCTCCTCTAGTGAAAAAATTAGATATTATGATACTTTATTTTATGATATGATATATAATTTGACCCACACTATGGAATAAGGGGTTTAAAATTCACTATAATTACTAATATCCAATATAATATGATACAGTCAATTTTCCCTCATTTATGGCCTCCTGTAACATCTTGGAGATTGGTTCATTATATCATTTGAAAACATCATGACCATATTTAGCCTCAATTTCAAGTGTGGGTGGATTAAAACTCTCCCTTGGACTCTAATGGGGGTGTAGTCCAGGCTGCACTACTTTTTCATAGGTCATCTTATAACTATAATCATCTACAAACGTCCCTATTATCCCAAGCTTAGCAGCCAATATTGATGCCCCTTCCCTCAAAGATGCCTCTCCAGCCAAACTAATCTATCTTAGTACTTGATTAAAGGATATAACTATTTTTCATTAGTCAAACAATCCTTGGATACATCATTACCTGAATTAACTACTTTGTTTAAACTAGTTTATGTTGATTCCAACATACTCATAGGATCTCAATAGCAAACCTAGTGGAGGCGGGCCAACCGATTGTAAGAATAATAATAATCACACCAAGAATCAAAATTCACCACGTAATAATAGTAGTATTTCTCTTCAATATTGATCTAAATGGATTCCATATGGGTCTTGGAAATATTATTCCTAGATAATTGAGATAAATTAAGATTCCAACCAACTTATTGTACCCCTTTTGGTCATATTTTTTCCTAATTTATCTTTACTCAACTTCATACTAATTTTCATTGGTTTGTATGAATCCTTTAATATTTTTATGCCAAATCTATTCAAAAATAATTGGTATATTTCTCTTGGATTTAAAGATAAAATCTTATTTATTTATAGCTTTTAATCCTAGAAAGAAGATCATTTCTCATAATATTGACATTTCAATACTTCTTCAATTTCTTTGATAATTTTTTAAAAGAATACACTTTTCTGCAAAAAAAAATGATTTCATCAACATAAATAATGGTAATAAGAGTACTTTTTCTCACTTACTTCACATAAATGTTTCAATCAACTTTACCTTTAGTGAATTTCATGCTTCTTATGTAGCTATTAAATTTTGAGTATCAAGCTCTATGAACATATTTTATCATATATAGAGCCTTTTTCACCTTGTACACCATTTTCCCATCACTATAAAGAACAAAACCTTGAGTATTTTCAATATAAACTTCTTCTTTAAGATATTTATTTAAGAATGTGGACTTTTCATAAATTTGATAGATTTTATAGTACACGTGTTCTAAAATCACTAGAAAATTTATAATTTTCAAATATTACAACTCATGAATGTTTTTCCAAATACATTAATTTCCACCTAATAATAACCTTTAAAAAATAATTTTTAGTTGTTTCTTTAAACCTCATCCCTTTTATTGAGTTTATTTCTGACTAACCACTTAGTTCCAATATCATTCTTACCCTTAATTCTAGGAACAATATCCCAAGGGGAATTATTTTTAATTAAATCAAGGTCTTCATTCATAGCATTAATTCACTACATGTGTTCAATGGTCTAGAAAACTATTCAAGGTTAAACTTGAAGAAGAGTTATTTTATTTTAAAGCCTTGGTTTTATTCTAGTATATACTGGTGTACTTTTATTTTCTACGATTTTTTCTAATTTTATGTACTTCTTTAGCCATTGATGTTTAATTTTTTTCATATCCAGTAGAATTATCATTATCACTGGTCTGATTTTGGTCAGAAAAATCATTAATATATTATTTTTAATCTCCAAATTCATTAACTTTTCTATAAATCAACATGTTTTCAACTTATAAATTTTATAAATTTTTATTACTTTCCTAATCAAAGTTGAATTAATTTTCAATTATATTTACATCATAACATTCAATCATATTTTGAAACCTTTTTTTCTAGCACTTAAAACCACTTTCATTGGATAAATATCCCATGAACACACTTTCATCATTTTCTAATTAACTTTACCCATATTTAAAATTTTTACCTTTATTAAACATGGACTTCCTAAAAATCTGATGTGGTTCAAAATTTCTTTCTTTTTATACCAAATCTCTTAAGTTATTATATTTGATTTAGTACTTATAAATCATCTATTCTGAATATGTATAGTGATCCATACCACTTCCCTCTAAAAAAATTGAAAGTTTGGGTTCAACAAGAATAGCTCTTACCATTTCAACTAATATTGTGTTTTTTATTTCTAAAAACCTATTTCCTTATAGAGTATAAAGAGTACTAAACTGATGTTTAATATTATGATTTACAAGATAAGATACAAAAAAATACAAGTAAAATCCCTTCCATTATCATATTTCAACTATTTTATATATATTCATAGCTCTTTATCAACTTGTCTTCTAATAATTTTGAACATCTCCATTTTATATAACTTATGCTTCATGAACATAAAATTTACCATTTAGGTGAAATAATTAAAGAATATAAAAAATTAGATATCCATTATAATGTATTGATGTATCCTAGGCCCGCATAAACTAGAATGAATTAATTTAAATGGTGTAGTGTAATAAATTTCTAATAGTTTATAAGTTCTATAAACTATATTCCCTCTTTGACATGTTTCACAAATAGCATTTCTTTCTCTATTTAGTTGGGGTAGGTATCTCACTACATCTTCCTTTGAAATTTTACTCCAACTTTGTTAACCAAGATGCCTAAGTTTCATATTTTGTAACTTATTTTCATCCTTAGAAATTAGATAACAAGAGCTGCTTGGGTCCCCAATATGGAATTGGTTACCACATATTCTTTCTTCCATAGTGATAACTCTTCCATATTTTAAGTACTTAATGATACATGATTTTATCTAAAATATAAATCAATTCTTATCATCACATAGTTAAATAACACTAAATATTTTTTTTAACCCATCAATAAATAAAACATATTCAGATTTCATTTTCTAGGATTCAATATCAGTTGTACAAACTCCTATGATTTTTAAGGAGATATCATTTCCAACGGTAGAAAAACCTCCATCATAATCTTTAATGTTTATCAAATGTTTTTAATCACCATTAATTTGAGATGAATATATTTTATCAAGTATCCATGGATTATTTTTCTTATTTTAATTTAAGGAAACTTTAATAATAAGTGACTTTTCCACCTTAATTTTATTAACTTCCATTTATTTCTCAACATAAGTATAATTTCTTGGAAGATTGGTCATCCAATTATCAACACAATGACCTTGTTGGTCACATCTTCTATAAATCTCTTCCAAAGACTCAAATATGATTTAAGTAGTCATGTTTTTTAACTTCTATATACAACTTTATTACTCCTCATATTCTCATAGTTGATTCAATAATATATGTGTTTCTTCCCCTTGAGTCACTCCTACTCTAAGGTAGTAAAATATTATACCATCATGAATAGTATTTGTTCCCAATTATTTCACAACACAAACAGTAACCTCTAATTCTTAATATTTCGTATTAATAAAAGTTATGTCTTGAAAAAAAATTGTTTCCATGCCATATATTATTTTTTCTTTTTTCATAATTAGGTAATTATTATTTAGATACTCTTATCTTACATTGATGTATAAGAAGATTTCTCATCACTTTTCTTTTTTCCAAATATTCCCATTATTGGTATTAGAGCCTACACTTTTTTAAATAACATATTTTCTTTTAAGTTTAGTAGGACCAAATTTAGATTACCTTTTTAGGCTATCACTCTCAGTAGCTTGATATGATTTAGACTTAACTTCCACAACTTTTTTGAAACATTATCTTATCTTATTTGAGTATTTTTAGATTTAATATTCCATGATTATATCTTAATTAACTATTATTATTCTAAATTAAGTTTCTCATCAAGATATTTCATAATTTTATCTTACTTCATAGCCTTCAACTTGATCTTTTTAATATCTTCAATGTAACTAGCTACCCTTTTTAGAAAGTAATGCCACGATCCCAGTTACCCGGAGTCGGTGTATTATTTTAATACATTGGCATGATTACAAGGAATCAAGTCCTGAAGGACCGATCGGTTTAGAAGTCTTGGAAAATAGATTACATAAATTAAAATTACATTAAAATTTCAAACATAAAACACAGAGGAAATAGTTCTTTGAGAATGCCCTTATTCCCTTTAGCTTAACCTTGCATATCAATCATAATACACTTCTTGGAATCCTGGGAAAAATAAAACATAGAAAGGAGTGAGCTCAAATGCTCAGTAAGGGTAAGAAATACAGTGGAAAATGACATAAATATTAATCATGGTGAATAATTGAAACCACATGCCTTTACCAATAATAAACATGAATACTTTTATGGCAAGAATACGAGTTGAGTAAATATTTCCATAATAAAACAAAATCATGGGTATTCTACTAGTTGAATAACCACATGAACCATCAATATTATTTCCATAATAAGTTAATGTATAATGCAGAACTTTAATTTATGTGTCAAGGCCTCGTGCCAAGACCAAAGGGATAACTGTAACCGAAACCCAACCTGGAGAGCCTCTGTAACCAGACTCCAACCCGGAGTTCCTCTAATAACCAGACACCAACCCGGATTGCCTCTAATAACCGGGCACCAACCCGGAGTGCCTCTAATAACTGGACACCAACCCGAAGTGCCTCTAATAACCATACACCAACCCGGAGTGCCTCTAATAACCGGACACCGACCCAGAGTGCCTCTAATAACCAAAAACCAACTCGGAGGGTCTGCTGTAACCGGACCCTAACCCGGAACATACTATTCCAACACATTCATCTTAATAAGAGGATGAAATATAACATAAACATTCGTATTAAAACTAGCATACGAAATGCCAAAACATTAATCATAAACCATTAATGGCATAAAAATAACTCATCCATAGTCAAACATATCACAAAACCTTAAATACAATATAGAAGATTTGTATCATAATAAATAAACTTCAAACAAGTGTAAAATTTATCAAAGGATGTTGACATAGATGAAATCAAAACTATTTGAGAGAAATATCTTTTTTTGAAATCATTTAAAAGTCACATAATTATAAAAGAAAACATTTACTTTGAAAATATTCTTATAAGATTGTAAGGGAAGCTTCAAATATTTTATAACGGTAGAAGATAGCCGCACCCACCATATAAGTTAAAAAAATATCATTCTTACCTTAATTCTATTGAAAAGGTTAAAAAGGACCTTGTTTGGAAAATGACAGAAAGATTCCTTTATAAACTTCTTATAAAAATTCAAACAAGGGTATAAATGACTTTAACCCATATTCTATAAAATAGTAAGAATGTTTTGAAATACACTTTTAAGAAACTTGGATGTGGATGATAAAGAGGTCCCAGTAGATAATTACATATAAAAAACCTTGGATAATGAAGAGATTGTGAAATAAACCCTTACCAATTTGGTAACTTACGAAACATACACCCCATGAAAGAGGTATCATACAATGAATATGTAAATACATGTAAATTAAAGTGTAGTACACAAAGAATATAATTATGGGCAGTAAATACACAACACAAAAGGTAATAGTGGTAAAATGGAATGAATATCATGAGAATAAGGAGTGAGATGAAAACCCCTTACCTTGTACTTTTCCTTTGCCGAGGGTAGGGTAATCTCTTTTAATTTGGGTAACTCCCTTTGGTTTGAACCAAAAAGGACTCTTGAAGTGCCTTCTGCCTATGGTGAGGCTTCTAGGAGGAGGAGAGGGATGTAGGGAGCTTAATTGAGGAGAGTTTGGATGAGCCAAAATGCTTGAAAGGTGTGAGGAATTGGTTAGAAGTTGTGTCGTTTTATAAGGGGGGGGAGGGGCTCTTTAGGAAAAAATTAAAGTATTAATTTATAATAAATTCATATTCGGTTTCTAATGGCTCCAAAGTAGATTATTAAAAGTCTAAGGTGGATATGAGTCTAAATCCACTTAACCAATAGGTTTTAGATAGGTTTGGGTCACTTTATTAACCTTATATTTTAGTTTTAATCCTTAGTTACTTAGTTTTACATTTACCATGTCTCTATGTATTTTTATATTATATGGTTAATAAATTTACTATAAACTTTCAACCGACCCCCAAGTCATCCATTAATGATAAACCTATCATGATATAAGTCCTTTGGCCGAACCTTATATTTTTAGGAATATAATATCAATTAATCATATAATATTTGTTTTAAACATTAATTTACGTCAATTTTGACACTATTTGGTATTTTGTTTTTGTGAAAGTCATAAACAACTTGATTACTTCGAACACAATACATTGAATCAACCCTAACATGTCATAGTCACCTATAAAATTCGTGGATGTCATAAAAACATTGAAATTATATTTATTTTAATATTTATATTACCATTTATTTGATTCTTTCATTAATAAGGTAATTACTGCATCATCATTGTGTCATAAATAAATTTAATTATTTAATGTCTAAAAATTATAATTAAAATACCATTTTGTATTAAATATTTTTATCTTTTTAATTAATATTTATAATCTAATTTATCTTAAGTATAACCCTGTATTAAAAATGTTTTAGTTATTAAACTTCGATTTTAACGCTTTTAACTCTTCTTTGAATTAAATAATAATAAATGTCCTAATCTAATTCAAGTGGACCTAAAGAGTCATATTTTATACCTAAGTTTGTTTTTGGTCGAATTAAACTTATCCAATAGAATTAGGACATGTTTTAGGGTAATGATAATATCATTTTTACCCTTAATTACCCTATTTACTTTTTACCGTGGTAAATAAAAGTAAAAAGTTACTATTTACCAAAAATTATTTTTATCGTATTGAACCACATTTTACTCCTTGATATTAACCGTGTCTCTCGGATTTTCAAAATTCCACTCACAGAAGCGGTAAAATTATGTTTTATTTGAATTTACAAATTCTCCTAGGAGGTGGGTAAAAGACGGTGAAAAAGTTCCATAAAATTTTTATATATCTAATATTATTATAAACTAACTCCAATGAATTACATTGAATTTATATAGGTATTATGTATATATTTTGACCTAAAATAAATTTAAATAATATAAATAATTATTTAAATAAAAAGACGGTTTTAAATAGTAACTTAGTGTTTTTAACTATTCATCAAAAATTGAAAGTTTTCAGAAAAATACCAAAACTTTACCCTAAGCTAATTTATATATTCTGAATTCAATAATGAAGTCTATTTTACCAAATTCCAAACATATAAGTTTCATTTATTAATTTAAAATTAATTCCCGTTGTTAAAACAAAAAACGTGTTTTTAAGAAACAATAAATATCAAAAGATTGACACTTGTTTATGTCTGGTTTAAATGTGAAATTATGTTCTATGACCAACATTGGATTAAATGGTAAAAATATATTCTAAATATAATTTAAAAACACTCAAATTCATAATTTATCACTATTATTTTTTTTGATTAAAAAAGTTGTTTTTAATTAAAATTTAGTAATTTTTACTATTCATCAAAATATGAAAGTTATCTGAAAAGTACCAAAATTTTACCCTAAGATAATTTCGATATTCTGAATCCAAAAATGATGTCCTGTTTGAGAGATAAAATTTATAAAATTTCAAAAAGTGGGTATTACTATTCATAACGGCTACTTTGATTGGTCGTGGTGTGTGTTAGAACTCGAAGTTGCGTACAACACATGCTACTGTATTATTCAAAGAGAAGTGTACCATGGAATATTGCGGTGTTACATTCTCCCCTACTTCAATAAATTGTGTCCTCTCACTTTATGCTCAGTATTGGAAACTTGGGGTTGACATTTCAAAATATCTTAGTTGAAATCCCACATCGAAAAATGGATTAATGAGGCCTCGATTGAAAATAAAGAGTGGTAAGTATGAAGGTTAACGAAAATAACACATACTAGGGTTCCATGTAGGAAAATATGGATATGTAAGAGAAATATAACCATCAATATCTAATGGAGAGTGGTAGAGAACATGGCTATGAAAAGGCCAACAATCCCAAAGCCATAAATTTGTGATGATCTAAGGTACCATCTAGGACAACATTTTTGTTCTAAGTTCCATTTCTTCATGTTGAGGAATTTATTTATGATATTGGATAAGATCATAATGAGATATACTTACTTTATAATTATAGTTTTATCCATTAATAAATTTCTACCACAAACTCATCTTTCACCCCAAAACATAATACAACTCAAAAATACTCTATTTGTCCTAATTGTATAGGCTTCCAAATATAATGAATTTATAATTCACATATCATACCTTTTAAAAAAAGAAATTACATTATACCATCCAGGAACTTCACGTAGTCTAGTGGTAGGCGATAAATCCTAATTGCATTATGGTTGTAGGTTCGATTCTCGCAGCTTTGTCCGACGCGACGGGTCGTCACACAGCCTGCGTGTTGTCCTTTTAAAAAATCCAAAAATAACCTTTCAAAATCAATCCCTTCCAACCTTTAGACGTATCCAAAATACTTCTATAAACTCTCAGTATAAAATTTATATGAAATGTAAACATAATGTAGATCCTTTTTACCCCATAATAGCATGTGAATACCTTCATCATGTATTCTTTTAAAACACTAAAACATCCTGAATTACCATAAAACCTTATTGATTACATTCATTCTCCCTTATTACTTATAGAATACTGGATATACTTCATCCATAAAAAATGTTGTAAACTCCAACAATGATGGAATATACAAATCTTTAATCAGTTTCAAGGAAGTCAAGAATATCCAATATAATTTACCCAAATCAACCATATCTTATTCCAAAATCAGTTCCTCAATATTAGGACCATATTAAGGTTTATCTTTCCTTCAACCATGTAATTTCCTAAAATTTTAACTCACTATAGAGTCACTTTTCTTAGTACCATAAAATCTCAAATCCTCAATGAAATAGTACTGCAGTACAATCCTTATTTATTTCCAGTACAACATTAATACAACACTTCAATGAAATAATTACAAAATAAAAACATAATAACACTAGTCATTCCTCTTCATCTGTGGTAGTATCATAACTTGATTATTATCCAATAGCATCATTTGCGGCATAGTCATATGACTTGGACATTGGTTTGCGTAGTGTCAAAACTCCTTGCAGATGAAGCATTGTACATTTGAAACCTTTTTCTTACCCTTTCAATCACGTACTTGGTGTCCTTTTTCTCCACACTTATAACATACTCCCATTACCTTCAAGAATTTTCCAAGGTGATTCTTTCTACAGTTATCACATATGGAAAATCCTTATTTACCTTATTCCCTTTATCTGTCCTTCTCTCTACCATCCTTTCCTTCTCTGGCTTCCCTTCAAAGCCATAGGACTCCGAGAATTCTTTACTTATCATATCAACACATGATACTATTTATTTATATGATGATAATACGTGGGAGACTATTTCCCTTCTATATTCTGGCTTAAGACAATGAAATATGTGATATTTCTTACTCTTTGGATCATGCATATTGCTGGAGTTCTCATTCCTTCTACTGGGAACCATTTCTAAACAATGGCATACACTAGATTAGTTTATGAATATCAATACCTAATCTAGAACTTGTAAAACACTTAACATAAATTAAATAGTTTATGGATATAATCCATAATCATAAAAATATCTTCTTTGAGGAAGTATGTACTCATAAACCCTTCATAATGGTTTGTAAAGAAAATGAGAATTATCCTAATCATATCCCCCGAGAGTGTCGTAACCAATAGTGCAGCAAGGCCCGTTGTCGTGCACCAGTTTATGTTTGAGTCTATCTCAGAGCAGTGTTTTCGGGTTTTAACCCTAGGTACATCTGTGCCAGAGCTGCCTCTACCTGCTCGTATCCAGACAGGGATTTATTGCTCAGAAAAATCACAAAATCTCTACAATATCAAAATTCTAGGAAGATCTTCTCTACTAATCCTAAAAGTCTATCTTAGGGGTATGTGCTCTAATCAGAGTTTATCTAAATCTAGCTTCCAATGTTATTGCTAAACTTCCTCTGATACCAACTGTAATGCCCTGACCCCAATTACCCAGAGTCGGTGCATTATTTTAATACATTGGCATGATTATAAGGAATCAAGTCCCGAAGGACCGATCGGTTTAGCATTCTTGGAAAATAGATTACATACATTAAAATTACATTACAATTTCAAACATAAAACATAGCGTAAATAGTTCTTTGACAACGCCATTATTCCATTTAGATTAACCCTATATATCAATCATAATACACTTCTTGGAATCCTGGGAAAAATAAAACATAGAAAGGGGTGAGCTCAAACGCTCAGTAAGGGTAAGCAATACAGCGGAAAATGACATAAATATTAAGCATGGTGAATAATTGAAACCAGATGCCTTTACCAATAATAAACATATATAATTTTATGGAAAGAATATGAGTTGAGTAAATAATTCCATAATAAAACATAATCATGGGTATTCTACTAGTTGAATAACCACATGAACCATCAATATTATTTCCATAATGAGGGAATGTATAATACCGAACTTTAATTTCTATGTCAAGGCCTCTTTCCAAGACCTAAGGGATAACTGTAACCGAAACCCAACCCGGAGAGCCTCTATAACTGAACTCTAACCCGGAGTGCCTCTAATAACTGAACACCAACCCGGAGTGCCTCTAATAATCTGACACCATCCTGGAGTGCCTCTAATAACCGGACACCAACCCGGAGTGCCTCTAATAACCGGACACCAACCCGGAGTGCCTCTAATAACCGGAAACCAACCCGGAGGGTCTTCTGTAACCGGACCCCATACTATTCCAACACATTCATATTAAGAAGAGGATGAAATATAACATAAACATTCATATTAAAACTAGCATATGAAATTCCAAAACATTAATCATAACCCATTAATGGCATAAAAATAACTCATCCATAGTCAAACATATCACAAAACCATAAATACAATATCGAAGATTTGTATCATAATAAATCAACTTCAAACAAGTATAAAATTTATCAAAGGATGTTGACATAGATGAAATCAAAACTATTTGAGAGAACTATATCTTTTTTTGAAATCATTTAAAAGTCACATAATTATAAAAGAAAACATTTACTTTAAAAATATTCTTATAAGCTTGTAAGGGAAGCTTCAAAGATTTTATAACGGCAGAAAATAGCCGCACCCGCTGTATAAGTTAAAAAATGACATTCTTACCTTAATTCTTTCGAAAAGGCTAAAAAGGACCTTGTTTGGAAAACAATGGAAAGATTCCTTTATAAACTTCTTATAAAAAGTCAAACAGGGGTATAAATGACTTTAACCCATATTCTGTAAAATAGTAAGAATGTTTTGAAATACATTTTTAAGAAACTTGGATGTGGATGATAAAGAGGTCCCAGTATAAACAACCTCAAATAATGAAGAGATTGTGAAATAAACCCTTACCAATTTGGTAACTTATGAAACATACACCCCATGAAAGAGGTATCATACAATGAATATGTAAATACACGTAAATTAAATTGTATTACACAAAGAATACAATTATGGGCAGTACATACACCACAAAAAAAGTAATAGTGGTAATATGGCATGAATCTCACAGGAATAAGGAGTGAGATGAAAACCCCTTACCTTGTACTTTTCCTTTGTCAATGGTAGGGTAATCTCTTTTAATTTGGGTAACTCCCTTTGGTTTGAACCAAAAAGGACTCTTGAAATGTTGTCTCCCTAAGGTGAGGCTTCTAGGTGGAGAAGAGGGATGTAGGGAGCTTAATTGGTCAGAGGTTGGATGAGCCAAAAGGATGGAAAGGTGTTAGGATTGGTTAGAAGTGGTGTCCTTTTATAAGGGGGAGGAGGGGCTCGTTAAGAAAAACTTAAAGTATTAATTTATAATAAATTCATATTCAGTTTCTAATGGCTCCAAAGTATATTATTCAAAGTATAAGGTGGGTATGGGTCGAAATCCACTTAACCAATAGGTTTTAGATAGGTTTGGGTCACTTTATTAACCTTATATTTTATTTTTAACCCTTAGTTACTTAGTTTGACATTTACCATGTCTCATTTTATTTTTATATTATATGGTTAATAAACATACTATAAACCTCCAAGAGACCCCCAAGTGGTACATTAATGATACACCTATCATGATATAAGTCCTTTGGTCAAACCTTATATATTTAGGAATATAATATCAATTAATTGTATAATATTTGTTTTAAATATTAATTTATGTCAATTTTGACACTATTTGGTATTTTGTTTTTGTGAAAGTCATCACAACTTGATTACTTCGAACAAGATACATTGAATCAACCCTAACATGTCATAGTCAACTAGAAAATTCGTGGATGTCATAAAAACGTTGAAATTATATTTATTTTAATATTTATATTACCATTTATCTGATTCTTTCATTAATAAGGTAATTACTGCATCATAATTGTGTCATAAATAAATTTAATTATTTAATGTCTAAAAATTATAATTAAAATACCATTATGTAGGAAATAGTTTTATCTTTCTAATTAATATTTATAATCGAATTTATCTTATGTATAACCCTATATTAAAAATGTTTTATTTATTAAACATTGATTTTAACTCTTTTAACTCTTCTTTGAATTAAATAATAATAAATGTCCTAATCTAATCCAAGAGGACCTAAAGAGTCATATTTTATTCCTAAGGTTTTTTTTGGTCGAATTAAACTTATCTAATAGAATTAGGACATGTTTTAGGGTAATGATAATACCATTTTTACCCTTAATTACCCTATTTACTTTTTACTGTGGTAAATAAAAGTAAAACGTTACTATTCACCAAAAATTATTTTTATCTTATTGAACCACATTTTACTCCTTGATATTAACTGTGTCTCTCGGATTTTCAAAATTCCACTCACAGAAGCCGTAAAATTATGTTTTATGTGAATTTACAAATTCTCCTAGGATGTGGGTAAAAGACGATGAAAAAGTTCGATAAAATTTTTATATATCTAAAATTATTATGAACTGACTCCAATGAATTACATTGAATTTATATAGGTAATATGTATCTATTTTGACCTAAAATAAATTTAAATAATATATATAATTATTTACATAAAAATCTGGTTTTAAATAATAACTCAGTGTTTTTCACAATTCATCAAAAATTGAATGTTTTCAGAAAAATGCCAAAAAATTACCCTAAGCTAATTTTGATATTCCTAATTCAATAATGAAGCCTATTTACCAAATTCAAAACATAGAAGTTTTATTTATTAATTTAAAATTAATTCCCGCTGTTAAAACAAAAAGCGTGTTTTTAAGAAATAATAAATATCAAAAGATTGACACTTGTTTATGTCCGGTTTAAATGTGAAATTATGTTCAATGACCAACATTGGATTAAATGGTAAAAATATATTATAAATATAATTTAAAACCAATCAAATTCATAATTTATCACTATTAATTATTTCGATTAAAAAAGTTGTTTTTAATTAAAATTTAGTAATTTTCACTATTCATCAAAAAATGAAAGTTATCCGAAAAGTGCCAAAATTTTACCCTAGGCTAATTTCGATATTCAGAATCCAAAAATGAAGTCCATTTTGAGAGATAAAATTTATAAAATTTCAAAAGGTGGGTATTACTATTCATAACGGCTACTTTGATTTGTCGTGGTGTGTGTTAGAACTCGAAGTTGCGTACAACACACGTTATTGTATTATTCAAGGAGAAACGTATCGTGGAAGCTTGGGGTGTCACATAGAAGAACTTATTTTACTCCTTTATTCTTTCCAATCAATTTCTTTAATAGTATAATTTAATTATTGAGTTTATTTTTCTACTCAATAAAATCCTCTAGGTCATCTTTCAGTATATGCTCAATGTAATTTTCTTATATTTTTTCCTCATTAATTGAACTTTATTAATATTTTTAAACATGATACATGAAGTTTCTAAACTTTTTAGAAGATTTTTCTTCTGATTTACTCCTTTTTTAATGTAATTCCTCTTATTTTCTCAATATACTCAATGTTTTCCTTTTTAAAACCTTTTCTTTCTCTCATAAAACCTTTTAATTTCCTTTTATATTTAACTCAATTTCTTTATCTGATACCTCCTTTATTTATCATCATCCCCATACTTTCTGTATTTCTTCTTTGGATAGTTAATTAAAAAATTCCCAACTCTTTCACATTTAAATCCTTTTAGTGGGGGTTTTCCGTTGTAATTTTATTTTACTTTTCAAAAGTTATTTTTGATAAAATTTGTAATCCTCTTATATTATTCATTAATTTTTTCATCAACTTTAGATTTACTAGATTACTTATCTTCCTCATTATTGATTTTGAGTTTTTACATGGATTAAAATTTCATATCCTCCATAATCTTCTTCTCGAATACAAGATCCTTAGTTATTTCATAAGAAACAAGTATATTCTAAAATTCATCAAGAGATAAATCATTACTATATTCTAAAGTAGAAATTTAATCACTAAATATGTCTAGAAATTTCCTCATCAATTTATTAATAATTGTATAATCTTCAAAAGTATCTTAGAATACTATTATATTCTTAAAAATATCTTTTAATCTTGTAAATAAATTCTTCATTTTCCATCCTCACATCATCAAATTTTCCTCTCTATATCTATAGATTTGTTTACTTAACTTTTACATTCATATAAAAATGTTTTCAATTTTATCCCATATTTCATTAGTAGTTTGGAGACCCATTACCTTTATATACACGTTGTCTCATAATTCCATAAAAATATCATTTTTTTCATTCTTATCAACCTCCAGATTTCACTTGTTAGAAAAATTCATGGGTGAAACTTTCTCAATTAGTGGAAGTCTCACAGTAGCAGTATCGAAAACATTCATACCAAGTGAGGTAGGATAGGGAATCATTATATTCTTCCATCTATGATATTTTTTCCACTGAATGTTATAATTAATATTCTATTAAAAAAATTTATATTCTCTATCCTAAAAAATTAGGGATAAATTCGAGAAAAATTGGGTTGCTTTGATACCAAATGAAGTTCCTAGGATATTACATACCACTAATAAGGGAGAGTTGAATTAGTGGAATTATTTTATAAGTTATATTTCAAAAATAAACCTTTATGATTTATTAGAGTATGATCCACTAAAATAGTATATCACTCATTTATCCAAAAGAAATAAAAATAAAAATCAACACATGGAACACAATATTTTTATAAGGTTCTCCCCCACTGTGGGTGACTATGTCCTTGTTGTGTTTGGGTTGAATCTTATACATATATTTTTTCACTAATATCAAAGAATATTACAATTGGTTTAGTAAAGTATCATCCTTGACATAATATTGTATCCCATCACATTATCACTAAACTTAATATTATAATTTTTCACATCAGTTAATAATGGATATCCATGAACATAGTGAATAATATCTTTAAATAAACTCTAGGATGTCATAGTATCACTATATGAGATATTCTTATTCAAGTTCAAGGACTCAGACTACTAGGATATAATTAGAAGCATTGTAAGCACATAAAACTTCTTTTTATTTGATACAAAGGTAATATTTTATCATATAATATTGTATCGGTTTATCTTATTAATGTATCTATTATCTCACTTCAATACTCTGGATGTTCAACCCACAATAATACCAGGAATCATGTTCCTTTTTGTTTTATAAAATCAATATGACCAAGATGTATCTAAGATATCTCTGTGATTCTATAAATTTTCTTCCATATAATATCCATGAATTATCATTGAAAATTTTCATCAAACTTTATTAATATTAGTTCTCACTTAAACCTCTATATCTACATGAAAACATGTAGTAAAGTATTCATGGTGTGAAGGAATCTATTATTACATGACTTCTTTAGGTTTTTACATGTTTCATTGTGGAATCTCTAGTAATGGTATGACATATTCCATCATCTCATTTTATCATTAATTATAAATTCTGCATCATGACATTGCAGTGTGAAGCTCTCCTATGACATCTTCATCATGCACCACGATGTGGAATTCTCATCATGGAGTGGAAACATCTCAAATTATAAATCCAACTTCATATTGTTCATAATTTTCAGACTTCTTCATAGAATAATCATTTTCTCCCTAATTTGAAGAATATATTATGAATTATTTAGCATGAATCATGTATTAATAATTAACTCATGGTATTTGTAACTTAATAGGATAACATTGCATCATCATATTTTATAAATCACTAGAAATTTTTACACTTTGATATGGAAATATCCTTTAGTACAAGATAGAGATTTTATACCTTAAAAATGACTTAACTTCTTCTAAAACTCCAAAACAATTATGGACTAGTAGACCATTATGTATCAACCAACTAACTATTATTTATATAGAGGTATCTGAGACTTTTCCAAACATCAAAGAGCTACTCCTACATAATGTAAAATGGTTCTTATGTTTATTTGAAATTCTATGTCTTTATCAATTTTACACTCCAACTAGTGACACTTATAAAATAATTTTTCCTCTTACATATTATCATGAACACCCTTACGAAATCCAGTGAGGCTCAATATTTATAAAATTTTCATTTTGAGTACCTTTACACATCCTATGTGATGACTCTTACTTATTTAGAAACTTCTATTATGCATCATAGTGAGATTCAGGAATTTTCTAATTTCAGATTTAATAGGTTTGGAAGTTATTATTACATATCAAGTACTTAACCTTTACATATTATAGTGTCTCCAACAATTTTCCATATTTCCAGTCAGCTATCAGAACTACTTTTATTTACACACATGTTTACTCTTACATGTTCAATGAATTTTCCAAAAAATTTGTCCTCACATTCTGAGTGACGCATACATACATAATACTTATCTAATTTTATTCAATATTATATAACTCAAAATTAAAAAAAAAAATTCTTTAATTTTTTATCAATATAGATCCATCCACCATATGATATTTAAAAAAATTATAATATATCTATAAAACTTTCTAAATTGATTCTAATGATCTTCACTCACATTTGGAAACAAATAAAACAATTTAATAATTCCATTATGTTCTTTTCCTATCTTAAAAATCTTTAAGTAATGATGAATCCATAAATAGGACAATAAAGAGGGTTTTTGGGGATTCTTTCCAAATTGAATATCCAAGCGACTGATATTCTAAATCCAAAGGTTAATGGTTGTTGGAATTTGAATAAAATAGTATGAGAAATAAATCGGTGATGTATAAATTATTTGTAATCAAGATAAAAGTATAGATATGATAATTTTTATTTTATATAAAATGACAAGTAATACCACAAAAACACTATGATATATTTTTTATAGTGAAAATTTCCTCACTGGTATAAATTCCTAAGAGTGGTTTAGGTGTTTTTTATAATACTATGACATGAAATAAAATCTTATATGTTGCAATCCCCACTATCTAATGAGCCACCTCAGGAATAGAGGGTGAGAAGGATGTATACAAGAGACTCATGGATGATGAATTTGATATGTACATAATAATTTTATTATCAGTGTCTAGTAATTTGTGAAAGAAAATGGGAATAGGGATGGTTAAACCATGTTTACACATCTATAATAACATTATGAGGATAAAGGAAAACATTAATGAGATTATCAATACATTGTACATGTGTAAGTTGGACAATGGAATCTAGAATTATCTTCATATACTAAAGATGATATAGTACATTAATTGATTGGTAGATTTAGGGTTCATGTTGAATAATTATCTATCCATGCATATCAAATTTTTATTCTTATCCCCAAGTTAATTTAGTTTAATTGAACATTATTAGATGAATAGTACTAGGAAATTATTTCAATATGTTTTGGATAAAGTTCAATAAGTTGATAAGGATATAAATAAGTAAAATTATTCTATCATCATGGGTAATAAGAAAAAAATAAAAGGTTAAAAGGCCAATGGAAAGAAAAATAATAAAGGTATATTCACAACATCCTTTCAATAAACCAAATATTAAGAGGGAGAGCATTGAATTGGAGGCTAATTTTTTTACTTGTTGAAAAAAAGGATACTAGATGTAAATTATAATGAATTGAATAAAAAAAAGTAAAAGATTATAATTTAGTTGTATT
The DNA here is from genome assembly GCA_963277665.1 of Viscum album. Classification (NCBI taxonomy): domain Eukaryota; kingdom Viridiplantae; phylum Streptophyta; class Magnoliopsida; order Santalales; family Viscaceae; genus Viscum; species Viscum album. The sequence goes on along the minus strand of OY728153.1, from coordinate 1,953,000,458 downwards.
CATCATTACAAACAATTTTTCTATTTTCACTTTTTTGGTATTAGATATAATTCATAACTCATGTATTTTTATACAAATACAAGAACCAAGGAAGATTAGAAAAACTACAAGAGTTGAAGTGGATCTTCAAGTAGTTAATAGATTTTAACTCCTACATCATCTAAAGAAGGTCACATCATAACATTATCTATTGTAAATTTTCTTATATTTTAAAACTATTATTATGTATTGTGTTGAAAAAAAACATAATCATGGTGTTGAGTTTAGACACTCTGATATTTTATGTAAAAAACTAAAATAAAAGTTGTTATGGAATACCATAATTGAAAGATAGTTTTATTATATCTAAAATAGAGATACCTTATATCATTAATCAATAATTAATATAGCATATAAGAATAAAATTATACCCATTTGTGGCCATATACTACTTGGAAAAACAAGACTGGATAAATTGTTGACGATATACTGAGAATGGTATTTAGAATCTTTTAAGCTAAAACAATTGGGTATTTGACATAATTTCTTATTAATAATGCTAACCAATTTGACATTTGGTATTAAAGGTAATAGATTCGCAAATATTACAGAAACAACTCTCAAATATTCACGTAAAATATTTCTAGTAGAAGCTAGAGGTAAATTCTTATACTTCATAACTTGATGATATCATATATAGATATTGACATATCTAATTGATAAATCAAAAATGATATTACTTTAATATATTTATGGATTATTAAAGTAAATTTGATAATGATCTTGATAAGAAAATAAAATAGGCTTTAGTCATAATAAGTCGAAGAATATCTTAACCAATAATCTATCGATCATTAAATATGAAATAGAGACTATTTCTAAACTCACATTTCTATATATGCATCAGATTTGTAGTGTTATTCAATGGATGATCTATACCTTTTTATCATGGTGAGATTGATAAGGATTCTTATAAGTATTCCATTATCCCTTTTAGGACTTTCCTTGTAGATGTTTACATTTACACTTAATCAAATTCCATCTAAAAAGACAGATGGTGTCTCATATGAGTTATAATATAAAATAAACCCATTATATCACAAATTCATATGTTAAGATGTGAAGTGTTTGTTAAGGATAATTCAAGAAATAAACTGTCATCCAGAAACACAAAGTGAATATGTATAAATTATATTAAAGTTACAAAAGATATTACATACAACATCCTTAAGATACACTACTATAAAATAGGCTTTTAACAGCACCGGCCTTTATCAGAGTTAGAAAAAAGCGTTGACAAAGGTTCCCTTTATCAGTGATTTCTTTTTAGCACTGAAAAAGGGCATCCTTTATCATCACTTTATTTTTAGCACTCATAAAGCTTACCCTTTATCAGTGCTTTCTTTAGCACCCATAAATGGATCCTTTATTAGTGTTTTTTTTAGTGTTGATAAAGGTTCATAAATAAATGAAATATAAAAATGAGTTTATTAAAAAAATATTTAAAAAAATATTAATTAAATAATTATTGATAAAAATGAATAAATTGATTATACGATATATAAATTATAAATACTAACAAATATTATATATTAAATTTATAGATATATTTAAAATTAAAATTAAACAAATAAAAATTAAAAATAAGTAAATTGACAAAAATATTAAACATTTTATTAATTAAATAATTATAGATAATGTTAATAAATAGTATATTATATATATATATATATATGAATGTATATAAATATGATTTATATAATACAAAATATTTATGCTTTACATTAAATAGTAATATATTTAGTGAATAATGGTTTATAATTAAAAACTAAAAGGAATTAAAAATACTAAGTGCATCAAGTAATGTACATAATTGAATGTATTTTGATTTTTCAAATTAACATAGATCAAAAGTGTGTTATATTGATTTCACATATACGTAATTAATGCATTTTTATATACAATTCACACACAAAAATATTTACATAATTAATGAAATCTTATATAGAAACACATACACCTAATATTTATGTAATTTATTCAAATTTTAGTATTCATTTTATAATTTCATTATAACATGAAGCATTTAATATATCATTTATTTAATCATAGTAAATTTTATTTATTTATTTTTAACTTTCTTACAGTTAATTATTAAGTCATTTTTTATATGTTTTATTTTTTATTTTTTATTTTTTATTTTTTTGGGAATTTAATCAGTTTATAATATTTATTTATATTTAATTATTTACTATGTTTTAATATTTTCAATATGTATTCATTTTTATTTCAATATATATCCATATTTTTTAAAAAAAATGTTTAATTAATAAAACTTATCCATTTTTCAATATTGTTAAAGTGTACTCATTTTTAATTATTCAATTTCACTCATTTTTAACATACATGCACATAAGATTAAATATGAATTAATAATGTTAAAAATATATATGTAAAAAATATATTTAAATAAATATATCCATAAATGTATAATTACTATATTTAAATATTTATATATTTATAATTATAAATAAATAAATATTATTTTTTAATGTAGTATTTATATAATTATAATTATATAATTATATATATGTATAAATAATTATAAAATTATAATAAATGTATTTATATTATGGATATATTTACTATATTTCTATTTATATATATTTATTATATATATATATATATAATTCAATAAATATAAATATAATGATATAAATATTATTTTTTAAAAAATAAATTATATAATTGTAAATAATTAATTGTATATTTAACTAATTGAAAAATTATAATAAATATATTTAAATAAAAAATATATTTACTCTATTTATATTTATATATATTTATTAAATATATATATAATTATATAAATATATTTTCAAAAAATTTATTTATAATTATAATTATAAAACCTTTATCAGCGCTTTGTTAGCGCTGATAAAGCTCTATCTTTATGAGTGCTAAAAAGCACTGATAAAAGGGATCTTTATCATCTCTTTTTTGGAAGCACTGCTAAAAATGTCCTGATCTATTTAAATACCCCTAACTAGTCGCATACTCATTGTGATATTTAAAGCTTTCTGTAGAAGCCACCATCTGTCATCACTCATCCTCAGTTAATCGAAGCTTGAATCAATACTTGAATCAAGGCTCGAACAATTTTAAGGCTCAAATACAAGGCTTAAATGATTCAACGGTCGAACTAATCCAAGGATCAAATGTTTTCTAGGTTTTTGATATCTCTACTTTCTCTTGGATGACTCAAAGCTTCAATCCATGTTATCTTATTTTCTCCACCTCATCACTCGTCTATTGTTTGGTGATATATATTTTAATTTTTTTATCATCATTATTTCTTTACCATCGGTATATCCATATGGTAAACAATGTTTATTGGGGATTTTTGGTTGAAAGGAGATAGGGATGTAGGAGCTTGAGTAATAGGTGAGACGGAGTGTCTATCCAAAACTCTTATCTGCCTCTCTTGAGTTTCCAAGTGATGTTGGGAAAAATATTTTAAATACCAATTATTTTATCCTTCCATTTGAGTTGGTCCAAGTATCATGAACATTAACTATATTTATAAAGTGATATGAATTTTTATATCCATTTTATTTTGATTTAATTGAACATTTAATGGAGACAAAGACCCTGATCAAGAGTTTCTTCACCATAAGCCTCCATCCTATTAAGGAAATATTATCCTAAAGAAATAGATGATTGGGTGGAGAAAATTGAGAGGATATTTAACACCCTCAATATTCCACCTTCCATTAAGGTGAAATGTTTTGCCTTTGTGCTTGAATTTTCTAGCCAAATATTATGTGAGATGATGGTCCAAACTAAATGAAATGAAAATCTAGAATGTAAAGACCACTTTAGGGAAGACCCATATTCCTTCAAACCTTACAATATCTCATCCAGATATTCCAATTAAAAATTATGAGTAAATTTAGAGAGAACTCACATTTAAAGATCGCTAGTTGCATCAAATTACCACAGCCACATAGTAGATCATATCTAAGAGGAAGTATCTCTAGGGGCATCCCAAGGGTTGTTTCATTTTAATATATAATTTATTTTTTAAATTATTAACAATCAACCCATTCTAATTAGTAAAAAATATCTATCAATTTTATTTTTTTCATCATAAAAACATCTCAACCTATCCTTTTTAAGTTTGTATTTTAATATCTCATTATATAATTTGATCAGTTTTTCACTACCACAAATCAATTTTCCCTTTTAAACAAAATAACCATAAATTTTTACTGACCCAAAATTAAAATATAGTTCAGATATTTTTATATACCTTTGTAAAAATATATCCATCTTTGAAATGATAACCCACTCATTAATAATTCTTAAAAATAACTTTATTTCCTTCATCACATGTCTAATAAACACTATGTTTGTTTTACATTAATCCATATAAAAATATATAATTCTTTAACATTTCTTTATATTTCCAATATCTTTTAAATGAAAACAATTTATCTTAAGAGATCCACTATTTCTATAATGATAAGTTCCCTTTGAACTTGTAAAAAATATTTAATTACGTCAATTTACCTATCATGTGAGATGAAAAACCAATATCTAATATGAAAGGATGTTTCTTTTTTAAATCCTTTAGTGTCATGTCAATTATAAATTCCTCTTACATTGAATTTTTTATATAATAAATTTATAATAAAGGTATAAATTGTCTTAGTTAGAGGATTGAAAGTATTAAAAGTGGGATTTCTCTTATAAATATATAATTAATAGTACTTAAAAATCCATATATCATAACATGTCCCCACTAAGACCAATTGAATCGTATAAAATAATGTTTATTCCCCCTAAATAAAACTTTAAATAGTCCATGAGTTAATAACTAGTTTCAATGGTGTAATTCTCTCAAATTAGAGGCATTACCCCTTTTAGAGGACACAATGCAGTACAACTGTCATCCTCATTGGTTTATTCTCCTAAAAAGTTATTTCATTTTCTTACTTGAGACTAATCTCCCATATCTTTTATATTTCTTGTACTACTCTAAGAATTATTCATCCCATGGATGACTAAAGCTTAGATTATTTCAAAAAAAATAGGTTTATGTCCACAAGAGATAGAGGATGTGTTTCAAATAACAATATGCAATGATTAATGTTCAAGAGATAAGCTGATGAGAATGAAAGTTGTCTATAACTTTCAACTTTGAATGAATTTAGAGGATAACACCTACCATAGTGGAGAAATTGTTTTTCAAAATTCAATTACTCATTTTCTTCAAAGCATACTGAAATTCTTTGAAACAATCAAATTTTGGGTTTCCCTTATTATAATTATCTATAACTTTCACATTTGATAATTAATATATTTTGTGTATTTATTTATTTATTATATAAAATTAATATATTATGAACCCAATGGGATGGATATGAATTGAAAATGGATGAACGCTAATATTTTATCAGGATATAGCATTAAAGGAATGTCGGGGTATCCCAACTGTGAAAAATGCACAAACTCAATTCGGTTGAAACATTCCTCGAAGACAGTTTTTTTAGGACATTATAAAATTTTACCTTGATGGCATAAGTACTAATCCTGGATGAAAATATTCGATGGAAATATAAAACAAGTCACAACATCATCTCCAATAATGGGTGATCAACTGTTTAATAAAGTAAAATATATTGACACTATTTTTGTAAACCATTTTCAAAAAACCTTATGAAATCAGGTTGGAAGAAGAGATCAATTTTCTTTGAATTGACATATTGGAATTGTTTTTATGTCATAAATTTACTTGATATAATTCATATAGAAAAAATCTATTTTATAGTGTTATTGTTATGTTACTAAAAGTTCTTGATAAAACAAAATATGTAATTAAGGATAGGTTGGACATGATTAACATAGGGATAAGGGAAGATTTGGCACCAGTGAAGGGTAAAGGTAAAACGTTTATTCCTCCATCATCTTACACTCTATCTAGATAGAAAAAATTAAAATTTTTTACTTTACTTAATACTATAAATATTCAATAGGGTTATTCATAAAATACCAATAATTTCATGTAAATGACTAATTTGAAGTTACAATGGCTTAAATCACACAATTTTCATGTTTTTATGCAAGATTTTATACAAGTTTCTTTCTGTTTCATTCTTCCTTAATATGTATGACATAAATTAAACAGAATCTTATTCTTTTTCAAATACATATGTAATAAATTTATAGAACCTATGAAGTTTAAAATCATGAATAATGAGTTTTTAGTCACATTGTGTGAATTATAGATGTTCTTACCACTACCATTATTTGATATAATGGTCCACCTAATGGTTTACTTAGTTAGAGAGGTTTAGTTATGTGATCATTTATATTATAGATAGATGTAACCTATATAATGGTATATGAATATTTTGAAAGGGCATGTCAAGAATAGAATTTGGCTAGAAGATTGTATTGCATAATTATATTTTTTAAAATAAGTTATTGAATTTTGTACTAATTACCTATCAAATGTTGATAGCATCTATCTCCCAAAGTCTCATTATAGTTGATGCCTTATGGTTGAAGGGATTTTCAGAAGAGATGTTTTTGAAATTAAATTGATAGAGTGGGATCAAATTCATCTTCACATTTTACATAATAGTGAATATGTTGGTCCATACATTGAATACCATAAAGAAATTTTTAGAGATTTAAATTCATCAATGGATGATGGATGGATATCAAATACACATAATAAAAAGTTTATAGGATGGTTACAATCTCAAATTTATAAGGAATTATCTGAAAATATGAAGTCAATTTCTGAATGACTTAAATGGATCATTAGGGTACTGAATGAAAATTTTTTATCTTACACTAGTTTTTTAATAAATGGTTATATGTTCTATAAAAAATAACACAATGACAACAGTATAATGAAAAAAAGCGGTGTTACTCTTATATCAGAAACAATTCACATATCTAGTTCCAAGGATAGAAATCCTATTTATAAAAAATATGTCTTATTTTAGAATTATTGAATAGATATATGAGTTATAATATACAACATTTCAAGTGTCAATTTTCCATTACAAATGGGTTGACGATATGAGTGCAGTGAAAGTTGATGAAATGGGCTTCATCAAGGTGAATTTCTATGTGGAAGGGGGAAAGTAAAGTATTTTGTAATGGAATCACAAGTAGTGAAAGTATTTTATGCCTCTGATCCAGAAAACAATAATTGGTATATTGTCATATTGGTGACTAAAACAAATGTTGGGTTAGATGAAAATTCAATCGAGGATAACCCTTTGATTATGGGATCAAAATCATTTCATGTCGGTCCTAATGTAGACAATGTATTGTACATTAGAGGGAACCATAGAGAGGGGATTTGGATTCTCTATAGAGGAACCAAACCCCAAAAATCTTTAAAAAATAAAGAGAGTTAAATGATAAGGTAAAATTGTTTTTTAATTTACTGTATTTTCCCTCATAATATTATATGTTCTCTATGGAATTAACATAATTTAATTAAATATTTGATTACTCATCAAGACAATCTCTTATGAACATGATGATGTTACCAATCCCTCAAAATAATAAACTATAATGAAGGAAACCTTTTTTAAATATGTAAATTTAATTTTATGATATAATTTCTCTATTTTACTGAAAAAATATATAATGAAATGTTGATTTAATTTTCATTATTCCTTGTAAAGTTTATTTATTTTAGAAGGGTTATTTTTATCCTCCATGTATTTTTTCACCAAAACTTCCATAGAATTATTCTCCCTCAAAACATTTTCACCCCTACGGTGTTTCATTTATCACTTTCATTCATGTTTCCTCCACTATATTTTCAAGAAGATCAACGATGTTTCCTCTTCTCAATCGAAAAGGTAATATTGAAGTTTTCACAGTATAATAATTATTCATATAATTAATTTATTATTCCATATTTACATTTAATTTATTTATTTATTTTTAGTATTTCTCACATAAAAAAATTCTAATACAGGTGGATTATTTTGTTCGAGTTGGGGTTGTATGTCCATCTTTTATTTCTTTATGCACCAAAACTTCCATGTACTTCTTCTCCCTTAAAACCCTTACACCCCTTCAGTGTTAAATTTATCAATTTCCTTAAATTTCCCTCCACTACCTTTGTAGGAAGAGAATAGATGCTACCTCTATTTAATCACATAGGTAATCTTGATGTTTTCGTAGTAAAATCAATATCCATATAATTAATTTATTATTTTATATTTATGTTTTATTTATTTCGTTTTAGTACTACTCACATAATAATTTTTTTCTTATACATGTGGATTCTTTTGTTCTATTTGGGGTGGTCTGTAAATCTTTCATGCCTTTCTACACCAAAACTTCCACAGACTTCTTCTCCCTCAAAACCTTTTCACCCCTACAGTGTTCACATTTATCACTTTAATTTAAGTTCCCTCCATTGCTAAATCATAGAGGTAATATTTATGTTTTCAATGTAAATTCATTTTTTTTTAAATTAATGTATTATTTAATATTTATGTTTAATTTATTTCTTTTTAGTATTACTAATATAATAATTGTTTTCTTATATATGTGGATTCTTTTGTTTGATTTGGGGTGGTTTGTTTGAATCTACTCATGCTCTTGAGATATTGGACTTCAAGCCTACAATAGAGATAATGAAAATAAGGAAATGCATTAAGAATAAATACAAGCATCATGAAAAGTTGAATTCCTACTACTTACTTAATTAATTATTTCATCATTTTAGCTAATATTTGTAAGTTAATTTCCTTACCATTTTTATCTAACACTTATTTAGTTTTTTTCACATATATTTTGGGAAGTTGAATTTTCATTTCTATGAATGTTGTCGTGATTTCCATTTCCATTCTTTTTTGAACTTACAAAACTAGATATTTATTTGATGTTATGAGATGAAAAACGTTTCTTATTATTGAAATCCAAAAAAAGTAGAGGAAGATCATATTCCCATTATGGTGAATTCACATTATATATTGGTTACATGATCTTCCTCTACTCTTATTCATTTCAATAATGAGAAATTTTTTCCAGCTAAGAACATCGATTCAATTTGGAGTGTTGGTAGTTTAAGAAATAAAGGTAATGGAAATCATGGTAACATCGGTAGTTAGAATTTTCTTGATAATTTGGGACATATAGGAATCAACTGCACCTCCATCTGACACACAGTATAACTGGTATGACTAACTTATTCTTTTTATTTTAAATTGACATTAATTTTAGTAAATAAGACAAATGAAAAAAATCTAAATTGAGGAAAAAATATTCATATTTTTTTGATACTTTAAGAAAATTATCCATAAGTAATTTTTTATGTGTAGGAATCAGATGCACCTTAATTTGAGACATGATGTGATTGGTATGACTGGAAGTGTCTATTATCACTTTAAAATCAATATTTAGTACAAAAAGTGTCACTCATTGAAAACCAAGAAAACCTGATCTTATTTTCTTCATAATTTAGGAAATAGATTCATAAAAAATTAATGACATGTATGAATTAGTCTCAAATCAAACCAATATATGATGTGATTGGTTCAAGTCAAAGTGTGTGTTTCCAGTTTAAAATTACATTTTTGTAAAAAAGAAAAGTTATGTACTCAAAACACAAACAATGCATTCGGATTGTCTTGATAATTGTGAAAAAAGATTCAAAAGTCATTTTTTACATATAGAAATTGGTCTCACATCAAATCGAGACACGATATGACCGGTATGAGTCAAAGTGTGTGTTTTTGGTTTAAAATGAATTTTTAGTAAAAATTCAAGTGAAGTAATAAAAACAAATAAAACTCATTCAGATTATTTTGATACTTTGGTAAAATGATATATAATTCCTTTGAGAAATGTTGGAATCATTATAACCTCAATATGATGCATGTTGTGACTGGTGTGACACCAATTGTGTCTTTTTATTTAAAATTGACATCAATTTTAGTAAAAATGACAAACGACCTACTCAAAACGTAGAAAATACATTTGGATTGTTTGGATAATTAAGTAAAATACATAATTCACTTTTGATGTCTTTGAATTAGACATACCTCAATCCGATACATGATGTTCTCGGTATAACTCAATGTGCCCATTATCAGTTTAAAATTGATATTTTAGTTCAAAAAGTGTCACTCACTGAAAACTAAGAAAATGCACTCATATTATCATGATAATTTAAAAAAATGATTCATAATTCATTTGTGATTTTTAGTAATTGGTCACATATCAAACCTACACATGATGTGACTAGTTTGAGTCAAAGTGTGTGTTTCCAGTTTAAAATTACATTTTAGTAAAAAAAACCAGTGACATACTCAAAACTAAAAAAACATTAGTATTGTTTTGATGATTTAGTAAAATTAAACATAATTCATTTGAGACATTTTGATATCATATAAACCTTAATTGGATGCACGGTGTGACCAGTATGACTCCAAGTGTGTCTTTTTATTTAAAATTGACATCAATTTTAGTAAAAAGGACAACTAACCTACACAAAAATAATAAAACACATTCGTATTGATTTAATACTTTAGTAAAATGATCCATAAGTAATTGTTTCCATGTAGAAATCATCCATACCTCAATTAGATACACTAGTGCTCAGTATGACTCAATGTGTCTGTTATCAGTTAAAAATCGATATTTTAGTTCAAAACGTGTCACTCACTGAAAACTAAGAAACACTTCTTAGATTATCTGTATAATTTAGTAAAATATTTCATAAGTCATTTTTTGATGTGTAAGAATGAGTCTCATGTCAAACAAACACACGGTGTGACCGATATAAGTCAAAGTGCATGTTTCCAGTTTAAAATAACATTTTAGGAAAAAAGAGAATTGATGTACTCAAAACTAATAAAACGTATTCAGATTGTTTTTATACTTTAGTAAAATGATCTATAAGACATTTAAGACATGTTGGAATAATATTCCCCTCAATATGATTCACATTATGACCCGTATGACTCCAAGTGCGCCTCTTTATTTAAAATTGACATCAATTTTAGTAAAAAATACAAATGGACTACTCGAAGCATAGAAAACACATTAGGATTGTTTTAAAACTTTATTAAAATGATCCATAAGTCATTTGTGACATGTTGAAATTATTAGAACCTCAATCTGATGCATGATGTTCCTGGTATGACTCAATGTGTTCGTTATTAATTTAAAATATATATTTTAGTTCAAAAAATGGAATTCACTAAAAACCAAGAAAAAATGATTGGATTGTCTTTATAATTTAGGAAAATGATTCATAAGTAATTTTTCATGTGTAGGAATCAGTTTCACATCAAACCGATACATGAAGTGATCGTTATGATTCAACATGTGTGTTTCAAGTTTAAAATGACATTTTAGTATAAAGGACAAGTGATGTACTCAAAACAGATAAAATGCACTTGGATTTTTTTGATACTTTAAAAAATGATCTATTAGTCATTTGAGTCATGTTCAAATTATTTTCATCTTAATCTGATGCATGGTGTTACTGCTATGACTTCAAGTGCATCTTTTCAATATATAAGTGTCGTTTTAGTTTAAAACATGCATCATATCACCAAAACTGAGAAACTATTATAGATTATTTTCTCATCATTCTATATACTATTAATTAATTGATTTACTTACTATTTTTATCTTATACTTATATATATTACATCATTCATGGTAGGGGGAATAAAAAATGAAAACCCACCTGAATGTGCATGGGGAGGCTCAAAATGAAGACCTCCCAAACACCACCACGGGATGCAACCACTAGGCTACACCCATGAGGATTTATCTTATACTTATATAATTAATTTTCATATATATAATGCTTTAATATGAAAAATAAATGGTGTGATGTATAATAATCAAATGGAACTAAATCAGATACATAGTGTTCCTGGTATTACTCAAATTTTAGTTTAAAATTAACACTATCTATTAATTTATTTCTTTATATTATTAATAACATAAGAATTAATTTCTTAACCAGGTGTCTTGTTTTTCTTGAGTAGGGGTGGTTTATTTGGAAATAGCATGATTTGGGTTCAAGATTAAAAGACAAAGGAAAATTTATGTTTTTGAATGTATGAAATAATTTTTACTTATTTAATTGTATAAACCAATGTTTGGAATGTCTATAATATAGTTTTTTTTATTATATTTATGTTATAAATTTCTTTTCATTTATATTATGTATTGGTACTTAATTTTTTTGATATTTGTTGTGTTTATGGTGTCATGGTGTGCTATTACAACACATTTCATTGGTGTTGTAGTGTGATGTTATAACACACTGTAGTATGGCCCGTTGTCAATGCTTTTAAAAGCACTGATAAAAGACTAGGGATTTTAATCTCGCTCTGGTAGTTAGTACTTCTCTAGTGCTGATAAAGGTAATTTTTAGAGCTGTTAAAGTTTTATTATGTTGTATTGATAGAAAAGTGATAAGAAAATAAAGGATTGTGTTTATATAAATAGTATTACATATCTATTTGATATGGTGGGAGAAATAAATACTTTTATAAATTTAAGGCTCAGGATGCATAGATTGTTGGCATAAGAACAAGTTCCATAAGAGACCATAGAAAAGAATTTTCTAGAGACACGTATATAATGTAAAAAGTTATAAAATCAAATAGATTTAGTTTCATAATTATTGAGTTAAGTGGTATATTATTCATAGAAAATAATAAACCCTTATCCTATAAGTAAAAAAGTAACTAAAAAATAAGCTTCTAAATGGTAAGTAGTTTATGAATTGAAAAATGGATTTAATGTACCAAAATCAAGTTTATATTTTTGTATAATTTCAAGATAACGTAAAACCTATTGGGTTTAAAAATGTATTCAAGAAATAGATAGACATAGATGGTAAAGTGTATACCTAAAAAGAAATATTGGATCTCTAATATTTAAGATAAGTCAAGATATAGATTGTGATGAATACTTTTCACCAATATAGATATTAAAATATATTTAAATTATAATTACCATAATAACTTTCTATTTTTATTATATTTGGTGGTCGATAAATTGAAAATTTATTGAAAATTTTATTTTAAATTCACTGTTAAAATCCCCTCATTACATTTTAAAACTCATGAAAAAATCACATTTTTATGGTGTCATGTGTTTCTAGGGAAATAATTAGAATTGATAATAATTTTTTGGTTTTTAGTAAACAAAATTCATCTTGAAACTAATTTGGATAATCATTATGGGAAATATTTGTTTTTAATATGGACATATGAGTTTTTTATAAAGAAATTAACATTGGTTTAAAAGTATAAATTTTGAATAGTGAAACATCAATTTGGAATTCCAATGTGTTTTTAAATGATGGACAATAATTAATCAAGTTTTAAAAACAAGTTTTAATTTTAGACTTTAATGATAAAATATCATTTTGAATTTTATATGCTAGAACCTCAAATACATTTATAGAAATTTACTTCATGAAATTTTAATTGATTTGATTTTGTGGCAATTTTTCTTCAATTTTTTTTTTATTAATTCTATTTTGTGATAAACTATGCAGATCACCAAGCTTGTGGCTGATTCCCTTACCATTCTTGGAGTAACCATGTGTTAAATTTTGGAAAATTCCTCAAGTTATCTGAAGTAAAAATTCTAATTAGTCATGTCTCTTCAACTCATAGCAGCTCTACTTTCTATGCCTTTCACAAAACTTCCACATGAAGGAGGCACATTCACTTGACCATCCATGGTTAATCAACTACAAGTGCACCACCCAACCGACCACAAGAATAAAATCAAAGCTACTGAACCCCCTATAACGACCCAATGTTTTTCAATGCAAATTTACTGATTATTATTATGCCATATAATCATATGAAATCAAAATATAATTAAATAATAAGTGTTATGTGACCTTTAAACATAATTTTGTTACTTCTGGGATTTGAATTTCGAAAATATGACATACACGATTGTCATCAGTAAGTTATTTGGAGTCTAATATGACCAACTTAATTTTTGGTGAATAGTAACATACCCCTATGAGTATTAATTTTACCCTTATGAATAGTGATATACCCTAATAAATAGTAACCTTACCTATTATATTATATAAATAAGATTCAAGTGGAAGTACGATATACCTATATCTTGGAATAAGAATATAAGTGTCTTAAATTTGTTGTCTTTTCAAGTAAATTGTGATTTTAATTAAATATTAAATTAATCATATATAGAAAATTATTTTTGAAAAATTGACTTAATTTTTGGATTATACACATCCAAAAATGGTTTGGGTGAATTTTTGGGATTTTTCTAAAATACTTTAATTTTTTTATGAATAGTAAAATCTGATAATTCACAATAAATGCTAAAACCTGAATTTATGCATCATTCTTGAGTCATGGATGATGTAAATGGCCATTGGTTTGAACTCACATGCATTTATTACTATTCTTGTTCATGGAATTATCACTATTTCTTGTCTTATAGAAAAATAATAAACTAATGATTATAATATTATGAAAACCCTCCTCTCCTCCACTATAAATACCACCCATCCTTACCACTTCTCTTCACTCCTCTCAAGCATTTTTCCTTACTTAAATTATTCCCAAATATCTTCCCAACATCCTTCCCCATGTCCATCAGCCTTTTGTATCCTAAAAATACCAAAACCTCTCCCCTTAATAGGTTCTCAAAGGAGATAAACTCGAGATGTAAATTCCTCTTTCCAATTAATTTATTTTTCAAGTTCTTTTCTTTTCTTGTTTCTTTCCTAAATTACTTTCACCCAAATGGAGTGATAACTCCATTAAAATACATTTACTGTAATTATATTATACTAATGTTATAATTTTATCATCATCTCTCATTTCCCAACCTTTTATTTGAAAAAATGAAAAAATCATTTGAGATGTGTTAATTTAGCACAATCAGGGACGACGGGTTATCAATTTCTATTACTATATTCAATTCTGGTCATGAAAGAATTTTTATGATTATTATATATTTATTTTATATTATTTAATTTTCATTAATATTTATGCACTCATTATTTAAAATAATAATACAAAACAAGTTAGTTGTGAGCAAAATTGCAAAAGTTAATTCAAGCGTTTATCATTAATGTTTTTTATAATGATTCAACTTCACTCTAAGTAACTAAATTAAATTTTCAACCACTTACTCTTCTTTATGTTCACTAATATCATATAAATTCAATTATGGACAACCAATTTCATATTACATGTTTATCTTAACATGAATATAAGTGAACCGATCATTAAAACCAAGTAAGCAAACAGACCCAAACAATGAAATTGAACCTCATAACCAATCAAAATTGTTATAAATTAACTTTCAAAGGTTATACTAAATATTATAAATATAGAATAGGTTATTTATTTATTAGTTAATGAACCTAAATTTACTATTCATGTCATTTATATCAATTAGATAACACCGACGGACTTAAGGTAAGGGATCCTCTCCATTTCTCTTTTAATCAAGGATGACCTCTATACTATGCCATTTTATGTGTAATCCCTAATGATGGGGTATAATTTAACACCTTCCCCATATTGACCTAATTATTTTTAAGTGATTATAAAATCCATTATAACTCATGAATCCCTCTTAATTACACCTGTTACCATGCCGATAATCCTTAAGGAATTCTACTCGAACCGCCTTTATTCCTTAAGGTTGCTCTATCTTTCTTTTTACCCAAATGAAGTTGTATTTTATTTTTATGTAAAACTTATAAATTATGTTTATATGAACCAAACTCATGTTTCAAGATGCATCCTTGATTCTCTTTCATGTATATACATGCTTTTAAGTGACTCCCTCCTCAATACTTCTCAATAAGCTAACTCGTTTTAAGGGAACTTTCCAAATTTTTACCCAATTTAAAGTGCAATCTATCCTATATTTTAAGCCACCATTGTCTTTATAAAATCATTATTTTTATTATTAAAGCCTTATTGGTTCACTAATGATTTTATTAAAAAGATTTTTCCCTTTCTATTTTAAGAGGTCTATAGTATTTTCCTTAAACCACACGAAAATGTTTTAATGCTAAAATTTCTAAAATACATTTCTTACATGTTGTCACTTCTATTTTACATCACCTACCATGATATGTGCCTATTTTACCTTATGAAAATCCATGTATGTTCTAATTCTTTTATTTCTTGGATACTTTCATGATACACCCATTGGTTATGTTTTATGTCACTATTGTGGTACCCAATTCTTTCCATGGGTAACCCATATGTTTATGTAAGATTGATTATATATGATTATTTATGTAGAAAAAATATTCATGAAATATAAGATGGGTCTTCCTAGATATCACTCTAATTCATTGGGTAAGGTTGAGTCTCATGAGATGTTATGTGCAACGGTCTTGGCGGTTAGCCTTGGCTTGTGCTACTATGTGCAACGGTCTTGGCAGTTAGATTTGGCTTACGCTACTATGGGAAACGATCTTGGTGGTTAGACTTGACTTGTAATAAATTAATGTTTTATGATTCTTCCACATTTCTATGATTCCATGTTTAAATTACCCCATGTTTATATGTTATGATTCCATATGTTACATGCCTTTTTATATCATCATGTCATGCCTTCTATCCCATGTGCTAATGCTTTATTCTTTTGGTCATTCCCTTACTAGGCTTTTAGCTCATGTCTTTGTACATGTTATTCCCAGGTTATCCTATGCTGATTTAGGAGAACAATAGAAGATAGGTGATCATTTTAGAGTTTAAATAAAGAGTTGTTTTTATAATGATTGATTATGTACGTAGTCTTCCAAGACACTAGACTTCACGATCCTTGGATTGTAATCTGATGTATAATTTTGTTTAAAATAATTTAATGTTATATGTAAAATTCTAGGGTCACTATAGTTGGTATCAGAGGATGGTATAGTTATTTTTGGAGATTAGTAATAGAGCACTTTAGTAAGAACCTTAAGTATGAGACGAAGTATAAGAAAACATCCCTAAATTTTGGTAAGTATAGAGTAAGAGTTTTATCAAAAAAATACATATTTGTCTAGGTACAAAGAGGTAGAGGTGGATCTATAACATATGTAACTAGGAGTGAAAACTCTGACAATGAGTTTCGGGCTTAACCAGGGGTATCCTGGTACACAACAATGGGCCTTTCTACACTATTGGTTTGACACTACCAGGGGATATGCTTTGGTAAATTCATGGGATTATTACAAAACATTATTAAGGGAATAAAAAATCTCATAAGAATATAAGTTAAGAAATAGATTGAGGTTAACCTAGATTTAAACCTAAGGAATCACAAGTTAGGATATACTTATCTTCTACAAGTTTTCCCTTTTATGTTCAAAAGTTTTCTTTTTATGTTCAACAACTAAGTATTCAAGACCTATAATTGTACATTGTTTTTCTTAGTTAATGGTAGGAAATAGAAGAACACGTTCCAACAACCAATGTGATAGGAAATGTGAATATTTTCCTAATGATATGCCTAATATAAATGTAACGGGTTCTCAAAACTTCATGATAGTACTTTCTCATATGTATCAAGTTATGAATAATAACTTGAATCATGTATAATTCACTCCTCTTCTAAGGAAATATAATGTTTCCATAGAATCATTCATATGTAAAAGGCCTCCCATGTTTAGAAGATCTTCTGATCCCCTCCTTGAGTAATAGTGGATTAAATCCATTGAAAAGATATTCTTCAACCTTTTATGCTCAGAAGAAGAGAAAGTTGTATTGGCCATCTATAATTTTGATGGGGAATCTGATCAGTGGTGGATAATAATCAAGAATACAAATTCCCAAGAGGAAATTGATTCCATAGATTGGGAGGAATTCAAGAGGATTTTTTTCAATAAATATTTTCCTTGAACACTCCATCTCAAGATGGAAATAGAGTTCCCCAGTCTCAAGAAAAATAAAGATGAGTCCATTGGGGAGTATAAAGAAAAATTTACAAGGCTTGTAAGGTACGCCTTTGGATTTTTAATGAACATCGAAAGCAAGGTGGATCGCTTCTTTAGTGGGATAAAGCCGAGTCTACAGAAGGTGTTGGAAATATGAGACTTTGACAGTTATGAGGAGATTTTCCACTATTCCCTCAAGGTTGAAATGGAGATTTGAGACTATCAGTGGTCTCGTGCCCCTGGTGATGAGAAGACAAAAATGGAAAACAGCATGGGTGGTTCAACAAAAAAATCCCACGATGGAAAGAAGCCCAAGCATCCCACTTGTAAACATTGTGGGGAGAAGAATACTGGGAACTGTCTAAAGGGAACTAGGAATTGCTTCAAATGTGTAAATCTGGGACATCTGGCCAAGAACTGCTAAGGGATATAAAAAAATCCAGCTAATGTGGAAGAAGAAAGGAAGGTTCAGATCAACAGTCAGCCAGTGGTGCAGTGTTACAACTGCAAGGAGCATGTGAATTAAGAAAGAAATTGTCCTAAGCCAAGGGTTGTTGGAGGAAATCAACAACAGACTCCAAGGCAACAAGGAAGGACTTATGTTATCACTATTGTTGAGGTGGATCCGAACAATAATGTGGTGATAGGTACACTAGTTATTCCTTCAATAATAGAGAATGTACTATTTGATTTTGGTTTTACACGTTCTTTCATATCTTGTAAGTTTAGTAGAACTATTCAAATGCCACCTCAAAATTTGTAGGATAAGTTATTTTTGAGAATAGTGAATGGGGAAATTATTGCATCGATGGTTTATAACTCCTCTCTGGTTAATTTTTGTGGACTGAACCTCCCATTAAATATTGTTATACATCGTTTAGTGGAGTTTAATGGTATATTGGGAATGGATTGGTTATCTTTATACAAAGCCAACATTATTAATCGTGAAAGGGATATCACTCTTCACATCCCAAAACACCCTCAAATTATTCACAAGTATAATGAGGAAGATGAATCTCCTTTAGAATAATCATCTCAAATGTGGATATTTCTTCCTTATGAGAAAGCATGTCTTGCTCAAATGATTGGGATAAAGGAGAGAATCATGCTTGAAGACATGCCTATCATGAGGGATTGCACTGATGGAGTCCCTAAAGAGTTGTCTAGTCTTAATCCTAATTGTGAGGTTGATTTCTCAATTGAACTTATTCTTGTATCTCTAACTATATCAAATACACCTTACAGAATAGCCACCATAGAGCTGGAAGAGATAAAGAAGTAGTTACATGAGAATATGGAGAAGGGGTTTATACGCCCGAGTGCTTCACTGTGGGGTGCGCCATTCCTATTTTTCAAGAAGAAGGATGGATCAATGCTCCTCTACGTTGATTATAGTGAGCTTAATAAAATCACGATAAATAACAAGTATCCCCTACCACGGATATATGACTTGTTTGATCAGCATCATGGGGCCAGTTGTTTCCTTAAGGTGGACCTTCAGTCGGGATATCCCCAATTAAAGGTGAGATATGAAGATATTTCCAAGACTACCTTTCGAATGAGGTATGGACACTGTGAGTTATGGATGGAGGAAGTATCATTCTTGGGTCATGTTATCTCCAGCAAAGGGTTATCTTTAGACCCTTCCAAGACAAAGGAAATTAAAGAGTGTCCCAGGCCAACATTTGTAATGGAGATCCGCATATTTCTAGGTCTAGCTGGGTATTATCAAAGATTTGTGAAGAATTTTTCATAGTTTTCAAACCCAATGACCAAGCTGACATGTAAGGGAGTAAAGTTTTCCTAGACTTAGGAATGCGAAGTTTGTTTCAAAGAGTTGAAAAAGAATCTTATCATTGTGCCAATACTCACACTCCCAATAAGTGGAGAACTCTTTATGGTGTATAGTGATGCTTCAAATAAGGGATTAGGCTGTGTACTAATGAAAAATGATAAAGTGATAGTCTATGCCTCAAGGCAGCTAAAAATATATGAGAAAAACTATCCCATGCATGATCTGAAGTTGGTGGATGTGATCTTTGCATTGAAAATTTGGCGGCATTATCTCTATGGGGGGAACTGTGAGATATATACTAACCACAAGAGTCTAAAATATATATTCACACAAAAATATATTAGCATGCTCCAGCGAAGATGGATAGATCTCATGAAGGATTATGACTGCTCAATCCACTACCATCCCGGTAAGTTAAATAAGGTGGTGGATGCTCTAAGTATAAAGAATCATGTATCTTTATCAATGATGAGAATTGAAAAGGATCCAATCTTCTTAGATTTGCTGAGGATGGACATGGGAATCATTAAGGGAAGAACATAATCAACCCTTTCTCAAATGTTTTCTCAACCATCCCTCATGGGGAAATCAATGATGCTCAAAGAAAATATGTGGAAATTTATAAAAGTTTGGAAGATATCAGAAATGGGAAATCCTCTGATTTCAAAATTGATGAGGAATGAGTTTTAAGATTTGGGTCACGATTATGGTTACCATCCGATATAGAGATAAAGAAAGAGATTTTGGATGACGCACATATCTCAACCTTCTCTATTCACCAAGGGAGAACAAAGATGTATCAAGAAATTTGAGAAAACTTTTGGTGGAACAATATGAAAAGGGAGATTATTGAATATACATAAAAGTACATCATATGTCAACAAGTGAAGGCTGAGAGGAAAAAGTCTAAGGGGATGATGAAACCACTACCCATACCAACATGGAAGTGGGAGAACATTACCATGGACTTTTTAACTATACTTCCAAGGAAATACATAGGAAATAATGATATATGGGTCATTTTGGATTATCTTATGAAGACATCTCAATTTATCACAATTCGAGAGGACTTCTCATTGGATAAACTTTCCCAAATTTACATCAAAGAAGTTGTAAGGCTGTATGAAGTACCACTATCTTTTGTATCCAATAGTGATTTTAGATTCACCTCGAAATTTTGGAAAATTCTCCAAAATTCACTAAGTATTGAACTGAACATCAGTATGGCATATCATCCTCAAACTGATGGCCAATCTGAGAAAACTATTTAAACACTAGAATATATGTTTAGAACATGTTCTATGGACTTCAAATGAGGATGTGACCAACATCTTCCACTAGTTTAATTCTTCTACGATAATAGTTTCCACTCGAGCATCTGAATGACACCATATGAAGCCCTTTATAGGAAAAGATGTAAAACATCGGCATGTTGGGATAAAGTCGGTGAGCGTAAGCTGATAGAACTTGAAATAGTCTAAGAAATGGTGGACAAGGTGAAAACCATTCATCAGCGTATCTAGGAATCCCAAAGTCAATAGAAAATTTATGCAGACAATTTTCGACGAAACCTTGAGTTCAATGTTGTATACATGGCATTTCTACGCATATCTCCATGGAATAGGGTCATGAGGTTTGGAAAGAAAGGGAAGTTAAGTCTGAGGTACATCGGCCCCTTTGAGATTCTTGATCGTGTCGATGATGTGGCATATCGACTAGAAATTCCACCTACCATGGCCAAAGTACACGATGTCTTTCATGTATCCCTCTTAAGGAAGTACATAGTAGACCCTTCACATGTACTCTCTTCAGAGGTGGTATAGTTGGAAGATGATCTTTCTTATGAGGAGGAGCTAGTGAAGATCTTGGATCATAGAGATAAAGTTCTACATAACAAAACTACTCACCTAGTCAAGGTACTATGGAATAACCTTAAATATGAAGAGGTGACATGGTAACTGGAGGAGGCAATGAAGGAAAATTACCCACACCTATTTATGGCCTATAATGTAAAAAGAAATTTTGAGGGTGAAATTTCTTAAGGGGGAAGAATGAAACGACCCAATGTTTTTCAATGTAAATTTCATTCTTATGATTATGCCATATAATCACATTAAATCATAACATAATGAACTAATAAGTGCTATGTGACCTTTAAACATAATTTTTTCACTTTTGTGATTTGAATTTCAAAAATTTGACACACACGGTAACGATTAGTAAGTTATTTAGAGTCTAATATGACCAACTTAATTTTTGGTGAATAGTAACATACCATTATTAATAGTAATGTTACCCTTATGAATAGTGACATACCTTAATGAATAGTAACTTTACATATGATACTATATAAATAAGATTTAAGTGGGTGTACGATATACCTATATCTTGGAATAAGAAAATAAGTGTCTTAAAATTGTTGTTTTTTCGAGTAAATTGTGATTTTAATTAAATATTAAATTAATAATATTTAGAAAATTATTTTGGAAAAATGGAATTCATTTTTAGATTCTACACATCGAAAAATGGTTAGGGTAAATTTTTGGGATTTTTCTAAAATACTTAATTTTTTTATGAATTGCAGAATCTGATAATTTACAATAAATTCAAAAACCTGAATTTCTTCATCATGCTTGAGTCATGGATGATGTAAATGGCCATTGGTTATAAGTCACATAAATTGATTACTATTCTTGGTCATGTAATCATCACTATTTCTTGTCTTATGGAAAAATAATAAACTAGTGATTATGATATTATGAAAACTCTCATCTCCTCCGCTATAAATACCACCCATACTTACCTCTAGTATTAACTCCTCTAAATCATTGTTTCTTAATTAAATTATTCTCAAATATCTTTCAAACATCCTTCCCCACTTCCTTCATCATTTTTTATCATTAAAAGACCAAAACCTCTCCACTTAATAGGTTATCAAAACAGATAAACTCAAGAGGTAAATTCCTTTTTCCAATTCTTTTATTTTTCAAGTTCTTTTTTTCTTGTTTCTTTCCCAACATCCTTTAAAAAAATGGTATGATAACTCCAGTAACATAAATTTACTGGAATTATATTATACTAATGGGATAATTTCATCATCATCTCTCCTTTTCCCATCTATTATTTGAAAGAAATGAAAGCATCATTTGAGATATGTTAATTTTGCACAATCAGGGACGACGGGTTATCAATTTCTATTACTATCTTAAATTCTGGTCATAAAACCATTTTTATGATTATTATATGTTTATTTTACCTTATTTAATGTTCTTTAATATTTATTCACTCATTTTTTAAAATGATAATACAATACAAGTTAGTTGTGAGAAAAATCGTTAAAATTAATTCAAGCGTTTATCATTAATGTTTTGTATAATGATTTGACTTCACTCTAAGTAACCAAATTAAATTTGAAACCATGTAATATACTGTATGTTCTATAATATCGTATAATTTCAATTCTGGACAACCACTTTCATCTTACATGTTTATCCGAACGTGAATATAAGTGAATCGATCATTAAAACCAAGTAAGCAAATGAACCCAAATAATGAAATTGAACCTCATAACCAATCAAAATGATTATAAATGAACTTAAAAAGGTTATAATAAATATTATAAATATATAATAGGTTCTGGAATTATTAATTAATGAACCTAATTTTACTATTCTGGTCATTTATATCAAGTGGATAACACCAACGGACTTAAGGTAAGGGATCCTCTCCATTTCACGTTTATTCAAGGATGTCCTCTATGCTGTGCCATTTTATATGTAATCCCTAATGATGGGGTCGTATTTTTCACCTTCACCATAATTCCCTCATGATGTGTAAGTTATTAGAAACTCCATTATCTTTCATGAATCCCTCTTAAGTACACCCAATACCATGTCGATAATCCGTAAGGAATTCTACCTGAACCGCCTTTATTCCTTCAGGTTTCTCTATCTTTATTGTTACCCAAATTAAGTTGTATTTTCTTTTTTTGTAAAAATTATATATTCTGTTTATATAATCCAAACTCATGTTCCAATATCCATCCCTCATTCTCTTTCATGGATATACATTCTTATAAGTGACTCCATCCTCGATACTTCCTAATAAGCAAACTCATTTTAAGGGAACTTCCCAAATTTTTACCCAATTTTAAGTGCACTCTATCCTATGTTTTAAGACATAATTGTCTTTATAAAATCATTATTTTTATTATGAAAACCTTATTGGTTCACTTCTGATTTTATATAAAATATTGTTCCCTTTCTATTTTAAAATCTATAATAGTATTTTCCTTAAAACCTCATGAAAATGTTTTAATGATAAAATTTCTCAAATACATTTCTTACATGTTGTCAATTATGATTGAAAACAATTACCAATATATATGCCTATTTTACCTTATGAACGCTGATATATTTTCTAATTCATCTCTTTCATGGACACTTTCATGATACGTCCATTGGTTATGTTTTATGTCATGATTGTGGTACCCAATTCTTTCCATGGGTAGCCCTTATGTTTATGTAAGATTGATTATGTATGATTCATTATGTGGAAAACATATTCATGAAATTTAAGATGGGTACCCCCAGATAGTACTCCAATGAATTTGTTAAGGTTGAGTCTCATGGGATTTTATGTGCGACGGTCTTGGCGGTTAGCCTTGGCTTGTGCTACTGTGTGCAACGGTCTTAGCGGTTAGCCTTGTCTAGTTATACTATGGGAAACGGTCTTGGAAGTTGTCCTTGACTTGTAATAAATTCATGTTTTATGATTCTTACACATTTATATGATTCCATGTTTAAATTATCTCATGTTTATATGTTATGATTCCATATTTTACATGCCTTTTTATATCATCATGTCATGTCTTCTATCCCATGTTCTAATGATTTATTCTTTTGGTTATTCTCCAACTGAGATTTTAGCTCATCCCTTTGTTTATGTTATCCTCAGGTTATCCTATAAAAAATTATTATCACAATAGAAGAAAGGATCTCATTTTGGAGTTTAAATAAAGAGTTTTTTTTTATAATGTTTGATTATGTACCTTGCCTTCCAAGACACCAGACTTCATTATCCTTGGCTTGTACTCTGATGTATAATTATGATTAAAATCATGTGATGTTATATATAAAAGTCTAGGATTTCTATACCCCCTCTTAATCCAAATTTCAAGATACCATAATTAGAAAATTAAAGCTACATTTCCTCATGACTTTCCATATAAATACAACCAAGTTTTCACGTCTTTACTCCCAAGCTACAGAGTACCTCACATTGATTACACTTGAAGTTGAATCTACCTTGTGAAGGACTCAGTCCTCTTTATCAAGCCCTGATCACCACAAAATCACTCCACCTACTTCAATCCAATATTTATCCTATAACACCCCACCCTAACCTACTTTGGAGTCCTTCACCAAGCATGTTTAAGAAAATCGGATCAAATTCAAGCCTCTATTTGAAATATTGATGTCATGGGTTGAGGTACAAGAAGATTATAGGACTATGGGAAAACATGATATGTCTCAAAATAGGTATTGATCTTATATTAATGAATGGGTATAATTGATTTTGTAATTTATTAAGTATTTGATCAACCCAAACTTGAAAAACATGGGTGGTTCAACCCTGTTATAATGGAAACTGAAACTAATGATGATGAAAAATAGAAATGAATTATAGAAAATTATATATTTGAGACTAGGAAAGTATATATAAATGTATTCCAACATCAATTCCTAATATCCAAAAAATATTTCAATTTTGATTCATGTTTTATGAACTGAAGATCCCTTACTTATTGTGTTTGTTCCCTATATAAGAGATAGTCAAAAATAAAGGGGGCCTTCTTGTTCCCTAATGTGGTGGATACTTGAATAGGTGTTCACATAAAAAAATTCTTAATCAAAATCCTAATTGAAGGAAAATTTTATATCCAAGAACCCAACACCCTATGAATAAAACTATGGCATGATTCTCACTCCAACCACTAGCTTTGACCAATCCAAAACTCGAGCACTAACCTCCAACATTCTAGTATGCTTACACAAACCAAGAATCCATATTGAATATAAGTCTCTCTAGCATAATGTTGTGTTCTACACATGTAGTAATTTAGCTTAAGTTTTATACCAACACTTCCTCTCACCCATCACATGTAATATCTTCCTTGTTTAAATTGATCCCACCTTTGGTCAATACTCAACCATGCTCCAAGTCCAAAGCCAAGCCCCCCTCAAACTAGTTCCAAAACCTAATCCAAACCAACATTACATGCCTACTCAGTTAAGGGCCAAAAATATCTCCATCAAAACCAATACCACATCCATAGTCAAATAAATTAATAAAAAATGTCTAAGGAAATATGGTGACATCTAGGACCAAATCCATAAAATTGGGTCCAACACCTGTTCCAATGTGCTCTTTTCCCTAAGAAAATTATTAGTCCCATTTTGGAATCCTTCTTTCAAACATCATCCCAAACTCATACATGTAATACCATACAAAATCAGTTGGCACAGGTATCAACTTCCTTACACAAGTCTTGCAGTTTCATATTTGATATAGATTCCTCTAATAGATTTCAACTTCTACTAAAGTTGTGATTTAGTAAAGAGATTTACCCTCTATTCTTCAATAATTCATATGGATATTGATTTTGTGAGATCAAATGGGTATTTTATTTTATAAAATTATATAATATCAGAGAGGGATAGGGTTACTATATAAAAATAGATGAGGGGTGAGAAGAAAGATTATCTCCCCTTCATGGGATGACTATAATTAATATTTTTTTATTTATAAATTCAAATCATGTTTGGTTGTTCATGTTATGTGTTATATCTTCTCTTTCCCAATTTTATTCATATTTTCTCATCACTTTGACATAATCTTTATCTCATAATTTAATATATTGAACTGCTAACCCATAGTGGATGGTCCAAAGGGGAGTCAAAGTGATGTTATTTAATTTATATGTTTATTTAAATTTTGTTTGCCTAATTCAGTAAGGTGATGATGGTAGAGAGTGGGGGTGGAAATAATCACTCTATTATTCTATCTAAATTGATTCTTTATTTCACTATTTTTAACTTTAATGATTCCCATATATTTAATCACTCACCATAATAGTGGAGGTGAGTGAATTTGTTAATTTAATGGATTGTGATCACTACCAAGTGGGTTGAGTAGGTTTACTCTCTTAATTGAGGAGTGTTCTTGCATAATTCCCCAAAGAGGATTAGTGAGTTACTTGTGTACTCGAGGATCCTTTGGTATAATTATGATTTCATGCTTAATAAACATTATGAGATGAGTGGATGAATGATATTAATTCCACTTATTTATTTAGGTGATTAAGAACAATAGATAATGATGGTGGAATTCATTGAAATTCACCTAAGGACCATTCACACTTATGTTTAATTTATTGTTTCCTACTTTAATTTTTTTAATTTCATAAAAAAACAAAACCAAACATAATTTTTGGTTACTTTCAAAACATATAAAACAAAAAAAATAAGTGATTGAGATTGTGAGGAACTAACCCCTGACTCTTAGATAATGACCTTGGTCAGTCCCATTAAACTATATTATAGGTTATAAAAAAAGTATATGAGGCATGTGATAGCCTCTTAGATCACTCATGTTATTTTTTAGGAGTTAAGTCAGCTACTTTCTATTTTATCTTACACATTGTAAATGATTTACTATTTTCAAATTAAAATTTAAAAACTAAAAAAAATACAATGCAGGGCCTATCAAAAATGATTCATGAACTTAATGTTATGGATAACTAAATATTGAAAAATAATGATTCATTCCTCCATATAAAACCTCTTAAGTCGGATAAAAGTATTTAAAAATAACTCACCTAAGATGAAATTTTTAACCTATATGAGAAAATCCAATATGATTACCTTACAAAAGAATTTTAAGAGGAATATACATTGGAAGATAAACCTTAATTAAAGTTCCTTCTTATTCAAAAACCAAGATAGAGGGAGAACTTGAAAATAATACTCATGAACTCATCATTTTAGTAGACATGTACTTCAAAGAAGATATGAAGGCTGAAACAATTGAGAAATATTATTGTATTTTGATTTCATTTATTTATTTTATAAAATATAAATTACAAACAAATGTCCCTTTTTCACCTTTCTAAAACAACCATTTTATCATATTTCCTATAGAATATAGATGATACCACCCTATAAAATTAGATAACCATATTTGAGTAAAAATTAAAGCAGAAATTTGAAGAGAAGGTTGTCCAACAGAAAGAAGAGAACCTAAATGAAGCTTATTTTTATGATTTTATTAAAGATTATATGGAGGAGTTATCTATTCTTCCCACTAATATTGAAAAATAATAATCAAATACATTCATCCCACAAACTAGAGAATAATGAAAATAGGAAGCACACATTGTCAATAAGGGGGCTCAAAAAGGATAAATGGAAGAGGTGTGTGAGGAAGAAAATATGGTGGTTCCTACCACACAATCCCAAACCACCAACATAAAAGGGATAATCAAATAGTTGTCTAGATTTGGATAGGATAAATTTTAGTATATCTTATGGGTGTTACCTAATATTCTTATCTTTCTTATCCATTGTTCTTTTTCTTTTAGTTCATTATTTTAATTTTGAATAAACTATTAATTTCTACCAGCTTTCTTATGTATTGAAAAAGTGTACAGTAACCCTTGAAACTTACTTGAATACTATTAGAATATAATAAACAGTGGGAATCACTTATTCTTAATAACGGTTACATTTAGGTAAAAATAATACATAAGTTGTCTCCTTCGAACATACTCATTTCCCATATTGTCCAATTATTTTCTTCCTAAAAACACATTATAACTATAGAATTTCATTGGGAATATAGCTAAGATTAAGTGTGGTGGAGGGGGTAACTAAAATTTTCCATGTTTCTTTCTTCCGTATTTCATATTTTAGTGAGCTAATGTTTGAAAATAAAAAAAATCAAAAAACAATTATTTAAAAAATGAAATGAAAAAATGTATTCTATGTTGATCATGTAAAAAACGTTTTTGTAGATTATTTTGTTTTTTTAAAATTTTCCTTAAGATAAATATTATAATACTTTATAATAATATAATTCTAGAGTAAATTAAATTCATTTATCATGAAATTGTGAGAATTTAATGATTGTTGAGTGAACTTGCCACTAATTTCATGAATATTTCTACTTCAAAATTTGGATTAGAGTTATAAAGTAAGAAGAACTTAGTGGAACCAAAATCATAACTGGGAACTAGACTGATAACCTAAGTAACTTAACCTTAGTGATTGAGTATCACCTCATGGTGTCTCTATAAAATTCAATCAGATAGCTCATGTGAACTGGAGTAAAAAAACAGATTGGAACTAATATAGAAGTCTTACTAAGTCATCATAATCACAAGTGTGTGTTTTTTCCATTAAATAAGAGTTAGAGAAATTTTAGATCTGACTGCTCAAGTGTTTCTTATATTCTTTAACTACTAGAATTAGTTTTTGAGGATACTTTTTGTCTTGGGATGGTTTAGTTTCATGTTTACCTACACTCAATAAATAAGTTATTTTCAAAAATATGTATGGGAAAAAATCAATAATTGATAATTTAAAAATGAGGTGGATATATTTGAAACATTTTGAGCTTGGATGAACAAGGGTTGGATGGTGTATCTGAATTTCATTTAGGAATTATCAAGGAAGTGTGAAAATGAACTTTAGAAGGGAATCATTTAGGATATAGATTATTGGAAAATTCCACTTGTTAAAATCTTGATTCCACCAGGATATATTCCTTTTACAACCTGAAATTGTAACTTGTGTGTAAATTAAAGTGATATAATGAATTAAATTCATAAAGAAGGAAAGATTATTCAAAAAATGAATGAAACAATTATTTTTTTTCTTTAGTATGTGAACTTAATTCTAGGTAGAAAAACTCTTTTTAATAAATAGAATTCACTGTATTTCCCTGAGTTGTAATAAACTAAGTGTGGGGGTGATGAAATGAGATTTTATTGAAAATTTTATCTATAATTCACTATTAAAATATCCTCAATCCATTTTAAAACCCAAGTAAAATTCATATTATTTGTCATAATGTTTTTCTAGGAAAAGAATTAGAATTGGGATTAATTTTTAGTTTTTAATGAAATTTTTTTCATCTTGAAATTCATTTGGATAATCATTCTTGAAAATAAATGTTTTTAATCTGGACATATATGTTTTTGTTGAATAAATTTAAGTTGAATTAAAACTATGAATTTTGACTAGTGAAAATCAATTTGGAATTTAAATTTTATTTTAAATTAATAACTACAATTATTTATGTTTTGAAAAACATGGGTTAATTTTATAATTTAATGATAAAATATAATTTTAAATTTTAAATTACATAATCTCAAATCAATTAATTAAAATTTACTTCCTGTAAATTTAATTAATTTGATTTAGAAAAAAATTAATTTAATATTTTTTCTTTATTTCTATTTTGTGATGAACTGTGTAGATCACCCAGCTTGTGATCAATTCACTTAACATGCCTAGAGTGACCATGCTTGAAAAATTTTAGAATTCCTAAATCTGTCACAAGTACAAGTTCAAACTAGCCAAATATCTTAAACTCATGGTAGCTCAATGTGTCAAGCCTTAATAGACCTAATACATGAAGGAGGCATGGTTGATTGACCAACTGTGGCTAATTAATCACAAGTGTTCCACCCAAACTACCACAAGAAGAAAATTTAAGATTTTTCACCCCCTCTTCCAACACATTTCAAGATACCACAAGTATAAAATATAGACTACCACACATCAGGACCTATTACACAAGGACAGCTAAGTTTTCATATCTTTACTCTCGAGCTACTATATACCTCACATAGACTGCACCCATGGATAAATCTATCATATAGATAATTCAATCCTTTATATCAATCCCCACATCATTTCATGGTCACTCCACCTACCACACTCTAATCTTAAACTTTTCATACCCTTCCTTGACCTACTGTGGAGACCTTCACTGAGTTTTTTGATGAAAACCATATCAAATTTGAGTTTATATTGTAAATATTGACATCATGGGTTGTAATATGAGAAGATTTAAAGCCTTTGATACCACATGATATATCTTGAAATGAGGCTCAAGCTTGGATTCATGACTATCCCATATTGAGTTCTTGATGTCTTAAAGATATGATCACCCCAAGTCTGAAAAACATGGCTAGTTTAACCCATTTTTTATGGAAACCAAAACTAAATATGATTGTAACTAAAGATGAATTAAATAAAATAAGAAATTCAAGACTGACCAAGTCTCATTGAATCTATACCAACCGCAATTCCAATTATCCAAGGATGATTTGGATTTTGATTCATGTTTGATAAACTGAATATTTCCCATTATTGTGTTCATTCCCTATGAAGTAGTTGATTGAAGATAAAGGGGGGATCATTATTCCCTAATGTTGGGGCTGCTTAAATGGGTGTTTAATTGTTCAGGTTTTAAGTTCTTTATTCATATTTTATAATATTATTCATGTTTCCCCATCATTGTGATGTTATCATGATCACATACTTCACAGGGGTGAAGTGTCAACCCATTTTGGGTAGTTTATAGGGGATTCATAGTGATGTTCTTGAATTTATGTTTTTATTTCAATTATTTGGACTAATTCAGTGAGTCGGTGAGGGTAAAGAGTGGGTGAGGCAATCTTCACTCTATTCTTTTATCAAAATTTCTTTATTTTTTCGCTATTTTGAAATGTAATGTTGCATATCTATTAAATCACTCACCATATTAGTTTATGTGAGTGAATTGAGATATTAAATTTCTGGAAATCGTTTTTGGGTGGGTTCAGCAAGTTTTCTCTCTCAATTGAGGATTTTTATTGCCTAATTATCTAAGGAAGATAAGTGAGTTATTGGTGTACTCAAGGATCCTTGCGCATAATTATGATTTCACACTTAATAAATAGTGTGAGATGAGTAGATGAATGATATTGATTTTTATTATTAAGATAGGTGATTAAGAACAATATATAATGATGATGGAATGCATTGGAATTTTCCTAAGGATCATTCACACTTTTGGATAATTCATTGTTTTCTTATTTCATTTTATTTTAGTTTCTTAAAAAACAAAAACCTAAACATCATTTTTGGTTTCTTTGAAAACATATTAAACAATAAAATACATAATTGATTGAGATTATGAGTAACCGACCCATGACACCTTGATAATGACCATGGTAGTCTCACTGGACTGCATCCTAGATTTTATATATTTCGTATGTGAGGCCCAAAATAGCTTATAAAATTAGCAGTTGATTGTACAAACCATACTTCTAATTGGAAATTTCTAAAAATATATATAATATATGTAAAAAAATATTTTTTATATAAAAAAATAGATAATATAATGTGTAACATGCAAGGATCTATTTTTAGATCAAAACATATGTTAAGTAGTGGGATAACTATTTTTTCATGTGTCTACATGAGGTTAGTGGGTGACCATCGCGTGGTGTCATTAATTCTCATGGGAATCAATTTTAGAACTTATATTTCTTATTCCTTTAAACTAAAACTACAAGGTCATATTATATCTTAAGCTAAAGGTTTAACCCATGGAGAAATGTGATCCCTAGTATGAAACTTTAATTCAAATTCAAGATTATTGATTTCAGATATTAAAAAAAGATCCAAATCTAATGGAAATAACTCTAATAGTTGAAATTATACTAAGTTTTTATAAATTCGGTATCATGAGTTGGTCAACATTAACGTGTTATTAATAAATGGTCTTTATAGTTGTTATAGTTTAATATAAGTAAACCCTTGGATTATTATTTACTCTCTAATTACTAAAATCCACTTTTTTATGATCAAGTTATTCAATTCAATTAGAATTTAAATTATTAAAATCCATATTTAAACACAACTACTCAAACTCAATCTATGATCAATGAAACATTCATGTAACTAGTTTATGCATTAAATGAAAATTCATCAATCAACAAACATTTATCATGAACCAAGAAAGAATAAAGGATGAATAAGAATATATAAATATATAAACCCAATAAAAACAATATAAGAAACAAAATAAAATAATCACTCAATCACCATTACTAAAAAATTCAATATAATAAATTTACACCCCTAATGTTTTTGTTGTGTTATATGAAATAGTTTCAGTACCAACCAACTTCTAGAATCTCAAGTGAAGAAAACGGCTACCAGAATATCTATATCAAATTGATACAACAGATAGGTGTACCTAGAACCTAGAATCCATCCACATAGAAATGCAACCCAGCCATACACTATATAAGACTATAATACTCCTATAGTGGACATACCAAGTGAAATAAGAAATAAAAAAAAAGTATAGAACTTAATGAAGGAACATGAGGATTAATGTGGTTTATACAAATTTCTAATCTATGGGAAATAAAAACATCACTAGAATAATAAAAAAGAGATTAAAACATAATGACTCACTCCAAAGAACAAGCTAGAAAAATGATAGGCTTAATAATAAACCATTTCACTATGCGAATGACACCCATCACCGATTTATAACAACTAACTTTTTTTAATTCATGTTCCACCATAATCTAAAATCTATGTGTATAATTCCACTTAGACCTAATCTTCATGGACATCCCTTCACTTGGTCAATGGTATCAACCATCTAAACTGGTCTTTATTATAAATAGTATGTGGTTATGAAAACTCTATGAGTTTAACATTATGTATTATCATGAAGACCCTAATATATCAATAATATTGACACTTACACAAGTCCTTTTCATCTCTACACACCAATATCAGTGCCAATATTCTAAAATGAATCCTAATGATTTTGAACTTTCACCTATGCCTAGACTCACCACCATCATTGTTGCTAGTTTTAGACTTTTGGTTCAACATCCACCTTGTATCTGGTACATTATGAAATTTTAGAAGTTACTCATTTCTTAAAGCTTCAATACTTAGCTATAAAATAGTTTCACACACCAAGACAAACAATATCCCACTTGGAAATCATTTCCTTGGCTTCAACACCAATTCTTCATGGTCACAAGTACTAAATTATGTAACTCTATTCTTTAGTAACCTTCTTATAGTCTATCGGAGATTTTGATATCTTAAGGTCTCCAAGTTATTTGTTCCTTACTCAAGTGAAACAACACTTCAAATTTTCCTGATCTATAACATTATTTAGCATATCATCCATATTCTGATTCCTTTTAACCTTCCATAGTTTAATCACCCCATCTTCTATAAGCTTTCAGGTGAATTGGTATTTCATTTGAATGTGATTTATTCGAAACTGAAATGGTAGATTCTTGGTTAAGTAAATTATCATTTGGATATCACATTACAACATGTTGATATATTTCCTTCTTGTCATCTCATACATTAAACACTTCAACCATATAAAGTCCTTCACTAATTTGGTAATTTAAATCTATTAAGATTTCATGATTAATAGATTAACTACCTATTATAACTAGGAAATCTAGATCATGATATTGTCACTGAAATTAAACAAAAAATCACTGATTTTATTTCAGGAATTTTGTATCACCCCCAAATTCAGCATCTAAAAACCCTTTTAATGTATAATCTATTGCAAAATAGAGTGATAGATCCACTGAAACTTTAAGATATCAGTAAATACACTTGATTTCCTCCCAATGTTCCTTGTGTGGATCTTTTATAAATTTATTAACCCCACCTACCTCTTAAGAGATATTAAGAATTTTATAAACCATGGTGTATATCATAATTCCCACAGTTGATGCTTATGGAACCCTATCCATGTAATTAGCCTATTATTTTATTTTAGGTTTCTTACCCATTTAAAATTTGAAGTGTTCATCCATGGGAGTACTCAGATGATTTGACTCACTCATTCCAAATCTTGCTACTACTATCATAATAAACTCAGAATAAGAAAGGAATAAAGTTATATATCTCGTATCTCTTCATATCCTCATCCCCAACATCGCCTTTATGAATCTATGATCCTTTATCTAGAAAATTTTGTACAATTCACACTTAAACTCTTTCATCCTCTCCTTGACAAGTTGAGCTAATAGGAATTCATAAACATAGAGAAAAACAATGGTGAAACTTTCATCATCATGCTCTTTTTTGAAACAAAAATGATATTCATTACTTTAGATGAACTTTTGTTCTGTTATGAAGTTATAAAATAGTCAATTCCATATCCTTGATGCCTTTGTAATCCCATATAAACTTCATTTGAGCTTTAACTCTAGGTTATAAATATATTCTAGTATGAAACCTTTTGATTTATCCATGTATATTTATTACTATAAATATCCATTAAAAATGTTGGCTTTACATCAAGTTGTTCAAGAAAAAACCCTTTCATGCCAACCAAGATGATCACCATTCAAATAGTTTTGTGTTTCATAATAGGAGATAAAATTTCACAAAAATTCACTCCTTATTGTTTAACCCCCTTTACAAAAATACATGACTTATATTTAATTTTAAAATCTTCTTCCTCCTTTAGATGATAAATCCATTTGTTTCGATGTACCTTCTTGGATTTTGAAAGTTTCATTAGACCTCATGTATTAGAAGCATGAAAAGAATCCAAGACTTCATTCATTGATAACTCCAACTTTAATGAGCCACTCAAAATTCTCGCCTCACTAAGGATTTTAGGGTCCCCACCATTTGTGATAAGTAGAAAGTGAATTTCAAAATCAAACCTATAAATTAACCTCCCAACCTCATTAGACCACATCAAATCCTGAGGTTTAACTCCTTTGGATCATTATTATTCTTAAACACTACCCCTATATTCTATTTTCATTAATAATTTTGTTACATTAAGCCCTTATTCTTTGGTAACTTGATCAACACTTTTCATTTTGGAACTTGGTTGTACCTCTCAAATTTTAAATTTTGTACTCACTATATAGCTTAGCACCACACGACCTCTAATTAGCTCAACCTCAGATTTCTTTATTGGTTCCTTATTACCAAGAGAATCTTACACCTAGTTACAATATTTCCATAATATCTCCTCATTTAAGAGGACATTCCATAATATGATAACCTTACACTAACAATTATCCTAGAGTCTGAAACCAAAGTTTTCACCATTGTATCCTATAAATAAACATTTTTAGGATTTATCTTCCAAATTGTCCTTATCTTTGGAATATACATGGGAATTCATGATAAATCCAAAAACCTTTAGTTAAGTGAATTCCACCTTCCTTCAAACCTATAATTCCTTCAGAATTTTTTTTTCTGGTAGTTTAAAAAGACTATGATTCATAAGATAAGATACACAGCTAACTTATATAGCCTAAAATTCATTTAGAAAACTAGAACTAAACCTCATGCTCTTGGATATCTCATTTTATAATTAATATATTCCACAACACCATTATTCTTAAGTGTTTTAGGATAATTATTCTCTATTTATATCTCGTTCATCTAATAGGACATTCTAAAATATATTCCTCCATACTCACCTCTATTATTAAATTGAAGAAATTTTAACTTCATTTCATCCTTATATTTCACAATGGATCTCCATACAATGAAAGTATAAAAAACTTCACACTTGTGTTTGAGGAAAAACACCCACACCTTCTATAAATAATCTTCGATGAAGGAAATATAGTATAGTGTGCCCCTATGAGATTAAATCTGTGTTGTTCCCTATACATTCATGTAAACTAGCTTGAGATTCTAATACTTAGGTGTGTTTTCATCCAAATTTAATGAAACCTTTCTCTAATTTCCTTGGATGAAACCCTTGAATTTTTTATGCTCCACATGATCAAGATCTAGATATCCTCTAGTAGTTATGTTCTGTAAACCCTTCTCCCCAATGTGACCAATATAGCCATTCCACAACCTCAATGTTTTGTAATTAGTTTCTATATCAAGCATAAAACCTTTTGAAACCCCATTCAAGCACAAATTTTTTCCCTTTAAACTACAGGACACCACCATGGAGCCTTATGTACTTTTTAAAAAACCATCTACAAAAACAGTATAGAATCCCGTATCATCAATCTAACCAATAAAAATTATGTTCATTCTTAAACCTAGGATATGATGGATTCCTTAAAAATTAATTATACATATATTCCTATTTTGAATGCTCGCATCTCATTTTTCAAAAACCTCAAGTGCCTCTTCATACATAAGGTGAACATTTCCAAGGCTTCCAGACACATAATTTCACAAGCACCCACTTTTGAAAGTGGAATTAAATGAAGCTATAGAATCATGAATCCATGACTCTATTGAACTTTAAACACTTAGGACCAATGTTCCACACTCCCCCTAATCTATGGATTTTATAGATGAAATGGAAGCATTATTTTTATAATTAACACTTATGTCTCTATAATCCTTCCATAAATGTCCCTTTCTCTATAGTACTAACATGAAGAGTTATCGGGACCATTAAACTTACCATGACTCTTGTCTCTTCTGTTTTCCATACTAAATTCACTTCCAATGGCACCAAAAACTACTTCTTCTGGATCTATTCATTCACTATCAGATTACATATCTCCTTGAAGACCAAGACACTCTTTCTAATGGAATTAATCATAGTGGTTACCATCCCATCCTATAATTATGGAAGCAAACAAATAAGAATTAAGGACCACACATCCTTATTTAACTTCACATAAATGGACTCCATATAACTTTAGATCATAATGAACTCATTAAAATGAATAGACTTTGACATTAATTATGATTTCCTCATTTTTAAAACTCACTACAACATGAATACTTTGTTTATCATTTAAGGATTATCATACGTGTTTGTAATATTGATCATAAATCATGTAGTTTTTTTCTCCTTGTGAATGTTGAGGCCATGTTCTAGGAAAACATCATCAGGATAATTCCTAACGACTTCCTATTAGGTCTTTTAAACTTCATATTTTCCATTTATCTTTCCTTCTTCCTAATCAATGAAAAATCAACATCCTTCTGAAATAGGTATTCCTCCACTTGAATCTTTTTTAAACCAAAGTTTGATCTATCAAAATTATACAAACATAACTTGGACTCTTGAAGTTACAAATTATAATGATATAATTCTACCACTAAATTAGAAAAGGGTAAAGGAAAAGTAAATCACTCTTTTTAAAATTCTTTGTATAAGTTATCCTTTAGTTCTCTAAACTAGGCTTTGATAAAACTTGTTGTTCTGGATGTAGTAGTTCTGAAACCACCTAATTTTTGAAACATGAAATGTATAAAAGTTTATAATAATGTTTAAAACAACTCAACTTCATGGATAGGTGCTCATAGAACTGAGAATCCAAGAAAAAAACACACACCTCAATCATACAACTTCTGAAACTCTCAGACACTCACAATGTAAATATCATGTGAAATAATAAATAAATGGAAGTAAATAACTTAATAAAGGATCATAAGGATTAAATTACTTTAGAATAATTCCAAATCCATGTGAAACAAAAAATTCACTATAAGTGAAAATAAGAGATTATAAATAAGTGACTAACTCCAAAGAAAAAGATAATAGAAGCTTAGGCTTAATAAAAAACTCTTACATCATAAAAATGACCCTCACCTCCAATTAATAACATATAAATTCAAGTAATTCTAGTTCCACCACCATCCAAAAATTTTGGGGAGAAAGAAACTCAAATATAATCTTTATGGGAATCCCTCTGCTCAGTCAAAGGAAACAACCACCATAATTGTTCCTTCTAGAGAATAGTTCATGCTTCCAAAAAACTCCATGAGTTTACCTATATATATAATCCTAAATACCCTTATGTATCAATGGGATAGACACTTACACAAGTATTTTTTGACTTCACACACCTACATCAGTGCTAATATTTCAGAACATATCCTCAATCTTTTATATTTTCATTGATATATAGACTCACCACTATCACTATTGTTGGTTTCGAACATCTCTGGTCGACTTCATCATGGTATATAAAAGCTCAAAACTCTTCTAGGATGACCTAAAATTTCCATATAATCTCCAATAATATGTGATGGTTCCTTGTTGAATTTTAAAATTGTCCAAAAGCCACCCAAATTATTAGTCAGAGAAAATGTAGCACAATGACTCAAGAGGGGTGAATTGGGTTCTTGAAATTTTCTTCACTTAAAAACCACCCTCTCCTGATGACTGAAAGATTCTAATATTATATTATCACAAATAATAAATGAAATGGAATACAGTAAGAGAAATATAGAACATATATTATTTATAGTGGTTTGGGGAAAAAATATCCTCTAGTCCACTCCATCAACACTCAACTCCAAGAGTTTAGTGATTTTCACTATACCATACCTTTTTCTGGAGACTAAACCACTGAGTGAAAGTAGTTGTTACTTATTATAAAGAGTTATAAGAACTTTTATTCAGGATCTCCCTTTACAAGACATGTTTTTATTCTTAACACACTTGAACACAACAAGTACAGAACGATACAAAGATAAAAATGAAGATTAATACAAGTTTAGCACACTGTTGAAAGAAACAACTAACAGATAATGAAGAAACATCAAGTTATAAATAATAACTTCAAGGATTATATCTAGAGATTATTCCATTTCAAAGGATAATCTTGTAAGCATTGCGATAGTGATTTGTCTATCCTTTGTATTCTGTATCTTATTTTTTGTATATAGCGTATATATTATATTTCATTTCCTTTGTATACACCAGTAAACTTTTCTTTTATATCTCTTATTTTTAATTTAAACTTAGAATGCTTTTTAATCCAAATGGTCAAGAGAAATAGTCCATTTAAAAGATTTAAGTGACATTATCTTAATTATCTTGTGTCCTTATTTTCTAAATATGGAATGAATAAGGATGGTAGGGTGTAACGGATTTCACTTTCATCAGATTTTTTCATTCTTGAGGAAAATGAGATCTGTAGAAATTAACCTTTCTTTATTTATAAAGCTTCTTTTTTAATATACATGAAATCATATGTTGACTTATCAAAAGATATGGTAGTAGTAAAGAGTTTATTTGAATGATACTCTAACTCTTAGAATAAAATATCAATCCTTTTTAAGATAACTCAATCATTGTAAAATAAAAGTATAGAATAACTATTCACCTAAGATAATTTCACCACATAGAATAGTAATATAAAACACTTATATGATCTTCAAATGATATAGTCTGTAATATTACTGGTCTAGATTTACTGTTCCAATAAGATGATTTTCCTTCATAGGAAAAAATGATCATGTGTAAGATAATTCATTTATTATCATCTTTCATAATATAATATTCAACTTTTGTAAGATAAAAAAATTCTTATATTTTTTCCTTGATATACATAAGATAATTAACTTGCATCATAAGATAATCCATTTATATTATTTTTTTAAGATAAAATCTATTAGCGTAAACTGAAATTCCAGCATCCGTATAATAATTCAATTTTCTCTCATAGGAAATATTCCTTTAACACATAAATCGCCTAAGATAAGTTCCTTTGGAATTTATTAAAAAAATAACTCATAGCATTTAAATAGATTTAAAATTTAGCTAAGATGAAATCCTAAAATGATTAAGATAAATTCATCAGCAAAAATGGGATTTTTTGAATCATCAAAACTCATAAAGTGATGAGATTTGTTGGAACAACATGAGTTTTTTCAATAATATTACCCTTTTTTATGATCAAAAACCCATAATCTAATAAAAATAAACTTTAAATAAAGTATAATATTTTATAGAATATTTTATCAAAGGTGATTTTTTTTGAATTTCGTGCCCTCTTCTCCCCATTTTTTTATATCAAAAAGAAGAGGGTAGGAATAAAAACACATTAATTATTGAAAATGAATAAGTATAAATAGTGAGAGTAGTAGGTACTGAATTTTAATTGAATTTGGCATGTAATAAACAAAAAACAAACATATAGACTATTTAAAGAAGAAAAGGATATGAAAATAACATAAGTAATGAAAATGATGTAAAGATAAACCAATAAATATTCAAAGAAATGATTATTCAAGCATTAAAATATTATAAAGAATCCATCAATTAAACAACATAAAAAGAATAATCAGTCTCTTGGTGGATTATCAACAAGGTGATGTTTATTAATTGTCTTCTATAAGGATTAAGGATGGTTATATGGTAAAGATAATTTAGGCATAGAAGAATCAAAAATTTGGCCACAAATATCTTCCAGTGGAGAATCTAATCCAAAATGGCCACTAATTCTAGCTATATTACAAGGAATATCCCTGAAAGTACTAGATTTAATACCAAAAAATGTTTTATGAGATTTTTATATATCAAATCTTTCCACATTAGTGAATAGAATCTTTGAAAAGGTGGTGATATTAGTAGTTGATGATTCAGGAATGAGCATCACATTCTCCTTATCATAAATGGTGGTAGGATTAAAAATATCCTCCAGAAACTAGAATACAATAATATAGAAATCAGGAATTTCAGGTCCTAGAGATCATCGACAATGTAAATATAAGGGTGAATTTATGCACATGTATATCAACTTCACAATTCCATTCCTAAAAAATTAAATAAGTACAAGAAAACTTTTCAATATATTTTGGCCGTAGGTACCGATACAACCCTAAAATGAAGGCTTATTTGCACAAATACTGATTAACGGCTTCAACGCATATATTTGATTATCTAAAAAACTAGCACCAGATATATGGGTATCCTGAGGAAAAACAAAAACTTCCTTCCTTTCTTAATAGAATTTTGTTATGTTGGTTCTGAAAAATAATCTTATTTCTCTAAATAAGAGTTAGAGAACTAATAATTTATAACCAACTAGAGAATCTCTAAGAGATTATCCTCTATATGTGAAAATTTTCTTGATAACGATCTTTACATCTTTTCAAGTCCTATGATGATAATAATGTTATATTTTTTAGCCTTTAAAAATGAAACTTTGTTCAAAGGAACATTCTCTTGGAGTATACTACTTGGATCTTACTAATATTTATCCAAACCATGGATAGTGATTTGAGGAATGATAGGTAGGTTCTAAATTTCTGCAACTAAAACCCACTTGAAAACTTTAAAAATTTCAGGTGAAATAAATTTTCACTACATGTATACAATTTGTGCAGTCAAGGTTTCACGGTAATATGAGACTACTTAAAATTTGTTTACTATAATATCTTGATCCATATATCCATCCTTAGATGAATCAATAGAAATATATCTTTGAGATTCATCCAAAATATATTGTAGGATTATTTTTGAACCATAAAAATATATCTTCCAGACTAGATTGGGTTGAGCTTTGTATATCCTCTTGATAAACTCAAATTGGGACACCATCATATTCTTTAAAGTATCCATAAAATCTTTTGAAATATTATTTTCTATAAGAATTTGGAATTTAGATCAATATTATACCAACTTAAACTTAAAGGATTTCACTCTATCTATCATCGCATCAAAATAGGATAAAAATCATTCACTGCAAACTTCAACACTAGTAGTAGGCTCCTTGGTGCTACTATAGTCAGCTTCAACATAGGTAGGAAAAGTAACTTCTCGATGCTCTGGAAATTCTTGATTCTATATCACATGTTGATTTACTTTAACTCGTGTATTCTCTTCAAATATAGAGGGATCATATTAATCTATCTTCTTATTTCTCATAGACACCAATAGTTTAGCTTATGTTGGTACATAATCTTCTTATTCTTCAGAACCAAGAAAATCATTATCAATAAAAAGAACTATTTCTCTTTATATTTTTCATTCAGCATCGTCTAGTCTTGATATTTTACATAAGGGGACAATATATTAATATTAAAAACAGTATTATCCTAGCCAATATTAAAAAGTCTTATGATAGTCATAGCCAAAACTTTTCTGGTTATAGAAAATGGAACAACTGGAGATCAAAAAGGATTCAATCACACGTGTTTGAATAACGGCCTGATACTCCACAAATTAAACTTCTTGGTATACTTATTTAACTCTATAAATAGATGAAGTTTGAATCTCATCAAAGATAGATACTAAAACTATAATTCTATAATCATCAAGAGTCACTACATCGAAAGGGTTTTCTAAAACCACACTAGAATCAGCTACTTAAGTTGTTCCAATAACAAAAATATCACAAGATTTCTCCTCCTCAACCTGAGTAGGGTCTGCTACTATATATTCTTCATCTCTAATTAGTAATAGTTTATTTACAAAGAAACTCCAGAAGTATCCACTTATTTTCAAAACACTACCACTAATTTTTTTCAAACCATAAAACCAAGTGTAAATTTACTCACTAATTCATATCTTGGATTTCTCAAAAATCAAAGTTAGAATACATCCAAATTGATAAAAAAACTAACTAATTTATTCTAAATATGGAATAAATAATACATAATATTGCATGGGATATTTACTCGATTCTATATCATAAAGTGACATAATAAGGATATTTATAGAAACAAAATATTATTGAACTCACCATTCCTCTATGCAGTTAGTGACTGTATAAAATTTACAATAACTTTACAGATTATCTCAAGTTTTTCAACAGCCTTTTTTTCAACATTAGTAGACCCAAAAAGAGTTTTCATAATCTCAGGAGGTCTGACTTAATCAATTTTAATAAGATAGGTATTAAACTCATAACTCCTCTTATGTGGATAGTGAAATATGATATCCATTTTGAGCGTAGAAATTGAGAAATTTTTCTTATTAACCATCTAGGTTTCTAGGTATTCATTATTTCCAAAATTAAAATTCACATACAGGTGGAACTCATGTAATTTTTTCACATAGAAGAAGTTTATGAAACTTTTACCATCAATTAAATTTTATCCTTAAAATTTTATAACCTTGTTTAAAAGAATATTCTTGTGATCCAACAAATTGAAATCAATTGCCTTTCCACTTATCACTTTCTGTAAAAAAAAAATCTCTCTTTAAACTACTTACAACTCCACTATCTGATCGCATAGTATTTATCATGGTTTACGAACAAAAGGAAAGATATTTCAAGGGTTTTAGGGTAAAGGGGGTTTGAGAATGAAGAATAAATTATGATATTTTAAAGGGTTCTAGGTTCACCTTCAAAGGTATGAATTACTCTCTCTTTCGATATAGATGAAAGATCACACATAATGATGTTAAAAGTAATCAAAATAAAAAAAAAAGAAAATGTCACTTTATGGAACATAAAAACACAAAATGGAAACTCTAAATACAAAAAATAAATATTATTAACTAAAAATATATTTATGAAAATGAATCATAAATCGTATATTTAGAATGAAATTAATTGAAATCAAATAATACTAATTCAAACATGATAAAATCAAATCAATAAATTGTTATTGGATTAGTAAAAATCTATACTAATTGATTATGTGTAAAAATAAATTATAAAGAGACATCACCTTTTTATGCATGATCTCTTAAGAAGTGATGTCTTAAGTCTATGTACTTTGTTCTCGAATGGTTTATTGGATTTTTTGAAATTTTGATTACCATTATATTATCACATTTTATTGGTACATGATTAAAATTGAATTGAAAATCTATCATGGTGTATTTCATCCACAGAACCTATATGAAAGAATATCCAACTTCAATATATTCAGCTTTGGTGGTTTATAATGCAATAGAGT
This sequence comes from Viscum album, assembly GCA_963277665.1. Taxonomy (NCBI): domain Eukaryota; kingdom Viridiplantae; phylum Streptophyta; class Magnoliopsida; order Santalales; family Viscaceae; genus Viscum; species Viscum album. Next base: position 1,952,956,018 of record OY728153.1, on the reverse strand, counting down.
TTTGTCTCTTACTAGACCATGATACTAAATATTTTTCCAGAAAATGATAGGTTCCTGATGTACTTTTCTTATTTAGTATACACACATAAAAGTAAATATTTGAGATGAATTCAAATCAAAATACAAGGTTTTTTGAAAAATAAAATTAAGAGATACATTTCCTTTTAAATATCTTAAAATTATTTTTAGAGAAATCAGATGAGATTATTTTTTTGTTTGATTGAAATAAAAGAAATAAGTATAATAAAAAAATAATATCCAATCTACTTATAGTGATATAAATAAAGATCCAAATTATTCCTCTATATATATTTTTGTAAATTGGTTTCCCAATTTCATCAAGTAAAGTTTAATATTGGAACACCTATGAGTTAAAAAAATTTCTATTGCTTTCAAGTATAAATCTATTAAGTAAATCAAGTATGTATTTTCTTTAGTTAATAAATTTCCAATATATTTTGGTTTAATTTTAAAACCAAGAAAATATTTTAAATCATACATCATTATCAATTTCAAATTATTTTTGCATGTGTTTTGAAAAGTCATTATACATATTTTGATTTTTTAAACTGAAAATAACATCGTTAAAATATATTTTCACAAGAAAGGTATCCCTTGATGAAGTTTTCTTAAAAATAGTGGGGTATGGTAGTCCCATATTAAAAAAATTTGATAAAAAAGAATTTAATCTTCCATACCAACCTCTAGGTGCTTTTTTGAGACCATACAGATCTTTGGTATGTTGAAAACAAAATTAAGATGAAGGTCTATAAAACCAGGTGGTTGTTCAATATAAACTTCCTCCCTTAAATATCCATTTAAAAATGAAAATTTATCATCCATATTATATAATTTAAAATTAATAGGATATGTATATACTAATAGGATCCTAAATGATTATAACCTAGAAATATAGGTAAATGATTCTTCATGGTCAATTCATTAATCTTGGTTATAAACTTTGGAAACTAATATAGCCTTATTTTTAGTGATCACACCTTGATTGTCCTATTTGTTCCTAAATACCCATTTAGTTCCAATTACAAGATAGTCAGAGGTTATATCTACTAATTCTCAAACCTTATTCTTTTTTAAATGGTTCATCTCTTCTTTCATATCAACTATATAATTTTCATCATCTTGGGATTCCTCTATAGTTTTAGGTTTGAGATAATAAATAAAAGAAAACAATTCAATAAGTTTTCCTACACTTATCTTAGTTCAAACACAAGAATCTAGATTTAAAATAATAGTTTCTAGAGGATAGTCTTTAAGGTTTCTAGTTTTTATGGGAAGTAAAATTTAAGGTTATTCAAAATCAAACACTTCTGGTTCGAATTTTTCTTGATTATATTTCAAATCATCACCCTTTTTTCATAAAAATAATGTTAAATTCTAATTTTTACATATATTCACTCAAGTTATCAATTTGAGTCTTTTTATGATAAAAAATACCAATTTCACAAAATTTGATATCAGTGGATTCTTTAACATCCTGTGACTTCTTATTTAACATTATATAGGATTTAGAAGTAGTAAAGTGTATTAGAAACAAAATTCATTATACTTTGTATTGAACATATCAATATTTTCCTCAATATTCAAGATATAGACTTTACATATTAAAACATTAAAGTATACAACCTTTTTTTATATTATTCCATAACTCATAAGGTGTTCTCTTTAATATAGGCCTTATTAAAACCATATTAATGACATAACATGTTGGGATAATAGATTCATCATAGAAATGAGTGTGAAATTTATACTTGCACAACATAGTTATATCAATTTCTTACAAGGAAAAATTCCTCCTTAAAACAACATTATTCTGTTAATTTTTCTTGTGGAAAGAAAAGTTATATTTAATTACATGTGTTGAGAAAAATTAATTGAATTTATGATTCTAAAATTCTCCCCTATGGTCACTCCTTAAATTCAAAATTTTTTCATACTTTTCATATTTTTCAAGTCTGAAAAAATTAGCAAAGATAGAAGAGGCTTTAATTTTTAGTATCAAGAAATAAACCCATGTAAATCTAGAAAAATAATCAACCAAAACATAAATAGAAGATTTACCACCTATTCTTGATATTATAGAATGTCTAAATAGATCCATGTGGATTATTTATAAGGGTTTATATGTAGAAACCAATTTTATTGGTTTATAAGATTTTTTGTGTTTCTATCCATTTGACATGAATTACATAGTTTATTTTTATCCAATTTAAGGTTTTTAAAATAAAAAATCAATTTTATTTTGGATAACATTCTCAAAAAATAAACATTTTATTGTCCAAGCCATCTATTCCAAATCCATGATTCATTAATTTCAGCATTCAAAAATTTTATATTTTTATTTGTAAAAATAAATAAGATCTAGGGTATATATATTTTTAGTTCTTAGTGCCCTAAATTTAAGGGACTTATTATTCAAAACAAAGAAAGAATTGTTAGAAAAATCAAATGAATATCTATTATCACGAAGTTGAGAAATACATATCATGTTGTACTTTAAGAAATAAATATAAATTAATTTACTAGTGAGTATTGATTGATTATTTCCAACAGATACCATGAAAACTATCTTCCATTTTTCATTATCACAAAATGTGACATATCCTCTATCAATCCTAGATAGTGAGTGAAAGTTAAAGAAATATCCACTCATATGTGTTGAAAATCAATTGTCCATAAACCATTTTTCATTACTATTATGTGATTTTTTACCTATAAAAACAAATTAAGCAATAATATGTTTTGGAACCCAAAATCTTTTAGGTCCAATGGTTTTAGATACAAAAGATTTGGGAATCCAAATCTACTTATATTTACCTTAATTATCACTAAAATTAGATAACTTTGCATAAATAAAAGCCTTTTTTAGGCCACGCACCTGAGGGTTTCTTAACTAACATTCATTTTCAAAATTATCATTTATACCATAATGAAATCATGAGACATTAGAAATATTTTTGTTTTTGGAACTAGGTATATAATAATTTTGATTTATCTTGGGTTTTTCTCCTTTACTTCATATTCCATATTTCCCTTCATTAAATTAGTTTTTAGAAAGGATTTTGTTTAATAATTAATCCCCCTTAGTAAAAACACTAGAATCATATTTTAAATATTTAACTTCAATATTTGATTTATTTATTTTACTATCATGAATAGAAAAACTATAAATAGACTCGTCTAGTTTGACTTTGATTTCAGAAATCTATTTATTTAAAACTTTTTTGTTCATTGAAAACAGCATCATATGATTTCTTCACAGTATTTTTATTTTTATTTAGTGACTCATAGTAGTATTATAAATAGATTATCACTCATTTAATTTATCATAAGATTATTTTTCAGGTGTAGGTTCAGAAGAATAATAAGAAAAAGAATGTACCTCGTCGGTTTGTTCCAATAATAACATGCCAACCTTCTGATTAGTTGTTTCATATTTAGAATCAAAACTAGAATCATTATTGGAGTTCTCTAAAGAACTCCATGTATCCTTCATAGATTTCCTGGATTTCTTCTCATATATAACTATCTTAAAGTACTTATTCTTAGAATTTTTATTTCCTTGTAATTGAGGGTAGTCTAGTTTGATGTATTCAAGTTTCTTGTACTCAGAACATCTGTCTTCCTTAGCATTTCCATCAAACTTCTTATACTCATTAAAGGTTTTTTTAATCCTCTTATCTTATTATATAAATTTTTTAATTCCTTAGAAAATTTAGCAAGCTCACCATCTGAATAAAAACTATTTGAAGTGTCCTTATTAGATGGTTCATAAATTTTTATACCTTTGTTATTCTTATCATAATTTGAAGTAAAAACTTTCAAATAACTATTATATCATTTTAAAATATTATGCACCCTAGAAACATATTTCATATCAAATTTATACATCATGGGAGTACTAATAAGTTCTTTTATTTTTAGGTTTTTTGTAAGAGTATATTTCCTGATAAAATAAGAATTATACTTCATTTTGCTGATAAAATTATTATAATTTTTAGAGGTAGATCCAATTCGAGAACAGGAATTCCTAGAGAAATAATATCATTTACAATCTTATTTAATCTTCCATTTAACTGAGTGACGATTTCTATTTCCACCATTATGAAAGTGGTGAACTTGATTTTTTTTTTGCAAGTATCAAATGTTTTTAGTTACTTTATAAGTTACTGAAATGGTATTCCACATTTCATACATTGTATCACATTAAGATAATCTTTTTAACTCATCTAGATAGAGTCCACATATAATAATAATCATATATTTTGGATTAATATCATAATTGTCTTCATCAGTAGCATCCCATGTCTTGAGATCAGTCTTAGGGATTTTATAGGGCTTATCATCCTTCAGATAGACTTTTAGACCAAGATGTTTTAGATAGATGATCATATGAGCCTTCTAGAATACATAGTTTTTGTCATTAAAATAAGGTTATCAAACCATATAAATTATTTATATGTTGTAATTCATTATATCCATTTAAATTTGATCTTTATGAATTCAACCTATTATATTTCATAACTCAGGAGTACCATTTATAAAAAAAATTGTTAAAGAAAATGTAGAACAGTGTTTCAAGAGGGGGATGAATTGATTTCTTGAAATTCTATTCTCTTAAAACCCACTATATCATAACTACTAAATTATTTTGATCTTCTATAATCACAAATAAGAAAAAAAATGTAAATCATTAATATAAATATATAACATAAAGTATTTATAATGGTTCGGGGCACAAAGATCCCCTATTCCACTCCACCAACACTCTACTCTGTGAGTTTGGTGATTTTCATTATACCAACCCTTTTTCTAGGGACTACCCAGCTAAGTTAAAGAAGTTATTACTTATTACAAAAAGTTTCAATAGCTTTCAACTAGACTCTACATTTACAATACCTATCCATAGTCTTAGAACACTCAAAAAAATGAGTGTGGAATGATACAATGATAAAAAAACAATATTGATAAGAGTTATACACACAGTTGCAAGATGAAAATGAAATATAGTAAATAAATGTCTAGAGATAAATAATAAATTCAAGGATTGTATATAGAGGTTCTTAGATTACAAAGTATAATCTTGTGATTATAGAAATAGTGATTTGTGTAGCCTCTCTATTCTGTATCTTTTTTTGTATATAGAGTATGTATTATATATCATGTATTTTTTACACACTGATGAACTTTTCTTTTATGTATCATCTTTTAAATTTGAATTAATCACTCTTGTTAATCCAAATGGTCAATAAAAATAATCCATTTGAAAAACTAAATTGATGTATCTTAATTAGCATATGTCCTTCTTTTCCAAATATGGAATGAATAGGGATGAAAGGGTGTATTATATTTTGATTTTGTCAAATTTTTCCATTCTTGGTAAAAAGGATCTCTGTCCAAATCAACCTTTACTTATTTATAAAACTTATTTTCGAATGTATTTGAAAGCTTAAGTTTCCTTATCAAAAGATACAACAATGGTAAAGAGTGTATCTAAAAATACTATAACTCTTAGAATAAAATATCAATCCTCTATATGATAACTTTATCTTCATAAGATAAAATTCTAGAAGCACTACTCTAATAAGATTATTTCAGCATACAGTTCTGTAACATAAAACACTTATCATATATTCAACTAATGAAGCATCTAATATAATTTATCTAGATTTACTGTTCTTTTAAGATGATTTTCCTTCATAGGAAAAAATTATCATGTGTGATAATTCCTTTCTTATCAGATTTAATAAGATAATATTCAACTATTGTAAGATAAATTACTTCTTATACATCTTCCTTGACATTTTTAAGATAATTAAATTACATCATAATATAATCCATTTGTGCTATTTTTTTATAAGATAAAATATTGAAGTTCAAACTTAAATTCCAACATTCATATAATATTTCTCTTTGCACTCGTAAGATAAATTTGTTTGACACATCAGTCATCTAAGAAAAATTCATTTGGAATTTTTCAAAAAAACAACTTATATATTTTAAATAGGGTTAAAATTTATCTAAGATAAAATCTCAAAATTCTTAAGATAAATTCATAAACAAAAAAAATAGGGATTTTGTGAATCATCAAAATGCATAAAGTATTAAGATATGTTGGAATAACATAAGTCTTCCCAACACAAATAGCCTTGAATTTACCTAAAACGTTTTCAAGTGTCCCCTAACATTAATAATGAATCTATTTTACCAAAGTAACCCTTTAAATCCTTCAAAACAGCCTTCAAAATATTTGTAATTTTCTTTAACATTTCATACTTTTTCTTTACAAATCATTCACACTACAGTGTGGAAATTTAATTTTTGATGTGCCCACTATATACCTTAAAATTAATCTCCAAAATCTACTCAAAACATATATTTTTCTTTCCATTTCATAAATGGTCTTGGATAAAATATATTTTCCCCGCATAATTATCCTCATTTAAAAATTATTGTGGCCTTCACGCTCCATCTCAACCACAACCAATCCTTTTTTGTAGTTATAGTATCGTCCTAATTCTACTTATCTAATACTCATGTCACCAACTAAGATCTCTTACAAAACATAATGGTCCCAACAACCCTTCACAAAATCTCTTTCCACCAAACATATACTTATGTGCCTATTTTCTTAGCCGTTTTAGCCTCTGGTAAGGTCCATTACGTGTTAAACTCATAACTATGGATTATATTCCTTTTCTTTTCTTTATTTTTTTCCAAAACATTCTTTATCAATAATCCTTCCATAAAACATTGAAAAAACACTGAATTGGATAATATTAACATATTTATCAACAAAATTATTAATTAAAAATCATGCATAAATCCAAGATATCAATGGGGGAGTCATGGTTTTCCAAGTGAAATATGTTGATAACATTTAGAAAAAATATCAATCTTGAAATTAGTTAAGACTTAGTTGGAAAACTATTTCTCCATGAATAAATAAAGTGGAAACCCAAGTTTCTGGGGAATAATATCAACTAAGATTTACCTATGGGTTGCTTTTACTAATTCAAAGTACATAAATTGGAAAGGCATTGAAAAATACAAGTTAAAAAATTTAATAAAGAATTGTTGTGTATGACGCATGGAATAAATCTATCTGAGAGGATTTGTTTAAGATACCAAAGGGGATTATAAATATGAATAAAACTACATATTCTTCAATGATAAGATCTATCATATATTCCATGTCATTTACTAGATTTGATATTTCCTAATCATAGATCATGGTATAAAATATCAAAGAAATCTCAGAGAAATGCATTGAGAAGTTATTGAAACAATACAAAAGTAATTGAGAAGTAAAATTAATGTGTTTCTAGTACTTGTTATAAGAATTGTAACTAGTTATAAATGTGAAACAAAACTAAACTTAAAATATTTAAGCTAAGTAAATGAGCAAGGTATGTTTATTATAGCTAGTGGTATCCAGTTATAAAGAATGAAAGTATTTACTAACTTCTAATGTAGCTTAAGAAGAGGTATAAATACACAGTACTATCCAAGATATTTGTATTATATAAATCAAATATATTATCATCATAGTGTATATTATTATAGTATTATAGCGGTGGTACTATCCAAGAAGTCCAAGTGGTGGCAGGGGACAAAAGGAAAATACTTCAGATATATCATCTCTTAAAGGATTTTATTAAAGAGAGGAAGTCATGGTTATAAGAGTGGACACTAAATAAAACATATAAAACCCAATTACTAAATATATATCTCAATATAAGTGTGATTTTCTTGTGATATCTGACAAGTTTTGAAACTTTTGTGAGTTGGATCTAATGTAAGTGGGAATGTTTTTAGAGTGGATTTTGTAGATCCAACTTCAACTTATACTTTTTGATTACCAAATTATGCATACAGTATGATATATGCATGATTTAAACTTACCATGATAATAAAATAACTTTTATATATACTATATATTGTAATGTTCTTGGATTACATGTTTTATCAAAATGTCATAACAGTTCTCAGGTATAATGGGAACCTTGCAATAGTGTGATTGTAATCATAAACATATGTCTTGTAGCCTAGATACATAAATTTGATAGGATATAAATGATGTCTGGATATCAAGATTCAAGTATTCATTGAGATGTATTATCATAGTATTTTCACATGGCAATATCAGGTACAAAAGGTCATCAGGACTAACCCACCAATTGGAACACCACATGTTTTGGGAGTCATTGGATGTTCCTATCTATGAGCATGTGTATTGTTCACTTAACTTGAGATAATTTTTAATGTATATAATTAATTGCATACTTTGATTCATGATGAAAACCATAACATTTTATATTTTTGGTGAATAAACTTTCATTGATTGCATCATTAGTGGCATGGAATTAATTGAATGATCAAAACAATATTTATCACATTTAAGTATAGGAAGAAGATATCTTAGGACCTTGTACTCAGATAGTAATTCCTTGAATAAATATATATCCATAGTGGATGAAGTAAATTAGGTCCAATAAAGTAAAAGAAAGTTAAATAAAATATAAAATTATGGTGACACAAAGTATGTGTCCTACTTTATGAGATATACTCAAACAAAGAGATTATATTTCACAATAAGTGCTTATAGGAGGTTGTCATGGCTATGACTTATAATTATCTTTTTAGGGGACATTGTTTTTTTCTCCATACCACTCTTGATCTATGAGTATGATTTAATAATAATAAGATAAGGTAATAAAGGTGCAAACCCAGAGTGTATTCAAAAGTTCTGCTCGTTCAAATGAATTGGAGTTTAGGTAGAAGTGAGCCCCACATCTATGGGCTGGTGAACATCCGATTGTGAATGATCATGAGTAAATAAATATATTATGTTATGTTATATATTATTTAGGTTTAGAATAATAGTAATTTAACTTATTTATCAAGGTATTCACAAGTTATTTAAGTTGAAATAAGGGAATATGACAAAATAATAAATATTAATTATCCGATGATTGATGAACATATTTAGGAGAAACAAGTTGAATTATTGGTTTGTATTTCATCACCTGGTACATTAGAGTGTTACAAGTGAGTGATTATATATACATGATATTTATGATAATTTAAATATGTAATAAGTGTTATTTTGTGTTGTTTGTATAATTTTAGTTTTTTTAGGGACCTAAGGCAATTAAAGAAACTTAAAAAAAGATATATAAATAAATTTTACACCCATGAATAGTAAATTATATCATATGTATGAATTTGAGCTCTCCAATTTCTTCACTTAGTATTTATAGAGATAAACAAAGGAGAATAATGGTATTGGATTGATTTATACTCTTTTGGATCAGGTTAATATTCTTCTAGTGATGTTACAGGCATCGAAGAGAACTTATTTCTTTCATGTTAGCCCACAAAAAAACATAGATAGATGAACCAATGAATTATAGTGTACTTTTTGGGGATCTAGATGGTTTTTTACTTGGTTCCTACAATCTATGATGATCCAGCATTAAATGAAGAACATCAGGATTATAAAAATCAATGGGGTAATGTTTTGTTTAATTTTTTTACATTTAAATTCAATAGTACATGGTCTATTGAATAATCTAAGAACTAATATACTAGATCCTATGTTATGAAATGTATACAAATAAAAATTTTCAAAAAATAGTAGTACTAATCCCTTTAGATATTCTCATATTCCTTCATATCTTTTCCTGGGTTGTGGGTGTTGAACTCATGTGGGAGTTGATTTTTTTAAATGTAATTAATAAGTTTTTTTGGTGTGATGCTGGTATATTTGATTAGTTTGACAATTTTTAATGTGATTATTTGTATTCGAAGTTAATTATTTGTTGTTGGTGGGGTTACAGATATCATCCCCATAAGGTTATGACTCTTAAGTCCTTATGGATACTTTTGTTTTATATTGTGTGTCTTATACTTTTTATATTTTCTTATTCATATGATTTTATAAAAAATCAATTATTTTTATTATAAAAAATACATAAATAGAATAACAAAATATATCTATTTAAACCTAAAAAATCTAGAAACCCTCTATGTTACCAATTTAAAGAAAATAAATTAATAATTAATAATTATGATATTTATAATGTGTTCTGGTGGTATTGTCTTACTACCATATACAACTACACACCATGAAATTTTTCCACAATAATTTAATAAAGTGGTGGTTGGTTGGAAGATACTTCTTAATGTCAAAAAAATAATATAAATGTTATAGTTTGAATGACAGTTTTATGTAGTGAGATTGTTTTTTTTTTATTTTATCTTTGTCTGGTCAAATGTTTTATTATTCATAGATGGTTTTATTTTACTAAAAAAGGAAAATTATTTACAATGTATTAAAATTTATATAAGTTTTTTAATCGGTTATGGAATATCCATAATATAAATTAATATTTTTAAAGGGTTACATGAATGGTTACCTTTGAAAAGTGATAGAAGTTTTAATGACTTTATGTGTACATGGATGTATGTATGTGTGCACATGTGTGTGTGTTAAATTATATACTCATGATTACCTATTTTATATTTTTCATATTAATAATTTAAAATATAAATACTCAAATCACCATTCCCTAAAATAGCTTATAGTTAGTTGTAATAAATTGTTAATTTACGTTTTACACCTCTCACATTATAATACCTTTCACTAAAACTTTCATTTTGTTATAGTAATTGAGAATAATAAATTTAAATGATTATGTACTTATTATTATTAAATTAAAGTCTAAATTAAATTATAATGAATTGAAAAAAAAATAAAAAAATATTAATATGTATGTATATACTAGTATTCCCATCATGTGTTTGTACAGGCTATAGTACCTAGTAAGACAGAATATATAACCTTAAATTGTAAAAATATAGGAAGATAAAAAATATAAATACAGTATTAATATATTGTTATTGTATGTGTGTATTTAGATATAGGTATTAAATGAACATATTTAAAAAAATTTGTGTATTTAGATATAGATTTCATATTTTATATTGCATATATTTATAAAAAGAATGAATATTTCATATTTTTAGAAATAGAATATACTTATAATGTGTATTATACATACCTATAATGAATATAACATATGTTTATAAACATAATGCATATTTCATGTGAGTAATTGTAGATATATTAATAAAAATATAAAGGTGTACCTAGTGAAATAAAAAAATTGAATATCTCAATAAGATTATCAATTAAAAGGTTCTTGTTTTTTAATAATATATCAATAATGGTTAAGTGATGGGATAAATAAAAAAAATTATGCATGTAATATTCTTAAAAGATTATTAAGAACATGGTTGATGAGTTAATAATAAATTGCTCTGGTGAGTATCGTAGGTCGGAAGTGTTCACACAGTGATGGGTGGATTTTTATTAATAGTACACTCTTTAGAATAACATAAAATAAATACAAACAATATATATAAATAATTAATATTTTTATTGATTTGGAATATAATTTTTGTATTGAATATAATACTTACAATTAAACATAACATTATCTAACAACCCCTTACTGAATTTTCTCATAAAAATATATGGATTCAAAGAATCTCTTCAGGTGTATATATTTCCAGGTTATTGATTTTATAAAAAAACAACAACTTAATGAAGAAGTTAAATGTATAATAAATAAAAATTAATGAAATAAATTTAATTATTTGAAGGAAAAAGTAAAAAAAATGTAATTGTATAGTTAACGGCGGAAAGTGATTAATATTTTGTAATCTGCAATAAGTAGAAAACATTGTATTCATTTCAAATATGTGTGTTTGTTTAGTATTTGTAACATCCCAGTTTTTTAATGAATATTTTTATAATTTTCCTCTATTAAAATATAAATGTAAATTCTAAATGAATTTCTTTATTTTTAACAATATAAACCAAACATTTATATACATATTTAAAACCTATGTTGTTTACTTATATATTTTTCATGTATAATGAAATTTTATTTATTAAAATGTTTTATTAGAAAAAGGGAATCCCATAGGCTAGGTAAAATACCATTGTTTCTGGTGAGTTTATAGGTCACGAACCCATGACTAAAGAGTAAAAGGGGTATAGTGCCTACAACTAGCCTACATGTGGTCTCACTTCCATTTTTCATCCTTTTTATATATACTTAATATATTTTACTATATTCTTGATTATTTTTATATATATAGTTTTATAACTAAATTACCTTTTATTTTTATTTTCATATCTTCATAATAATTAATTCATTATGATCTAATGGTTAACATAGTATGAGACATTATTTCCAACTCAAAAGGTTGTAACTTATTGAAAGTAATATAATATAAATTTTTATATGAAACATATGATGAATGGTTAAATATAATATTTAAACTAAAATAATAATTTACCATGAATTTTTAACTACATTATAGATAATTTAATATCTAAATAGTTTCTATCACATTATATGTAAATATTTTATCGGTAAAATTTTCCCTTTTAGAAATTTAACTAACATGTTTTATAATAAAAACATTGTGAAATATTTGTTATTTTTATTTGAAAATGTAATTCCCCTTATTTATAGTGTATTATTATCACAAAATTATTATAAAGTTTTTAAAAAAGTAAAATGGTCGTTAACGTATAATTTTGATCATAGTGTATAATGTTTATTACACTAAAATAATTTCCTCAATTGTTTATTTAAAATCTAAATTCCACTTAATTAGAAGAATAATTTCATAAAATACATATGTTTTAGAAATAGAAATAATCAATTATCAATCATTTTTTAGGCCTGAAGGGTTGAAGTTATTTATGTGTGGTGAATTACATGCATCTTCTGATGGTTTCCAATGAGGTTTATTCATAGAACCGGAAACATCCAACAAATCCAACATCCATGATAGGCTAAAAACCTTCTTTACAAAGGCAGGTGGTCATTGAGGTGTTTTACTAATGATGCTTTGGAACTTTCATTAGTCAAGAGGGTGGGAGTTTGGGCTCACCATACCCTTTATAATAGGGATTATGAAGGTTTTGGGTGCAGTGAAAGCTCCTTGGTGGGAGAAAACCCATAAAGTTTATTATCGGTTGAATGGATAATTTTTATATTGTACAAGACACGAACATAAAAAACCAATGAAAATTTTCAAATCAGATATTGACATAGGAATCCTAGAACCTAGACAAAGGATCTTTTCATGTTAATTTTATAATTAATTTATATTAGATTTAAAGAAAGGTTACCTGATCTTAAGAACTTTCTTTAAGGATGATGTTGATCTTCTGAAAACCATTTTCTATATTACCTTCTTTTAATAGGGAGTATCTAAGTGTAGAATCCCGATAATGGTGACCCACATTATCTCCTTTGATATCCAAGAAACACTGATGAAATGTCATGTGGTAGCACGGCAGTTCTATTTTCTTGTGTTGTTCATATTAATCACTCGTCCTTTAGTTTTGAATGATTCTATCTTATTATTGTTGTTAATACAAGGATGAGAGGAGGAGGAGTCAAGAGATAAATCTTTTGTGCACAATGATTATAAATTCTTGATTAAACCTACACAATAGACATAACCATATATTTATAGAGTTAGGATTTGGGTTAAATTATTATTTAATTTCACAATTGCCCTTAAATAATATTATAATCCTTATAAAATATCATGTCATAAAATATTATTATTATTATTATTATTATTTTATAGAGAGTTATAATTTTTACAATGATAAATATATTTTACTGGCCTGTAAATTAATATTTATCACTAGAAACGATATTGGTATGCTTGAACTACTTGGCATTTATTGAATACCTGAATAAATTTTTTATTCATAAATAAATATTTTATTCACAAACCATCAAATAAATATTTATTAAATATTCAATAAATATTTTTTGATTGGTAAAACTTGAATAAAATTATTCCTCGGTCTTGAGAATATTATTTATTCCATTAATTAAATTGAGAAATAATTTAATCAATGTCAAAAAAAACACGTAGTGTATGTAACTTTATGATTCTTTATCATTATAATTAGGAATTCTTGCCTAAATTCTAAGATTACTATCTAGAAACATTTTAAGTAAGCCAAGAGAAAGAACTTAATTTCACAACATTGATAATTCCATATGAATATTTACTGTGTAACGTAATCATCTTTTCCCAATATCTCATTAAGCAGGTTTCACACAAGTGTCATCAACCTATATGCTTGATGCATATTTCTTTGACAATCAAAAATAAACTCATCATTACACCCTGGACATGTAATTTAATGTGATTTTTCCATTTCAATAAAATAGACAAGATATCAATTTCTATGAAGATGGAAATGATAAATCCTTCCTCAACTTGTCCATTAGTGGAACATCACTCATGACGCACCCAACGTACCCAACTTCACCATGAACTGTAGTTGTCATGATTTATGAAAATGCATCTAAGTGAATGATTCATCACATGAATTAATGATAATATTAAATTCTAAGGACCATTACACACACTCACGGGTAGGAATATCTGATGACACTGAAACATGCAGAATTCCTATCGGTGGGTTTGTTCTCATAATCTTCCATCTTGAAGATTAACAAGTGCAAACTTCATGAAAAAAAGTCTCATCTGTTTATAAGTACCCACACCTGATAGTCAACATTCTATGTTTCACATCATAGTATTTTATATAACTATAGAACTATATTTAAGAATATCATCATAGAATTTCATAGTTCTCATCATAGTAGGGAACTGTTATGAGCTTATCAATGTGACAAATACCCTAGGAAATTATTACATTAAAGTTATGTAGAATAATAAAATATATATAATAAGATATTTTGTTAATATAAAAACCTCCAAATATATATGTAACCCAAAGTAAAAATAGTTGGTTCTAGAATACTAATTCCAATATACTCCCACTTGGACTAGATCCAACAACCTATGAATTTTAGTTTCCTAGACCTCACATAATGATCATGTTTCTACTGAGCTAAGGATTTTGTCAAGGGGTCCACCATGTTGTCTTCTATGGATATTATACTCATTGTGACTTCCCCTATTTGATAAAAAAATCCTCAAAAGAAGATACTTCCGAATTATGTACTTTGCTCACTGATGCGGCCTTGGCTCCATTACAAGGGTCACCACTACAGTATTATCAAAGTAGAGTGTGGTAGGATATTTACTACTAGGTACCACATCAATATATTGTCAATATATAATATCATACATGATTGGCCCAATCACTAAAACTTATGGAATCTTTTTTATCCTCTATCTTTTCTCATGTGTCTAAGGATACATTTTCCTAGAAAGATGAATGTCATGTGACATTGTAAACAATCCCCTCTAGGATTTTTTCATATTGAATCTCTTCAGTATCTTGTCAATATATATACTTTGACTTATACCAAGTAATATTTTGAATCTATTGCGATGGATATTGATACCAAGAATATATTTTGATTCACCTAAATCATTTATGGGACATAATATATTCAATCAGGCTTTAGGAAACTATAAAAATGGTATTTTTTCCAAAAATTAATATATCATTGATATATACTGTTAAGAAAATGACTACACTCCCACTAAACATTTTACAGACTAAGGCTCATATTCATTTATTATGAATCCAAATTTTTTATGGCTTTATAAAATAAAATTTTCCATGACTTGGATACTTCCTTTAATCTGTAAATGGATTTTCACACCTTGGATACCTTGTTGTAAGACTTTGGAGTCATAAACCCTTTGTCTTTTGTCGCATAGACATATTCTTGAAGGTTCCCATTAAGGAAGTTCATTTTGAAATACATTTAAAAATATCATAATCATGATAAGCTTATATGGAAAAGATTAATTCTAATGGATTTAAGTATAGATACTAGGGGAAAGGTTTCATTATAGTTAATGCCCATATGTTGTTTTGAAAATTTTTCAACCAATCATTCCTTAGAAGTACTGAATTATCCATAAATATCTAGTTTCTTCTTGAATACCAATTTACTAACAATGGGTTTTACATCATCTAGAGAAACTAATAAAATCCAAACATAGTTTTGGTATACTAAATCCATTTTATAATTCATAGATTCTTTCCACTTTGAAACATTTGTGTCACTTACTACTGTGAATTTCTATAATAATATATCATAAATTCCATTGTATGGTTAATGTATCAAAGTGTTAATATCATGTCCTTCATGTGACTTTATTTTGTACAACTTTGATAGTAGACAACATGAAAAATTATAAGAAAAATTCTCTGCCTTGTGGCTACCAAGTAGAATAAACTATTAATAATCTACCTGAAAAGAGTCACATTAACTTCTAAGTATTCAATATCTTTTGAAAATTTAATCCTAGTATCTACTGGAGTAGCCATTGGTTTAGAATCATCTATCTAAAACCTCTTAAAATCCTCCTTAGAATATTTAGTTTAGGAGATAAATTTCTTATCCTTCCTTTGAATAACCTATAGAATAGCACATGAGCCTCAGCCCAGTTGGTGAGGACTCGATAGGTGCATCCAAGAGACCGGAGATCAAATCCAGGTGGAGGAGTATTTCTTCAGGTCCCGTATAGATTTCGGGCCACCCAAGGTCTTTGAGACAGTTTATTCTCAAGGCCTTCGGGCCACCTTAAGGCCTTAGGGCCACCCCAAGGCCTTCGGGCCACATGAAATGCAGATGTACCAGTCAAACTATAAAGGACAATGCTTTAGATGATGATTAAGTGTAGGCACATTCACTAGAGAATAGCTAACTATAATTCTAAGAATGAGAGGGTATGGATTTTCCATCGGTACCGGGACTGTGCAGCTTTGCATAGGATAGCTAGTCGACCAGCCATGTGAAGGTGGAGTGCTGATATCATGACATATGCTGGGGAGGAGCAGTTCTAAGTTTTCTTGTCTGGCTGATTTCCTCTAAGACCTACGGGTCATATAATTTTCTCTATGTCTTTGAGCCTTGTAAGGGTTCCACTTCACCCCTTGAAAGGTTGATTATCAAAATAATAAAAAATGAAGGCATTCAGGCCATTCTGATTAAACCTATAGAATAAGTAAAAAAGAATAGTTAACCAATTAGAGACATATCAAATTCACACCTCATTAGTTTTGAAAATTGCTTTCATCAGGTGTTATATGATCCTACAAAGATTATATTGTCAATATATATAATCACCACTATCCACTACCCTTTCTCCTTCTTTATATATAGGTTGTAATCAACTCCTCCTCTAAGAACACTGAGATTTAAAAGGTATTAATCTAACCATGTGTACCAGGATCTTGGTTCTTTTTTTATCCAATATAAGGTTTTCTTCAATCATCACACTTTTATCTCATCATCATGTATGATAAATCCATATAGTTTCTCAATATAAACTTCCTCTTTAAGTACACCATTCAATAATTCTAATTTGATATCTATTTAGTATACTTTAAAAACCTTTTACACGGTCATAGATAAAAACAGTATTATAGTTTCAAGTTGAGACACTAGTTAAAATGTTTTATCAACATCAATGTAATCAATCTAGGAATAGATTTTTTATACTAGATGTACCTTACTCTATGACATCATGCCATCTTCATTGAATTTTTTTCAGAAAACCCAATTGGTTTTGATCATGTTCTTATTTTTTGTCCTTAATAAAACTTCCCAAGTATTATTTTTGTCAATCTATTCATGCTCCTCATGCATCACTTTGACCTAGATTTCATAAATGGTAGATTCATTAAATGAATTTGGTTCCACCTAAGAAAAAAATGATGTATTTTGTTGTGTCTTCATTATTTTGGGTTTAATGGGAGTTGACTCACCACTAACAATGTTTTTATGTATGATTTTATCTCTTCTAGATCATCTATTTGTACTTTCTAACCCTACTATGTTTTCCTCAACATCAGATATATCATCATAGTTCACTAAATTTCTTTTAACTTCACTTGATCTAGGCACATCTTTATCATTTTCCTTCTAAAAATATGGGTTTCTTATTTGAGAATTAGGCTCACTCATAGTTGAAATATTATCACCTGTATTCAAATTATTCTCACATTTTTTTATAGAAACATCACGGATTTCAACAATTTTACCTAGAATTTTTTTAAATAATCTATTTTACTTGTTGTTAGATGAATATCCAACAAAGATTCCTTTTTATATACATGATTCAAACTATCCATTATTTTATTTATTAATAATAAAATACTTTCTTCTAAACACTTGGAAATATTGAAGCATCATATTCTTCCCATGCCATATTTCATATGGATTCTTGTCCTTATTTGGACATAATAATGCCTGATTGGAGATATGAACTCCTACATTCCAATACCCATCTAATATAGAATTTTCAATAATTATAGTCCTATCTATGTTGTTGATAATCTTATTTCTCCTCTTAACAACTCTTTTTTATTGAGGAGTCATCACCACTAACACTTGATGGTGAATTCCATGTTTTTTAGATATTTTTTCACTTGGATATTTTTAAATTGTGTCCCATTTCCAAAGATATATTTTTATTTTTTACACCAAACATCCTTTCAAATTCTCTTTGATATCGATCAATACGCATGTACACTTCTATTTTATGAGAAATCACCATCAACCAAAAAATAATTATGAAATCATTAACAAAAGATTTAGGAGTGATTGGTCTAAAAAAGTCCATATGAAAAAGTTCCAACAATATTTATGATTTTCCCTTATTCATCATATAAGTCTTCCAAATAGTCTTCCCCTTTTGATAAGAATCACATGCCAAGTTTTTCAAAAAAAATGGCTCAAATTCATAATTAACTTATGCCATATCCTATTTTCTTCTTGCTTGAATATCATACACCAATTGTATTCACTAAAAAGTTAAAGATTCCCTTTGTTTCTTCTTACATTTAGAATAAATGATCCATCTCTAGCTTTAACTATACACCCCTTCTTGCTAAATTCCACTACATGACCTGAATCAAACAACTGAATTACACTTAGAAGATTGTAGATAATACCTTTAAACAAGAGAACATGTATTTTTTGAGATCCTTTACACCAACCTTGGCCTTCCCAGAGCTTCATCATTACCAAATCAGACCACTCCACCTTTGTCATATTTGATATTAGTAATAAGATTTTCATTTTTGGTCATGTGTGACATGCTCCTACTATCTAGATACCATAAACCAAACCTGTATATTTATATCAAAGAAATACCAAAAAAATCTTCATATATATTCTTTTATTCATCCATGACCATTGAGGAACTTCTCTTAATGATTGATACACTTATTTCTCCCCTGGTTTAATAATTCCTCTTCATCTTGCAATACTGAGAACATGTTTTCATTTTTTAATGTATTTTTTGAAGTTACCATATATTTATTTTCTATTTTATGAGTCTCATGATTAATTTATCATCTAAAACTTAAGGAACAATAATCTTATTTATACCCAAAACTTTCACACAAAAATTAATAACCATTAAAAGAATAAGAAAATTATGGAGAACTTCTTGCCAATTTTTAGTGTTGTTTCTCTCTAAAAACCCTTTTTACAATAGAGAACACATACTGAATGTGTCCTAATTTTACATAGACATAACTCCTAATTTTTTTTGTCATGTTTTCACCATTTTATACATGAATAGTATCCTTTAAAGCTTCTCCCAAATCCACTTTCCTCTGGGTAGTTGATGCTTGTGGTCTATCATGATCCATGTCTATGTTCTCCTTATGATCAGTCTCTATTATATCTTTCCCTTTGTTTTTAAAATGTTGAACTCGTGGGATGGGAATACGCTCTTCAACGGTCATGCTAGGGAATTTTATATCTTTATTTGGGGATAGTTTCTTAGAGTAACCCAATATCATACCAGGTGTAAGGAGTCTTTATTGATCCTCCCACTTTCACCACAAAAACATGACTTCCTCTTCAAGTTATTTAGTTCTTTTAACCCTTTATTTCACTATTTTTCAATCCATCTATGATTCAAGCATGCTTATCCACTTTGATCTTGATCATTACTTCATTTTTTAAGTTATCAAAAATTAAAAAAAAAAAAATTTTCAATCTATACTTTTAGTTCTGACTTTTCTTCCTCTTGGTGTTGCATATAAATTTTTGAATCCTGAAAAGACTTCATTTTCCTTCTTAGTTTTATCCCTCCATGTATCATGTTATTCAAGGGATACCTAAATTTTAACCTAAAGATCGACTCTACCCTTAAATTAATCATTTTTATCATCACTATCATAAATGTTTTGTCTATCTATAATAGATAACATACCATATTAATTTAAGCCCTTATAATCTTGAACCTCATCCACTTATAACTCTTATAATCTTACATCTTCATAAGATAATAGGTTTTTCCTCTTGAAGAATTTTTTTATAGTTTTATCTTAATTTTTAACCCTTTAAAGATTTATTCATAGATCATTTATCCTTATCATATTGAACATTCTTAAAGCACTTATAAGTGATATGTTCTACCTTAATGCATCAAAAATAAGAAAGTGGAAGATTGCCTTTGAATGTTCATTTTTTCCTATTAAGATTAGAGGAAAGCAAAGATATCACTCTATATACCTATTATTTATCTGGATATTCATTAATATAAATATTCCTTGTTGATTTAAACACAACCACATATGAGTTCTCCTTTATCCTTTCTTAATTATCATGATTTATCATTTTATACATGCCAAGTGTACTATGAAGGATTTATATAGATACATCTTCTAGATCCTTATCTTCAAGAACTGATACCTTCAGATTGAACCATATAGGCATTCTCCCCATGATTATTTTGATGATATTAACGTCATCAATATTCTCCCCAATACTATACATTTATTTTATAATATCATTAAAATATTCAAATAAAACATCAATAATTTTTATTGATCTCATTCTCAAGTATTCATATTTCCCTCCCAAACTTTAGAATCACCTTTGTAAATATTCAAGAGTTTTTTCCAAATAGCATGAGAAGTTTTTTAAGAAATTACCTTGGTTTATATAGAGTTGGATAAATCTCCCCATAATTCATTGATTTCTTTAACATTAATATCTAATTCTTTGTGATCATTTTATGATAATGCCTCACTTTCCATGTTCACTAACATATCATGAATGGATGTCATGTAAAATTCCATCCCCAATGGATTGAATTAGTAATGATTCATGTTCTTCCATAATTGAAAAAAATTTCTTTCGAAAATTGGTATGCCAACAACCACTACTACTACCATGATTCTGAGAAAGAGAAAACATCTCTCCAAGAACTCATCACTCTAATATTAATTATTGGTGCCTTATCATGGAGAATACCCTAATAGGAGGGGTGAATCGTGGTTATACTGATTTAAAAACTCAAATATCTTGATCATGATCTTCCAATATCAATATAAGGAGCAATTATTCCTCTATCTTACTCATAAGATGTTTTACATGGTTCATCCTAACCGAAATAGTCCAAGGATCATGCAAATGCAATGTTTCTATGCACTTAAAATACTATAGAACACTACTTATGCTTGTTTTACATAATAGATTAGTCACATTAACCCTCAAAACTTGATGTTCACATAAATTATAAAATATCACTACCTATCATCACAAATATTAACTCACTACAACTTCCATGAAATCCTTCTTCTGCAAAAAATAGGAATATGAAAATACACCCAAAATAGTGTGACTCTCTTTCACAACCTAATGAAATTCAAGTGAGATGAATCTCTTGGAATATTCTCCTTCTTTTTCAATTTAAATTTCAATTTTCCCAAAAATATAGAAATATCATCTTCATTCCTTCTTTGTATCTTCTATAGATCCCTCATGTAATTATGTCTTGATTTTTCTCTATGGAACTATTTTATGCAGTTGTAGATAAATAAATAATATTTCTTTAATCCAAGGGTTTAGATCAATAAATCCGCCCTATCTCTTCTCAGGATCATGTTATGTGTCATACCTTCTTTAATGTGGTGAATAAATACCTTTTAATTTTCATTAAATCCCTCAATTCCTAAGCACAACTTCTCTATTAAACTTGTGATTTTGATTGTATCTACTTGACTACATAATGATTTCCCATTATACAGCTTATAATTCTCCTTTTATTCATTTACTTGGAGTAAAATCACCCACTTCAGAGTATAAAGTGAGTTAAATCAATTTATATGGTTTTTACAGCTTCTATAAGGCATGTCCTCCTATAATTGACTAGATCTACAAAATTAAATTGATCTCCAATTCTCCCAAGATATTTTCATGATCTCCTTAACTTACTTTTAACATCTGACCCTACGACATGATTACCTTTAGCTACAGCATGGAATCATGTATAATTTGATATCCCAAAATAATTCATTTTTATTAAAAATGTTCCCTCCATGTCATAGGTGGTTTTTATAGTGTAGAAATTTTCTTTTCAATAGATTTTTGGTGTGGCCATTTCACTGTGGCATGATCTCTTGTAGGATTGGAAAAAAATAATTCATCCATGTTTCCTCATACAAAATATTCGCATCATAAGGTGTAACTATGGTGTGTACATATTATTTCCCAATAGTACTACGGTATAGGCTTCCCTCCATAGCATAGGAACCCTCAAAAATCCGAAGACATTTAAATTTTAGTTGATCACCTCCTATGGAACAGACACCCTAGAAACTCCAATGACATTGAAATTTGGATAAACATTTCCTATGGTGTGGTCCTTTTCTCTGTGGTATAGAACCTTTATACAACCTTTAATTATAGCATAGGCAATAACTCTATAGTGTAGAATTATTATCCTACTAGATTTATCCTCTAACAAATAAAAACATTATGGACTTAAGTAATCTATAAAAACTCATCAAGAATCACCTATTATCCCCAACTTTATCTAAGTATCACCTATTATCTACAAACTTCTTAAACTTTTAAACCCAAATGTAATTTTCAAAAAAATACAATATATGCAAGACACCAAATGGATTTTTGTGAATAAACAGGTATGTGTATAGATATAATATAGGGATACCATTAGTGGTGGCCTAATGAGTTCATACTCACACCATTATAGTCCATCCAAGGAACATGCAAACTTTGTTGTTTTTGGTATAGTTAATGGAAAAAGTTTAACATCAGGAACTTAGTCATAGGTGGTGGTACAGATGGAGGATAGGATAGATTTATAATTTTTTTAGGTGGGTTGAGTGGTTCATAAGAGTTTGGATAATGGTTTATTTTTGTTATTTTGTATATATATATGTGTGTGTGTGTGTGTGTGATTGGCCCATGAGCGATCTCAGTTATTTTGTATGACTCTCATGGAATGGTAAATGTTTAGAAAAGTGATTTTATGTTTATTTTTTATTATGTTGTGTGTTGTTTAAATTTTTATTATTGTATTGTTATTATCATTATTTATCACCAATGGGTATACACTCTTTATTATAACCCAAGAGACTCTTGCTTCAAGTTGGTTTCCTTTGACATACAGGGAGGAACTCATAAGATGTAGTCACACTCTATTCTGGTTACTATGGAGTGAATCAATTTTGGGGAATTATATTAGTATACCCAAATTGATTCAGATTCCTCTTCTATATAGTAGACCAAAGTTCAATGTTCCTTTGATATATCAAATAATTATCTTAGAGGATAACATGTATGATCCTTTTGGATCACTTTGATATCTAGAACACAAATTTAAACACTCAAATTCTTTATTTTTTGAATTTTTGAATAGGGTTAAGGGGACTATTTTTGGGTTGAATGGAAATCCATATAAACATGAAACGCATCAAATATATTATAGAATAAGTAAATATATTCAACCATTCCAAACAAGCCTTAAAATTTTGGAACCATGTTCCATTTTGAAACAAAAATCTATTTGAAACATATCCCATTATGTATCTTCATGAATAAGATCCTTGAAGAGAGAATCGATCTCATTCCGGGTCTTCATATACTTATCTAAATTGATATTACCTTCATTAAATCCATGAATTTGAATTTGATCTTGAGTGTTGATGAATATTGTTTTTTTTTGTATATTTATTTTGAAAATATTTTCGATGGTTTCCTCCAAGGAATTAATTATAAATCCATATTTCATCATCTCTTTCGAGTGAAAAAAAATTTTGTTTAGGGTGTTTTATCAATTTCTTATATTTCATCCCTTTCACCACAAACATCATTCCCTGGTTGGTCTTGGTCTTCAATGGTATTGCATACTTTTTTTGGACCCTCACACTGATTTGGGAGGCCCAAATTATTCTCTTATTTATTTTCTTTGATTTTTTAACAAGGTGCCTTGATGCTCATAGACTTTTCCACTAACCTTGTCAGCATGGGTTTAGGTAATTAGGAATAATCATTACATCCTCTGGATTTCTTCCCTATAGACACTAAATAAACTTCTGCATCGGAGGTAACCTTCTTCCCTTTTTTCATTATTAATCATTATTTATATTCCACTTATAATTTTTCTCTATATTCCAATGAAATGAGTGAGGAGGTATCAATACATAAACTAACCCTAGATGAGGTATCCAGTTCTACTGCTTATAACTCCTCCTTTACTAGGTATGTTTATGAGCTTGTATCTTATTAATTTTTCTTTTTCCTATGATTCACAACCTACCATTCCCCATTTTCTTGTTCAAAGTAGTTTTTAAAAAAATGAGATTTAGGTCAGGATACACCTCCCTTAACATCAAATAAATCACAGATGCTTCTATTTCTTCCATCCTAACTATGGGATACAAAACCAGATCATGACTCTCCTCTAGTGAAACATATTAGATATTATGATACTTTATTTTATTAGATTATATAGAATTTGACCCACCCTTTGGAGGAATAAGTTTCCCTTGCAATAGATTTCCCAGAATTCTATAAAATGTGATATAATATATGTTACCTTATTTTTTGGCCTCCTACAAAATCTTGGATATCGGTTCATCATATAATTTGAAAACATAATAACCAGATTGAGCCTCAATTCTATGTATAGATGGCTATACACTCTCCATTATAATCCAATGGGGTGCTAGTATAGGTTGTACTACTTTTTCATAGGTCGACTTATAACTATAATCACCTACAAAATTCCCTATTATCCCATTCTCAATAGCCATCATTGATTCCCTTACCCTCAAAGATACCTTTCCAACCAGAGGAATATCTCTCGGTATTGGATTAAAGGATATAATTGTTTGGACATTATTAAAAATATAATTGGGTAAATTGTGACCAAAATTAACCACTTTTTGTAAAATATCTTTGGTGGATTCCAGCATCCCCATAAGACCTCTATAAAAAACCTGATTGAGGTGGTCCAACTAATTTTAGGAAGCAAAATAATCACACCGAGTCTCAAAATTCACCACCTAATAACACTAGTATTTGTCTTTAATATCAATCTAAATGGATTCCATATGGGTCTTGGAAATATTAGTCCTATATATAGTGAGATAAATAAAGATTCCAACCAACTTCTTGTACCCCTTTTGATTCACATTTTTTTCTTCTTTATCTTTACTTATCTTCACACCAATTTTCATTAATGTGGATGCCTCCTTTGAGTATTTCATGTCAAATCTCTTCAATAATACTTTTCATATTTCTCTTTGGATTAAAATATGTAATCTTCATTTTTTATAAATTGAAATCCTAGGAATAATATAATTTCTCCCAAATTAACATTTTAGTACATATTTATTTTCCTTTATAATTTTTTACAAACACGCTCTTTATCACCTATAAAAATGATTTTATCAACATAAATAATGTAAATAAGAGTATTTTATATCATTTACTTCATATAAATATTGCTATAAACATTCCCTTTAGTGAATTTCATGTTTCTTATGTAGCTATCCAATTTTGAGTATAAGGATCTTTGGGACTATTTTTTCCTATATAGATCCTTATTTATCTTTCACACAATTGTTTCATTACTATCAAAAACAAAAAATTTAGGATGTTCAATATAGACTTCTTCGTTAAGAACTTCATTTCTGAATGAATACTTCAAATCCATTTGATATAATTTATAGTGCATGTGAGATGAAGCAGCTGGAAAAAGTATAATATCTCAAGTCTCACAATCGATGAAAAAGTTTCTCCAAATTAAATAATTTCCACTTGAGAATAACCTTTATAACAAAACGGGCCTTGTTTCTTTAAACCTCACCCTTTTCATTGATTTTATTTCTGACTAACCACTTAGTTCCATATAATTCTCCCATTTATGTCTAGGATCAAGATCCCAAGTTAAATTATTTTTAATTAGATCAGGTTCTTCATTCATAAAATTTATCCACCCCAATTTTTCAAAATCCTCTTTAACTATTTATGGTTCAACTTGTGAAATAAGAGATATTTGATTTTAAATATTTGGTTTTATTTTGGTTCGTACTAGTGCATTTTTATTTCCAATGATTTTTTCTGATTATACATAAATCTTCTGCAATTTTTGTTTCATTTTTTCATCTCCAGTGGCATTATAATTATAACTAGTATAATATAAGTTAGTAAAATCATTAACATGTTTTTTTAATCTCCTACTTTACTGACTTTTCTATAAATCTACACATTTTTTACTTCTAAATTTTCAAAATTTGAAATATTTTCCTCATCAAAGTTGGATTAATTTCCAATAATATATACATCATAATAGTCAACTATATTGGGAAACCTTTTTCTCTATAAATTTTCATTGGATAAATATCCCATGAATATACTTTCCTCAGTTTTATTATCAATTTTTCTTATATTTGAGTTATTGATAATTATTAAACATAGACTTCCTAAAACTCCTAAGTGGTTCACAATTGTTTTATTTTGATACCAAATTTCTTAAGTGTTCATGTTTAATTTAGGACTTAGAAATAATCTATTCTGAATATGTATATCTATGTATACCAATTCCCTCAATAATTTTTTTGAAAGTTTGTGTTCGGAAAGAATAGTTCTTCCCAATTTAACTGAGCTTCTATTTTTTATTTATACAACTCCATTTTTTAGGTATTATAAAGAGAACTAAAATGATTTTTATTCTCAGGAATTACAAGATAAGATACAAAAAACTACATGTAAACTCCCTACATAATCAGATTTCAAATTCTTTACATATACACCCAAATCTTTCTCGTCTTGTCTTCTAAAAATTTTGAACATCTCCACAACATCTGACTTATGCATCATGAACATCACATTTATCATTTGGTTGAAATATTCAATGAATATAATTAATTATATATCGCTTATAATGTATTGATGTCTCATATTACCAAACTATAATTAATTAATTCAATTAGCCTAGTGGACTAAATTTCCACTCTTTTATGATTTCCATGAACCATCTTCCCCTTTTTGACATATTTCAAAAATAGAATCTCTTTATCTCTTCAGTTGGGGTAGGTCTCTAACCATATCTTTTATTGAAATTTTACTCTAACTTCTTTAACAAAGATTTATAATTCTCATATTCCATAACATATTTCCATTCTTGGAACTCAGATAATAAGAGTTTCTCATATCACCAATATAGAATAAGTTACCAGTTTTTTTTTCTCCCATAGTGATAAAGCTTCCATATTTTGAGTACTTAATGATACATGAGTTTATCTAGAAGATAAATTAATTCCCATTGCCACATATTTTATTCACACTCGATAAATTTTGTTTAAACCCATTAATAAACGAAACATATTCAGATTTTAGTTTATAGGCTTCAATTTCTATTGTACCAACTCCTCTAATTTTTATGGAGTTATAATTACCAAATGTAGAAGTACCTCCATCACACTATTTAATATTTTTAAAAATATTTGAATAACCTGTCATGTGATATTAATATCTAATATAAAGTATACATGGATTTTTTTTCTTATTATTCTTTAAGGAGACTTTAATAGTGAGTGAATTTTCTACCTCAATTTTATTAACTATCATTTCTTTTCATCATAAGTAGACTTTCCTGGAAGTTTGGTCATAAAATATTAACCACAATGACATTGTCGGTAAAATATTACAAAAATATCTTATAAAGACTTAAATTTATTTTAAATATTCATATTTTTTGAACTTATATTTACAACTTTCTGGCTCCCCTTCTTCTTAGAGTTTCTTCCTATCTTGTCAGTTTTTATCCCCCTTGATTCATGCCTACTCCTAGGTAGTGACATGTTGTACCATCACGAATAGGATTGCTTTCAAAAGATTAAACAACACTAATAATAACCTATTTTTTTAATAATCACAACATATAATATTTTATTAAGTGAAGAAGAAAAGACACAAAAGCAATCAACCCAATTGTCAACACCCCAAGGGTGCACAGAGCATCACAGAGCATCACAGGTACCATGGGGTCATAGAGGTCTGAAAAAGTGAAGTCCAAGAGAATCTTCAAGAGTGATTTCTGTTCCGCCTGGGGGTAAGGATCTGAGGGATTTGAACGTCAAGAGGGGAGAGTCATGGGTCACCCTAGAATCCAAGAAGTCTTCCAATCGGTTACCCTCATTCCACATGTGGAGGATCTCAGTATCATGTGGATGAGAGCCTTACACTTGAGAATGAGATAAGTGATGTTACAAGGTGGGGGGTGTCACCTTTAAGTAATATTCAGATGATTTATGAGTCTGCTTCCACAATGGTGAGAGGAATAGCCCTAGAGAAGCAGATCTCTAATCCGATGTGCATGGACTTGGCTTCAACCACTGGAGAGTAACCCATACCAAGGTATGAATTGAATGAGAGGATGACTGGACCCACAGTGGACCTAAAATCCCTGCCTCCCCTCATGATTCCCTGGTTATAAGCCCCATATGTGTTGAGTTTGAGCCTGTCGGGAGGGGGGAACCATCTGACCCACGACCCAGAAGGTGTGTGTGTTGGAGGGTCAGGATGCCACAGCTTTGTAGTGAAAAGTCTAAGGGAAGGCATCAACTCATGATGTTTATGGAGGTGACCCATATCATAGGTGAGAAGCCTTGTCCTGACAGCCAGTGCACAGAGGGAGGGGCGAGACCCATGGTGTCTTGAATGATTGTGCGCTTTCCAAATGCACCAAAATCCCATGGCTATTGGAATTGGCCACCTATTAGCCTCGTATCTGTAGGGGTCTCCTTAAAACCAATGGTGGAATAAGTCCTCAAAAGAAGAGGCTACCTATGGAAGGACCACGAACTCCCCAAGAACACTCCAAATATGGCCAGCCCAATCGTTGTGGAGGAAGGTAATTCTTCTTGAGAAACTCTTATCTTACTTTGATGTAGAAAAATATTTCTCATCACTTTACTATACCCAAACATGACCATTATTGGTATTATAACCTAATATCTCAATAACAACATATTTTCTTTTAAGTTTAACAGGATCAAATTTATTTTACCTTTTTGGGCTATCACTCTCACTATATTGAGATTGTTTATATTTAACTTCCACAACTTTATTGATATATTATATCATTATTTTTAGAGTATTTTTAGATTTAAAATAACCTTATTGTATCTTACTTAACTATTATTCTTTTAAATTAATTTTTTTCATCAAGATATTTCATAATTTTATCTTGTTACATAGCCTTCAACTTAATCTTTTTAATATCTTAAATGTAAATAGATACCCTTTCTATAATCTCTTATTTTCCTCCATTATTATTTCCATGATATTTCTTTAATAGTTTTATTTATTTATTTAATTTATTTTTATACTCAATAAAACCCTCTAGTTCATATTTTAGTATATGATCAATGTAATTTTCTTGAGTTTTTTCTTCATTACTAGAACTTTATTCATGTTTTTCAACATGAGACATGAATTTTCTAATATTTTCAGTAGATTATTCTTCTGATTGACTACTTTTTTTTGAAGTGGACTCCCTCTTATTTTATTAATATTCTCCATTTTTTCCTTTTTTAAACATTTATTTCTCTCAGAAAACTATTTTACTTTATTTGAGATTTGACTCCATTTCTTTCTCGGAGGCCTCCATTCTTTCTCATCATCCTTTTACATTCTGCCTTTCATCTTCATATGGTTAATTTAAAAATTCCTGACTACTCCACATTTAAGTCATATTAGTGGGGGTTTGAATTTATACTTTTATTCTCCTTTTCTAATGTTATTTGTGATATGATCTATTATCCTATTATATTCTTCATCAACTTCTTCGTCATCTTAAAATTCACTAGATTAGTCATCTTACTCTATTGATTTTAAGTTTTCTCATGGATTCAAATGTTATCTCCTACTTAATATAATTATTGAATAATATATCCTCTTTAATCTCATAATAAACATTTATATTATGAAATTCATCAAGATATGAATCATCCTTATTTTCTAAAGCATAAATTTAAGCATCAAATGTGTCTGAAAAGTTCCTCATCAATTTCTTGATAATAGTAGAATATTCTAAAGTCTCTTTGAAGCCTCTAATATTTCTAAAAATATCATTTACTCTTATAAAGATGTACTCAATGGTTTTTTCATCATCCATCCCTGCATCATCAAACATTCCTCTCTATATCTACAGTTTTTCTTCTTTAACTTTTACATTTACTTAAAAAATCAATTTTAACTCATATTTCCATGGCAGTTTTGAGTATCATTAACTTTGTATGCACTTTATATGATAAGGATATAAAAATAGAATTTATTTCCTTTATATAAACCTTGAAATTTCTCTAATTATTAAATGTCATGGGTGAATCTTTTTAAATTGATGGAAATCTCATAGTAGCAGTATCAGCAACTTCCATCCCAAGTGGGAGAACATAGGGAATCATCATATTCTTATATCTATAAAAAAAATTGATAAATATTATAATTTTCATACTATTAATAGTGTTTGGATTCTCCATCTTTAACAAAGTATGGATCAATCAGAGGGAACTTGGGTTTCTCAAATACCAAATGAAGTGCCCAATATATGATGTACCACTAAGAAGAGATGGTTTAATTAACAGTATTATATTAAAAATTATTTTTCAAAAATAAACCTTTTTGACTTATTAGAGTATGATCCATTAAAATAATATATATCTCCTGTAACAGAATAAAACATAAATAAAAATAAAAACATGGAACACAATATTTTTACATGGTTCTCCCCCAATGTGGGTGTAAGAACCAGGGTTTTCGTATGTGGTAAGGTTACTTTTATTTTTCAGTTTAAATGACTTTTTATGGCCTTATGTGAATGATTAAATTGATCTCAAGTTTTTTGGAGGTATTTGGGGCTTGTTCAGAGCTCGGAACCAAGTTTTGGGTTGAAAATGGCATGTTTCATAGTTTACACGTGGCCAGTTCACAGTTAGTCCAAACCATGCGAGAGGTCTGAAATTGCAGGTTTTTGGGAAGAGAACTTTCGCACATAATGTAGATAGTTAGTTAAACCATGTGGGGAAACCATGTAAAGTGAACCTCTTAGGCAGAGAGGTGCGCACGGTTTCCGCACGGTTTGGGAACTCATGTGGGTAAACCGTGTGACCCTACTGTGTGTTTTTTTATTTTAAATTTAAAACTTTATTTCTTTTTAAATACAATTTGGGTTTTCTTATCCCACATACATAGGTCCTCCCATAACTCTCCCCTTTGGCACCTAAAGTATGCTTTGATCTTGTTCATCCATCTGATATCCATTTTTATTGTCGATCATCTCTACGGATCTGCATCGATAAGGCCTAAATTCATTTTTAGTCATTCTTGATTCTTTGGAACAACGATTGTGCTATTTGGATTTAGGTTCATATTTCATTCTTCATCCATTATTCAAATTTCTTATAAACTAGGATGAATCTAGGCTTGATACTGGGTGAGATGTATACTATCGGGGCGAGGTAGGTGGTCTATACCTTCTTTTGACTTTTCTTTGGTCTTTTATGGGTGTTTGGCCATTATTCCATTTGTTGGAATTTCTGGAGAGGTCTCTTTTTTAAGCGAGTAGCTTTTAGTAGCTGTAGTTGTACCTAGTGAGGTTGACTATAGGTTTTGTTTAAGTGTGTTTTCACCCATTTCTCGTTTCAAGGTCACCCATGGGGTGTTCCTTTTGGGCTTAACCTGTCTATGCTTGTTTAAACCACCCAAGGGGTGTGTGCTTGTGATTTCCTAGTTAGAGGAAGCCTGTTAATGCCTTGATAGCTTGAATGGATTTCTTAGAAGATTTACTCCTTCCTTGATTTTTTTTATCATGTGATACCATGCATATTTTGATAGCGTGTCTTATATGAAATGTGTTGATATGGGTGGGTATACCTATATGAAATGTTTAATGGCATGTTAAATGGATTATATGGGAAGGTAGGCCCATATTCTTGGTAAATAGTTAATGAATTGCATGAGTGGGTATACTCAAGGCAGGTTCATGTTGATGTGAGTGGGTATACTCACATGTTTATGAATTTTTAATTTGATTGATTGAATTCTTAAATTAATGGTTTGATAGATACCATGGACTGCTCTCCATGGACCTAGAATGCGGTAGTGGACGCCTTGGGTTAACTCTGCCCCTTGGGTCTTGATTCCATGGGATGCCTCGGGCCATGTTATCCCATAGATCCGGCTTTCTTGGGCTTGTGTAGGACTTGATATTGATATGCTCCTAGGACCCCAACTAGTTCCTAATTGAGTTTCCACCATGCATTTACAAGGGACTCGATGGGATTCCTTGGACATGCTCCTTCGATCCATCTCTCTATGGTCCAGAATTATTACTTGGATGTCTTGGTCTGTTGACACCTTGGATCCATCCCTTGCGGTCTACACTTCACTATACGGTGAGGTCATGGGATATTTGACTTCATTATATGGCATGGTCATGGGATACTTTTTTTCTCTATCTAGTGTGGTTGTGGGTTACATGATACAGATGGATGTATGGTGTGGATGTGTGACTTTATTGTTTACTTGTTATAGATTCCTTATTATGAGCTAACTCTCTTTTGTAGGTATCCTTGAGGGATATTGGGTTTTACTAGTTACAGTAGACTTATTCCATGGGAATATTCACTTTCTAGTTGTTTACAATTTCTATCATGTTTTTAGAATTTTTTTAGAATTTTATAGAGCTGGGTGGTTTCCTAGTGGAATTTTTATCTCACACCCTATTTGGGACTCCTTGGGGACCCAAATAGATTATATGGTTGTAGGTGATGACAGGGGAAAGCGCCATAGTATAGGTTGTTGACTGTGGATTTGGATCAGGGGAGCATAGGACCAAGCTAGGGCTTGTGATGATGGGATACCTTTTTTGTCTTTTTTTCATTTTGGGATACTTTTATTGTACTGTATTGTCATATACTATTCTGGCTGCTTTCTAGAGACTTGTACCATCTGCATCATTTTTATATATGAGATACTTCTAGTTATTGATATGTATTCCTTCTTGTCTTAATTTAAGTTTTTTGCTTATTTATTCACTTTCGCTATTGTATGTATTTGACTTTCGTTGTGATACACTCGTAATGAGGGCATAGTCTCCCCACTGACTCACTTAATCCCTTGATACTAGTCGGCATCCTCTAGTGATAGGGGAGATGTGCTTGATGCCTTATGACTAACTGGGATCAGGGCACCGTTTCTGGTGGTATCCGGGTTCGGGACATTACAAAATGGTATCACAGGAGTTTTTCTGATTTGGATTACTATTTGGAGTCATTAGAAAGGGATAGGAAGGAAATGGAGTTTGGTAATAAATTGTGCCTGAGAGTATCTACCTAGTGTACAGGGAAATCCAAATTTCCTCAAATTGAGTTTTAATTTTCTGGATTTTGATTATTACAGGTGATTTGATTTCACCGTTGGGTGACACACCTGATTTTTATTATTACTATTGATGAAATTTTGGGTTCTATTTTTGTTGCAACCCAATGAGATGAGGGTGTTCCATCTCATGCATCATTTAGACACTTTTTAGAATCACATTCCATGCATTATGTCATGTCATCTATGATGCATTATATATTACATAATTTTTCTGATAGTTGATGTGATAGTTGTGCATGTTGTTGTGTTAGTTGGGTGCAGTTGATAAAGGTGTAACATCATCTTTAAATAATAATGAGTATGAGACCTTGTGAATTGGGAAATGAAGCACCAGTGAAATGTAAATGTTGAATGAACTGCTTACATGTATGGTTTGAATGGGAGCCAAGTTTTGGGTTCATGATGTGTTATGGGACCTCAAGGATTTTGGAATTGGTAACCCTTGGTGAAATTTTCCTGAATAATTGAATGTGAAATGGAAATTCAAACTTGAACTAATATACAGATACTTGACCTAGACCCGAATTTTGATTGGGTAAGAGGCATAGTTTCTAGTGATTTATTGGTTATTCTTTATATAGTCATGGCTTTAAGAGTTGGTTGTGGGTTTGACTTAGTTTCTAGGAGGGTTTTGACCTATCCTACACTTTTGAGCTATGTACTTTTATGGTGTTCTTTCCTGAGCCACGTGTTTGTAATTGTAGATACATTCCACCATGACGACCTCCAGTGGTACGTCGTGGTTGAGGCGATGACCATACTTCAAAGACAGTGGGCTACGGGCTACCAATTAATCCTCCTATAGTTCCATATGAAGAACCTAAGGCTGTTCCAAACATAGGTGTTGAGGCACAGTTCCAAGAGGGTTTCTTTCTATATATACAGACTTTACATGGATCACCATATCTAGGCTTGACTATGGCTAAGCTGACATGGGTGTTCCAGTAGCATCTTTCTCGTACATTTTCAGGGAATGGAGGACCACAAACTGCAAAGCTATGTATAGAGACCACATTATCAATTTTTGAACATCTGTAGATTCCTACGAAGCATAGGGTCAAGCCTGCGACTTACATGTTATGTGGAGCGGTAATGTGCTGGTGCAGGATTTTCAACCAGGCTGATGGGCTACGGAATATGGGTTGGGATGAATTCCAAACCCGCTTCTATGACTATATTTACCCTGAGACTCTCCGAGTAGAGCAAGCTAGTGATTTTATGCATCTGGATAAGGGTGTGATGATGGTGATGGAATACTCAACACGCTTTATAGAGCTGCAGCATTTTGTTATGATGTATCTTACTGATGAGTTTTTGAGGGAGAGGCACTTTGAGGAAGGTCTCAAACATGCTATTAGATCTCAGGTCAACATGTTCAGGTTGCCTTCTGTCACTGAGATTTTGAATCAGGCATTGATTACAGAGTGGAACCTAAGAGAAGTTGGGGGGTACAAAACAGGGCAGTGGTGTTTCTCACCCTAGTGGATCTATATATTCTGGAAGGAAGGGTCATTTTAAGGCTTCATGTGATGTTATTGTTATTTAGGTTATGGGTGCAGGTAGCTTGGTGTTTTTCTATTAGTGTTGTAGGAGAGGCCACATGAAAAATCAATGTGATTGTGACCCAGTCGTGTGCCAAGATTGTGGCAGGATGGGGCACATACAGTGGTTTAGTAGGATCTTCCCCCAAACTGTGAGTGGTAGGGGGTTAACTCTGATGTCAAGTTCAGGAACAAGGTATTCAGCTCCACATTAGTTTGGGATCTGGAGCAGTGCAGGTCATCTAGGACAGGGCAGTGGTGGTCATGGCCATGATATCTAGACACTGAGTTCTCAGAGATAGCAAGGCAGATCAGTCCAGGGTATCTAGGTAGGGTCACAGAGTTGTGGTACAGGCCATAATTATGTTGTGAAATAGACCCAATAGTAGTAGGATCCTGAACCATCTATGTTGAGAGGTACGATCTTAGTAGCTTCTACTATTGCATCTACTCTTTTTGAAACAGTTTCCTCTCACAGTTTTATCTCTGTATGAGTGGTAAAAATCCTTGGGCTTGTGGTTTTACTTCTGGAGGGCGTTTTAACGCTATACACACTGTTGGGAGTTAGAAAGGGTGATGTATGTTGGTGTATGGAGTGTCCCCTTGAGTTTGGAAGGGTCCACCTCCTCTGAAGTTTATATTTCCTCAAGATGGTAGAGTCTGACATCATTCTCAGAATGAACTGGATCATTTCTTATCGAGTGTACGTTGACTGCTATCGCTGGAGGGTGACTTTCACATCACCAGAGGGTGTACTGTTTATTCACAAGGGTGAATGGGATGTCCATGTGAGCAGATATGGCCCCAATCATCTTGGTCTTAGCGGGATGACATCCCATATTGCTAGTTTATTTCTAAATGATCAGGGAGTGAGTCAGGGAGACTTTCCTCTAGTGTTTGATCACTTCAGGGGCATCTTTCTTAATGAATTTTCTGGTTTACCTCCTAAGAAATAGGTAGATTTATCCATCGATCTAGTGTCAGGAGTTGTGCTGGTATCCATTCCTCCATATAGGATGGCTATGTCGGAGTTGCAGGAGCTCTAGAGGAAGCTAGAGGATTTGGAGGTGAAGGGGTTTATCATACCCAGTACTTCTATGTGGGGTTCACCGATCCTTTTTGCGAAAAAGGTGGAAGAAACTCATAGGCTATTTGTGGATTATTGGAAACTGGACCAGCTGACAATTAAAACTGATATTCTTTTTCCATGGGTAGATTACCTGTTTGATCGATTTCGAGGAGCTCAAGTGTTCTCAAATATATAATTGAGGTCAGGTTATCACCAGGTGCATGTTCAACCAGCATAAATACCTTATACGGACTTTCATAGCATGTATGGTTTATACAAGTATCTGGTTATTTCGTTCGGTCTCATGAAGGTGGTAGTATTTTTCATGGTGCTGATGCACCGAGTGTTCCATCCTTAGTTGGATTCTTTTGTGGTGGTTTTCATGGATGATATCTTGGTGTATTCCCACAATCAACATGATCATTCTAACCATCTTGATATCATGTTGAATACACAAAGAGATCATCATTTATATGCAAGCTCACAAAGTGCCACTTTTGGATGGATCATATTCACTTCCTAGGTCACATCATCTCAGGGACAGGAGTGTCAGTGGACCCATAGAAGGGGAGAGATTTAGTTTCCTGGGAACATCCCAAGAATATTTTTGACATATGAAGATTATTGGGGCTAGCTGGTTACTATAGGAATTTTATACAGGACTTCTCACACTTAACAGCACCGTTGATGGGCTTGACTAAGAAGGGTGTGAAGTTTGTGTGATCATAATCTTCTAAGACAGCCTTTCAAGAGCTAAAAAGGAGGCTGACATCAGCACCAGTCCTAATACTACTAGAGTAGGGAAAGATCTACATAGTTTACCATGACTCTTCATGTATTGGGCAGGGGGAAATGCTGATACAGGGAGATTGAGTCGTGGCATACAAGTCTCGGTAGTTGAGGCCTCATGAGAAGAACTATCCTATGCACAATCTCGATCTAGCTGCATTTGTTCACACGTTGCACTGTTGGAGGAACTATTTAATAGGAGAGAGTTTTTTAGTGTACATGGACCACAAAATACTTAAGTATATCTTTACACAATGTGATATGAATTTGAGACAGAAATGGTGGGTGGAGTACCTACAGTCTTTTGACTTAGATATTTTCTACACACCTGGTAAGGGCACTGCAGTAATCGATACACTAAGCCAGAGGACTCAGATATAGGTAGTGCAGAAGGCTATTAGTGAGTGGAAGCTTATGGAATTGTTTTCTGAGATGCATCTAGAGGTGCAAGATAGATAGGGGTAGACTTTTCTTTCATCCTTAGATGTTACCTCTACCCTGTTAGACAGAGTTAGGATGAGGCAGCTATTGGATTCTGAAGGCCAAGTCCTATGGGAATGTGTGGCAGGTGAGGACCCTCGTCCTGGTTGAATGGTAGGCGATGATGAGATCTTGTGTATCCATGGATGTGTATGGGTTCCAGTAGATATACATGAGGAGTTGATGAGGGACTTTCATGCTTCATCTTGGGCAGTTCATCCCAGGGTTACCAAGATGTATTGTGACTTGCGGCGTCAGTACTGGTGGGTGGGAATGAAGAGATAGGAAGTTGGTTTTGTTACTAAGTGTTCAACCTATTAGCAGGTGAGGGTGGAACATCAGCGACCAGATGGGATTTTACAGTATTTACCTATCCCGAAGTGGAAATGGGATGATGTTGCGATGGACTTCGTGACAGTTTTGCTGAGATCACCTCAAGGTAATGATGTTTTGTGGGTTGTTGTTAACAGGCTTATGAAGGTCGCACACTTCTTGTCGATCAAGGAGACCTTCAGTGTTGATGATATTGGAAATTTGTA
This sequence comes from Viscum album, assembly GCA_963277665.1. Lineage (NCBI taxonomy): Eukaryota > Viridiplantae > Streptophyta > Magnoliopsida > Santalales > Viscaceae > Viscum > Viscum album. The sequence continues at coordinate 1,952,917,815 of OY728153.1, read as the reverse complement.
CATCTGAGAGGTGGTATGACTTCACAGGGTTCACACACTATTATTTCAGATAGGGATTCCTGCTTTACATCTTGTTTATGGTAGAGTTTTCAGATGGCGCTGGGTACACAGGTGCTTCTGAGCACAGCATACCATCCTCAAACTGATGGCCAGTCAGAACGTACAATATAGGTACTAGAGTACATGCTTCGAGCATGTGCCCTAGATTTTGGGGGCTCTAGGGAGAGGCACATTTCCCTGGTTGACTTCGCCTATAATAACAGTTATCAGGTGATGATACATATGGAAGCTTACAAGTCTTAATACGGTAGTCCATTTCATTCTCCCATGTATTGGCTAGAGGTAGGAGAGGCATCTTTACTGGGACCGCATCTCATGCATGAGACATCTGAGAAAATCTATTTGATTCATAAGTGGATGGGTACTATATAGTCTCGTCAGAAATCATGCGTCAATCACCACAAACGACCTCTTGAGTTCGAGGTCAGGGATTGGGTTTTCTTATGTGTTTCATCGAGGTTGGGACACATTTGGATCAGGATATAGGGTAAACTTTCACTGAGATATGTCTGTCCATTTGAGATTCTGGAGAGAGTTAGTTTGGTTGCCTATAGGTTTCTATTACCTCAGAGGTAACGATCCATGCACGATATCTTCCATGTATCTCAGCTGCGCCGCTATCAATCAGACCCATCTCGCATTTTTTCAGCATAGGGAGGTTGTGATTCAGGTTGATTCAACTTTTAAGGAGCGTATGATTCATATCATTGATAGGAACATGAAGTTTATTTGAGGTCGTTCAGTTACTCTAGTATAGGTGCTATGTAATAACGACTGTTTATAGGATGAGACTTGGGAGAGGGAGGTCGACGTACATGCCCAGTGGCTGGATTTGTTCTCATATAAATCTTGACCACCCTTCAGAAAGCAATTCAGGGATAAATTGCTATAAGGGGAGAATATTGTAAGAACATTGACTTTTATACAAGGTATTTTTCCTTTTATTTTCAGTTTAAATGCCATGTTATGGCCTTATATGAATTCTTGACTTGATCATGGGTGTTTTGGAGGTGTTCGGGGCCTGTTTCGGAGCTCAGAACCAAGTTTTGGGCTGAAAATGACCTGCCACATGGTTTGCGCACGGCCTATGCATGGTTAGTTCAAACCGTTTCTAGAGGTATGAAATTGTAGTTTTTTGGGTAGAGTGCTTTTGTAGGGCTTTCACATCGTTATTCAAACTATACAGGGTAACCGTGCGAAGTACACCTCTTAGGTAGAGAGGTGTGCAGGGTTTTCGCATGGTTTGGGAACCCGTGCAGGTAAACCATGGAACCCTACTGTGTGTTTATTTAATTTAAATTTAAAACTTTATTTCTTTTTAAACCCAACTTGAGTTTTCTTCTCCCGCGTACAGAGGGCCTCCCATAGCTCTCCCCTTTGGCGCCAAAAGTGGGATTTGAGCCCGTTCCTCCGTCTGATCTTCGTTTTGATCTTCGATCGTCTCTACAGATCCGTATAGGTAAGTCCTAAATTCCTTTTTATTCATTCTTTATTCTTCAGAACAACAACTATTCTATTTGGATTTAGTCTCATATGCCCTAATATTTCATTCTTCACCAGTTCTTCATATTTCTTCCAAACCAAGATGAATCAACACTTGATACTGGATGAGCTATCTACTACTGAGGTGAGGTAAGTGGTCTATACCTTCTTTTGGCTTTTCTTTAGTGTTTTATAGGTGTTCATCCATTACGCTATCCATCGTACTTTCCGTATAGGTCTCATTTTTTAGAGAGTATCTTTTAGTTGTTGTAATTGGACTTAGTGTGGTTGACCATAAGTTCCATTTAGGTTTGTTGCCACTCGTTTCTAGTTTCAAGGTCATCCATGGGGTGTGCCTTTCGGTTTAACCTATCAATTCTTGTTTAAACCACCCAAGGGGTGTGTTCTTGTGCTTTCCTAGTTATAGGAATCTTGTTAATTCCTTGATAGATTGAATGGATTGCTTAAGAGATGTCCTTACTCCTTTCTTTTTGATATCGTGTGACACTATGCCTGTTTTGATAGCTTGGCTTATATGAAATGTGTTGATATGGGTGGGTATACCTATATGAAATGGTTAATGGGATGTTAAATGGGTTATATGTGAGTGTAGGCCCATATTATTGGTAAATGATTAATGAATTTCATGAGTGGGTATACTCATGTCTTGTGCATGTTGATGTGAGTGGGTATACTCACATGTTTATTAATGTTTAATTTTAATGCTTGAATGCTTGAATGAATGGTTTGATAAATTCCATGGACTACTCTCTAAGGTTCTGGAATGTGGTAGTGGACGCCTTGGGTTGACTCTGCCCCTTGGGTCTTGATTCCATAGGATTCCTTGAGCCTTTCTACCCAGTGGATCTGGCTTGCTTGGGATCGTGTAGGACTTTCTATTTCTATGCTCCTAGGACAACAACCAGTGCCTAACCAAGTTTCCACTAGGGATTACCTTGGGAATCAATGGGATGCCTTGGACGTGCTCCTTAGATCTGGCCCTCTATGTTCTAGAATTATTTCTTGTATTCTTTGGTCTATTGACACCTTGGATCTGGCCCTTGCGGTCTACACTTCACTACATGGTGAGGTCATGAGATATTTGACTTCACTATACGGTGTGGTCGTGGGATACTTGTTTTCTCTATCCATCATGGTTGTGGGTTACAAGATATAGATGGATGTATAGCATGGTCGTGTAACTTGCTTGTTTACTTATTATAGTTTCCTTATTAGGAGCTGACTCTCTTTTATAGGTAACCTTGAGGGCTATTGGGTTTTACTTGTTACGGTAGACTTATGCCATGGGAATATGCACTTAATTACTGGTTATTTACACTTTCTAGCACTTTTGTAGAATTATTGTTAGAATTGTATATACTGGGGTAGTTTCCTACTGGGATGTTTATCTCACACCCTGTTTGGGCCTCCTTGGGGACCCAAACGGATTATATGGTTGCAGGTGATGATAGGGGAAAGCACCCTTGTATGGGTTGTTAACTGTGGATTTGTAGTAGGGGAGCATAGGACCAAGCTGAGGCTTGTGATGCTGGGATAAATTTTTGTTCTTTTGTTCGTTTTGAGATACTTGTATTGTATTGTAATTCCATGTACTTTTCTGGATTCTTTCTAGATACTTGTACCATGTGAATCATTTTTGTATATGAGATACTTCTGGTTATTGATATGTATTCCTGCTTGTCTTACTTTCAGTTGTCTGCTTATTTATTTGCTTCCTCTATTGTATGTATTTGAATTCCATTGTGATACTCTGGTAATGAGGTCATAGTCTCTCCACTGACTCACCTAGGCCCTCAATGCAAGTTGGTAGCCTCTGGAGTTTGGGGAGTTGCGCTTGAGGGCTTGTGACTAACTGGGATCGGGGCACCATTTCGGGTGGAATCCAGGTTCGAGACGTTACAGTGGGTGACTATATACTTTTTATGTTTGGGTTGAATATGATATATGTATTTTTACACTAATATAAAAGAATATTGAAAGTGGTTTAGGAAATTATCATCTCGGAAACAATAGTGTTTCCCAACACTTTGTCACCTAACTGAATATTATATTGGTTCCCACCAGTTAATAATGGAGATCCACCAACATAGTGAATATGTTCTAAAAATAAACTCTAGGATGTAATAGCATTACCATTTGAGATATTCTTATTCAAGTTCAAGGACTCTAACTACCAGGATATAATTAGAATGCATGTAAAACTTATTTTTCTTTGATACATAGAGAATTTTTTTCTCCTAGAATGTTGTATCAATTTATCCTATAATTTCCTCTATTCTATATCTTTGATATTCTAGATGTTTGGATATAAACATTATGGGTTATCATATTCCTTTTTGTTTTATAAACAAAAATCTGACTAAGATGGATCCAAGACCTCTTTATAATTCTTGGTTGTTTATTGCATGTGATCTCCCTCAATTATCATGTAAAATTTTTATCAAACTTAATGAATAATGTTTTACACTTTAACCTCTATATATACATGAAAATATGTAGTGAACCTATCATGGCATAAAGGAATATATTATTACATGAATTCTTTAGGTTTTTTCATGGTTTCATCGTGGAATCAATAATAATGGTGTAACATAGTTCTTTATCTCATTTCATCATTGATCCTAAATCCCAGAGTACGACATCATATCATGATGAATCTGTCCCATGAAATATTTATCATGCACCATGACATGGAATTATCCTCATGGAGTGGAAACATTTCAAATAACAAAACCAGGTTTAACTTGTTCTTCCTTCTTAGACTTCTTAATGTAATGATCATTTTCTCCCCAATATGAAGAACATCTTATCCATTATTCATCTTGAATCATAGATTAATCATTAACTCTTGGTATTTATAACTTTATAGAATAACACAACATCATCATGTTTTATAAATCACTAGAAATACTCACACTTTTATCTGTACATATCCTTTAGTATGAGATAGAGATATCATACCTTATAAATGACTTAACTTCCAGATCTTTCTTTTGAAACTCCAAAATAAATTATGATTCGGTTTATCCTTGTGTGTTAAACAACTTACCATTATGTATAAAAAGTGATATAATAATTTTCTAAACTTCAAATAACTACACCTACATAAGATAAAATGACTCTTATATTTCTATGTGATTCCATGCCTCTATCAATTTTCCACTCCAACCAGGGAACCTTAAGTAATAATTTTTACTCTTACATATTTTCATGAACACCCTTATGAACTCTAATATGTCTTGGGACTTAGAAAATTTTCATTTTGAGTGCCTTTATGAATCCGCTATGATGAATCTTACATATTTAGAAACCTCTATTATTCATAATATTGTGATTCAGGGCTTTTCTAATTTCAGCTTCACTTGGTATGGAATTTATTCTTATATATCAGGCACTTGACCTTTATATATTACAATGTCTCCAAAAAGTTATCATATTTCCGTACAGATTTCAAAAATAATTTTATTTATGCACATGTTTGCTCTTAAACATTCAATTCCTTTGCCAATATTTCATTACATGCATTCTGAATGACACTTACATACAGAATATTTATCTAATTCTCTTCAATATTCTATGACTCAAAATTTCCCCAAAACTTCTTCAACGCCTTCTTGAGATAGATCCATCCACCCAATATTATCTAAAAACATTCAAAATATATCAAAACCCTTCTAAACATATTCCAATGATCTTCACTCATAGTTAGAAACAAATAAAACACTTCAAAAATTCCATTAGGCTCTTTACCTATCTTAAAACTCTTTAAGTGTTGAATCCATAACTTGGACTGTGAAGAGAGTTTTTTAGGATCCTTTCCCAATTTTATATACAAGAGATTGATATTCTAAATTTAATGGTTCAAGGTTATAGGTATTTAAATAAATATTGGGATACATTTAATATTAATTAATCAGTGATGTATAGTTTATTTTTAATAAATATAAAATTACTGCTATGATAAGTTTTATTTTATATAAAATAACAAGTAATAAAAAAAAAATAATGTGATATATTTTGGAAAATGAACATTTCCTCACTGGTATAAATTATCAGGAGTGTTTTAGGTGTTTTTTCATAGTATTGTGACATGAAAGAAAATTTTATGTGTTGGAGTCCCCGTTATCTAATGAGCCACCTCAAGAAGCGAGGGTAAGAAAGATGCATACAAGAGGTGAAAGGATGACACATTTGATATTTAAATAATCATGTTATCATTAATGTCCTATGAGTTATGAAATAAATATGGTAACATGGATGGTTAAACTATGTTTTCACATCTTTGGTAACTTTATGAGGATAAAGGAAAGAAAGTTACGAGATTATCAATACATTTTACATGTTTATGTTGGAAGATATAATACAAGATGATATTCATATACTCAAGATGATATATTACATTAATCAATTAGAGGAGTTAAGATTCAAGATGAATAGTGACCTATCAATGCATATCATACCTTCATAATTATACCAAATTTACTCAAGTTTCATTAATCATTATAAGATGAAAAGTATAAAGAAATTATTTCAATATGTTTTGTATAAATTTCACTATGTTGATAATGATATAAAGAAAGAAAATTATGTTATCCTCATGGGGAATAAGAAAAAAAATAAAAGGTTAAAAGGAAAATTGAAATAAAAATGATAAAGTTATATTCAAAACATACTTTCAAGAAACTAAAGATTAAGAGGAAGGGCATTGAACAGGAGGCTAAATTTTTTACTTCTGGAAAGAAAGGATACTAGGAGATAAATTACAATGAATTGAAGAAGAAGAAAGTAAAAGATTATTCTTTATCTATATTCATCATTGCATGTAATTTTATTGTTTTCACTTTTTGGGTATTAGATACAATGCATAACTCACATATTTTTATACAAATACAAGAACCAAGGAAGATTAAAAAACTACAAGAGTTGAATTGTACCTTTATATTGCTACTAGAGTTTAACTCCCATGTAATCTAAAGAAGATCATGTCATAACATTGTCTCATAAAAAGTCTCTTCTATTAGAAAAATATTATTATGTATTGTGTTACCAAAAACATATTCTCAGTGTTGAGTTTAAACATAATGAGATTTTTTCCCAATTCAAAAATAAGAATAGTTATGGTATACCATACTTGAAAAATAGTTTAATTATATCTAAATCAGAGATACCCTATATCATTAATCAATAATGAATATCGTATATAAGATTAAAATTATTCCCAGTTGTGGATACATAATACTTGGAAAAATTAGACTAAATCAAATGTTAAATATATACTAGGAAGGGTATTTGGACTCTTTTAAGCTAAAACACTTAGGTATTTGACACAATTTCTTATAAATCATGCTAACCAAGATGAATTTTGGTATTAAAGGAATAGATCCACAAATATTCTAGAACCAATTCACAAATATGCATGTAAACTATTTCAAATATAAGCTAAAGGTAAATTCCCATACATCATAACTTGATGATATCATATATAGATATTGACATATCTTATTAATGAGTAAAAAATGATATTCCTTTAAGTGATTTATGGATTTTTAAAGTAAAGTGGGTAATGGTATTGGTAAGAAGATAAAAGACACTTCATTCATACTGAGTCGAAGAATATCTTAACTAAGCATTTTTTATCATTAATTATAAAATAGAGACTATTTCTAAACTCACATTTCCATATACGTAAAAAATTCATAGTGTTAGTAAATGGATTATCTATACCTTTTTTATCATGGTAATATTGATAATTATTCTTGTAAGTATTCCATTGTACCTTTTAGGACATGGTTCGTAGATGTCGACATTAACACTTATCCATATAAAAAACAAAAGATAGATGGTACCTCGTATTATTTAAAATATAAAATAAATACATTATATCAGAAATTAATGTGTTAATTTGTGAAGTGTATGTTAAGGATAAATATAGAAACAAAATTAAATCAAGAAACAAAAATTGAATATGTTTAAATTTTTTTAAAGTTGCAAAAGATATTACATATAATATACTTAACAAATAAAAGTGATAGGAAAATAAAATAATGTATTTATATAAGGATGGGAACATCTCAATTTGAGATTATGGGAGTAATAAATATTTTTTATAAAGTTAAGTCTTAAGATGCATAAGAAGTTATCATAGGAACAAGTTTCATAAGAGATCGTAGAAACTAATGTTCCAAAAACACATATATAATCTAAGAAAGTTATAAAACTAAAGATATTTTCTTTCATAATTACTAAGTTAAGTGATATATTATTCATTGAGAATAATAAACCCTTATACTATAAATAAACATCAAATGAAAAATAACCTTCTAATTGGTAATTGGTTATGAATTGAAAAATGTACTTCAGGTACCAAATTCAAGTCTATATTTTGGTATAAATTCCAGATGATGTAAAATCTATTAGGTCCAAAAGGTTATTCAATAAATAGTTAGACGTGGATGTTAAAATGAATACCTATAAAAAATATTTATTGTCAAATATTTAAGATAAGTCGATACATATACTGTGATGAAAAAATTTCACCAATAAAGACATTGAAATCCATTTAAATTATAATTTCCATAATAACTTTTCATGATTATTATATTTGGTGGTTGATTAAATGAAATTTTATTAAAAAAAATATATAAATTTCATTGTTAAAATCCCCTCATTTCAATTTAAACTCATGAAAAATTCATATTTTTATGCCATCATTTGTTTCCAAGGAAAGAATTATAAGTGAGAATAATTTTTAGTTTTTAGTAAAAAAATAAATCTGGAAATTAATTTAGAAAATCATTATATAAAATATATATTTTTTAATATAGAAATATAATTTTTTTATGAATAAATTTAATTTTATTTAAAAATATGAATTTTGAATAGTGAAACATCAATTTGGAATTTAAATGTTTTCTAAATTATGGATATAATTAATTATATGTTAGAAAGACTAGGTTAATTGTAGAATTTAATGATAAAATATAATTCTGAATTTTAAATTATAGAACCTAAAATAAATTTACAGAAATTTATTTCTTGAAAATTTAATTGATTTTATTTTTTGAAAATTTTTCTTCAAACATTGTTTTCATTGTTTTTAATTTGTGATGAACTATGCAGATCACCTAGATCATAGCTGATTCACATACCATTCCAAGGTTAACCATGTGTGAAATTTTGGAAAAGTCTTCAAGTTACCATAATTAAAACTCCTAATGGTTTTAATCTCTTCAACGAACAGCATCTCGACCTTCCATTCCTTTCACAGACCAGTCGCATGAAGAAGGTGTGGTCACTTGACCAACCATGGACAATCAACCATAAGTGAACCACACAAACTACCATAAAAAGAAAATTGAATATAATGCACCCCCTATTACTCCAAATTTAAAGAAACAAAAAGTAGAAAATCTAAGCTATAATGCCTCATGACCTAATGTATGAGTACAGCCAAGTTGTCTTATCTTCACTCCCAAGCTACAGCACACCTCACATTGACTGCACCTGAGGTTGAAGCTATTACATAGAGGATTCAGTCCTCTGCATCAAGACTTTCATCACTACATAGTAACTACACCTACTGAACTCCAATATTCAACCTATCATACCCATCCCCCACCTACTGTAGAGACCTTCAAAAATCATGTTGATGAAAACTAGATTAAACTCAAGCTGTTATTTAAAATATTAATGTCACAAGTTGAGATCTAAGAAGATGATAGTCATATGGGAACACATGAGATAGCTCCAAATATGTATTGAGCTTAAATTAATGACTGGGACCAATTGAGATTGTGATTTCTTAAGGATTTGATCAACCCAAACTTGAAAAACAGGACTGGTCCTACCCAGTTTTGATCGAAACTGAAACTAATGATGATGAAAACATGAGATAAATTGAAGAAATGAGAAGTTAGAGACTGTACAAGTATCTTAAAATCTATAATAAACTAAATTACAACTATCCAAATAAGATATTTATGTTAATTCATGTTTTATTAACTAAATATCCCCAACTTCTTCTATTCATTCCATATGTAGGAGGTGGTCAAAAATGGATAGGTGTCCTTGTTCCCCAATGTTGTGGTTGCTTGAATAGGTGTTCATGCACAAAAACTGATCAATCAAATGCTCAAATGAATAAAAAATTTATATCCAATAATCCAACATCTTCTTAATAACACTATATACCAATTCTCACTCCAACCATCAGCTTCAACTGATCCAAAACCCGAGTACTGACCTGCAACATTTTATCCTGATTGCACAAACCAAAAATCCATCTTTAAGATAAGTGAAACTCTAGTGTAATTTTTTGATCCACACATGAATTGGTGAAGCCTAAGTCCTATACTATAACCTCTTCACACCCATCACACTCAAGCTCTTCCTTATTCAAATCAGTCCTATCTTTGGTTAGTACTCAACCTTTCTCCAAGTCCAAAGTTGATCCCCCTTCAAATCAGTTCCAAAACCCAATCCAAGAAAATATTATATGACTAATAAGTTAAGTCCCAACACTTTCTACATTAGTACTAAGCCTATATCCATGGTAGAAAAAACAAAGAATTTTTTTTTTTGAGGAAATGCGATGAAATTTAGGCCCAAATTCATCAAATTAGGTCCAACACTAGTTCCAATCCTATCTTTTCTCTAAGTAAAGAATAAATCCCAGTTTGGAATTCCTATTAAAATCATTATCCCAACCTCATCCATGTAATACTATAAAAAATTATCTATAAAATGTATCATCTTTCTCACACAAGGACTGTAGTGGCATCTTTGATAGATATTCCTCTAATAAAACTAGACTTCAACTATAGTTATAGTGCAGTGAAGCGCTTTCCCATTGATTCTTCTAGAATTAATATAGATATTTATTATGGGAGATAAACCAGGTATTTTATTTTCTAAAATTCTATAATATAGGAGAGGTATAGGTTTACTATATAAAAAGAGATGATGGTTGAGCATTAAAATTATCCCTCTTTCCTAGGATGACTGTGATTAACATTTTTTTATTTATCAATATAATTCTATATGATTGTTCATATTATGTGTTATCTCTTATTGTTCCCCATTTTCTTTATGTTTTCTCATCAATTTTATGTGCTTGTGATCTCATAAATTTTTATGGTGAAGTTTTAACCCATTTTGGATGGTCTAAAGGGGAGTCACAATGATTTTATTTAATTTTTGTGCTAATTTCAACTTTGTTTTCCCGATTCAGTGAGGTGGTGAGGGTAGAGAGTGGGGGAAGAAATCATTACTATATTATTATATATAAATTTATTCATTCTTTTACTAGTTTAAAATATAATTATTCTCATCAATTGACTCACTCAGTATACTAGTGGAGAAGAGTGAATTAAATGAGTTGATGGCTTGTGATCATTACCAGGTGGGTTGAGTAGGTTCACTCTCTTCATTGAGGATTTGTATTTCCTAATTATCTAAGGATAAGTGAGTTAATATTTTACTCAAGGATCCTTGTGTAACACCCCAATCTTCTACATTATGTTTCTCTTTGAATAATACAATAGCGTGCAATGTATGCAACACCAAGTTCAAGCACACCACGACCTATCAAACTAGCCGTTTAAAAACTGGTTATGAATAGTAATAACCAAATTTTGAATTATATATATATACCATATAATTTTAACATTCATATTTTTTGTTTCTTAGACATAATATAAGGACAAATTTATTTTTTTAGATAAAAGAAGTATTCTTCAAAAATGCAGTTTTTCCACCTTTTAATGGAGAACCCCTTTTAAATCCAATATTTGAAACTTTTATATATTAAATTTGATTAAATTAAATTCTTCTTTATAATCAGGCATTAAAATTTTAGTTTGGATACATTTTTTGGTGTTTTTTTGATAACTTTCATATTTTGATCAATAGTGAAAGATACTAAATTTTAATTGAAAAAACTTTTGTAATTAAAATAATTTATAGTGTTAAATCATACATTTTAATGGTTTTGAAGTATAATTAGATTATATTTTTACCATTTAATCCAATTTTGGTCATTGAAAGTAATTTTACTTTTAAATTGGACATAAACACATATCAATCTTTTGATAGTTTTTACTTCTCAAAAACCTTTTTTCTGGTTTTAACAACGGGAGTTAATTTTAAATTAATTAATTCAACTTCTATGTTTTGAATTTGTTAAAATATATATCATTTTTGGATTTGGAATATCAAAATTAGATTAGGTTGATTTTTTGGTATTTTTCTGAAAACTTTCAATTTTTGACGAATAATGAAAAACATTGCGTTATTGTTTAAAACCGACTTTTTATTTAAATAATTATTTATTTTATTTTAATTTATTTTAATTCAAAATAAATACATAATACCTATATAAGTTCAATGTAATTCATTGGATTCATTTTAAAATAATTTTAGATATATAAAATTTTATTCATCTTTTTACCGTCTTTTACCCACCTTCAAGGAACATTTTCAAATTTACATAAAATGAAATTTTACTGATTCTGTGAATTGAATTTAAAAAATCTTAGAGACACAGTTGACATCATTAAGTAAAATTTACTTCAATATGATAAAAATAATTTTTGGTAAATAGAAACTTTTGAATTTTATTTACCACAGTTAAAAGTAAATAGGGTAATTAAAGATAAAAATCATGTTATAATTACCCTAACACATGTCCTAATTCTATTGGATAATTGTATTTTGACCAAAATAAACCTAATTAATAAAATATGAACCTATTTTATCCACTTGGATTAGATTAGGACATTTATTATTATTTTATTTAAAGAAGAGTTAAACGTGTAAAATTCAAAGTTTTATAACTAAACCATTTTTAATAGAGGGTTATACATAATATAAATTTGACAATAAATATTCATTAAAAAGATAAAAATATTTCCTACATCATGGTATTTTATTTATAATTTTTAGACATTAAATAATTAAATTTATTTATGACACAATGATGATGAAATAATTACTTTATTAATGAAAGATTACAATAATTTATGTTATAAATATCAAAATAAATGTAAATTGAGACTTTTGATGAATTACAGAACTTTTATAGGTTAATATGACATTTTATGGCAGATTCAATGAATTGTTTTGGATTTAATAATGTTTTTATGACTTTCACAAAAACCAAATACTAAATACTTTCAAAATTGACATAAATGGGTTTTTAGAACAAATACTATTTTATTAAATGATAAAATACTCCTAAAAATATAAGGTTTAGGAGAAAAGACTTAGATAATATTATATATGTCAATAATTAACCACTTGGGGTTTTATTGGATTTTTATATTATTTTTATTAACCATTTATTATAATAATACAAGAGGACATGGTAAAAGTTAAACTATTTAACTAAGAGTTAAATCTAAAAGATAGGGTTAATATGGTGACCTAAACTTGAATAAAACCTATTGGTTGAGATTATTTTGACCCATACCCACCTTATCTTCTAAATAAATCAATTTGGATCCATTATAAATAGAAAATTATTTTATAATAAAATAATATTTCAAATTTTTCCTAAAGTGACCCTCACCTCTCTTATTAAAAGGTACTTCCCATTATCTCAAAATAACACCTCCAAATTCATTTGGATCGGCCAACCTCTGCTAAAATATCCTCAAAACTTTCCTCAATTCAACCTATAGGCCTTAACTTGGGAATAAATCCAACCTAAGGAGCCATTTTGTTTAAATCAAAAGGAAACACCCAAAGAAGAGGTAATTATTTTATCACCTCTTTCAAAGTTCTTTTCTTCTTTCACTTTCTCTTTCTTTGTTATTTCCATAACAAAATAATAAATCCAGTACCTTACAAATACTATGATTTTATTATAAACATGGTATAACCATATTCATTATTCTATCCATCCTATGAATGATAATGTCACCATGTGTGTGTACGTACGGCTTACCGTCTCCACGTCGTGGTGTAATTTGTTATTCAACACTATGTTATTTGGATGGATATAATGATGAGTAATATGTATATAATTAATGAAAATAAAATTATAATTTCTCTGTACAATTAATATACCATCCAATTACACACCTTTTAATCATTAAGGAAATGATATTTTCACTCGTGTGTACGTACGGCTTACCATCTCCACGACGCGATGAGATTCATTTCCACATTCACCATTCAATAATGATTATAAAAATATATATTATCAATAAGTATGTAATATATGAAATAATAATTCTACTAGATATATATATGTGTGTGTGTGTGTGTACTTACATATATCTTATTCACTTACTTCCGTTCAATACGATATGAAAACGGAAACAACGTTTATGCGTACGTACGGTCTACTGTCTCCATAAATGGTGTTTTCCATTTCATATATCTATATATTATAAATATTTATATTCTAAATATATATGATATATAAATCATTTTTTATATTCTGTAAGTATTTAAATCATGATCTAAATGATACGATCAATAATAACAAGTTAAAACATGTACGATAAAGAAAGCGATTATTACCTGAAATGTTAATTCAACAAGGAAATCATTATTAAATGGGTAGTATAAAGTAATAAATGAACAATGTATGATATAATAAATATTAATATGGTTACGGTATAATTTAATAACATACTATGGTCATTATACAGAAGTTTAAACATACCCTCGACCAAAGGAAGGTGCAAGGTAAGGGTTAATTCCTCAATCTTTTTATTATCTGAGATTGTTTATGTGTATGTATTTTCTGGGAAATATTTATTATCCATGTCCATGTTTCATAAAAGACATTTCAAAATTATTATTTTAAGGTACTCTTTAACTAAAAAATCATTTTAATTGTTGTAAATATTTATTCTTCTAAATCTTTCTCATTAATGTTCATGTTTTCAAAATGGTTTAAGGATTTATTTATATGGGCATGATTGTTTTAAAATGTTAATTCCTTTAAAAAGTTTCAAAGTGGTATAGGAAAATTTGATTCAAAAATATCTTTTAAATTAATTCCTTTATAAATGTGTGACTTTTAAATGATTTCACAAAAAGGGATATTTCTCTCAAAAAGTTTTACTGATCATTTTCAACTATGTCAACATCCTTTACTATATATTATTCTTGATTAACGTTAATTTATTATAATACAATCTTCCATATTGTATTGAATAAGTTATGATATGTTTGACTGTGGATGTACTATTTTTATACCCTTTAAGGTTTATGTTTTAAGTATTTACATTTCGTATTCTAGTTTTAATGCGAATTTTTATGTTATGTTTCAACATTTTCATATGAGGAATACAGTGGACTTAGTAAGTGATGGGTGGAGCCCGCTATAGCCCCTCAATACATCGGTAGGTCTCATGAGAAAAATTAGGGTCTTGGCACAAGGCCTTGACAAAAAAATTATTTGTAGTCTTGGCACGAGGCCTTGACTATGTGGTAATGATGTCCGGCATTAGGCATTCCCTTATTATGAAATTAATTATTACATGTGATTATTAAACTAGTAGAATATCCATGTGCATTTTTATATGGTAATTTTTGATTTATTTTCTCTATATTATGTTCAATTTTATGTTTAAAGGGCTTTTGTTTTTATTACACATCTTTCCATAAATGTTTATAGCTTCTCCTAAATTATTTACCCTTACTGAGCATTTGAGCTCACCCCTTTATTATGTTTTGTTTTCCCAGGATTCCAAGAAGTGTATTATGTTTGATATTCAGGGTTAAGCTAGAGGAATAATGGTGTTATAAACATGTTATTTATGTTTTTTTTTTTCAATGTGTAATGTAGCGTTCATGTATGTAATCTATTTTCCAAGACTGCATAACTGATCAGTCTTTCAGAACCTGATTCCTTGTAATCATGCCAATGTATTAAAATAATGCACTAGCTCCAGGATTCTGGGGTCGGGGTGTTACATTTAGTATCAGAGGAAGTTTAGTACAAATATTGGAAACTAGATTTAGAAAAACTCTGATTATATAACATTACCCTAAGATAGACTTTGAGGATTAGTATAGAAGAACTTCCTAGAATTTTGGTAATATAAAGAATTTGTGTATTTTCCAAGCAATACATCCTTGTCTGGATACAAGAAGGTAGAGGTGGCTCTGTTATATATGTACCTAGGAGTGAAAACATTGACAAGGTGTTTTAGTCTTGACCTGGGGTATCCTGGTACATGACAACGAGCCTTGTTTCACTCTTGGTTACAACACTCATGGGGGATATGCTTTGGATAATTCACATTTTCTTTACAAACCATTATAAAGGATTTCTGAGTAAATACTTCCTCGAAGAAATTTTTTTATTAATAGGGATTATATGTATAAATTTTTCAATTTATGTTAGTTATTTTACTAGTTTGTAATTACGTATTTTGATTCATAAATTAATCTAGTGTATGCCATTGTTTAGAAATGGCACCTAGTTGACGGAATGGAAATTGTATCAACACACATAATCAATGTAGGGATTTCCCTCCTACTCAAGATAATTATAGTGGAGTAGGTGATGCAACTGGTACTGATCATCTTATAACCATAATGGGACAACTCACTCAGGTTATGTATAATAACCTTACCCGTATGGAGCACTCTGATCCACAACGTGGAGGATCAATGTTAGACTGCTTAATGAGGAAACAACCACCAACATTAAACGGGACTACAAATACATTTTTAGCTAAGCAGTGGATAATTTACTTAGAGAAAATATTTCATGCTTTAGGGAGTAGCAAGATGGAAAAAAATTCTATCGTAGTTTATCGCCTCACAAGAGATGAAGATCAATGGTGGTCATTGATTCAAAACACAAAGGAGGATGAAGAAGTATAAAATATGGAATGGAGGGAGTTTAAAGATATTTTCTTAGAAAAATACTTTTCTCCTGACCATTGAGAGAATATGGAAAGACAATTTCTGAGCCTGAGGTAAAAGGAGGATGATAATGTCGCAAAGTATGAGGCTAACTTTACAAGGTTAGAAAGGCATGCAGTAGATTATATACATAACCCAAGGAGTAATATTGATCGATTATTTTATGGGTTAAAACCATTTCTCTATTGAGCATTAGTCTCACAATACATATCAATGAATGAAGATATAGTTTCGTGTGCTATTAAGATATAAAAGGAATTCTCTAAGTCTTATGACATTAAAGTGAAGCAAGAGAAGAAGTGAATGGTGGATAAAGAGACAGATAAAGGGAAAAGGGGAAATAATGATTTTCCCTTATGTGATAATTGTGGGAATAAACACCCTGGTACTTGCCTAAAAGGAATGGGAGTTTGCTACAAATGTGGAGAAAAAAGTCACCAGGCATGTGATTGCAAGGTAAAGAAAGAGACTGTCAATGTTGAATACTACAATTGTAGAGAAATGGGGCATTATGAAAATTAATTTCCTAAGTGCCAAGGAAATTTACCTCAAAAAAGGATAAGGGATCAAGGCTAATCTTATGTTGTTACTATATTTGAATTGTAATAATTAAGGTATTTGTGTTTTTGGATCCAAGAATTATATTCTGGTTATAAGAAGAATGTGATGTATATATAAGGATTGTATTGAAATATTTTTTGTTTTCATTAAGGTTTTAATATGATGAAGGTATTCATATTTTCATTATGTGATAATAAGATCAACTTTAAGTTGTTTGGGGAATCTGATGTTACAATTGATTTTGGAATTTAGAGACCTTTTAGAGAGAGTTTGGACAGAAGTATTTTGGATAACGATAAAGGTTGGAATGGATTAAGTTGGACATTGGATACTATTTTTTAAGGTTAAAATATTTCTTAAGATTGTTTTTGTATTATTATAAAAAGGACAACCTGGAGGTCGGGCGACAACCTGTCGCGTCCGGCAAGGCCATGAGACTTGAACCTGAAACTGAAGGGTGATAAGGGCGCATCACCTACCACTGGCCTATGTGATGTCAAGGTTTGTATAATGTAGACTTTTTTAAATGGTCTAATAGATAAATTATAAATTCAATTTTTTTAACCCTATACGATTATGATAAATAGAATATTTTTGAGTTTTATTATCTTTTGGAGTGAAAGATGAGTTTGTGGTAGAAATTAGTTAACAGATGGAACTCTACTTGTCAAGTATTATTTTTTACTTATTCTATGAATAAATTAATTCTTAACCTTTAGGTAAAGTATCTTAAAACCAAAAATGTGTTATCCCAATACCCTATGTTTTGTTGGACTGATGATATTTTAAATCATCATAGAGTTATGTCTTTGAGGCCCTCAATTTTCCATTCACTTTATTGTGATTGATGACCTCAATCACACTCTATAAATATTTACATTTTTCCTCCAACTATAATTTCCACCGATGTTCTCCTATTCGAAATCCAAACTTGGTGGTGACTTTTTCATTTCCCTTTCCCTCTTCTTAAGAATAAATTTTATTAACCCTATTTCCGATGGGGGTTTTCCCCAAAGGTATTTTCTATTTTTTTAACCATTTATTTTCTAAGAACAATTTCAAATTTCAAGGATTCAATTTATTATAGGGAATAATGTAACACCCCAAGATTCCACGGTACGTTTCTCTTTGAATAATAAAATAGTGTGCGATGTACGCAACACCGAGTCCAAGCACACCCGACCTATCAAACCAATCATTTAAAAAGTGTTAATTAATAGTAATAACCACATTTTGAATTTTCTATATATACCATATAATTTTAACATTCATATTTTGTGTTTATTAGACATAATATAAGGACAAATTCAATTTTTCAGATAAAAGAAGTATTTTTCAAAAATGCAGTTTTTTCGCCTTTTAATGGTGAACACTTTTTAAATAAAATATTTTACACTTTTATATATTCAATTTAATGAAATTAAATTATTCTTTAGAATCAGGACATAAAATTTTAATTTGGATAAATTTTCGTTGTTTTCTGATAACTTTCATATTTTGATAAATAGTGAAAGATACTAAATTTTAATTGAAAACAACTTTTTAAATTCAAATAATTTATAGTGCTAAATTATACATTTGAATGTTTTTGAAGTATAATTATATTATATTATTATCATTTAATCCAATTTTGGTCATTGGAAGTAATTTCACTTTTAAAATGGACATAAACACATATCAATCTTTTGATAGTTTTTACTTCTTAACAACGGGAATTTATTTTAAATTAGTTAATGAAACTTATATTTTTTTAATTTGGTAAAATAGACATCATTGTTAGATTCAGAATATCAAAATTAGCTTAGGGTGAAGTTTTGGTATTTTTCTGAAAAATTTCAATTTTTGATGAATAATGAAAAACACTGTGTTATTGTTTAAAATCGACTTTTTATTTAAATAATTATTTATTTTATTTAAATTTATTTTAAGTCAAAATAGATACATAATACCTATATAAGTTCAATGTAATTAACTGGAGTAATTTTATAATAAGTTTAGATATATAAAACTTTATTGAACTTTTTACCGTCTTTTACACGCCTTCTAGGCACATTTGCAAATTTGCATAAAACGTAATTTTATCGCTTCTATGAATAGAATTTAAAAAATCTGAGAGATAAAGTTGAAATCATTAAGTAATATTTGGTTCAATAAAATAAAAATAATTTTTTTTGAATAGTAACTTTTGAATTTTATTTACCACAGTTAAAAGTAAATAGGGTAATTAAAGTTAAAAATAATGTTATAATTACCCTAACACATGTCCTAATTATATTGGATAAGTTTTTTTTGTCCAAAATAAATCTTAGGAATAAAATATGAACCTCTTTAATCCACTTGGATTATATTATGACATTTATTATTATTTTATTTGAAAAAGAGTTAAAAGTGTAAAATTCAATGTTTAATAACTAAACCATGTTTAATATAAGGTTTTACATAATATAAATTTGACTATAAATATTCATTAGAAAGATTAAAATATTTCCTACATCATGGTATTTTATTTATAATTTTTAGACATTAAATAATTAAATTTATTTATGACACAATGATGATGAAGTAATTACTTTATTAATGAAAGACTAAAATAATTGATGTTATAAATATAAAAATAAATGTAAACTAAGACTTTTGATTCATTACACGAATTTTTTAGGTTAATATGACATGTTAGGGTTGATTAAATTAATTTTTTTCTAAGTAATAATGTTGTTATCACTTTCAAAAAAAACAAATACAAAATAGTGTCAAAATTTACATAAATGAGTTTCTAAAACAAATACTATTTTATTAAATGATAAAATACTATTAAAAATATAAGGTTTGTCCAAAGGACTTAGATAATTTTAGATATGTCAATAATGAACCACTTGGGGTTCTCTTGTCTTTTTATAGTAAGTTTATTAACTATTTATTAAAATAATACAAGAGGACATGGTAAAAGTTAAACTATTAAACTAAGAGTTAAATATAAAAGATAGGGTTAATATGGTGACCTAAACTTGTATAAAACCTATTGGTTGTGAGTATTTAGACCCATAACGACCTTATCTTCTAAATAAATAAATTTGGAGCCATTAAAAACCGAAAATGATTTTATAATAAAATAATATTTCAAACGTTTCCTAAAGTGACCCTCACCTCTCTTATAAAAGGGTACTTACCCTTCTCTCAAAATCACACCTCCAAAGCCATTTGGATCGGCCAACCTCTGCCCAAATCTCCTTTAAACTTTCCCCAATTAAACCTAGAGGCCTTCCCTTGAGAATAAAGCCAACCTAAGGAGCCATTTTGTTCAAATCAAAAGGAAACTTTCAAAGAAGAGATAATTATTTTATCACCTCTTTCAAAGTTCTTTCTTTATTCCACTTTATCTTACTTTTTTATTTCCATACAAAAATAATAAATCAAGTACCTTATAAATTATTTTTTGTTATTATAAATATGTTACTACTATATTCATTATTCTATCCATCCTATTAATGATAATGTCACCATGTGTGCGTACGTACGTCTTACCGTCTCCACGTCGTGGTGTAATTTATTATTCAACACTATGTTATTTGGATGGATATAATGATGAGTAATATATATATAAATAATGAATATAAAATGATAATTTCTCTGTAAAATTAATATACCATCCAATTCCACACCTTTTAATCATTAAGGAAATGATATCGTCGCTCATGAGTACGTACGGCTTACCGTCTCCACGACGTGATGAGATTCATTTCCACGTTCACCATTCAACGATGATTATAAAAATATATATTATAAATAAGTATGTAATATATGATATAATAATGCTAATAAAGATATATATATATGTATGTACTTACATATATCTTATTCACTTACTTTCGTTCAATATGATATGAAAACGGAAACAGCGTTTATGCGTACGTACGGCCTACCGTCTCCATAAACAATATTTTCAATTTCATATATCTATCTATTATACATATTTATATTATAAATATATATGATATATAAATCATTTTTTATATTCTAGAAGTATTTAAATCATTATCTAAATGATACGATGAAGAATAATAAGTTAAAACACGTACGATAAAGAAAGTGATTATTACACAAAATTTTAATTCAACATGGAAATCATTATTAAATTGGTAGTACAAAGTCATAAATGAATCATGTACGATAATATAAAAAAATTGAATATGGTTCTGGTATAATTTAATAACATACTATGCTCATTATATAGGAGGTTAAATGTACCCTCGACCAAAGGAAAGTGCAAGGTAAGGGTTAATTCCTCAATCTCATTATTATCTGAGATTGATTATGTGTATGTATTTTCTAGGAAATATTTATTATACATGTCCATGTTTCATAAAAGGCATTTAAAAATGATTCTTTTGAGGTACTCTTTAACTAAAACATAATTTTAAATGTTTTAAATATTGATTCTTCTAAATATTTCTCATTAATGTTCATGTTTTCAAATTGGTTTTAAGGATTTATTTATATGGATATGATTGTTTTAAAATGTTAATTACTTTCAAGAGTTTCAAATTTTTATGGGAAACATTGATTCAAAAATCTATTTTAAATGACTTCCTTTATAAATCTGTGACTTTTAAATGATTTCACAAAAAGGGATATTTCTCTCAAAACGTTTTACTGATCATTTTCAACTATGTCAACATTTTTTACTGGATATCATTCTTAATTAAGGTTGATTTATTATAATACAATCATCTATAGTTTATTTAATGATTTATGATATGTTTGATTGTAAATGTGATATTTTTATACCCTTTATGGTTTATGGTTGAAGTATTGACATTTCTTATGCTAGTTTTAATACGAATGTTTATGTTATGTTTCAACATTTTCATATGAGGAATCCAGTGGACTTAGTAAGTGAAGTGTGGGGCTCGTCATATCCCCTCGATGCCTCGGTAGGTCTCATGAAAAAAATTTGGGTATTGGCACAAGGCCTTGACAAAAAAATATTTTTATTCTTTGCATGAATCCTTGACTATGTGGTAATGATTTCCGGCGTTAGGCATTCCCACATTATGAAATTAATTATTACATATGATTATTCAACTAGTAGAATATCCATGTACATGTTTTTATGGTAATGTTTGATTTATTTTCTCCATATTATGTTTAAGTTTATGTTTAAAAGGTTGTTGTTTTTATTACACATCTTACCTTAAAAGTTTATAGATTTCGTTAAATTATTTGCCCTTACTGAGTATCTGAGCTCACCCCTTTCTTATGTTTTGTTTTCCCATGATTCTAAGAAGTTTATTATGTTTGATATTCAGGGTTAATCTAGGGGAATAATGGAATTATCAATGGATTATTTTTGTTGTGTTTTATGTTTGAATGTGTAATGTAACGTTCATGTATGTAATCTATTTTCCAAGACTACTAAACTGATTGGTCATTGGGGACTTGATTCCTTGTAATCATGCCGATGTATTTAAAATAATGCACTGGCTCTGGGATTCTGGGGTCAGAGTGTTACATCTTGGGTATACTTATTATTTCCAACTTAATAAATAGTGTGATATGAGTAGATTAATGATATTTATTCCACTTATTTAGTTTGGTGATTAAGAACAATAGAGAATAATGATGGAATTCATTGAAATTCACCTATAGGCCATTCACACTTTTGGTTAATTCATTGTTTTCTATTTCATTTTATTTTAATTTAATAAAAATAACAAAACCAGACATCATTTTTAGATACTTTAAAAACATATAAAACAAAACTGAAATACATAACTGATTGATATTGTGAGTAATTGACCCATAAATCATTGACAATGACCTTGATCAATCCTGCTAGACTTCATTATAGGTTTTTCAAATTTTATATATGAGTTCTGTGATAGCCTCTTCCATCACTTGCATAGTTGGTGAGGATTTAGTTCAGAAAATCTTTATTTTATCTTACATATTGTAAATAACTTACTATCTTCAAATTAAATTTTAAAAACTAAAAAAAAAATTAGGGCCTACTAGAAAGGATTCATGAACTTAATGTTGTGGCTAACTAAATATTGAAAAATAAGTCTTTAGGTCACCTTATAAACCCTCCTTAGTAGGCTAAATATATTAAAAAATATCTCACCTGGGATGAAATGGTGAACCGATATGAGAAAATCCTATCTGATTACCAAAAAATAAAATTTTAGGAGGTGTTACCATTAGAAAATGAACATTAATTAATGTTCTTATTTATTAAAACAACTAATATATAGGGAGAACTTTAAGATCTTACTCCTGAACTCATTTTTCCAGTGTCCCTGTACTTCGAAGAAGATATGAAGGCTGAAATTATTGTTAGAGATTACCATATTTTGAGTTCATTTATTGATTTTATACAATCTAAATTAAAAACTAATTTCCCTTATTTTCACCTTGATAAAATAAACCTTTTGTCAAAGGTCCTAGATAAGTTGGATAATGCTACCCTAAAAGAGGAGATAACAAGATTTGAGGGGAAAATAGAGATGGAAATTGAAGGTGAGGATTTCCAAAATGAAGAAGAGAACCTAAATGAATCTTATTTTAATTATTTTCTTAAAGCTAATGTGGAGAAGTTATTTATGCTTCCGAATAAGATTGAAAAATAATAAGTAGACAGTATCATCCCACAAATAAGAGCTAAAGTAAAAGAGTCCCACTACCTACTACTCAAACCCATGAACTAAAAATTCAGCAACTATAAGTAAGGTGGCATGCACTGTTAACAAGGGGGATTAAAATGATAAGAAGAATATTTGTGTGAGGAAAAAATGTGGTGCAACAGATAATGGATGATCCAATAGTTTTTTAGTTGTGTAAAGTATATATTGTAGTACCTCTTAGGGGGTTAACTATAATATTATACCTTTTCTCAACTTTGCTTTTAATTTATGTTATGTATTTTAATTTTAAATAAACTATTGATTTCAACTTTTTTTCTATGAAGGACACAACTGGACCGAAACTCTTGGACCTTACTTGAATACCATTATAAACTAATAAAAGTTAGGAATAACTTCTTCCCAAGGATGGTTACATATAGAGAATAATAATAGTCGGGTTTTATCCTTCCAGCATACTCATTTACCATATTTTATAATTTTTTATCCTTTAAAAACACATGATAACTACTAAATTTCATTGAGGATATAGCTGATATTAAGTGTGGGGAAGGGGGTAACTGACGGATACCATGTTTCTTTTTTCTATATTACATGTTTTAGTGAGCCTATTTTTTGAAATAAACAATTAAAAAATATAAAAAATGAAACAAAAAAATATATTCTATTTTTAATATATACAAATTTGTTTTTTGTATTGTTTTTTAAGTTTTTCAAACTTTACATGAGTTAAATGTTTTCATTCCTTGTAAAAACTCCATGCTAGAGTGGGTGGAGTTCATTGATTCTGATATTGTAAGAATTGAGTGATTTTTTAGTGAACCTACCACTGATTTCATGAAAGTTTTTTCTTTATAATTTTAAAGAGATTTATAAAGGAAGAAGAACTTAGTGGAACCAAAATCATAGCTTGGGGAAATGGAATACTGAAACCTAAGTAACTAAACCTTAGTGATTGAGTATCACCTCATGGAGTCTCTCTAAAATTCCATCGAAAATATCATATGAACTGGAGTAAAATAAGGAGATTAGAACTGATCTATAATTATTCCTAAGTCAACATAAGCACATGTGTGTGTATTTTCCATAAAATAAGAGTTAGAGTGATCTGAGAGCTGACTGCCCAATTGTTTCTTATATGCCTTGACTATTACAATTAGTTTCATTGGATTCCTGTTATCTTGGGATGGTATAGTTTTAGGCTTAGCTACACATAATCAATAAGTGATTTCAAAAAATGGGGCTGGAAAAAATCAATAAGTGCTAATTGACAAAGGTGGCAGATAGATTTGGGAAATTATGAACTTGTATGAACAAGAAATTGATGATATATCTGAATGTCACTTAGGAATAAAGAAATTTTGAAAATGAACTTTGAAATAGAATCATTGAGGATAGAGATTTAGGAAAATTCCATTTGTTAAAATTTTGATTCCACTAGTATTTATTCATTTTACAACCCAAAATTGTAACTTTTGTGTGAATTGAAGTGAGATGGTGGATTGAATTAATGTATGAGTTAAGGTAATTCAAACAATGAATGAACCTATGATTTTTTTCTTCTTTGGTTTGTAAACTTAATTCTAGGTATAATAACTCTTTTTAATAAATGTAATTCACTGTATTTCCCAAGAGTCGAATAAAATTAGTGTTTAGGAGTGATGAAATGATGTTTTATTGAAAATTTTCTTCCAAATTCACAGTTAAAATCTCATCGATCCATTTTAAAACCTGAGTAAAATTAACATTTTCGTACCATCATGTGTTTACAAGGAAAGAATTAGAATTGGGAATAATTTTTTGTTTTTAATAAAATATTTTTCATATTAAAATTAATTTGGATAATCATTATAGAAAATATATATTATTAATATAGACATATGAGATTTTGATGAATAAATTAAATTTTATTTAAACATATGAATTTTAAATAGTTAAACATCAATTTAGAATTTAAATTTTATCTTAAATTATGAACTACAATTAATTTTGTTTTGAAAAACTTGGTTTAATTGTTGAATTTAATGATAAAATATCATTTTGAATTTTAAATTCCATAACCTAAAATCCATTTATAAAAATTTATTTCCTATAAATTTAATTTATTTAATTTTGAGACAATTTGTTTTAATATTTTTTTTATTACTTCTATTTTGTGATGAAGTGTACAGATCACCCATCTTGTGGTTAATTCACTTACCATTCTTAGAGTTACCATGCTTGAAAATTTAGAAAATTAATCCATCTACCATAAGTATAACTTCAAACTAGCCATATATATTCAGCTCATAGAAGATCGACTCGCCATGCCTTTCACCGACCTAACACGTGAAGGAGGTAAGGTCAATTGACTAACCATGGATAATCTACTGCAAGCACACCACCCAAACTACCACAAGAAGCAAAATAAATTTTTTTAACCCCCTCTTACTCTAAATTGAAATCTAATTTAGGTAGAAAATCTAGGCTACCACACCTCAGGACCTGCTACACAAGGACAACCAAGTTGTCACATCTTTACTCTCAAGATACCATGTACCTTGTATCAATCACACCTAAGGTTGATGCTATAATATGAAGGATTCAATACTCTATATAAATCCCCACATCACTACATGGTCACTTGACCTACCACACTCTAATATTTAACCTCTCATTCCCTTTCTTGACCTACTATAGAGACCTTCACTGAGCTTATTGATTCAAACCAGATCAAAGTAGATCATCCATTATAAATACTGAAATCATGGTTTTTGATCTGAGAAGATGTCAAGGATATGGTAACACATGATATATCTTGAAAAAATCATCAAGATTGGATTCATGACCAGAACATATTGAGTTCATGATTTATTGAGGAGTCAATCAACCCAATCTTGACAAACATAGCCAGTTTAACCCAATTCTGATGGAGACTGAAACTAATGATGATGATGAATGAAGATGAATTAAATAAAAGAATAAATTCAAGACTGACCAAGTATTATTGAATCCATACCAACCTCAATTACAATCTTTCAAATAAGATGTAGATGTTGATTCATGTTTAATGAACTAAAGATCCCCTACTGTTGTGTTTATTCCATGTGCAGTAGCTGATCGAAAATGCAGGAGGGATCCATGTTCCCTGATATTGGGGCTACTTAAATGGTTTTTTGTGCACAAAAATTGATCAATAAATTTCTGAAATTAATGAAACATGTCCAACTAAGCACCCATCACACTTTTAAAACCATTGCAGCCTAGTTCACACTCTAACCATTGGCTTCAACTGAACCAAAACTAGAGCTCTAACCACCATCATTCCAAATCACTTTCATGAACCAAGAATTCACCGAGAAGATTAATGTCACTCTGGTCTAAATTTATGTCATACACATGTAGTGGTACTTCCTGATTCATGTCCCATAACCTCCTCACATCCATTATACCTAATCTTTGCCTTGTGAAAATCAATCCCAGATTTGGTTAGTACACAATGTTGCTCCAATTATAAAATAAAGTCCCCTTAGAACCAATTCCAAAACCCAATTCAGACCAATTTTATGGGCCTATTAAGTCAAGTCCCAAAACTTTATCCATTAACTCTAAGTCTTTATCCCTAGTTTAAGAAGTTCATAAAAACTATTTGAGGAAATACGGTGACATCAAGGCCCAAATCATTGAGATTGAGCCAAACACAAGTGTTAATTCACTATTTTTCCTAAGTAAATGACCATATCCAATTTTGAAGCCCTATTTCAAACATAATCCTAATATTATATGTAGGATACTGACCAATAATAGCTAGTACATGCATTATCTTCTTCATGTATGGCTTATAGTAGTATCTTCAAAAGAAATTCCTCTAGTAAAACTCAACTTTCACTGTAATCGTGATATATCAAAGCAATTACACCTCAATTATTCTAAAACACATATGAAAATTGATCATGTGAGATTAATAGTGTATTTTTTTTAAAAAAACTATAATATATGATAAGTATAGGCTTACTATATAAAAATAGAGGGGGATAGAAAAAAAAATATTATCTCCCCTTCACAAAATGACTATGATTAGCATTTTTTCATTATCAATCTAATTTTTCTGATTGTTAATATTATAAGTTATCTATTCATATTACTAATTTTATTCATGTTTCCCCATCACTATGATGCACTCATAATCTCATACTTTATTGGGGTGATGTGTTAACCTATTGAGGGAGGTTCAAAGGGGATTTATAGTGATGTTCTTAAATTTATGTGTTTATTTCAATTTTTTCCCATAATTCGGTAATTTAGTGAGGGTCAAGAGCGGAGGATGATCACTCTATTATTCTATCTAAATTTCTCCATTTTTTTAACAATTTTGAACTCCAATTATTCATATCTATTTTCTTTCTCACCATACCAATGGTGGTGAGTGAATTGAGATATTGAATGGCATGTGATCACTTACATGTGGCTTGAGTAATTTTTCTCTCTATATTTTGGAGTGTTATTACCTAATTCACCAAGTAAGATAAGTGGGTTACTAGTGTACTTGAGGATCCTTGGGTATATTTGTGATTTCACACTTAATAAATAGTGTGAGATGATTAGATGAATGATATTGATTCTATTTATTAAGTTAATCAATTGAGAACCATAGATAATGATGATGGAATGCATTGTAATTCACCTAAGGACCATTCAAACTTTTGTCTAATTTGTTATTTGCTTCTTTAATTTTGTTTTAGTTTCTAAAAACCCAAAAAATGAAACATCATTTCAAAACATAGAAAACAAAACAGAAATATATAATTGATTGAGATTATAAGGAACCGACCCATAGATCCTTGAGAATGAACAGGGTCAATCCCACTAGACTGCATTCTAGATTTTACAAATTCTATATCTAAGGCCCAAAACAGCCTCTAAAATCGGCAGTTGAGTATAACAACCATTCCACTAAATGGAAACTTATAAAAATATATATAATATATATCCAAAATATTTTGTGATATAAAAAATAGATAATATAATTTGTAAGATGCAAGGATCTATTTTTAGATCAAATAATACATTAAGTAGTGGGATGATTATTTTTTCAGGTGTCTTTATGAGGTTAGTGGGTGACTAGTGCAAGGTATCATTAATTCTCATGGGAATCAAGTTTAGAATTTATATGTTTTATTTATTTAGACTACAACTACTATGGAATAGTATAGCTTAATTTCAAGGTCAAACCCATGGAGATATGTGATCCCTAGTATGAAACATCAATTCAAAATTCAAGATTATTGATTTAGAAGATTGAAAATGATATAAATATAATGGAAAGAACTCTAATAGATGACATCATACTAATTTTTTATAAATTTTTTATCATGAGATAGTTAAAATTGTAGTGTTATTAATAAATGGACTTTATTGTTGTTAGAATTTATTCTAAGTAAACCCTAGGTTTATTATTTACTCTCTAATTACTAAAATAGACTTTTCTTATGGTCAAGAACTTGGATTCAATTAGAATTTAGGTGATTCAAATCTATATTTAAATATAGCTACTAAAACTCAATCATAATCAAGAAATCATTTAAGTAACTAGTTCTTTCATTAAATAAAAATTCATCAATCCATAAACATTGATCACGCACAAATAAAGAATAAAGGATGTATAAGAATATATAAATACATAAACCCAATAAAAATAACTCTAAAAACAAAAGAAAAAAAATCAATCAATCACATTTATTACAAAACTTAGCATAATAAGTTTACCCCTCTCATGTTTTTGTTGCATTATATGTAGTAGTTTTAGAACCACCCAAATTCCAAAATCTCAAATACAGAACAAGGTTACCAGAAGATTTGAAATAAATTGATGTAATGGAAAGGAGTACCTAGAATCTATAATCCACCCAACATAGTCATGTAACTTAACCCTACACCATCCAAGACTCTTATACACTCAGAGTGGACATCCTAAGTGAAACAAGAAATAAACAAATCTAAATCACTTAATGAAAGAACACAAGGATTAACATGGTTTATAAAAAGTCCTAATATATGGGAAACAACAACTTCACTGGAAAAATAAATAATAGATTTTAATGGAATAACTAACTCCAAAGTACAAGCTAACAAAATCATAGGCTTAATAGAAAATAATTTTACCATACAAATAGTCCACATCACTAATTTATAGCATCTAAATTCTGTTAATTCATGTTACACCACCATATAAAATCTATGTGGATAATTACAATTAGATATAATCATCATGGGAATCCCTCTACTCAGTCAAAGGTAACAATTTCCTCAACTAGTACTTCTATTGAATAATATGCGGTTCTAAATACTCCATGAGTTTAAATTTTTGTATCATCCTGAAGACTCTTACATATCAATGGGATTAACTCTTACCCAAGTACTTTGTGTCTCTACACACCTGTATCAGTGCCAAGATTTTGATAAACATCCTCCATCTTTGGCACATTCATCTATGCCTAGACTTACCACCATTACAGTTACTAGTTCTAGACTTCTAGTTCAACAACCACTTTGTATCTAGAATAGTATGAAATTTTGGAAGATACTCATTTCTAGAAGCTTTAATACTTAGATAAAAAATAATTACACACACCAAAACTAACAATATACCACTTGAGAATAATTTTACTAGCTTTAACACCAATCTTTCTAGGTCATAAGTACTACATTTTGTAACACTCTTTTTTATTTACCTCTTTCCAGTCTGTCAGAGATTCTGAGATCATAAGGCCTCCAAGTTATTTAATCCCTACTAAAGTGAAAAAATAATTAAAATTTCCCTAAACTATGACATTATTCATCATATCATACATATTTTAATTCCTTTAAACCTTACATAGTTCAAACACCCCATCTTCCACAAGCTTCTATATGAAGTGGCATTTCACTTTAATGTGCTTCATTCAGGACTAAAAATTCATATTTTTAGCTAATTGGATCATGATTTGTCTCTCATAAAAAAACATATTAAACTCTTTCCTTCATATGATATCATACAATATACCCTTCAACTATATAAACTCCTTCACTGCATCAATAATTATAATGTAATCAACTTTCATGATTAATACTGTAAATACCTATTATAACTAGTACATTCATCTCTCAACAATTCCTATGAAAGTAAACACAAAACAAATGGTGTTATTTTATGAATCTGAATCACACCCAAAGTCAACATTTAAAAACCATTATAATGGATTATCTATTCCAAAAAAGTTCAAAATTTGTTGGGCCTTTGAGATATTGTAAAATCCACTTGATGGCCTCCAAATGTTCCTTTTGTGGGTATTCTTCAAATTTTTTTACCACACCTACCACTTAAGTGATATTTGGTGTTGGTCGGAGTGGATACTCAAGAGGGGGGTGAATTGAGTTCCAATTAAAATTTCTGTTAAAAACTATATGATTAAAATCCCCCAATTCAAAACATCCCAGTCAATCAAGGTAGTAGAAATATAAATGTTCAATTGGTCAACAGGTTTCTCAAAGGTTGATTAGTCCTTAGTTGAATCAATTTATAACACCAATTCAACTTTTGAAATAATTTTTCTGAATTAAAAAAATACACACACTAACCAAAACTAACTATCAAAGTGTAAGAAAAAACAGTTTTATGTTTAAGAAAATATAAGCAGCGGTTAATATCAAAATAGAGTATATGAGGATTTTCACAAAAATGTAAACAAGATGTTTAGTCTCAAGCCAAGACCAAATCCTCTCCACTTGGTGATCACTTGTCACCAAGCAGTTTATATTAAAAATTGATACACAGCTTGTATCGGGCTTTACAATAGTTTTCAAAAACTGTCCAGGGAACACACCCTCTACCACTGTTCTTCATGGGAAATACAAACAGCACATACCACACATGGTCTCTTCCATAGTTATATGTGGGAAACAAAAATAGGTGAAGTTTGATGTGAGGATATTCAGTATCCTCCAATTTAAGAACGGGAGATAGTGTGTTCAATATACTGACACACTTCTCACATATGTAAAAGAAAGAAACACAATAGAGAAGTTATGATGAGAAAGAGTTTAAAAGCCTCTATGTGTTTGCAATTCTGCTCTTGACTCCTTGGAATGAGAAATGTTGAAGTTTGAGTCAATCTCTGGAAGTTGTTTCCAAAACAGAGTGTCGTAACTCCAGGTTCTAGCTTTCAGTGTTCTACTTCTGATGTTGATCAAGAGTTGATGAATTACAGAAGGTAGGAATGAGTTTATCCCAGAATTATCTTCGTAAATCTTGTGGGTCTTTTTGTGTTAATGTTGGATGGTTCGGCTTTTTGATCTGGTGAGTAAGCTCTATCACACTTCTCATGCAACCCTTTCTTCATGTCCGTGTATATATTGCTTGTATTTGTCACGTTGTATGTCTTTTTCTTGTATCACTTTTCACTTTTTATATTGGAGGTCTAATAATGGGAATGAGTAGATCACGTGTAATCTTTCGCATACCTCGTACAGTCCCATGTATTGTCTCCTGAAACATTTACAATCAGCATTAATTAATATCAGAGCATTTATTTTATCAAATATGACTGTTAGAAAAATATCAGTAATTTTACAAAGTATGGAAGGATAAGTTTCGGTAGACTGGTAACGGTAGCCTTCATATCGGTAAGCTTCAACGGTAGGTGCACATCGGCAATCTTCAACTGTAACCTTTAACAGTATGCTTACACCGGTGACCATGTAATGGTGACCTTGTAGCGGTGACCTTATAACTATCACCTTGTATCAGTGACCATGTAGTTGTAACCTTGTAATGGTGACCATGTAGTTGTAACCTTGTAGCGGTGACCATGTAGCTATAACCTTGTAATGGTAACCTTGTACCAGTGACCTCTGTATCGGTAACCTTGTAATGGTAACCTTGTAGCGGTAATCTTGTAACGATGACCTTTGTAGTGGTAACCTTGTAGCGGTAACCTTGTACTTAGATAAATTCTACACTATAAGCTTAACCAATCAAGCAGTGAGATTGAGAGTATATGAATATTACTCTATAGGAATAGTAAACATTAATGAAACATAATTAGAATATAATGAAGACATGGTTCTCACTTAAATGAAAACAAGATTTGGGATTATTGAAATTTGATTTTGGTATTATCAAACCAATGATTTGGGATTATCAAAAAAATGATTCGGGATTATCAAAATAGGTGAGTCCAAAAATCTCCCCCTTTTTTATAATCACAAATTATGTCATTGAAGCTTTAGATTTAAGAGTTTTGAATAAAGGTTAAGCACATCTTCTAATGTCATTGAATCTATAGATTTAAGTTTTGAATATTTTCTCCCCCGTGAATGACTTCTCCCCTTTAATATTTTCTCCCCTTTGTGATTAACAAAAAGCATAAATAAGAAAAAGAAATAAAGAAGAGGGTTTGTATTAATAACATAGGAGTACATTATATAAAAAGAGATACACCAATCTCTATCAACTAAGACAGTCCACACTCAATCCACATCAGACATGCCCATAGGAGATTTGTCCTTGGAAACTGAGGATACAGGTTCTGAAGGTGGAGGGATAGGCCGATAGATGGCAGTGTGTATGGTAGGAGGAGCAGGTATTGAGGCATCAATAGACCTATAATGAGTAGATCTATGAGTAATCATTGGGTTCAGACTTCTGATGGCCTGGGAAGGAGTCATCAAAGGTGCAGTACTGGTGGAACCTGAAGCAGCTGAAGAAGCAAGCAGAGTAGGAGGAACTATGATTAGAGTGCAGTCCACATGGAGGAAAGGTAATAGAAGATTCCTGAATTCCATAATGATATTGCCACCTCTCTCCATATCAGAAATAAAATCTTCCTTATTCTCCATGAATTTTTCCAAAGAATGAGTCGATTACCTGAGTCTGTTAACTTGATCCTTAAAGGCATGAGTGACAGGTGGGATCCTTAATTTCTCCAACAACAATTTAAAGTGACCATCCATCTGATGCTTGGTGTAAACCCATTTGTATTATAAGTAAACTTGATCCTTGATGGCCTTCTGATCCTGAGTAGATTCCCTTAGATAGTCCCCCACAATCTTATGAATTTTTCTAGTAATGGAAATGACCTGAGAATCTGAGGAACTCCCTCCAGAGAACTTTTCCACTTCTTCTCTGACAATAGATCTGAAATCCTCAATGTCAATTGGAGGAGAAGCTGAAGTGGAAGCAGATGCACATAGAGGTTACAGAGAGAAAGCCATTGTCTCCTTGAAAGATTTGGTCAATCCACTGATGAGCCTTTTGACATCATCATCATTCCATTTCACGTGTGTTTCCATAGATTTATTAAAATCCTCAAACACTGTAACCATTTGTTTAACCACACTTTTGAAATATGCAAGGTAGATGTCCACCTGAGTCCTTGAAACCATATAACCATCTAATTTGGAAATAGACTGTCTCACTAAAACCGTAGACTCTTCCAACTCACTGATTTGACTCTGGAATTTCCTTAATTCTTGGAGTAGAGTAGATTTAATACTGAAGTGCATTTTGGATAACTCAGATGCTAAATGATCATGAGCTAGACCAATAGCCATTTCCACCTCTAAGGACCTATCCTTATACATTCTCTACAGGTCGAATTTCAGGGATTCAAGATCTGCCTTTCTGACATAGTCTTGAGGGAAAGAGGTTTCTGGAGGGACAAAATTGAGTTTTGGAACTAAGGGTCTTCTTTTGGGCCTCTCATCTTCTGAGTCATCATAGTCTAGTCCCAACACCAGAAACTCAGGGTCCTCAGACCGGCCTTCAATCTTATGTACAATAGCAACTGAACCTGTAATAGCAGGTTCCTCCCCCTCAATGGGAGCAATCTCCTAATTGGCCATATTCATTTCCTCCAGACCTCCTTGATCAACTGCATTATCAGGAAGGCTCACTTCCACTTCCTTCTCAGAATCTTCAACTACCTCCAAAACAGGTCCAGAATCAACCGAATCACCAGATTCTTCTTCTCCACTTTCTATCCTTTCTGTATGTCCTATTAGAGGACTAAGACTTAGACATTCCTCTACATTTTCAGTAGAAGCTATCTCAATTTCATCATGTCTTGGTTCTGAGTCCCCATCCTCATATGAGGTATCTCTAACTTCTCTTAAGACAATTCCATCCCCTTCTTCTTCACTAGTTTCATTATCATTGTCCTTTAGAATATTCTCCCTTCTAGGTAGTCTCTTTGGTGGGCTAGGCTCAACAAATGATATAGTAGTCGTATGAGGATTGGAGGGAAGGTCAGGGTCACTACTAACATCTATAGGAGAGTCCTCTCTTTCTTTCACAGCAGAAACTTCCTCTTCTTCTAAATCTGAATAAGCAAGATCTACTTCATCGAGCTTAAGAACAGGGTCTCTCTTATTCTTAGGCCTAGTAGGATAAGTCACAAGATTAAACTTTTCATACACCTTAGCCTCATCATTAACCCATCTCTGCATCCATGGATTCTAGTTAGTCTTCATCAGCTTTCAAATCACTTTGGTGATGCAATGGTTGTCTTTCATAACAACAGTTTCTTCCTTATCTCCAGCAACTACTTTCACTTTCAACATAAGAGATATCAGCTTGGCATGGAATAGGGCATTGGATTTGGAACTAGGATTGGTCATATCTTTCAACTGATCCATCAGAAACCTACACAGGTTGATCTTATGTCTATGATTCATCAAATACAGTATGAATATGTCCTAATACTTCAAAACAGCGAAGTACCCTCTCCTGGGACTTATCACATGCTGAATAAATTTGAAAAGAATCTTATCTTCTCCTGCCATTTCAGCAGCAATGAATTTCCTAGGAATTCGATTCCCTATCAATTAAGCTAAATATTCTTCATAGTATAAGAACTCAATAGTGGGAGGCACCACTTTTGATTAATAGTCATAAATTCCTTCATGAGGAATCCTTAAACAATCAGCCCACTCAGCATAGGAGAAACTTACATTTACTCCATTTACTCTGGAAGTCATCCAGTACTCATTCTTAGACTGTCCAAAGTTTATATACTCGTAGAATTCCTTATCCAACTTCGGTTAATAGGGTCCATTGTTTTTTTCAAAACATTCAACCTAGCCCTGAGCTTCTAGTGCCTTAAGTACTAATGATCAGCTCGACAGTAGCCACTCTGAGCTTTATTCCTTCTCAACTACTATTTCCCTATTCAATAAATGCAGGTTAAGTATATTTTCCACTGCCTGGATTCCACTACTCGACTTGACTCTAGGTATCTTAGGATTAGGAGCATCTCCTTCATCAACAACCAATGGCCTTTTGACTCTTTCCATTGATCTTGATCGGTTCAAGGTTTCAGTAGAGGTTTAGGTTCTGATATTTGAGAGCAAGAGGTTCGGGAGAGGGTTTGATGTGGATCGAAATGTGGTCTATGTTCTGTTTTTATCATTTAGGGATTGAAAAAGTAAAACGGATAAAATAAATAAGTAATAGTAGAAAACATTTCAGATTCTGATTGAGATCACACAAAATGCAAAGTCCCAGACTTCGAATGTCTATCGGTAAGGAAGTATCGGTAGGCTATAATGGTGAGGTGCTAACAGTGAGGTGAAACGGTGAGGTGATAACAGTGAGGTGCAATGGTGAGGTGCTAACAGTGAGGTGATAATAGTGAGGTGCTAAAAGTGAGGTGCTAACAGTGAGGTGCTAACAGTGAGGTGTAATGGTGAGGTGCTAAGAGTTAAAAATTAATCATCCCTAATTCATGTTTGATGTAGTTTAACCTCTCTGAATTTAAAGTATTTGTGAATATATCATCTAATTAATGTTCAGTACCAATTAATTCAAGAGTGATATCACCTCTTTGATAATGATCTCTCAAGAAGTGACGTCTTACATCAATATGCTTTTTCCTAGCATGAGATACTGGATTTTTAGAAATGTTAATAGCACTTGTATTGTCACAATTTATATAGACATGTTTGAATTGATATCCATATTCTAGAAAAGTATGTTTCATCCACAAAATTTGAGCAAAACAACTACCAACAGCTATATATTCATCCTCAGTAGTAGATAATGCAACAGAATTCTATTTCTAACTACACCATGATACTAGTGACTTGCCTAAAAGGTAACATGTTCCAGAGGTTCTCTTTCTGTCTAACTTGAAACTAGAAAAGTCAGTATCAGAATAACTAATCAGATCAAATTATTACCTTCTTGGATAAAATATTCCTAAGTTGGTAGTATATTTGAGATATTTGAAAATCCTTTTAACAGCATTTAAATGAGATTCTTTGGGATTAGATTGAAAGTGAGAACATGTCATGACCCATCCCCTGGGGCCCGTACTGTGACTACCCCAAGCCCGCCTTCTAGGCCAGGGGCTGGTGACTAGCACCAAAGGCGTAATTCCCTAAAACTGGGAAGGCATTTCCTTTATAAACTATAAACAAACACAACAGAGCACACAGCTAGATACAAAACACTAAGTAAAACTGTATAACAAAAGAGTACTGAAAAGTAAAGGGGTCGAAAATAAAATCCCAACTATAAAGTACAAGGAAACTGGAAATACATGTACAACTAAAGAAAGGAAAAATAGTTGTTGGGTCGTCCTCCAAGATTCCTACCTGAAGGGTAGGTACAGATAGCCTCCTCAGCACTCCACATCTGTCAGTCTCCTCCGTGTACCGATTCTTCGTAAGGTCCACCTCTGGGTACCATCCAGTCCTGGTAATTTCAGCCTCATTCAACGTTGTCTGTCATCTACATCCAACACAACAAGGTGTGAGCATAGACCATGTAGGGGTGAGTATAACGATACTCAGTAGGTACCCTGAGACCCTCAAGGTCTCACAAAATCCAACAAGGATAAACTAAAAGGTATGAAATCAATAGATAACCCCACTTAGGTATATGCCCATACATATACCTAAGTTATCAATTAATCCATATCAATCATGAGGTAAACACAAACGTTACTGACTCAGCTCACATAGGTATACAACTTATGTATAGAGATAGAGATGATTAGATGTAGCCACTGAATCATCTACTTTTTCGAACCAATGTAGGATCCTAGTACAGAAATCAGAGTTATCGAACCCATGTAGGATCCAGGAAAAGTAGTCAGAGCTGTCGAACCCATATAAGATCCAGGAATAGTAGTCAGAGCTGTCGAACCCACGTAGGATCCAGGAATAGTAGTCAGAGCTGTCGAACCCACATAGGATCCATGAACAGTAGTCAGAGTTGTTCAACCCAAATAGGATCCAGGAACAGTAGTCAGAGCTGTCGAACCCATGTAGGATCTAGGAATAGTAGTCAGAGCTGTCGAACCCACGTAGGATCCAGGAATATTAGTCAGAGCTGTCGAACCCACATAGGACCCAGGAATAGTAGTCAGTCCATGTAGGATCCCTTTATCACAAAGCAGCCAGCCACAGAGTCCATGCATAAAGCACGCTTGATTCCAGGAGGGTTCGCTCCTCAAGCTAAGTGTCGATACATCAACTATCACTAAGGACCAAGAAAAATTTATCTCAAAGGTCCACCACATCAAAGAGTTCTCAACCAAATAGACGGCTTGTTAATCGGATTCTCGGTCTGAGAGTTATTAGTCTTTTAGTCTCGGGGGGCCTAGTTGGATTTGTACACGATCCAACCTAACTGTATCTCAACTATACCCCAAACACCAGTGGGGTATACTAAAAGGGACCTTCAAGCTCCAAGATTACTAGAACCATTGACGGTTCATCAAACAGACGTCTGGTGCCAAAGATATGGCCAAAATAAAGTAAAGGGTCGGTAGTAGGCCCGGGTCCGGTCCGACCCGGTCGGACCGACCCGGCCTGGCCCGTTGGGCAGGTTGGCTCGTTGGGTTCGGCCCGGCCCACTGGGCCTCGCCTAGCCGGCCGCAAGGGCGGTTTGGCCCGGAGGGGGGGGCACGTAGGTGGCTTACCCCGGTGGCGTAAAGTCGGCTTGGCCCGGAGCACTGTGAGGGGCGCGGTTCGGGTGGCTTAGACTGGGAGTCTAGGGCTGGTTCGGGTGGCTAGGCTCGGGTGGTCGGCGGGCAGCCAAGAGTCGGGAGGCACGGGTCGGCATGGTTCGGCCAAGGCACACAAGATTCCGGTGGAAACTGGGAGTCGGGAGGTGCGGGCCAGCGTAGTTCGGCCAAGTCGCAAGGAAGGTCGGTGGTGGTCGGGATCCAGGAGATGCGGGTCGGTGCGGTTCGGTCGGGACGCACTAGAGGTCGACGACAGCAGGGAGTCGGGAGGTGCGGGACGACGTGGTTCGGCCGGGGCGCACGGGAGGCTGGCGGTGGCTGAGAGCTGGGAGGTGCGGGTCGAGGCGGGTTGTGGAGACTGCGGGTAGCGTGTTCGTTGCCTGTCGCCTTCGTCGCCTCTTCGTTTCATCGCCATGTCGAAGAACATCACAAACAAGATCAACGGAGGGAGTCAAGCCATGTTAGTTTGGCCTGTAACCTCCGCGTTTAGGGTGATAGCAATCGGTTCATAAGAACGAAGCACAAAATCCCACCCACAAAAGGAAAACATCCTCCTTCTTCATTTTGAAAGAAAGGAAGAACATAGTACTTAAATGAAATTAAACCCCTACCTTGCTCGTAGTTCGACGATGGAGTCACGAGGGAGAAGATGGATCATTGGGAAAAGATGGACATCGGTGTTGTCGGTGTTTTCCACGATCGTCAGTTTGTACGCCGGCTCATCATAGTTGAATACGTCCTACGTCGAAGGAGGTTCCAAGGAATAAAGTCGAAGATGCTCCTCACCAGTGTTCTTTATTGGAAGAATGCGTTCTTCGCTCTTCGTTGGCGAGATCTTTTCTCCCTAGGCTCTCTCTCTTCTCCCAAGTTCCACCAAAAGACAAATGCCAACCAAAATAATAGATTATTTTTATCTATTATTTAATTTTTGGCACAAAATTCAAATTGGTTAATTAATTAAAAGTGTTGGCCTAGTTAATTAATGAGGAGGATTTTTCACATTAAGTGTTAGGGGAGTTGAAGAGGCTCCCCTACACTTAGTGGAAAATTTGAGGGTTTCTCCCCATTAATGGGGAGTTTCAAGGGGGTTTAAAACCCAGGTGGTCCCCACCATAATTAACATGAAGAGGAGGTTAGGTTCAGGTGGGCCCCACCACCATATCCTCTCATGAGAGGTTAAGGTGTGGTGGTCTCCACCTCCAACTTCCATATGGAGGATTTAACCAAAAAAATAAAAATAAAGCTACATAACTTTATTTTTATTTAATTCTTTCACAAAAAACCCAAAAACTAAATTTTATTCTCAACCCAATTTCGTCGAGGTGAAAGTCTTCTTAAGCGAATACTGGTGTTGTGAGTTCAACAGTTCCCTCGGATTTCAATTCCGAGCACCGGTTCAAAAGTTACAAAATGTCGCTCGCACGTTTACTGAACGTACCCAAAAAAAAGTTTGGAAAATTATTATCAGTCACCCTCAACCCGCACCGGTCAAGGTTAGGATCTGCCTAGTTGAAATATGCCCCAAAGAACCCAATGGTACTCTCATATTTTTAATCTGAGTTACCGTTTAGAAGTTATTAATTTTACAATAAAAATAATTGTCACTTAATTATTTTATTTACGGTCAAAAACTAACTTTCTCTTGTGGCCCGTACCAGCCAAAGTTAGTGTCTGCTTAAAGAATGCATACTCTATCGAGTTCAGTGGTGGTATCTAATATTTAATCTGAGTTACCGTTTGTGAGTTATAATAATTTTAAAAATAAAATAATTTATTTAATTATTTTATTTACGATTATGCCATTTTGTGTTTTCTCATAGGAGGCCCATGCCGACTAATCTTAAGTTGCATCTAGGGTAAACCCGCCATTCTGAGCACAATGGTGCCCTCATATTTCTGATCCAAGTTATTGTTTAAGATTTATTCCACTTTTTTAGGAAAACTGCTTAAGTGTGTTAACTTCAACTCAACAAAACTTTGACGGATCATTCTGGGCACTCCGGGCCTCGGAATCACACGCCGTCAGATTTCGTGGACTCATAAAATTTCCCTTATATTTAAAAAAATTACATGGAAATTCTGGGTCTTTACATTGTCCCCACCTTAGGGCTCTATGTCCCCATAATCCACAACTCAAACTAAGGGAACAAGTGGTGGTACTGAGCACGCATCTGAGCCTTCCGCTCCCATGTGCTCTCCTAGAGGTTCTAATGCTGCTAGCGAATGTGCACTAGATATATCGACCATCCATGAAGGACCTGCTCTTTTCGATCCCCAATCTCTACTAAAACCTCCGTAAAAGTCTTCCCAATGTGGATGTTGAGCTCGCCATGGTCGAAGATGTGGGAAGGGTCGTGCACGTATCTCCTCAGCTGTGATATATGGAAGACGTCGTGTAACTGGTGCAACTGAGGTGTAAGAGCTAAGAAGTATGTCACCTCGCCAACTTTGCTGAGGACCTAGAAAGGTCCGATGAACCTCAGAGATAACTTGTCGCCTCGGACAAATCTCTGCAAACCTCATCGAGGTGAGGCCCGTAAAAAGACATGGTCACCATCCTCACACTCCAGAGGTATATGTCTCATGTCAGCATATGACTTCTGCCTGCTCTGTGCAGTCTTCATCTGCTCCTGGATGATATGCACTTTCTCTGTGGTAGCCTATACCATCTATGGTCCCATGATTGTTAACTCCCCTGGGTCAATCTATCACAGAGGTGATCTGTAAGGTCACCCATACAATGCCTAAAAAGGTTTCATCCAAATGGTGGAGTGATAGTTGTTGTTGTATGAAAACTCCACCAAAGGTAAGTGATTCTCCCAGCTATGATCTAAGTCAAGGACACAAGCACGCAGCATGTCCTCGAGGGTCTAAATAGTCCGCTCAGTCTGACCATCCGTCTGAGGATGGAAGGCGGTGCTCAAATAAAGCTACATCCCGAAAGCTTCCTATAACCCCTTACATAGTCGGGAAGTAAAATGTGTGTCATGATCGGAGACAATCATCGAAGGTACTCCATATATCCACACAATCTCTTGCACATAGAGGCATCCCAAGCTCTCTACTGAACCCTGCCCTCTAATCGGTAGGAAGTGGGCCGACTTGGTGAGTCGGTCGACGATCACCCAGATCGAGTCATGACCTCTGAATGTACGTGGAATTCATGTCACAAAATCCATGGATATCCCATCCCACTTCCACTCTAGTACCTATAAAGGCTGAACCAAGACTGTTGGTACCTGATGCTCTGCCTTCACTTGCTGACAAGTAAGGCAACGAGAGACAAACTCTGCTACTTCCTTCTTTATTCTCGACCACTAGTGCTGTCGTTGGAGGTCCTGGTACATATTCGCCACTCCTAGATGTACTGCTAGAGGAGATTTGTGGAACTCCCTC
Organism: Viscum album; assembly: GCA_963277665.1. NCBI lineage: Eukaryota > Viridiplantae > Streptophyta > Magnoliopsida > Santalales > Viscaceae > Viscum > Viscum album. Next base: position 1,952,875,781 of record OY728153.1, on the reverse strand, counting down.
AACAATTCCTACAGAAGTGACATTGGTACCATGGTACATCCTCTGTTGAGGATGATATGCTCCCCACCTTCAGAAAATCCATCAGGTGCCTGTTCTGTGGATATCTGAGCACGCCGTGTCTCGCAGTCAATGTCCCCACGTTGCGCCTCCCTGACTCGTTGAAGGAGTGGGGGAGTGACTGTAAGAAACTAAAGAAAATATGCTCATTCTTGATCCATAAAGGATATATGCAAAGTGGCTAGCTTCTTTGTCACCTCACTCAGCAGATGCAGGCCAGACCTCCTGTTGAGTGCTTCTGCTACCATGTTCCCATTTCTAGGAGTATAGACTATCTCAAAGTCAACTTCTACTACCACGAGGGTGAGGTTTCCTGACTCACGAGTGATTGGTTTCACCCTCCTATGCATGATTTTATCCTATACTTCATGGGTTTCCTTTTTCACCGACCAAGGAAACCCCCACCCCAATGTTGTAGATAAACCACAACCTCTTTGACTAATATAGTCAATCTGAGTGTGAACTATGGATGTCAATCCCAAACCCAAAGTAACGGCGTAAGGCCTTGACATTTCCACCAAGAGGTTCCAACTGAAACTCTCACCTCAAGGGTCAGATCACACCATCATCCTAAGTGTGATTATCGAGTCTCCTCCCAAAGGTAACTCCAGACGTGATGGTCAAGTCAACGGTTTAACCGAAAACTCTAGGTCCTGGACAAGATTCGTGGAAGAAAGGAATTATTGGTACCTATGTATATTGATACAGTAGCTAGTAGTATACATAGACCGTACCTCGAATCATTCCTAGAGCCCTTGGGTTGCATTCCTTGACTGCATGCAACAACTCTCTTCCTCTGTCCTCTAACTCCCTGAGCCTGGCAGGGTCCACAAAAAGGGGGTGGTTATAACATGTCAAAAATTACACCACCACATGCTTCTCTCCTAGCTCTGCTTCCACGTCTGCTGCCCTACAAATTCATATGTCCCTAACACATCCTCTTCCTAAAACATTTTACATGCCCAAGTCTCTGAGACTGCCCCTATTTCCCTACTTTCCCACTGCTAACATTCACTGGATGTATCCATTCATCCAAAGAACATTCAACCACAAAGGTTATCTCTATAACCCTAGCATAAGTATGAATGCATAGAGGAATAGTGCTAGATCATATTTCCTTTAAACACACCTCACTCGGAAGTTCAAGCCTTGAAGCACAGATTGTATCGTATTCATCCAGTACTAGGAAAGATCAGTATGCCTCGATGAATACTCAGCTACCGACATGTTGTCCTGCCAAAGTTGTAGAAGTTCTAGAGAACTCTCATCCACCTCCTTGATCCAGTCCTCATCCGCCTATGATTCGAGCTCACCTCGGAACCTGAGGGGTATCTGATACTGAAACATGTGTAAGGCATTAATCCTATATGTGTCCTCTACCAGTACTGCCGGTTGTAACTGCTGACCAACAGGTAGTGATATAGCTGACACACTACCCGAAGGTACTATCTCGGGTAATGGTTCACATACTGAAGCCTCATCACTATGTGGACCATACTCAAGGTCTCTCAATGAAAAGGTCTAGTAGCTAAGATCACCATCTACTCTACTGGTATCTCAACTAGGTGGAAATCTCTAGCAATCGCTCCAGCCATCCCTCAGCTGCAAGGGAATCTGTCTCGCCTAGAAACCACATAGGCCTCTACAGTTGGAACTCGTGCAACGTGCTCAGTCGTCATGCACCATTCGTTAGTGTGGCTGGTGGTATCTTCTGCCGAATGTGTGGTGGTGCTGCTGGTACACCACCTGAAGGTGCCAACATAGTAAGAGGGCCCTACACTGGAGCCTCGTCGCTCGGTGGGTTGTCAATGTGTACAACTCTTGGAACTCTAACTGGATGTCTAAGTGGAGGCATCCTAAAAGAAACAGATGCAACATGGTCAAAAAGTTATACTTGGTGAGATGACCTGGTGATTTAACTTTAAAAATCACAAATAAAACACACACGCAATCAGTGTTTTCATGCACTGAGTTGGAAATCATGAGTCAGGGTCCTGGTGTATGCATACGTCAGTCGCCGCACCGACACTAGACTCCCTAAACTGAGAACCACACTCACTACCCTTAACATTATTTCTTCATAGAAAAGAAAGATCAGAGTCCTCAAATCTGCGGTAGAACCAACTCCTCTGATACCAATTTGTCACGACCCATCCCTCGGGGCTTGTGTCCTGACTACCTCAAGCTTTCCTTCCATAGGCCAGGGGCTGGCGATTAGCACCAAAGGCGTAATTCCCTAAAACTGGGAAGGCATTTCCTTTATAAATTGTAAACAAATACAATAGAGCACATAGCTAGATACGAAACACTAAGTAAAACTGTATAAAAAAAGAGTACTGAAAATTAAAGAGGCCAGAAATACAAGCCCAACTGTAAAGTAAAAGGAAACTGGAAATACATGTACAACTAAAGAAAGGAAAAACAGCTTCTGGGTCATTCTCTGGGATTCCTACCTAAAGGGTAGGTACAGATAGCCTCCTCAGCACTCCATGTCCGTCAGTCTCCTCCATTTACCGATTCATCATAAGGTCCACCTTCAGGAACCGTCCAGTTTTAGTACTCGCAGTCTCAGTCAGCGATGTCCATCGTCTGCATCCAACACAACGAGGTGCGGGCACAGCCCATGTAGGGGTGAGTATAATGATACTCAGTAGGGACCCCGAGACCCTCAAGGTCTCACAAAATCCAACAATGATAAACCACAAAATATGAAATCAATAGATAACCCCACTTAGGTATATTCCCATAGATATACCTAAGTTATCAAGTAATCCATCTCAATCATGAGGTAAACACAAAAGTTACTGACTCAACTCACACAGGTATACAACTTATGTAGAGAGATAGATATTATTAGATGTAGCAACTAAATCATCTACTCTGTTGAACCCACGTAGGATCCTGGTAAGGAAATCAGAGCTGTCGAACCCACGTATGATCTAGGAATAGTAGTCAGAGCTGTCGAACCCACGTAGGATCCAGGAACACTAGTCAGAGCTGTTGAACCCATGTAGGATCCAGGAACAGTAGTCAGAGCTTTCGAACCCATGTTGGATCTAGGAACATTAGTCAGAGCTGTCGAACCCACGTAGGATCCAGGAATGGTAGTCAGAGTTATCGAACCAACTTAGGATCCAGGAACATTAGTCAGTCCACGTAGGATCCCTTTATCACAAAGTAGCTAGCCATAGGGTCCCTGCACAAAGCACTCTTGATTCTGGGAGGGTTCTCTCCTCAAGCTAAGTGTTGATACATCAACTATCACAAAGGCCCACGAAGAAGTATCTCAAAGGTCTTCCACATCAAAGAGGTCTCAATGCAACAGACGGTGAGTAAATCGGACGTCTGGTCTGAGAGTTATTAGCCTTTTATTCCCGGGGGCCCTGTTGGATTCATGCACGATCCAACCTGAAAGCATCTCAACTATACCCCAAACACCAGTGGGGTATACTCAAAGGTACTGTCAAACTCCAAGATTACCAGCACCGCTGACGGTTCGTCAAACGGACGTCTGGTGCCAAAGATATTGCCAAAAAAAGTAAAGGGTCGGTAGTAGGTGCGGGTCTGGTCCGACTCGGTCAGACCGACCCGGCCCAACTTAGTCTGGGCCGACCCGGTTCGGGTTAACCTGGCCTGACCCATTGGATTCGGCCTGGCCCATTTGGTAGGCTGGCCCGTTGGGTTCGGTTGGGCCTACTGGGCCCAGCCCAGCGGGCCACGAGGGCGGTTCGGCCCGGAGGGGGGCCATGTAGGCAGCTCGGCCTGATGGTGTGGAGCCGGTTTGGCTCGTAGCACCGCGAGGGGTGTGGTTTGGGTGGCTCGGACCAGGAGGCTGGGGCCGGTTTGGGTAGCTCAGCCCGAGAGGCCAAGACCGGTTCGGGTGGCGCGGACCGGGAGGCCGGCGGGCTGCAGGGAGTCGGGAGGCGCGGTTCGTCCAGGGCGCACAGGAGGTCGCCGGCAGCTAGGAGCCTGGAGGCGCAGGCCGGTGCAGTTCGTCCAGGGCGCATGGGAGGTCGACGGTGGCCAGGAGCCGGGAGGCGCAGGCCGGCGCGGTTCGGCCAGGGCGCACAGGAGGTTGGCAGAATCTGGGAGCCAGGAGGCGCAGGCTGGCACGGTTTGGTCGGGGCGCACGGGAGGTCGGCGACGGCCAGGAGCTGAGAGGCACGGGCTGGCACAGGTTGTGAAGACCGTGGGTAGCACGGTCGTTTCCTATCACCTTTTTCACCTCGTCGTTTCATCGTCATGCCGAAGAACATCACAAACGAGGTCGACGGAGGGAGTCAGGCCATGTTAGTTTGGCCCGCACCCTCCGTGTTTAGGGTGATAGCAATCGGTTCATAAGAATAAAGCACAAAAACCCACCCACAAAATGAAAACATCCTCGTTCTTCATTTTGAAAGAAAGAAAGAACATGGCACTTAAATGAAATTAAACCCCTACCTTGCTCGTAGTTCGTCGACAGAGTCGTGAGGGAGAAGACGGATTGCTGGGAAAAGATGGACGTCGGTGTCGTCGGTGTTTTCCTCGATCGTTGGTTTGTGCTCCAGCTAGTCATAGTTGAATACATCCTACTTTGAAGGAGGTTTTGAGGAAGAAAGTCGAAGACGCTCCTCACTGGCATTCTTCATTGGAAGAACGTGTTCTTCGTTCTTCATTGGCGAGAGCTTTTCTCCCTAAGCTCTCCCTATTCTCCCAAGTTCCACCAAAAGACAAATGCCAACCAAAATAATAGATTATTTTTATCTATTATTTAATTTTTGGCACAAAATTCAAATTGGTTAATTAATTAAAAGTGTTGTCTCAATTAATTAATGAGGAGGATTTGGCACATTAAGTGGTAGGGCAGTTGAAGAGGCTCCCCTACACTTAATGAAAAATTTGAGGGTTTCTCCCCATTAATGGGGAGTTTCAAGGGGGTTTAAAACCCAAGTGGTCCCCACCATAATTAACATGAAGAGGAGGTTAGGTTTGGGTGGTCCCCACCACCATAACCTCTCATGGGAGGTTAAGGTGTGGTGGTCCCCACCTCCAACTTCTACATGGAGTCTTTAACCAACAAAATAAAAATAAAGCTACACAACTTTATTTTTATTTAATTATTACACTAAAAACCCAAAAACTAACTTTTATTATCAACCCACTACCATTGAGGTGAAAGTCTCCTTAAGCGAATACTGGTGTTGTGAGTTCAACGGTGCCCTCGGATTTCAATTCCGAGCACCGGTTCAAAAGTTACAAAACGCCGCTCACGCGTTTACTGAACGTTCCTAAAAAAAGTTCGGAAAATTATTATCAATCACCCTCAACCCGTTACGATTGAGGTTAGGCTCTTACTAGGTGATACACACCCCAAAGAACCCAACGGTACTCTCATATTTTCAATCAGAGTTACTGTTTAGAAGTTATGAATTTTTAAATAAAAATAATTGTCACTTAATTATTTTATTTTCGGCCAAAAACTAACTTTCTCCGGTGGTCCGCGCCGGCCAAAGTTAGTGTCTTCTTAAAGAAATAATACCCTCACGAGTTTAGAAGTGGTCTTAGATTTTTAATATGAGTTACCATTTGTGATTTATAAGCATTTGAAAAATAAAATAATTTATTTAATTATTTTATTTACGATTATTCCATTTTTGGGTTTTCTCACAAGAGGCCCGCGCCAACTAATCTTAAGTCACGCCAAGGGTAAACCCGCCATTCTGAATGCAACAGTGCCCTCGGATTTCTAATCTGAGTTACCGTTTAAGATTTATTCCACTTTTTTAGGAAAAATTCTTACTCGCGTTAACTTAAACTCAACAAAACTTTGAAGGACCATTCCAGGCACTCCGGGCCTCAGAATCACACGTTGTCAGATTTCACGGACTCGTAAAATTTCCCATATATTTTAAAAAAATTACATGGAAATTTTGGGTCTTTACAGCACACATGCATACACTGAACATAATTTCAGGTCTGCTAGCAGTAAGGTAGAGAAGACTCCCTATCATACCTCTATAATTGGTTTGATCCACTGATTTACTAGTTTCATCAGCATCCAATTTTCAAGTGGTACTCATAGTTGTATCACTACCTTTACTACAATCCAAAAAAACGTTTTAAAAGATATTAAATATATTTTCTTTTATTTAAAACAATACCATCTTTTTTTTGAAAATTCTGAAATCCAAGGAAAAACTTATGTTCTCCCATTAAACTCATTTCAAACTCATTTTGCATTATTTTTTAAAAATCATTACATAAAGAATTTTTAGAAGATCCAAAAATAATATCATCTACATATATTTTTACTATTAAAACATCTTTGGAAATCATTTTAATAAAGAGAGTAGGATCTGTTATTCCATTAGTAAAACCTTTTGAAATAAGAAAGGAACTAAGTCTATCATACAAAGCTCTTGGAGCTTTCTTTAGACCATATAAGGCTTTAGACAGTTTAAAAACACGATTTAGAAAATGGGGGTTTGTAAATCCATGGGGTTGTTCAACAAATACATCTTCAATTATATATCCATTTAGAAATTATCTTTTGACATCCATTTGATAAAGTTTGAAATTCAAATGAGCTACATAAGCAAGTAGTATCCTAATGGCTTCTAGTCTAGCTATAGGTGCAAAGATCTCCTCATAGTCTATCCCTTCTTCTTGACTATAACCTTATGTAACTAACCTAGCTTTTTTTCTAACTATATTTCCAGACTCATCAACTTTGTCCCTAAAAACCCATTTAGTGCATATTATTAAAGTTTCCTTGGGTCTTTCAACTAGTTCCCATACTTTTTTTCTTTCAAATATATTTAATTCCTCTTGAATATCCATCACCCAAAATTCATCATTGATAGTGTCATTAATATTTTTGGGTTCAAGCTGTGAATGAAAAGCTTGATGTTCAACCTGGTTTCTCAGAGAATCTCTAGTTTGTGTACCTAGATTTAAATCACCTACTACAGAATCTAAAGGATGATTCTTGAGAGTTATAATACCTCTAGAAAGAGTTGAACTAGAATCCTCATGGTTGTCTATTGATTCAGACTCAACAGGTGTAGATTTTGGAAGATTCCCAGAACTGGTTACTTTTACAGGGGATTCACTATCATTATCATTAAGGTCCAGAATTGAAATATCTTCCTCAAGATGTTCAAGAGAGGTTTTGGGTTCATGTGGATCAGTCTCATCAAATTTTACATGAACTGACTCTTCCACATATTTGGTTTTCTTATTGAATACTCTATAGGCTTTACTTGAAATTGAGTAACCTAGGAAAATTCCTTCATCACTTTTGGAAGAATATTTGTTAAGATTTTCCTTAGTGTTAAGGATAAAGACTTTGCAGCCAAAAACTCTGAAGTAGTTAACCTTAGGCTTCCTATTGTTCCAAAGTTCATAAGGGGTCTTCTTAAGAATCAGTCTAATCAAAACTCTATTGATAATGTAATAAGCTGTATTTACAGCTTCATCCCAGAAATAAATTTTCAAATCATACTCATTGAGCATTATCCTAGAAATCTCTTGAAGGGTCCTATTTCTTCTTTCAATGACTCCATTTTTTTGAGGTTTTCTAGGAGCAAAGAAATTGTGACTATAGCCATTGTGTGAGTAATAGGATTCAAACTCTTGATTTTCAAACTTACGGCCATGATCACTTCTCAAGGTATTAATCCTAAGTCCACTAAGATTTTCTACAGACTTGGAGTATTTGATAAAACAAGAACAAGCTTCACTTTTGTGATCCAGAAAGTTTACCAAAGGGTACCTAGAAAAATCATCTACAATAACATAAACATAGTGCTTCCCATTTAAACTTGAAACTCTTCATGGTCCAAACAAATCTATGTGGACCAACCCAAGAGATTGATAAGTAAAAACTTATTTCTTTGGTTTGAAAGAAACTTTGTGTTGTTTTACCTTCTTACAATGATTGCACACTTTGTTAAGAGGGAATTCCAATTTTGGTAAGTCTCTAACTAAACCTTTCCTAGTCAGTTTCCTAATTGAGTGCACATTATAGTGTCCTAATGTTTTTTTACATAACCAGGATTCCTTTTGAAACATATTTAAACAAGAAAAAAATTTCTTAGCTAAAGAATCTAAATCAATATCATATACATTCTCATTTTTTAGAGCAGTAAATATTAAATAACTTTTAGAATTAAAAACATTACATGCATCATTTTAAAATTTAACATTAAAACTATCATCACACAATTGATAAATACTTAGAATATTGTATTTTAACCTATCAAAAAAGTAATTTTGAAATTAATATAGTATTAGGGTTACCAATCTGGCCTAGGCCAACTATTTTCCCTTTATCATTATCACTGAATGTGACATATCCACCATCAATGTTAATCAGACTTTTGAAACATGAATAGTCTCCTATCATATGTCTTGAACATCCACTGTCCAAGTACCACAGAGTTTTACAGGAGCTCTTTAGACAACATCCCTGCAAAACAGATTAGACATGTGGTAACTTTGGTACCCAGATTTTTTTGGGTCCAAAGAGGTTAGTAAGTAAAAATTTGGGAACCCATACTTGTCTCACAAATTTCCTATAATTATCAGATATATCTTGAGACATAAATACTTTTTTTGGTCCTTTAGAGAATTTTTTTTCAAGAAATGGTCTAGAACTTGAACTAGCTGAAAATTGCCCAGATTTTGGAATAAATTTAGTTTTAATAAACCTTCTTTGTCCTGGTTGATATCCTATACTAGTTTTATATTTTGGGGCAATCTGTTTTCCTAGAAACTGAGTCAATTTATCTCTACTGGCATTAAATTTTTCCAAATCCCTTTTTAATTTATCATTGTATAACTTAAGTTCAGTGTTTTATTTTTACAGTTGAGCACATTTTTCTTTTTCAATATCCAAATCATATTTATAATTAGCATTTAGAGCATGTTGTCTCTTTAATGATTTATATTTTTCCATTAGCTCATTAAAGGTATCCTCAAGCATTCCAAAGTATTCAAATAGTTCATCCTTAGTCATATTTTCATCATTGTTTGATTCACCTTCATTCCCAGAGTAATAATCATTAGGCATAGGGGAATTAGGTGTTACCTAAGATGTTTCGGTCATGAAACATAAGTTGAAATGATTTTTTTGTTCACTATCAGAAGCATCAGATCCACTGGATCTATCTTATGAAGCACTCCAAGTGGATTTCATAGCCTTTTTATATCCTTTTCCCTTATCTTCATATTTATTCTTAAATTTCAACTTGGGGTAGTATGCATTCACATGACCTTTTTGTTTGAAATCATATAAGATTATTTCATTTGAATTGTCATTCCATTTTCTGTCTTTATTCCATTGTCCTTTACTATCAGACTTTCCCTTATAGTTTGACTTCTTAAAGAATTTCTTCTCTCGGTAGAACTTTTTGAACCTTCTAGCAAGATGAGCCATCTCCTCATCACTGTATGAATCTAACTCTTCACTAGTGGAACTGTCTATAGGAACTTGAATTTTTTCTTTGTCTTTTCTCTTTGAGGTTGAAGTCTTGAATGCTACTGATTTCTTCTTTGGTTCTTCATCTACTTATTGATTCACCTTAAGCTCTTATTCATACATCATAAGCTTTCCAATTAGTTCATTCACTGGTAGTTTTCCTATGTTATAAGATTCTTAGATAAAAATATAAGTTCCCCTCCATCTGTCAGGTAGGCATCGAAGAAGTCTCATAATCCGGTCCTTATTGTCCACTGGTTTCCCAAGCAGACTCATAGTGTTTACTATCTCATTAAACCTGAGATACCTGTTATAAATAAGTTCATTAGGCCTCATTTTAAAGTTATCATGTTTAATAGTGTATGTATTTAATCTCATTTCTTTAACATTAGTTGTTCCATCATGAGAAGTAGCTAAATTATCCCAAATTTCATATGCAGTTTTACAAGAAGATATTCTATTGAATTCATCATCACCTAGAGAACAGTGCAAGTAATTCATTGATTTATAGTTATTGTTATATGTAGCTTTAGTCAATTGAGACCATGGGTCTCTATAAGTAGCAGGTAATGTATGTTGTTCTTCAATTGTGTCCCATATTTCAGGTCCCATGCTTTCTAGATACATTTCTATTTTTAATTTCCACTAAGCATAGTTATTACCATTAAAGAATGGTGTCCTGTTAGTAGTAGAACTCTCAACTCTATTTTCCATTGTTATTTAGAATTTAAAGAACTGAAAATTTAGATATGATGGAAATTTTAAGATCTTTATGATACAACTAAAATCACAGTTGAAAATAATTTGAAAACTTGAAAGTAAAATTAAAACCTCTGATACCAAATTTTGGTCAGAGTGGATACTCAAGAGGGGGTGAATTGAGTTCCAATTAAAATTTCTATTAAAAACTATATGATTAAAATCCCCCAATTCAAAACAGCCCAGTCAATTAAGGTAGTATAAATATAAATGTTCAATTGGTCAACAAGTTTCTCAAAGCTTGATTAGTCCTCAGTTGAATCAATGTAGAACACCAATTCATCTTTTGAAACAAGTTTACTTAATTAAACAAATACACACACTAACCAAAACTAACTATCAAAGTGTAAGAAAAAATAGTTTTATTCTTAAGAAAATATAAGCAGAGGTTAATATCAAAATAGAGTATATGAGGATTTGCACAACAATGTAAACAAGAGGTTCAGTCTCAAGCCGAGACCTAATCCTCTCCAATTGGTGATCACCTACCACCAAGCAGTTTATATTAAAACTTAATACACAGCCTGTATTGGGTTTTACAATAGTTTTTAGAAACTATCCAGGGAACACACCCTCTACCACTATTCTTCATGGTAAATACAAACAGCACAGACCACACACGGTCTCTTCCACAGTTATATGTGGTAAACAAAAATAGGTTAAGTTTGATGTGAGGATATTTAGTATCCTCCAATTCAATAATAAAATATAGTGTGTTTAATAGACTGACACACTTCTCATAGATGTAAAAGAAATAAATAAAATAGATTAGTTATGATAATAAAGAGTTTATAATGCTCTATGTGTTTGCAGTTCATCTCTTGACTCCTTGGAATGAGAAATGTTGAAGTTCGATTCAATCTCTGGAAGTTGTTTCCAAAATAGAGTGTCGCAACTCCAGGTTCTAGCTTTAAGTGTTCTTCTTCTGATGTTGATCAATATTTGATGAAGTACAGAAGGCAGGAATGATTTTATCCCAGAATGATCTTCGTGAAGCTTGTGGTTCTTTTTGTGTTAATGCTGGTTGGTTTGGATTTTTGATATGGTGAGTAAGCTATATCACACTTCTCATGAAACCCTTTCTTTGTTTCCATGTATATGTTTCTTGTATTTGTCACGCCGTATGTATTTTTCTTGTATGACTTTTCACTTTTTATATTGAAGGTCTGATAATAGGAATGAGTAGATCACGTGTAATATTTCTCTTACCTCGTATTGTCCCATGTATTGTCTCCTGAAACGTTTACAATCAGCATTAATTAATGTCAGAGCATTTATTTTATCAAATATTACTGTTAGAAAAATATCAGGAATTTGAAAAATTATGGAAGGATAAGTGTCGATAGACTGGTAACGGTAGCCTTCATATCGGAAATCTTCAAAAGTAGGTGCACATCGACAATCTCCAACTGTAACCTTTAACAGTATGCTTACACCGATGACCATGTAACAGTGACCTTGTAGTGGTGACCTTGTAATTGTCACCTTCTATCGGTGACCATGTAGTTGTAACCTTTTAATGTTGACCATGTAGTTGTAACCTTGTAACGGTGACCATGTAGCAGTAACCTTGTAACGGTAACCTTGTACCGATGACCTTTGTATCGGTAACCTTGTAACGGTAACCTTGTAGCGGTAACCTTGTAACGGTGACCTTTGTAGCGGTAACCTTGTAGTGGTAACCTTGTACTTAGATAAATTTTGCACTTTAAGCTTAACCAATCAAGCAGTGAGATTGAGAGTATATGAATATTACTCTATAGGAATAGGAAACATTAATGAAACATAATTAGCATAAAATGAAGACATGGTTCTCAATTAAATGAAAACAAGATTTGGGATTATCGAAATATGATTTTGGGATTATCAAAAAAATGATTTGGGATTATCAAAATAATGATTTGGGATTATCAAAATAGGTGAGTCCAACATTTGGTATTGTAAAAACCATGGAATATATCATACTTCCCATAGTTGATGCTTTTGGAATCTTAGCCATGTACTTATCCTCTTCTTCTATTTTAGATTTCTTTCCCATTAAAAGTTCTAAGTGTTAATCGATGCGAGTACTCACAAGATTTGACTCACTCATTCCAAATCTTTCCACTACTTTCAAAATATACTCAAGAAAATAAAGGAATAAATCTCTAGATATCATGTATCTTCCAATTTTCATCCCCAACATCAGCTTTGTGAAACCAATATCACTCATATGGAAACTTTTGGATGGTTCATACTTCAGATCTTTCAACCTCTCCTTCACAAGTCTAGCAAAGAGGATGCCATCGACAGAGAGAATAAAAACGATGAGACTTCCATAATCATACTCCTTCCAGTAATAACAATGATCTTCATTGCTTCTAAATAAATTTTCTTCCATTATAAAGTTATCAAACTTTATATTCCATTTCCTAGGTGCCTATTTAAGACCATATAGACCTTTTTTGAACTTGAACACTAGGTCATCAACCTATTCTAGTATGAAACCTTATTATTACTACATGTAGAGTTATTACACTAAATTTCCATTAAGGGATGTTATCTTGACATAAATTTGATCAAGAAAAACCCTTTCATACCAACTAGAATGATCATAATTAAAATAGTTTTGTGTTTCGCAACAGGATAGAAAATATCACCAAGATCCACTCCTTATGATTATTTGAAACCCTTTACAATGATCCATGACTTATGTTGAATTATACAATTCTCTTCCTCATTTAGATTATAAAACCATTTGTACTGATGTTCCTTATTTCTTTTTGGAAGTTTCATTAGATCTCGTGTATTAGAAACATTAAAATAATCCAACCCTTCCTTTATTGATAACTCGCACTTAAATGAGTCTCTCATAATTATAGCCTCACTGAGGATTTTGGGTTCCCCACCATCTGTGAGAAGTAAAAAAGTACATTTCAAAATAAAACCTATACATTAACCTCCCAACCTCAGTAGACCACATTAAATCATTAGGTTCAAATACTTTGGATCATCAGGATTCTTAAACACTACCCCCAATATTCTATTTTCTTTGATCATTTTGGTGCATCGAGCCTACATGCTTTGGGAACTTGATAACACTTTTCATTCTGTAACTTGGTTGTGCCTCTCATATTCTAAATTTTTTACTCCATGAATAGCTCAGAACCACCTGAACTCTTCTCAAATCAACCTCAGCTTACTCTACTGGTTCCCTATTCCCAATATCATCTTACACCTGGTTCCAATATTTCTATAAGATCTCCTCATTGAAGAGTACATTCCGAAATATGATAATCTTTCACTAAAAATTAACCTAGAGCCTATAACCAATGTTTTCACAGATGTATCCAGTAAATAAACATTTCTAGGATTTAGCTTCCAACTTATACCTATCTTTGGAATCTACATGGGAATGCATCATACACCCTAAAACATTCAAGTAAGTGAATTTAACCTTCCTTATATACTAGAGTTCCTTTGGAAGTTTTTGTTTCAATAGTTTAGAAGGACTGAAATTCACGAGATAAGTTGTACGGCTAACTGCTTTAGCCTAAACTTCCTTCAGAAAACTATAAATAACCCTCATGCTCCCAACTCTCTAATTAAATGTTTGATTCATATATTCCAAAACACCATTATTAGTAGGTTTTTTAGGCATATTTTTCTCCATTTGGGTCACATTCATCCAATATAAAATTCAAAACTATCTTCCTCCATACTCACCTCTATTATTAAACTAAAGGAATTTAAACTTAATTTTGGCCCTAGATTCCACCATGGCTCTCCATCCAATGAAATTAAAAAAAAACATCAGACTTTTGGTTGAGGAAAAACACCCATACCTTCGATATAGAATCATAGATGAAGGTAATGTAGTATAGTGTTCCCCTATGAGATCGAACCAGTGTTGGTACCCAAGAATTCATGTGAACCAGCTAGATCTTCAAATACTTTGGTGATTTTTTATTCAAATTGAATGAAAACTTTAACTATTTTCCTTGGATACAACCCTTTCATATTCTATGATCTGTGTGATCAAGCTCTAGAAATCCTCTAGTAGTTAAGGTTTGAAAACCCTTCTCCCCAATGTGGCCAAGAAAGTTATTCTGAATCCTCAATGTTATGTAAGTTGTATCTCTAGCATGAATAATACCTTTTGAAACCCCACTCAAGCACAAATTTGTTCCCTTTAACCCACATGCCACCACCATGGATCCTTGTGTGATTTTTCATGCACCATATTCAAAAACAATATAGAATCTCGCATCATCAATCTAACCAATAAAAACTAATTTCTTCTATAAACATGGGATGTGATGGATTCCTTGAAAATTCAGCATACATTTATTCTTGTTCTTAATTATCACATATCATTTTCTAAAAACCTCAAGTTCCTCTTAATCAACAAGGTGAAAATTTTCAAGGCTTCTGGAAACATAATTTCCTATGTTTACACTTTTGAAAGTGGAATTAAATGAATCTATAGAATCAATAATTCATGAATCTATTAAACTTGTGACACTTAGTACCAAAGTTCCACACTCCCCTTTAACTATGGATTTTACAAAAGAAATAGAAGAATTATTTTGAGAATTAATACTCCTATCTCAGAAATCCTTCCATAAATTTCCATTTCCCATAGTAATAACATGAAGAGTTATTGGGGCCAGTCAACTTCCAATGAATCTTGCATCTTCAGTTTTCCATACTAAACTCACTTCCAGTAGTACCTAAAACATCCTTCTTCTAGATATATTCATTCAATATCAGAACACATATCTCCTTTAATACCAAGTATTTCTTTATTATGGAATTACTCATAGTGGTCAATATTGTATCCTATGATTTTGGAAGCAACGAGATAAGAATTAAGGACTACACAGCATCATTGAACTTCATATCAATAGACTCTAGATAACTTCATATCATAACAAACTCATTCAAATCATCATCCTCTAACCTTACTTATTACATACTCATGATAAAAAGTCACTAAAACATGAATAATTTGTTTATCGTGGAAGTCTTCTCATAAATTTTTGAAATCCTGATCATCAATCCTTTGGTTTTTTTCTCCTCATGGATGTTGAAGGTCATGTTCTGGCCCAATATCATTGGGATAATACACTATGCATTCTTATCAAGTCTTTACCACTTCATCTTTTCCATTGATTGTGGATTCTTATTGATCAATGAAAGATCTAGTTCCTTATGAAATAAGTACTCCTCCACCAACATCTTCAAGAAACCAAATTCTAATCTATCGAACTTATATAGCCTCAACTTTAACACTTTAAATTCCATGTTTTGAATATATAATTCTCCCACTGAATTAGAAAAGTGTAAAGAACAATTAATTCATGATTTATAAAATTATTTTTATAAGTTATCCTTTGGAACAATGAATCGGTATTTGATACAACTTTTTGTGTCGAATGTATTAGTTCTAAAACCACCTGATTTTTAGAACCTAGAATATATAACAAGGTTATTGTAAGGTCTGGAATAACTCAGATCCATGGATATGTGTGCCCAAAACTGAGAATCTATAAAAAAATACACTCCTAATCCATACACCTTTTGATACTATCATACACTCATAGTGCACATCTTAGGTGGAAAAATAAATTAATAGAAGCAAAGCACTTAATTAAGGAACATAAGGATTGCATGGTTTTTAAGAAGTCCAAATCCATGGGAAAAACAAATTCACTATAAGAGTAAACAAGAGATTTAAATGAAATAAATAACTCCAAATCACAATATAATATAATATTAGGCTTAATAAAAAAATATTACACCATAAAAATGACCCCCACCACTAATTTATAGTAGATAAATTCTAATAATTTCAGTTCCACCACCATAAAACATTTGTGGGGATAAATACACTCAAATCCAATATTTATGGGAATCCCTCTACTCAGTCAAAGTAAAACACCACTATAATTGGTCCTTCTAGTGAATACTGCATGATTCCAAAAAAACTCCATGAGTTTAACTTTATAGATCATTCTGAAGACCCTTATGTATCAATAGGATTGACACTTACACAATCCCTTTGTGTCTTCACACACCTATATCAACACCAAGATTTCAAAGCATATCCTCCATATTTGATATTTTCACCTATGTATAGACTCACCACCATCACTATTTTTGGTTCTAGACTTCGGTTTTCAATAGAATCCTTGCATTCAATACCAGTACGAAGTACTGAAAGTTGATCATTTATAAAAGATTCAGTACTTGGATGAAAAATGGATTCACATTCCAATATTAATAGTTTTTACACAAACCTAAGATTTGATTAATTTTATACATGAGAAAAGTTAAAATAAAAATCCCAATATAATTAATAACCATATTTTTCAAGCTCTAAAAACCTCCGGCTAAAGTCCTTCAGTGAATAAATGTTATAATAATGTGTTTCTCTAATCCAAGGCCTCCTTTTTATAGAGATAATTTACCTATGTGTTTCCTTATATCTCTCTTATATTTTTTGTTTAATTAAGACCCAATACCACTCAAAATATTCCTTAAAAGTTTATTGGGATATGTCAAATATCTCCTAAAAGTTTCCTATAATTATCTATGACTTTTAGAGATATGAAACCTTCAAAATTGTCTAAAAGTTGTAGTAAAATGGCTAGATATTCTTCACCACACTGTGGTGGACTTCCTTGTGGTAGATGGAAGCTCCAAACACTTATATGATGACCTAAAACAACCATATAATCTCCCATAATATTTGATGTTGTATGGGTTCATTTTTAAGTCTTCCAAAAGTCATCCAAATTGTTAGTCGAGTAAAATGTAGCACAATGACACAAAAGGGGGTGAATTGAGTTCTTGAAATTTTCTTCACTTAAAAACCACCCTCTATTAATGAATGGATGATTCTCATCATATCTTATCATAAATATGAAATGGAATTAAAAGTGGTAAGATAAAGATAGAACATAGAGTATTTATACTGGTTTGGGGAACAAAGATCCCCTAGTCCACTCCACCAACACTTTACTCCCCGAGTTTGGTGATTTTCATTGTACCATCCCTTTTTAAGAGGACCGGTTAGCTGAGTTAAAGTTTTTTTTACTTATTACAAAAATGTATAATAAATTTAAACTAGGATCTCCCTTTATAAGGCATATCCATGGTCTTAGCATACTCAAACATAATGAGTACAAAATGATAGAAAGATAAAAATGAATATTAATAAAAGTTTATCACATAGTTACAAGCAATAACTGATAGATGGTGAATAAATATATAGAGAGAAAGAATAACTTCAAGGAGTAACTCTAGAGGTTCTTTGATTACAAGGGATAATTTTGTAATCATATCAATAGTGATTTTTTTATCCTTTATATTTTGTATCTGGTTTTTATATATATTATATATATCATAGATCGTGTCTTTTACAAACAGTAATGAACTTTTATTTTGTAGCTCCTATTTTGAATTTAAAATAAGCATTCTTGTTAATCCCAATATTCAAGAGAAATAATCCATTTAAAATACTAAATGGATAGTCTCTTAATTATAATGTGTCCTTCTTTTCTAAATATTGAATGAATAGGGATTCCAAGGTATGGTAGATTTCTCTATCATTTGATTTTTCCATTATTGGGAAAAAGGAGATGTATCCAAATCAATCATTCCTTATTTAGATAGCTTCTTTTTTGATTCACAAGAAATAATAAGTTGACTTATAATAAGATATAGCAATAGTAAAGAGTGTACGTAAATGATACTCTAACTTTTAGAAAAAATATTGATCCTCTATAAGATAACTCAATCTTTGTAAGATAAAATTCTAGGATCACTATTCTCATAAGATAATTTCACAGCATAACACCGTAAGAAAAAACACTTATTATAATTTTGACTACTACAACATGTAAGATAATTGATCTAGATTTACTATTCACATAAGATGATTTTCCTTCATAGTAAAAAATGATCATATATAAAATAGTTCATTTCTTATCAATTTTTATGAGATAATATTCAACTTTAGTAAGATAAAAAACTTATTATATAGCTTCATTGACATCATTAAGATAATTAAATTGCATCGTAAGATAATCCATTTATGTTGTTTTTTTGTAAGATAAAATCCTTTAGTGCAAACTGAAATTCCAGCATCTATATAATAATTCTATTTTCTCTCATAGGATAAATACCTTTAACCCATCTGTCACATAAGACAAATTCATTTGTAATTGATTTGAGAAAAAACTCATAGATTTTAAATAAAGTTATAATTTGGCTAAGATAAAATCCTTAAAAAATTAAGATAAATTCATCAATAAAACAAATAGGGACTTTCTGAATCATCAAATCACATAAAGTGATGAGATTTGTTAGAACAAAATGAGTTTTTTTCAACAATATACCCTTTTTAATGATCAAAAACCCCATAATATGATAACTAAACATTTAAATAAAGTGGAATATTTTATATAATATTTTATCAAAGGTCAATTTTGTGAATTTTTTTCTCACTTCTCCCCCTTTTTATGATATCAAAAAGAAGAAGGTAAGAAGAAAAGAACATTCATTATTGTTCATGAACAAGTGTAAGTGGTGAGAGTAGTTGGTACTGAATTTTAATAGAATTTGGAATGGAATAAAAATGAAATAAACATATGGAATATTGAAAGAAGAAAGGGATTATAAAATAATTGAAGTAATGAAAATCATGCAGAGATAAACCAATAGATATTCAAAAAAATGATCATTCAAGCATTAAAATATTATAAATAAACCATTAGTAAAACAACATATAAAGAATAATAATTATTTTGGTGGATAATAAACAAGAAGATGTTTAGGATGTATCTTCTTAAAGGATTGAGTATGGATAGGTGGAAAAGACAATGTAGGTGTAGGAACATAGACACTTTGGCCACAAATATCATCCAGTGGATAATCTAATCCAAACTGACACCCAAGTCTAGATCTATGATGAGTAATAGCCCTGAAACTACTAAATAAAATACCAATAGATACTTCATGAGATTTGGATAAATAAAATATTTCTACATGATCTAATGGAAACTTTAATAAGTGGTAGGAGGTGTAGTTGATGATTTAGGAATGACCTTTGTATTCTCCATAGCATAAATTACGGTAGGATCAAAAAAATATTTCAAGAACTATGAAGCAACAGGGTGGAGGTTAAAATTTATAGGTCCCAAATATCATAGACTTCATAACTAAAATAGTGTATTTCTTCACATGTCTACCCACTTCATAATGTCATTCCTATAGAAGTAAAGAAGTATAATAAAACATTTCCATGTCTTTTGGCTGAAGGTCCTGATACAACTCTAAAATTCAGACTTCTTTGCATAACTACTGATTAATATATTCAACATTTCTAATTGATTATCTAAAAACCATCATTTGAGATAGGGTAAGCCTAAGGCATAACAAAGACAACTTCCTCCATTTCTAAATAGTAGTTTATTCTGTTGGTTCTGCAAAAGTATTTTCATTCTCTGAAGAAGAGTGAAAAAACAAATAATTGATAACCAAAAGGAAAAGATCTGTGTGATTCTCTTCTATATATGAAAAAAATTAATAATTATCCATCCATATTTTCAAGGATTTTGATGATAAAAATGGAATCTTTATGAGCCTTCAAAAATACATCCTTGATTAAAGGAACATTATCCTCAAGAAAAATACTCAAATCTTTCTGATATTGATCCAAACCATGGATAGTGATTTGAGGAATGATAGGTATGTTCTATATTTCAATAAATAAAACTCACTTGAAAATTTTAAAAATGTTGGGTGAAAGAAACTCACACTACATGGATTTAATTTGTGTATTCAAGGTGTCAAGGCAATGTGAGACTACTTCCAACTTTTTTCCTATGGTATCTTGATTTGTGTATCTATCCTTAGATGACTCAATAGCAGTATCTCTTAAAGATTCATCCAAAATAGATTAAAGAATGATTTTAAAAGAATTAAAATCTATCTTTGAGACTATATTGGGTTGACCAGTGGTTATCCACATGATATACTCAAATTAGGATGTCATCATCTTCTTTAAAGTATTCATCTCGTCTTTTGGAACTGAATTTTCTCTAGGAATATAGACTTCATCTCAAGATTCTACCAACTCATACTTTAAGGAGTTAACTCTAGCTATTATCTCATAAAAATGTGATAAAAATATTTCACCAAAAACTTCAACACCGATAGTAGGAAACATAGTGCTACTATGATCAACTTCAATGTAGGTTAGGTAAGTAACTTCTCAATGCTCTAGAAGTTTCTGATTTTATTTCACTTATTGATTCTCTTAAACACATTTATTCTCTTCAATCAAAGAGGGATCATCAGAATCTATCTTCTTCTTTATCATATCCACTTATAGTTCAACTTGTGTCTCTATATACTCTTATTCTTCTACAGAACTAAGAAAATTATTACCAAAAAATAGAATTATTTCTCTTTAGATTCTTCATTCATCCTCATCATGTCTTGATATTTCAGATAAGGGAACCACACCATCAATAGTAGAAATATTACTCTCTTAGAAAATAATGACTAGTATTATAATGTTCATAGGAAAACCTTCTATGATTGCAGAAAATGGTACACCTTGAGGTAAAACAGCATCAATCGCAGACGTTGGAACAACATCTTGATACTCTAAAAATTTCACTTCTTGATATGATTCTTCAATACTAGTTGTATATTTAGGTTGAACCTTATCTAAGATAACTATTCAAAATATCATTCTCTAATATAAAAGATTCACTACATCCAAAGGGTCTTCAACAGCCATAATAGAATCAATTGCTTCAATTGTTCTAGTAAAAAATGGAATGGGATTTCTCCCCCTCAATCTAGGCAGTGTTTGCTACTATATATTCTTTATCTAGAACTAGTGACAGTTTCTTCATAAAGAATCTCCAAAATTATCCACTTCTTTTCAAAACACTATCACTATGGTTTATCAAACCATGTAACCTAATGAAAATTTTGTTGCTCAGTTTTATCTTGGATTTCTCAAAAAATAGAGTTAGAATCCATCCAAATGGATAAAAACTTACATATTTATTATAAATATATAACATATAACATAGAATATAGTTTGGGGTATTTACCCACTTCTCTATCAGAAAGTGATAAAATAAGAATATTTATCGAAAAAAAATATTCTCAAACTCACCATTCCTCTATGAAATCGTCGACTGGATAAAATTTATAAGAACTTTTCAGTCTGGCTCAAGATCCTTAATAGCCTTGTTTTCAACGTCAAGAGAACCAAAAAGATATTTCATAATATTGGTAGAGATGACTTAATAGATCATATTAATAGTGGTATTAAACTTATAAATCCCTTCTTTTGGATAATAAAATATGATATCCATTTCAACCATAGACATTGAAAACTCTTTCTCATTAACCATCTAGGTTGATAGGTCTTAATTTCTTCCAAAATTAAAAATTTCATACAGGTAGAACTCAAGGAATTATTTCTCATAGAAGAAATCAATTCACTTTTTATCATCGATTAAATCCCATCCTTATAAGTTTATGACCTTCTTAAAAAGCATATTTTTGTGATCTAACCAACTAAAAACAATTTTCTTTCCACATAGCACATTCTACAAAACATTTTCTCGCTTTAAACTACTCAAAACACCACTGTCTGATCACTTAGTATTCACCATGGTTGATGAATGAAAGGAGAGAAGGTTCAAAGGTTTTAGGGTAAAAGGGGTTTGATAATGAATAAAAATTATGAGTTTTGAAAGGTTTCTAGGTTAATGCACAAAGGACTAAATTACTCTCTCTTTTGAGATAGATGAAAGGTCACATAGAGTGATGTAAAAAGTAATCATAATAAATATGAAATTTTTCACTTTATAACATTTTGAAAATCAAAATAAAAATTTTAAATACAAAAATAAATATGACTAACTAAAAATATATTTTTACATGTAAATCATAAAGTATATATTTAGAATGAAATTAATCGAATTCAAATAATTCAAATTTATACTTGATAAAATCTAATCGATCAGTAAGCAGTGGATTAATAAAAAATTATTCTAATTGATTCTCTATATAAATGAATTCTAAAGAGATAAAAAAATTCATGCATGATCTCTTAAGAAGTGATGTCTTAAGCATATGTGTTTTTTTGAATGGTTTATTGGTTTTTTTTTTAAATTTTTATATCACTTATGTTATCACATTTGATTGGTACGTGATTAAAATTGAATCAAAAATCTACCAGGGTGTGTTTTATACATTGAACATATACATAAAAACTCCCAGCTAAAATATATTTATCTTCTACAATTTATAATTAAATATAGTTTGTCTCTTACTAGACCATGATACTAAATATTTTTCTATAAAATCATAGGTTCCTAAGGTACTTTTCCAATTTATTCTACACCCAAAAAATTAGACATCTGAGTATGACTTAAAATCAAAATCAACGGTTTTTAGAAAAAAACCAAGAAGAGATAAAATTCCATTTAAATACCTTAAAATTATTTTAACAGTAATCAAATGGGATTATTTTGGGTTTTATTAAAATATAGGAAACAAACATGCAAAAACATAATATTTGTTCTACTTGTAGTGAGATAAATCAAACTCCAAATTATTATTCTATAAAATTTTTTGGAAATTAGTTTTCTATCTTCATCCAAGTCAAGTTTAATATTGTAACTCATATGATTTAAAAAATTCTTACTCATATCAAGTCCAAATCTATTAAGTAAATCAAGTATGTATTTTCTTTGGTTAATATATTTCTAAGAAATTTTAAAAAAAAAATAAATCCATGAAAATATTTTAATTCACCCATTATTCACATTTAAAATTCTTTTTTCATGAGTTTTGAAAATTAATTACATGTATTTTGATTTATTGAACTGAAAATAACATCATCAAAATATATTTTCATAATAAAGGTATCCTTTGATGAAGTTTTCTTTAAAATAGTGGCATATGAAAATCTCACATTAAAACCATTTGATAAAATAAAATAAATTAATCTTCCATACCTAGATCTTGGTTCTATTTTAAGACCATATAGATCTTTAGTAAGTTTAAAAACATAATTTTTAAAATGAGGGTCTTTAAAACTAGGAGGTTGTTAAATATAAACATCCTCTATTTAAAATAAATTTAAAAATGAAAATTTAACATCCATATTATATAATTTAAAATTTATAGGAGTTTCATATAATAACAGGATCCTAGTGGCTTTTAACATAGAAATAGGGGAAAATGTTTCCTCATAATCTATTCCCTCTTCTTGGTTGTAACCTTTGGAAAATAATATAGCCTTATTTTTATTAATCACATGTTTATCATCCTATGTTTTTCTAAATACCCATTTAGTTCTAATAATAGGGTAGTCAAGGCGTCTATATACTAATTCTCATACCTTGTTCCTTTTGAAATGGTTCAACTCTTATTATATAGGAACTATGCTATTTTTACCATTTAGGTATTCCTCTATGGTTTTAAGTTCAAGTTGGTAAATAAAGGAATACAATTCAAAAAGGATTCCTACACTTCTACTAGTCCTAAAACCTACATCTAGATTTATTATAATAGTTTCTAGAATATGGTTCTTAAGGATTCTATTTTTTATTGGTAGTAAAATTTCTAGTTATTTTATAATCAATCCATTATGGTTCGGATTTCTCTTGATCGTATTCTAAATCATCATCTTTTTGTCATCAAAAAGGGTTCAAGATCAAAGTTGTTCATAGAGTAACACAAGTTATAAAATTGAGACTTTTTGTTATCAAAAAGGTCACTTTCATGAAATTTAACATGAATATATTCTTCTGCAACCTTTTAATTATTATTGAAAATACTATAGTCTTTATAAGTATTAGAGTATACTAGGAAGATTATTTCATTATCCTTTGGATTGAACTTACCAATATTGTCCTTGGTGTTTGAGATATACACTTTACATCTAAAAAATTTAAAGTATTTATCTTTGGTTTTTTATTATTCCATAACTCATAAGTTTTTATATTTAAGATAGACCTTATTATAACTCTATTAATTAAATAACATGTTGAGCTAAAAGATTCATCCTAGAAATGAGTGTGAAAGTTATACGCACACATCATGGTTCTAGAAATTTATTACAAGGTCTTATTCCTCCTTTAAACAACACCATTATATTGAAGTTTCATAGGGGAAGAAAACATATGTTTAATGTCATGTTTTGAGAAAAATTAATTGAATTAATGAGTCTCAAATTCTCCCCCATGGTCACACCTAAAAGTTAAAATTTTGGTATCCTTTCCATTTTTTACAAGTTTTAAAAAATTAACAAATACAAAACATGCTTCAATTTTAAGCCTTAAAAATAAACCCATATAAATCTTGAACAATGATAAACTAAAAGATAAATAGAATATTTACCACATATTCTTTCTATTCTAGAATTTTTGAATATATCCATAAGGATAAGTTATAAGGGTCTAGAAGTAGAGATTACTTTTATTTGTTTAAAATATTTTTTGTGTTGATTTACCATTTGAAATGCATTAAATAGTTTATTTTTATCCAATTTATGGTTAGGAAAATCAGAATTATAATTTTTTTGGATAAATTTCTCAAGTAATAAACATTTTAATGTGCAGGCCTCCTATGCCAAATCCATGATTCATTATTTTCAACATTCAAAAAGTTTACATTTTTTTACAAAAATAATTGATATTTAGTTTATAGAAATTTTAGTTATTAGTGCTCTAAATATAAGGGAATTATTCTAAAAAATATATCAAGTATTGTTAGAAAAATCAATTGAATATCCATTATCACAAATTTGAGAAATACTTATCATGTTGTTCTTTAATCCTTCGATATAATTTTCTGATGATGATTGATTAATAATTTCTAAAAAATAAAATAACAATTATCTTCCATTTTGAATTGTTAACAAATGTGATGTATCCTCCATAAATATTATATAATGAGTGAAAGTTAGAGAAATATCCCCTCATATTTGTTGAACATCCAGTGTCCATAAACCATTTTTCATTACTATTGTTGTGGATTTTTTCCTACAAAAACAAATTAATAAACAAGATGTTTTAGTACCCAAAAGCTCTTGGGTCTAATAGTGTTATCTACAAAATATTTTGGAATCCAAATCTACTTAAATTTTCCATAATTATCACTAAAATTAGATAAATTTTCATAAATAAAATCCTTCTTTACTCCACAAAACTGAGGGTGTCTTAGGTAATAACCATTTTCAAAATATCCATTTGTACCATAATGAAAGCAGGTGATATTAGACATATTGTTTTTGAAACTATCCATAAAATAATTTTTGTATATCTTGGGTTTTTCTCCCTTACTTCCTATTCCATATTTTCCTTTATTATATTTATTTTTAGTAATGATTTTATTTAAGTATTACTTCCATTAGTAAAAACACAAGAATCATCTTTTAAATATTTAACATAAATATATGATTCCTTTATTTTATTATCATGAATAGAATAACTAGAAATAGACTCCTCTTGTTTAACTTTGAGTTTAGAAATCTATTTGTTTAAAACTTTTTTTCATTGACAATGGTATCATATGATTTCTTCATATTATTATTTTATTTCTTTAGTGATTCATATTGTTATTATAAAATAGATCAGTAATCATTTAATTTATCATAAGATTAGTTTTTAGGTGCATATTTAGAAGAATAATAATAAGTATAATGTACCTAATCGGTTTGTACCATGAAGCACATGTTAGCCTTCTAATTAGTTACTTCATCTTTATAATCATAACTAGAATCATTATTAGAGTTCTCTAAGGCACTCCATGTAGACTTCATTGATTTCCAAGATTTATTCTTATATCCATGCTTCTTAAAGTAATTCTTCTTGGAATTTTTATTGTCTTTCAATTGAGGGTAGTCTGGTTTAATTTATTTGAGTTTATTGCACTTGTAACATCTGAATTCTTTATCATTTCCATCATACTTATTTTAATTGTTAAAGTATTTTTTTTGAATCCTCTTATCTTATTATAGAAATTTTTGAATTTCTTGGAATATTGAGAAAGATCACCATCTAAATCAGAACTATTTGAAGTATCCCCATTAGATAATTCAGAAATTTTTTATACCTTTGTTCTTATTGTCATCCTTTTAAGTAGAAACTTAAAAGAAATGTTATCTCATTTTATAGTCTTATGCTCTCTAGAAACAGCTTCCACCTTAGTTTTTTACATCATGGGATTACTAATAAGTTATTTTATTTTTAATTTTTTCATAGTAGTAGATTTCCTGATAGTAGAAGAAATTATACTCTATTTTGGTGGTAAATTATTATAATTTTTAGAGCTTGATCTGGTTTAGTAATAGGCATTCTTGGAGTAGTAATATCATTTACAATCTCATTTAATATTTTATTTAACTGAGTGATGATTTATCTTTCACCCATTATGAAAAACTTTATTTTTGTAGTGTTTTATTGAAATATCAAATGTTTTCAGTTCCTTCATAACCTGCTAAAATGGTATTCCACATTTCATACATTGCATCACATTGATATACTCTGTTGAACACATATAGATCTATTCCACATATAATATCATTAATATCTTTTGGATTCATATCATGACTATCTTTAGTAGTAGTATCCCATGTATTGGGGTCAGTCTTAGGGATTTTATAGGTCTTAAAAACCTTTATATAGACATTTAGACCAAGATTTTTCATATAGTTAATCATTTTATCCCACCAGCATCCATAGTTTTTGTCATTAACCATAGACATTCCTTATCGGTTATCATTCATTACAACCATTTGAAGTTAATATTTATGAATTAAACCTTTTGGAGTTAATAACATAATATTCTCTACCATTGATACTGATTTTTTGTCAGAGAAAATGTAGTGCAATCTCTCAAGAGGGTGGTGAATTGAGTTCTTGAAATTTTCTTCACTTAAAAACTACCCTATCAGAATAACTAAATGATTCTAATCTTTTCTTATCAAAAATAAGAAATGAAATTTAAATTAGTAATAGAAATATAGAAAAAAATTATTTATAATGGTTTAAGGAAAAAAGATCCCCTATTCCACTCCATTAATACTCTACTCCATGAGTTTAGTGATTTTCACTATACCATCCCTTTTTCTAGGGACCTCCCTACTGACTGCAATAAGTTGTTACTTGTTACAAAAAAGGTCCAAGATATTTCAACTAGGCTCTTACTTTATAATACCTATCCATGGAGTTAGTACACTTGAATACAATGACTGTATAATGATACAATGATGAAAATAAATATTGATACAAGATTAGCACATAGTTGAAAGCTACAACTGACAGATGGTGAAGAAACGATCATAGAGAAAAAAATAACTTCAAGGAGTGGCTCTGGAGGTCCTTCGATTATAAAGGATAATCTTGTAAGTATATATATATTGATTCATGTAGCCTCTATATTATGTATATTATTTTTTATATAACATATGTATTATATATCGTATCTTCTGTATACATCGATGAACTTTTATTTTATATCTCATCTTTTGAATTTTAACTAAGAACACTTGATAATCTCAATAGTCAAATGAAATAATCCGTTTAAAAAAATTAAGTGATGGGATCTTAATTAGTGTATGTCCTTATTTTACAAACATGGAATGAACCGGGATATCAGGGTGTTGCAAATTTTTCTTTCATCAGATTTTTCCATTCTTAGGGAAAATGATATCTATACAAGTCAACATTTCCTTATTTATACAACTTATTCTCTGATGCGTGTGAAAGCATAATTTGAATTATCAAAAGTTATGATAATGGTAAAGAGTGTATCAAAACGATACTCTAACTCTTAGAATAAAATATTGATACTCTGTAAGATAACTCAATATTCTTAAGATAAAATTATAGAAGCACTATTCTCATAAGATAATCTCAGTGCACAGTTTCGTAAGATAAAATAGTTATTAGTTCTTTAACTATTTTAGCACATAATATAATTGATCTATATTTAAGATTCTTGTAAGATTATTTTCCTTCATAGGAAAAATGATCATGTGTAAGATAATTCATTTCTTATCAACTTTTATAAGATAATATTCAACTATCATAAGATAAATGACTTATATGGTTTCCTTGATATTCATAACATAATTAACTTGCATCATAATATAATCCATTTACACTTTTTTTCATAATATAAAATACTTTAGTGCAAAATGAAATTTTAATGTTCATAGAATAATTATCTTTTCACTCATTGGATAAATTCCTTCGATGCATCAGCCACATAAGATAAATTCATTTGGAATTTATTCAAAAAAAACTCATAGATTTTAAATAGAGTTAAAAAAATTATAATATAAAATCCTGAAATTCTTAATATAAAATAATAAGTAAAACAAATGGGTATTTTATTAATCATTAAAACACGTAAAGTACTGAGATTTGTTGAAAAAACATAATTTTTTACAACAAAAATAGCCTTAAATTTCCCCCAAAACGTTTCCTAGTTTCCCCCCAACACTATTAATGAATAAATTAAACTAAATTAACCGTTTAAATCCTTCAAAAATCCTTTAAATTATCTATAATGCGCTTAAAATTTTCATACTTTTTTTTCATAAATCATTAATACTGTAGTGTGGAAAGTTAATTTATGAAGTGGACACTCTATATCTTCGAATCAAGCTTCAAAATCTACTTAAACATATTGTTTCCCTAAAATTTTAGACATGGACTTGCATAAAATATATTCTCGCCATAAAATGAACTCTATTTAAAAATTATTATGGCCATCACACTCTAGCTCAACCATGAACAATCCTTTTTTGTTATCATAGTATCCACCTCATTCTCTTTATCCAGTATTTATCTCACAAACTAATATCTCTTCCACAATATAATTTTCCCCATGACCATTCACAAAATCTCTGTCTTCCATAACTTATACTTATGTGCCCATTTTCCTAGCCATTTTAGCCTCTAGTAAGGGCTATGATGTGTTCAACTCATAATTATGACATATATTCCTTTTTCTATTCTTTATTTTCTTCAAAATTATTCTTTAAGATTAATCCTTCCATAAAACATTGAAAACACACAAAATTAGATAATATTAACATGTTTATAAATAAAATTCATTCATAAAAATTCATTCATAAATTCAAGATATCAGTGGGGGTGTCATGGTTTTCTAAATGAAATATGTTAATAACATTTAGAAAACAAATATCAATATTATAATTAGTTAAGACTTAGTTGTGAAAATATTTCTCCATGAATCATAAAAGTAGAAACCTAAGTTTCTAGAGAATAATATCAAATAAGATTGATCTATGGGTTGCTTTCACTAACTCAAAGTACATAAATTGACAATTAATTGAAAAATACAAGTTAAAATAATTCAAGAGATAATTTTTGTGTATGTCGCATGGAATAAATATCTATGAGATGATGTGTTTAAGATACAGGAGAGGATTATGAATATGACTAAAACTTTGTATGCTTTAATGATAGTATCTATCATGTATTCCATGTTATATACTATATTTTATTTTTCCTAAGAATAAATCATTATAGAAAATATCAAATATATCTCAGAGAATTGCATTGAGAAATAGTTGAAACAATCCAAAAGTACTTGAGAATTACAAGTAAAGTGTTCTTAGTAATTGGGAGAATAAGGGGAACTAGTTATTAATGGGACACAAAAATAGACTTCAAATATGTCAATTTGATCTAGTGTCATGGTTAAGCTAAGTAAATGAGCAAGGGAAGTTCATTATAGGTAGTGGTAGCTGGTTTTATAGAACCTAAGTATGTCTTGAATTCTAATGTAGCTTAAGAAGAAGTATAAATAAGTAGTATTGTATAATATATTGGTATTGTTACAATCAAGTATATTATTGTCATAGTGTATATTATTATAGTATTATAGAAGTAGTACTATCCAAGAAGTCTAAGTGATGATAGAGAAAAAAGGTAAATACTTCAGATATATTATATCTTAATGGATTTTATAAAAGAGTTAAAGTCATGGTTATAAGAGTATCCACTGAGAAAAACATTTAAAATCCAATTACTAAAGATATATCTCAATATAAGTTTTATTATCATGTGAGAGATAACAAGTTGTGAAAATTTAGTGAGTTGGATCTAGTGTAAGTGAGAGTGGGTTCCCTAGATCCAACTTGAACTTATACTTTTTGAATACTACATCATGCATATAGTGTGATATATGCATGATTTATAATTAACATGATAATAACATAAATTTTATATATATTATATATGGTAATTTCTATCGATTATGTTGTATCAAAAGGTTATAAAAGTTCTCAACTATAATGAGAACCTTACAATACTATGATTTTAATCTTAAACATATATCTCATGGCCTAGATACATAAATTTGATGGGTAATAAATGTTTTTTGGCTATCAAGATTCAAGGAATCATTGATACTTCTTATCATAGTGTTTTCACTTGGAAAACTCAAGTATAGATGATCATGAGGACTAACTTTACAATAGGAACACCATATGTTTTGGGTGTCATTAGATGTTCCTATCTATGAGCATGTGTATTGTTCTCTTAACTTGAGATCATTATTAATGTATATCATTAATAAAATACTTTGATGCATGGTGAAAATCATTATAGTTTATGTTTTTGGTGGTGTAACTTGCATCAAATTCATCATTAGTGGTATGGAATTGATTGAATGATCAATATAGGATTTCTTACTTCCAAGTATAGGAAGAAGATACCTTAGGCCCTTGGACTTGGATGGTAGTTCTTTGACTAAATCCATGGACATAATAGATAAAGGCAAGTCCATACAATACAGTCAAAGAAAGATAAATAAAATATAAAATTATGGTGACACAAAGTATGTGTCCTACTTTATGAGATATCATTAAACAAAGATATTATATTTCATAATAGGTGTTTGTAGGAGGTTATCATGGATATGAATTATAATTAACTTTTTTGGGGATATGATTTTTTTATCAATACCACTCTTGATCAACGAGTATGACTTACTACTATTGAGATAATGGAATAAAGGGTCACACCTAATGTGTATTCACAAGTTCCACCAATTCAAATGAATTGGAGTTTAGGTAGAAGTGATCCCCACATTTGTGGACCAGTGAACATCTGAGTGTGAATGATCACAAGTAAATGAATTAATTAAATTATATTTTATATTATTTAAGTTTAGAATAATAAAAATTTAACTTATTTATCAAGGTATTCACAATCTATTTAAGTTGAAATAAGGGAATATGATAAAATAATGAATATTGATTTTTTGGGTATTGTTAAACATATTTAGGAGAAACAAGTTAATTTATTGGTTCGTATTTCATCACATGGTACACTAGAGTGTTACAAGTGAGTGAATAAATTTACATGATATTTATGATAATTTAAATATTTCATAAGTTTTATTTTGTTTCGTTTGTATAATTTAAGTTTCTTTAGGGACCTATGGTAGTTAAAGAAATGTTAATAAAAAGATATATAAATTAATTTTAGACCCATTAATAGTACAGTATCTCATATGTATTAACTTGATCTCTCTCATATCTTCTCTTAGGATTTATAGATAGGAACAAGGGAGAATAATGATATCAGATTGATTCCTACTCCTTTATATCAGTTTTATATTCTTCTGGTGATCTTACAAACATCGAAGAGCACTTTTTTATTTCATGTTAGCACATAAATAACATATATTGATTAACCAAATAATTTCATTGAATTTTTGGGTGATCTATAGGGTTATTCATATGGTTCCTTTGAGCTATTATAGTCTAGTATTGAATTAAGAATATGAGGATCATACAAACAAATAGAGTACTGTTATGTTTAACTTTTTATATTTAAATTATATTGTACATGGTCTTTTGAATAATCTAAGACTAGTATACTAGATTTTATGTTATGAAATGTATTCAAATAAAAAATTCAAAAAATAGTGTTACCAAACCCTTTTTATATGCCCAGATTCCTTCAGATGTTTTCCTGAGTTGTGGGTGTTGAACTCATGCAGGATTTTATTTTTTTGGAATGCAATGTATAAGTTGTTTTTGGTTGTGACATAGGTAGAGTCGATCAGTTTGACAATATGAACTGTGATTATTTATATTCAAAGTTAATTATTTTCTATCAGGGGAGGGTTTACTAATCTCATCCCTAGTAGGTTTTGACTCTTAGGTCCTTATGGATGTTTTTTTTTATAGTGTGTGACTTATACTTTCTGGATTTACTTATTCATAAGGTTTTATAAAAAAATCAATGATTTTTATTACAAAAACTACATAAGTGGAATAAAAAAATCTCACTATTTAAACCTAAAAAAACTCTATCAACCCTCTATGTTACCAATTTAAAGGAAACAAATTAAACATTAAGAATTTTAATATTTATAATGTGTTTTTGTGGTATTGTCGTGCTACCATATAAATCCACACTCCATACCATTTTTCTCCAATAAGTTAACAAAGTGGTGGTTGGTTTGAAGATACTTTTTAATGTCACAAAAATGATAGAAATGTTATAGTTTGAATGATAATTGGATATAGAGAGCTTGATTTTTGTGATTTTATATTTGTTTGGCCAAATGTTTTATTAGTCACAGATGATTTTCTTTCACTAAAAAGGAAATTTATTTATATTGTATTCAAATTTATATAAATTTTTTTAATCACTTATAGACTATCCATAATATAAATTAATATTTTTGAAAGAGTTAAATGAATGGTGAAATTTGAATAGTGATAGAAGTTTCAATAACTTCATGTGCGCATGGATGCATGTATGTGTTCACATGTGTGTGTGTGTGTGTTAAATTATATACTCATGATTACCTATTTTATAATTTCGTATTGATAATTGAAAATATAAATACTCAAATCGTTATTCCCTCAAATAGATTATAGTTAGTTGTAATAAATTGTTGATGTATGTTTTACACCTCTCGCGTTTTAATAATTTTCACTGCAACTTTCATTTTATTATAGAAATTTAAAATAATAAATTTAAATGATTCCAAGCTTAAAAGTATAAATTAAATTACAATTAATTAAAAAAATTATTTATGTGTATGTATATACTAGTATTCCCCCCGTGTGTTTGTACAGGACATGGTACCTAGTGAAATAGAATAGTTAACCTTCAATTATAAAAATATAGGTATATAAAACAAAAAAGGAGAAATATAGTATTCATATATTGGTACTTGATGTATGTATTTAGATAAAAGTATTGAATTCACGTATTTAGAAAAAAAATGTGTGTATTTAGATATACATTGAAGATTTTATATTGCATGTATTTATAAATAGAATTCATATTGCATATATTTAGAAGCTAAATATATTTAAATTTTATATTATACGTACTTAGAATGCATATAAAATATGTTTAGAAACATAATTCGTATTTCATGTGAGTAAATTTAGATATATTAATAAAAATATAAAGTAAAGGTGTACCTGGTGAAATAAAAAATTGAATATCTCGATAAGATTATCAGTTAAAAGGATCTTGTTTTTTAATAATAGATCAATAATGGTTAAGAGTTGGGTTAAATAAATAATTTTATATCTGTAATATACTTAACATAATATGAATAACATGGTTGATGTGTTAATAATAAATTTATTTGGTAAGTATCATAGGTTGAAAGTGTTACTGCAGTGATGGGTGGATTATTATTAATAGTACACTCTTTAGAAGAACCATAAATAAATATAAAAGAATATATATATAAATAATTAATATATGAATTGATTTAGAAGATAATTTTTTTATTTAATCTAATACTTATAATTCGATATCACATTATCTAACAGCCCCTTACTGAATTTTTTCATGAAAATATATGGATTCAAATATTTTCTTCTAGTGTGAATATCTCCATATTGTTGATTATCTAAAACAAAAATAACATAATAAATAATTTAAATGTATAAAAATAAAAAATAATGAAAAAATGTAATTTTTTAAAGGGAAAAAAGTAAACAAACCAAGTAATGGTATATTTAATGGTGGCAGTTTATTTAAATTATGTAATCCACTACTAATAGAGAACCTTATATTCATTTCAATCATGAGTGGTTGTTTAGTATGTGTAGTGTCCCATGTTTTCAATGAATGTTTTTATAAATTTTCTCTCTTAAAATATAAATGTAAATTCTAAATGGATTTATTTTTTTTAAAAATATAAACCTAACGTTTATATACATATTTACCTCCTAATTTATTTTCTTATATATTTTTTAAGTATAATGAAGTTTTATTTATTAAAATATTTTATTAGAAAAAGGGAATCCCATAGGCTAGGTGATAGACCATCATGTCCAGTGAGTTCACAAAGCTCAAACCCACAACCAAAGGGCGATAGGGGCACAACACCTACCACTAGCCTATATTTTTTCCCTCTTCTATTTTCCATCCTTTTTATATATACTTTATCTATTTTACTATATTCACAAAATTTTTATGTACATGGTTTTATAACTACATTACTTGTTATTTTTATTTTCACATCATCATAGTAATTGATTCATTATAATTCAATGGTTAACATAGTATGATACATGTTTTCAAAGTCACAAAGTTGTAACATATTGAAAGTAATTCCATATAACATTTTATGTAAAACATATGATGAATGGTTAAATATCATTTTTATACTAAAATAATACTTTATTATGTATTTTTAACTACATTATAGCTAATTTAATTTCTAAATAGTTTCCATCGCATTCTATGTACATATTTTAATGGTCAAATTTTCCCTTTTTAAAATGTTAAGTAACATGTTTTATAATAAAATAACATTATGAAATATTTATTATTTTTATTTTAAAATGTAATTACCCTTATGTATAGTGTATTTTTATCACAAAATGATTATAAAATATTGAAAATGTAGTTTTTAGAAAAGTAAAATTTTTATTGATGTATAATTTCATTATAGTGTAATTACCCTTACTTTCATCTTCAGACAGTTTCCAATGGGGTTTATTCGTTGAACCGGAAACATCCAACAGATCCCACATCTATGAGAAGCTATGGACCTAATTTCTAAAGGTAGGTAATCACTAGGGTGTTTTACCAATGATTATTAGGAACTCATGTTGGTTGATAGGATGGGAGTTCAGGCTCACCGCACCCTTTTGAGGGGGATTATGAAGGTTCCAGACACATTAAAAGCACTTTAGTGGGTGAAAACCCATAAAGTTTATTATCGATATGATGGCTCATTTTCATATTGTACAAGAAATTTACAGCATGACCAATGAAATTTTTCTAATAAGACATCTAAATAGGAAGCTCGTAACCAAGAGATAGTATCTCTGAATGTTAAATTTATGATTAATTTATATTAGATTAAAGAAAGGTGACCTCTTCTTAGGAATTTTCTTTAATGATGATATTGATCTTTTGAAAAGAATTTTTTGTATTAAATTATTTGTATAGGGAGGATCCAAGTTTATAATCCATATAATGGTGATCCACATGTGCTCATTTAATCTCTAAGAAACACTGATGGAACATCAGGTGCTAGTGTGGTGGATCTATTGTATTATGGTGTTCATCTTGATCACTAATCCTTTGGGTTTAAATGATTCTCTCTTATTATTCTTGTTATTGAGAGGATGAGAGGAGGAGGAGTTAAGATAGAAATATGTTGTGCACAATTATTATAAATTCTCAATTAACCCTACACAATAAGCATAACCATCTATTTATAGAGTTGGGGTTTAGGTTAAATTATTATTTAATTACACAACGGCCCTTAAATAATATTATAACCCATATAAAACCTCATGCCATAAAATATTATTATTATTATTATTATTTTATGGAGAGTTATAACTTGTATAATGATAAATATATTTTACCGGCTTGTAAATTAATATTTATCATCGAACATGATCTTGGTCTACTCGAACTTCTCAACATTTATTGAATACATAAATAAATATTTTATTCCTAAATAAATATTTCATTCACAAACCAATGAATAAATATTTATTAAATATTCAATAAATATTTTGATATTGATAAAACTTGAATAAAATTATTCCTTGGTGATGAGAATAATATTTATTCCATTAATTAAATTTAAAAATAATTTAATCAATATCAATGGAAACACTTAATGTATATTACTCTAGTATTTTTTTCTCATTATCATTAGGTGGGATTCCCTAAAGTCTAATATTAGCATCTAGTGGTAGGTAAAGGAAACCAATATAAAGAATTTAAGGTTTCAACATTGAAAACAAAATATTAATGGTTACTATGTAATATAATCTTTTTGTCTCAATATCTCATCAAACAGGTTTCACACATGTGTCATCAACATATATGCTCAATGCGTCTTTATTTGAATATCTGAAATAAACTCATTGTTAGACCACGTTCATGAAATTTAATATGACAATTCAATTTCAATCAAAGGGTAAATATATCAATTTCCATAAATACAGAAAGGAAAAATACTTCCTCAAATTATCCATTAATGACACATCACCTGTGACACACCCAACATACCCAACTTCACCATGAATTATTATCATCATAGTTTATGGAAAAACATCTAAGTGCATGAGTCATGACATGAATTAATGATAATATTAAAGCCTAAAGACTATTATACATGCTCATAGATGGGAATATATGATGACACCGAAACATGCGTAATTCTTACTGGTGGTTTTGTTATCAAAATATCTCATCTTGGAGATTACCAAGTGAAAAATTCATAAAAAATAAGTCTCATCTGCTTATAAGTACTCGCACTTGATATTCAACATTCTATGTGTCCCATCATAGTATGTTATCTAACCATAGAACTATCTTTAAAATATCATCATAGAATTTCAAGATAATCATCATATTAGGGAACTTCTATGACTTTATCAATGTTACAAATACCCTAGGACATTATTATATTAAAGTTATGTAGAATAATAAACAATATATAATAAGATATTTTATTAATATTTAAATATTTAAATATATATTTAATCCAAAGTAAAAAACCATCAATTCTAGAACACCAACTCCAACAGACTCCCACTTGTAATAGATCCAACTCCTTATAACTTTCAGTTCACTATACCTCACATGATGATCATGTTTCTACTGAGTTAAATATTTAGTCAAGGGTTCTACCATATTGTCTTCCATGGATATTTTTCTCATTGTAAATTCACCTCTTTGAGAAAAATACATCAATGGGTGATACTTCTAAAGTATTTGCTTCATCTATTGATGTGACCTTGTCTCCTTTGAAAGGTCCCCCACTACAGTATTATCATAATAGTGTGTGATAAGATCTTTACTTATAGGTACCATTTCAATCTCTTTGATGAAGTTTTGTATCCAAACTATGACTTTATATCCCTCAAAAGATTCGATATAATAGAATTCTATTATAGAATATGTGACCATAACTTACTTTGAGCTCTTTCAACTCACAGAACCTCCATTGAGAGTAAAGATGTATCTCATATGTGATTTTAGTTCATCTTGATCTGTTTGAAAACTAGCATTTTCATGTCATCTAATGACCATTTCCTCATATCCTCTATAGAACAGGAACACATCCTTAGTATACCTTAGATGCTTAAGGGTGGTCTTGGCTTCTATCTAATGGAGGTCACCTAGGTTAGCTTGATATCTTCATATTGCACTTAATTTATAGACGAAATTTATCCTAGTACATAGCATAGCATGCATGACTAGCTCAATCATGGATTCATATGGACTCCTTGTCATCCTATATCTTATCTCATGTGTCTGAGGGGATTTTTTTCTGAAAATATTAATGTCATGTGACATTGAAAATAATCCCCTCTGGGATTTTTCTATACTAAATATCTTCAGTGTTGTGCCAATATATTTAAGTTGACTTAGACCGAGTGGCCTCTTGAATCTATCATGATGGATCTTAATCCCAAGAATATATGATGCTTCACCTAAGTCCTTCATAGAGAATATTTTATTCAACCAGACATTAATAGACTATAAAACTGGTATTTCATTTCCAATAAGTAATATGTCATTGATTTATACTATTAAGAAAATAACTACACTCCCACTAAACCATTTATAGACTCAAGGCTCACATACATTTTTTATGAATCCAAATTTTTATGGCTTCATAAAATTAAATGTTCCATGACTTGGATGCTTTCTTTAATGCATAAATGGATTTTCATAACCTGCATACCTTTTTGGAATCCTTTGGAGTCATAAAATATTTAGGTTATGTCATATAAACATCTTCATGAAGGTTCCCATTAAGGAAGGATATCTTGAAATCCATTTTTCAAATCTCATAATCATGGTAAACCACTATGGAAAGTAAAATTCTAATGGATTTCATCATAGAAACTGGTGAAAATGTTTCATCGTAGTTAATTCACTAAAGTTGTTTAAAACTTTTTACAACTATTCATACCTTATAAGTACTGACTTGTCCATCCATATCCAGTTTCTTATTGAATACTCATTTATAAGAAAAGTGTTTTATGTCAACTGGAGGATCTATCAAAATATAGAATTGGTTTTGATATGTGGAATCCATTTCAGAATTTATATATTCATGCCACTTAGAAACATCTATACCACTTTCTACTTCCTTATAGTTTTGAGGATCATTATTACCAACTAATAATGAATCTCCATCCTCATTGACTATAAAACCGTATCATTCTGTTTCTCTAGAATATCTTATACTTCTACATAGTGCTTGTTTCTCTTAAAATTATTCTTATATGAGGCTTTATATAATTTTTTCACGTGTCAACACTTATATATCTTAAGACTGGACATCATTGAATTCAATCTTTCTCCCACTATATCTTTTATAAATGTGATCCTTCTCAAGTAATTTGGGCCATATTTCAACCACAACCTTTTTATATGAATGGTTTTATAGGTATTATCCCTTTATTTCCTTAGAATATACTATAAATATATAATTTTTTCCTTAGGGTGAAAGTTCATTACCTGAGAGGCCTTAAAAAACACTTCACATCCCCACACATGTAAGTATGAAAACACTAGTTTCTTTCCACTCCAAAATTGGTGTGAAATATTGTATGTTTCTTTAGGGGGAACTCAGTATATATTTTATTTTTTGTAACACATATCCCCAAAATAATAATGGAATAATCCCATGACTCTTCATTATTCTCACCATTTTTAATAAGGTTTAGTTCCTCCTTTCCCTTACACCATTCCACTAATGTGTATAAAGTGGAGTGAGTTGATATAGAATCTAAAACTCTTATAAATAATCAATGTATTCTTGATTAAGATATTATCCACCATTATTTAAGTGGATTTTATTACTCTTCTTACCAATATGGTTCTCAACTTCATTCTTGTATTCCTTGAATCTATCAAATGAATATAACTTATACCTCATTAGGCAGACACATCCCTGTCTACTTAAATCATCAGTAAAAATAATGAAGTATGAATACTCTTCACTTACTTCAATAGTAAATGGTCAACACACATCAGTATGAACTAATTCAATAATATTCTTGGAACTTTCCCCTTTTCCACTAAATGTGGATTTAGTCATTTTTTCTTGTGAACACACATGACATACACCAAGTGGTTTTAGTTCAAAAGAATATAAATATCCATCTTGATGTAATTGAGTCAAATTATTTTCATTTACATGACCTAGCCAGTGATTTCGTAGTTGGGTGTGTTATGAGTCATGTAAAGT
Source organism: Viscum album (assembly GCA_963277665.1). NCBI lineage: Eukaryota > Viridiplantae > Streptophyta > Magnoliopsida > Santalales > Viscaceae > Viscum > Viscum album. Next base: position 1,952,835,718 of record OY728153.1, on the reverse strand, counting down.
ATTTTTTTATTGATTTCCATTAATTTGTTTTTGTAATATAACACATAAAGGTTTTTATTTAAATTTGACTTATCATAACAAATTCTATATTTATAAGAGAAGAAAAATTTATTCTGAAGTTGAAAATAAGTCCATCTATATCAAATATAGATACAGAAATAATGTTTTTGGTAGTGGGAGACACATAATAACAACCTTTTAAAATGAAGATAAATCACATTAGCAACATGAGGTGGTAGTCCCTGATAACAAAAACAACAAGTCTAGATTTTTTGGATGTATGTAGATCTTCCTCCACTTAGTCAATTTTATTTTATCTAATTGTTTCCTATTTTTGAATAAATATGTGAGCTCCACATGCTTTATCTAATACCTAATTTTATAAATAGATAAATTGCACTCATTAACAACTATACCAGAATCTTCCCTTTCATGAACCAACCCGAGTCAACCCTGAATTGGGAACCTGAGCTGATATGTGATAAGGACCAAGAGGTGTTCTCGATCCTCCTAGGATGGAAACTCATTTTGGGAATCAAGTGAAACTCAATTGGGAACAATTTATCCCATAATACAAAAAATAAATAAGAATAAAATAAAATAATTAATCAACATTAGAAAATAAATAAAAATAAACACTAGACACACCTCCATGTGACCTCATGGGTTACCCCCAACCACAGAACCACACTCGCTCCATGAGAAATCAAATTTGGGAGAACCTAAAATTGAAAAATGATAAATTATATAGGCATGAGCATAAAAATTCCCAGTATAAATTCCAAAGGATAAACAAAACCCTATGTCTTTCCTTTAAATAGAAAATTGTTTCATGCTAGTTTGAAAATATAAATATAAATATTAGTTTTTCCATTTTCATTCAAAACAAGTAAAAGACCAATGATTCTTAAAACCATTTTTATCTTTAATTTCCAAAACCATTATCAAAAATAAGAGGGGTTTTCACAATAAACCATTTATAATAAGGAATCAAATGATAAAATAAGAGTCTTAGTGAGAAATCATAGCAATAATTTCATATCACAAGGTGATACAAAAAAAGGAAAGCAAGAAATGATTTTTATCATTTTATAACTAAAAAGGAAACTAATAAAAAGAACATTTTAAAAAACTTACCTAGGAAAATAGGTGTAAAATGAAAGAAAGCACCATGGGAAACCCCTAAGCATCTAGGTTACACCAATTCTATGATCCTCATACTCTTAGTGATCAATCATAACCATATCTCTCCTCATGCACAAGCCATTAAAGAGTTTGTCGCCATAGTTCTAGTGGTACTCACAATATATTCATCATGTTTAGTTAGTGTTGTAGCATTATCCTACTAGGAAGACCAGTTCAAAGAATATTGTATCTCCTAGTATACTAGTCCTTATCCTACCCACCTAGGTACTCAATATTCCCAAGTGTCGTGTCCAAATGAAGGTGAGTTTCAATAAAGATATCATATATATACATATCATATATTTTACACAAGAAAACAATACACTTTCTCACCTCGGATCTCCCTTTTAAGTGTAGCCCCTTTTACCTTTCTAAGATACACAACAATTCACAAGGCCCTATATTAGGCATACATCACATATCACACATCTAGCACAGACCAAATTTCCAATACATTGGGCATGCCTTAAGAGGGGTTTTTATTTTGTTAAAACATTTCAAAGTAAAAATCAGGCCTCATCACTTTAAAAGAAACACTATTTATATAGAAAATACACTTTTTCCAAAATATTTTAAGTTTCAAAACCACCTTTCATGATTACAACGTATACATCTAGATATATATATATATATAATTACCCTCTAGCCCAATGAATGTATTCCACTCTACAATAGTGGATATGTTCAAAGGATTTACCTATATACATATCTATCTATCTATATGTATGTAAGTCACCTTCAACAAGTCACACGATTATAAATCCTCTCAAGGATTATTAAAAAATTAAACTAAGCCATTAGGCCCTTTATAAAGTCAGGTCAAAGACCAAAACACCTTTTGGTATCGCTATTTTTCTTAATAGAAACCATTTGGAATACCATTTAATCATTTAAGATCCCTTCCATTTTAAAACAAGGTTGAAAGTAAGCGTTGACAATAAAAATCCATATTGGAAGCTTAGGAGGAATATGGAAAAAAACTAAATCCCTTTTTTAAGGACCAAAACAATTTTTCATATCAAATACACATTATATAATACTCAAAATATAATTGGTAAACACACAAGTAATAAAGAATTTCAATTCAAAGAATTAGACATAGGGAACCTACCTCAACACATGTCACCTTAGATGATGGCCACTTTACACTTACACACATATGCACCTTAAAATATATATAAGCATACCTTGTCACAATGTATATATTCACACCATTGTGATTGAATATATAAAAAGTGGGTACTTATATATATGCCAATATATGTATATTACTTTAAGTTGTACTCTAAGAGACATAAGGCAACACCTTCACCAATGGTGGCCCAAATCTACCTCAAGAAGGTCCAAGGCGCACTAGAAAAATAAAATAATCCCAAAGGTCACAAAAACCTTAATTAAAATTAGGCTAAAAGATAATAATATAAGAAACATTACCTAAAACTAATGGTGAAGCCACTACCTTCAATAGTTGAGGCTAGAACTAGCCTTAACCAAACCCCGTGAACCTTGAGTGCCAAAAACCGACCAAAAATATTCCCCAAATCATATTAGGGTCAACCCTAGGTCACATGCACTACAAGAGAGGAAAAAACACCAAGAAAATAGAATAGGAACACTAGTACAGTCATGACCTTTAGCGGCTGCCAAAAGCCATCGCTAAAGGTCTATAGCGGCCGCCTAGCGTTCGCCAAGTGGCGGCCGCTTTTTCCCCGTCGCTGTTGCTATTAGCGACCGCCACTTGGTGGCCTCTGTAGGCAAGCCGGGATAGGCTTCAGGGGATGCCATTTGGTGGCCGCTGTAGGCCAGATCTTTAGCGTCCGCCGAATGGCGGCCGCTATATGATATCCCTTTAGCGGCCGCCAAATGGCGGCCGCTATAGATTTTAAATTTTTTTTAAGAAAATCAATTACACAATAATATATACCCAAATAAATCTCATCATTCATCTTCCAAGCTCCACATCCATCATCAAATATAACTACATAACAAAATTTAATAACAAAATTAGTACCGAATAAAACCTAGAAAACAAATAATTGAAACAAATTAACATATTTCAATTCAAACTTAGAGTAACAGATCTAAAGTATTTTATTTTGAAAATATATTCATAATTTTGATTACCATTTTAAAATTTTAAAATCATTAATTCTATGGTTCTAATTAGATTGTTTCACGGCGGTTTCAGGTTAATCTGAGGTCATCCGCTATAAATTTGACTGTTAGACGCCCGTTTTGGCCATTTATGACACCAGAACTGCGTTCTCGGTCACCGCAGGCACACGGCACGTCCGATTGACATGCCGTAAGCTCGACCACTTCAAAATTCACTCACCCATATTTTTTGTCTGATTTCAGTCCATTCCGACTTCGTTCGGCCCATTTGGACCCCCACGCGCATTTATGAAGTGCACGCAGCACTTAAAACATGCATATTGAGCCGTACCGTGCAAACTGCATGTCCGACTAATGTGTCGTCTGTGCGTACATGTCACGAATAATAATTATATTGTTTCACAGTGGTTTCAGATCAATCTGAGGTGGTCCTCTATGAATTTGACCGTTAGACGCCCGTTTTGGCCGTTTATGACACCAAAACTGCGTTCTCAGTCACCGCGGGCACACGACACGTCCGATTGACGTGTCGTCTTCTCGAACACTTCAAAATTCACTCAAACTTATTTTTCGTCTGATTTCAGGACATTCCGACTTCGTTCGGCCCATTTGGACCCCCCCCCCCCCCCACGCGCGTTTATGAAGCGCGTGCAACACTTAAAACACGCATATTGAGTCGTAACGTGCAAACCACACATCTGAATAACATTATGTCTACGCGTACACATCACGAATAATAATTAGATTGTTTCATGGTGGTTCCAGGTCAATCTGAGGTCGTCCGCTATGAATTGGACCGTTAGACGCCCGTTTTGGCTGTTTATGACACCAGAACTGCCTTCTCGGTCACAGTGGGCACACAGCACGTCCGATTGACGTGACGTATACTCGAACACTTCACAATTCACTCACCCATATTTGTCGTCTGATTTTAGTCCATTCTGACATCGTTCGGCCCGTTTGGACCCCCCACGCGAGTTTATGAAGCGCGAGTATCACTAAAAACACGCATATTGAGCCGTACCGCGCAAACCGCACGTCTGATTGATGTTCCGTCTGCGTGCACACATAAAGAATAATAATTATATTGTTGAACGGTGGTTTCAGGTCAATATGGGGTTGTCTGCTATGAATTTGACTATTAGACGCCCGTTTTGGCCGTTTATGACACCAGAACTATGTTCTCGGTCACCACGGGCACACGGCACGTCCGATTGATTTGTCGTCTGCTCGAACAATTTAAAATTCACTCACCCTTATTTTTCATCTGATTTCAGGCCATTCTGACTTCGTTTGGCCCATTTGGACCCCCCCACGCGCGTTTATGAAGCACGCGCAGCACTTAAAACACGCATATTGAGCCGTACCGTGCAAAACGCACGTCCGAATGACGTTCTTTTTATGCGTACACATCAAGAATAATAATTAGATTGTTTCACGGTGTTTTCAGGTCAATTCGAGGTGGTCTACTATGAATTTGACCGTTAGATGCCCGTTTTGGCCATTTATGACACCAGAATTGCATTCTCGATCACCGAGGGCACACGGCACGTCCGATTGACGTTCAGTCTTCTAGACCACTTCAAAATTAACTCACCCGTATTTGTCGTCTGATTTCAGGTCATTCCGACTTCGTTCGGCCCTTATGAACCCCTCCACGCGCGTTTATGAAGCGCACGCAATACTTAAAACACGCATATTGAGCCGTATCGCACAAACCACATGTCCCACTGACATTCCGTCTATGCGTACACATCACGAATAATAATTAGATTTTTGCACGGTGGTTTCAGGTCAATCTGAGGTCGTCCGCTATGAATTTGACCGTTAGATGCCCGTTTTGGCCGTTTATGACACCATAACTGCGTTCTCGGTCACCTCGGGCACACGGCACGTCCGATTGACTTGTCGTCTACTCTACCACTTCACAATTCACTCACTCGTATTTGTAGTCTAATTTCAGGCCATTCCGACTTTGTTCGGCCCGTTTGGACCCCCCACGCGTGTTTTTGAAGCGGGTGCAGCACTTAAAACATGCATATTGAGCCGTACCGCACAAACCGCATGTCTGAATGATGTTTCGTCTACGCGTACATGCCAAAAATAATAATTATATTGTTTCATGGTGGTTTTAGGTCAATCCGAGGTGGTCCACTATGAATTTGACTGTTAGACGCCTGTTTTGGCTGTTTATGACACCAGAACTGCGTTCTCGGTCACCGCGGGCACACGGCACGTCCGACTGACATGTCATCTACTCGACCACTTCACAATTCACTCACCCTTATTTTTTGTCTGATTTCAGGCCATTTCGACTTCATTCGGCCCGTTTGGACCCCCCCACGCGCGTTTATGAAGCGCGCGCAGCACTTAAAACACGCATATTGAGCCGTATGGTGCAAACCGAACATCCGACTGGCGTTCCGTCTGCGCGTACACGTCACAAATAATAATTAGATTGTTGCACGGTGGTTTCAGTTCAATCAGAGGTTGTCCACTATGAATTTGACCGTTAGACGCCCGTTTTGGCCGTTTATGACACCAGAACTGCATTCTCGGTCACCGCGGGCACACGACACATCCGATTGACGTTCTGTCTACTCGACCACTTTAAAATTTACTCACCCGTATTTTTCGTTTGATTTCAGGCCATTCTGACTTCGTTCAACCCATTTGGACCCCCCACATTCGTTTATGAAGCACGCGCATCACTTAAAACACGCATATTGATCCGTACCGTGCAAACCGCATGTCCGACTGATGTGACGTCTATGCGTACACATCACGAATAATAATTAGATTAATGTACAGTGGTTTCAGGTCAATATAAGGTCGTCTGCTGTGAATTTGACCGTTAGACGCCCGTTTTGGCCGTTTATGACACCAGAACTGCGTTCTCGGTCACCGCGGGCACACGGCATGTCTGATTGACATGTCGTTATCTCGGCCACTTCACAATTCACTCACCCATATTTTTCGTCTGATCTCAGTCCATTCCAACTTCGTTCGGCCCGTTTGGACCCCCCCCCCCCCCACACACGTGCGTTTATGAAGCACGCGTAGCACTTAAAACACGCATATTGAGCCGTACCGCACAAACCGCACATCCGATTGATGTGTCGTCTATGTGTACATGTCAAGAATAATAATTATATTATTGAACGGTGGTTTCAGGTCAATCCGAGGTCTTCCGCTATGAATTTGACCGTTAGATGCCCGTTTTTGGCATTTTATGACACCAGAACTGCGTTCTCAGTCACCGCGGGCACACGGCACGTCCGATTGACGTGTCGTCTGCTCTACCACTTCACAATTCACCTCACCCATATTTTTCGTCTGATTTAAGGTCATTATGACTTCGTTCGGCCGATTTGGACCCCCCCCCCCCCCCCACGCGCGTTTATGAAGCGCGCGCAGCACTTAAAACACGCATATTGAGTCGTAGCACGCAAACCTCACATCTGAATGATGTTCCCTCTGCGCATAAATGTCACGAATAATAATTAGATTTTTCACGATGGTTTCAGGTCAATCTGAGGTGTTCCTCTATGAATTTGACCGTTAGACACCCGTTTTGGCCGTTTATGACACCAGAACTACATTCTCGATCACTGCGGGCACACGGCACGTCCAATTGAAGTTCCGTCTACTTGACCACTTCAAAATTCACTCACCCATATTTTTCGTTTGATTTTAGGTCATTCTGACTTTGTTCGGCCTATTTGTACCCCCCACGCGTGTTTATGAAGCGCGTGCAGCACTTAAAACACGCATATTGAGCCGTACCGCGCAAACCGCACGTCCGACTGACGTTCCATCTACGCGTACATGTTAATAATAATAATCAGATTGTTGCACAGTGGTTTCAGGTCAATCCGTGGTCGTATGCTATGAATTTGACCGTTAGACGCCCGTTTTGGCCTTTTATGACACCAGAACTGTGTTCTCGGTCACCGCGGGCACACGGCACGTCCGATTGATGTGACGTCTGCTTGACCACTTCACAATTCCCTCACCCATATTTTTCGTCTGATTTCAGGCCATTCCGACTTCATTCGGCCCGTTTGGACCCCCCCACGCGCGTTTATGAAGCGCGCGCAGCACTTAAAACACGCATATTGAGTCGTACCGTGCAAATCGCACATCTGACTGACGTTCCTTCTACGCATACACATAATGGTTAATAATTAGATTGTTTCATGATGGTTTCAGGTCAATCCAAGGTCGTCCACTATGAATTTGACCGTTAGATGCCCGTTTTGGCCGTTTATGACACCAGAACTGCGTTCTTGGTCACCGTGGGCACATGGAACGTCTGATTGATGTGTCGTCTACTCAACCACTTCACAATTCACTCACCCATATTTTTCGTCTAATTTCAGGCCATTCTGACTTTGTTCGGCCCATTTGGACCCCCCCACGCGTGTTTATGAAGCGCGTGCAGCACTTAAAACACGAATATTGAGCCATACCGCGCAAACCGCACGTCCGAATGACGTTCCGTCTACGAGTACACATCAAGAATAATAATTATATTGTTGAAAGGTGTTTTTATGTAAATCGGAGGTCGTCTACTATGAATTTGACTGTTAGACACCCATTTTGGTCATTTATGACATCAGAACTGCGTTCTCGGTCACTGTGGGCACACAGCATGTCCAATTGACATTTCCTCTACTCGAACACTTTACAATTCACTCACCCATATTTTTCATCTGATTTCAGGCCATTCTGACATCGTTCAACCCATTTGGAGCACCCCACGTGCGTTTGTGAAGCGCACGCAGCACTTAAAACACGCATATTGAGTCGTACTGCGCAAACTGCATGTCCTGCTAACATGTCATCTACGCGTACACGTCACGAATAATAATTATATTGTTTCATAGTGGTTTCAGGTCAATCTGAGGTCATCCGCTATGAATTTGACCATTAGACGCCCGTTTTGGCCGTTTATGACACCAGAACTGCGTTCTCGATCACTGCAGGCACACGGCACGTCCGATTGACGTGTCGTCTACTAGACCACTTCAAAATTCACTCACCCGTATTTTTCGTCTGATTTTAGGCCATTCCGACTTCATTCGGATCGTTTGGACCCCCCCCCCCCCCCCATGCGCGTTTATGAAGCGCGCGCAACACTTAAAACACGCATATTGAGTCGTACCGCACAAACCGCACGTTCGATTGACATGTCGTTTGTGCGTACACGTCACGAATAATAATTATATTTTTGCACAGTAATTTCAGGTCACAAATACTAAAACAAACTAATATAGGTAAAAAAGGAAAATTTTATTCATCAAGGATATAAAAACTTCTAGATAATTCATCAACACAAATGAAATTACCTCATGCATGGGGTTCATTCTCATCTGGATCACCAATATCACTACGATGTCCACCAGCTATATTCGGAGCCTACAATATATATCAATATTATGTATCTTAAACATATCAATAAAATTCAATCTGAGTATGGTTTGTTTTATTGTTTACCTGTGGCGCCACTTGTTGTGTCGTCATATCATCGATACGTGATGACATATGTGACAAACTCTCCTCATACTCTGCATGTAACTGCTGAAACTGTGCATCAAAATTGCGCTACATATCCTTCATGGAAGCATCTATCTCATCCTATGTGTGCATCCCTGACTCTCTGCATGCACCCATCACATCTGCTCTAACAACTGCACGGCGTGGGACACCACCACCATAAGTCAAAGAATAACCATGACCGACACGCCCCGCGACACGGTAAAATATTTCATCTCTATGCATAGTACTACGACGTTGCTCCTCTGGAAACTCTGCTAACTGAGCGTCAAACTGATCGTGTAGCATATAATTAATCAATGAACAAATATGAATAATTTATATAAAATAAAAATACATTTATTAGTAAATAATTCTCTTACTATATCACTGGAAACATCGGGATCACCCGCCCTACGAGTCCTCATCCATATGGAAATCCGATCGATTGGCTCACCGCGTTGGTGTAACTATAATAAAGGGTTTCACCATGTTATACTACAATATTTTTAAAATATGAATGAAATAGTGAATTCTAAACTTACATCATGTCTGAGCTGTGACACATGTCGAGTGCCAAGTCTGGAAGGCGTGCCCTGCATCGCCCGATTATGTGAATGACGAGCAGACTCGGTCTACATTCAACGTATTTACTTAATAGACATTTGAAAAATTAGTCATTTATAGATTAAAAGTAATAAATCTTACCATCGCTTCCGCACTCGACCAAAATGCAACCAAATCCTGCCACTGCGCAGGAAGAATGCCCGGTGGGACTCGCTGTAGAATGTCTGGCACACCCGCAAATGGTGTCCAGTGATCTCTCTTCACCCTTGACTTGTAATCCTTCCATAATTTTCGGCATTTTGACATACATACATCCTGAAACTCATCTGGACTGGATGTCAAATTATCCTGTTAAAAAAATTGTCAGTAGATGGGACAATAATAATAACAATATCATGAAAAATTAAACATTGAATTTACCTGAACCTCCCTCTATAATCTGTCCATCATATCCTGGGGGAACGAACTCCAGTCACAAGTCATCAAAGGGAATCTGTGTGAGTCTCGTATCATATGCCCAAACTAATGACTCAATGCAGTAGCACCATCTCCAACTGGATGAAATGTGTCGTCAAATAACACATCCTATCGGGCTCCAGAGTTCCAGGATTGAACCCCTCTACCAGGACCCCTGCGTCTGCTGTAAGAAGCACTAGATCCTGATAAACATAAATTCATAATTAAATTACAATATAAATTAATTATTATAAACAGTTAGGGAAATATACCCAAAAAATTACAATAAATTAATTTAGAAAAATGAAAACATACATACCGACAACATCAGGTGAACCACTGTGACCACCCTGTGACATACCTACATTAAAAGAAATTATAGTTAAATCAAGAAATTTTTATACATATATAACTCATAAATATTTTTACAAATAATAACTGGGGATATAATTACAATTTTCACTAATCATGCAAGTCTATCGTATCTCCTTCAACTGTCTCTCTGGCCCTTTGTATATCTTCATCTCGTACAGCTATTGTTGTTTGGTCAAGTGTTTGATTAGGAAATGTGACAAATTCAGGTTCCTCTTGGTCAATTAGAAAAACCCCTCTTCTAGACATTTTCACCACAACTTTCCAATCAGAATCAATACTGAAAAAGTAAACTTGTTCTGCCTGCAATGTCAGTATGAAGGTCTCATTGCTAACTCGGTCATCTTTATATAGCATATTGTTAAAGTTTACTAATGTAAATTGGAAGTTATGAACTTTCATTCCATGAACTGTATCGACCCAATCACACCTTAACAATATGTGTTTTAAGCCACGACCATAAATAACCTCAATAATATCTCTCAACAATCCAAAATAATAACCCGCACCAACAAAGGAACAACCAACACCACTATTTTGTGTGGCTCGGTTCATGTCAACATCGCTAATACGAAATCGGAATCCGTTAGCATCCAAAGACTTGTAGCAACGAGTTGTAATAAATGGACCATCGGCTAGTTGGTTGAGTTCTTCGCTCACATGCTGGGTTAAATTACGTAACTTTTGAATCTGCAAATTTCACATATATAGTTTAATGGATAAAGGATTGTGAAAATACAACTAAGTTGCATTATAAAAATATTAAATCAATTATATGTACATGAGTCTTGAACCACTCATGAAATTTGTTGAAATGATGTTTTTGGATTTGATAGTCAGTTGCACGGGGCCTTTCACGTTTCAACTCAGTGATATGCATCCTAAATCACAACACAATATAAGGTAAGCAATAAAATAAATATAGAAACAAAATACACATCAACTAAGAAACTTACTATATCAATGTAATAACTGATGGGGTGTTGAACAACACATATTGATGAGCTTGAACCCACTTGTCATTCCGCATATCAAATGTTATTCCTTCTCTAATTGGACCCTCGTCATTCTGGGATGGTTTATCTATCTTTGTTTCAACCTCATCAATATATGAATCACATAAATTAGTACACTCATCCATTAAATATCCCTTGACAATTGAGGCTTCCAGATGAGCTTTGTTACGCACATACCATTTCAATGTATTTAAGTATCGCTCTATTGGATTATACACCTGAATTGCACAGGACCGCCAACAATGACTTCACCAGTTAAATTCACAATCAAGTGAACCATGACATCAAAAAAAGATGGCGGAAAGAGTTTTTCTAGGTGACATAGTGCAAGTACAATCTTATCCTGTAGATTTTTCAAATCGCTCATGCGATGATTCCTAGAACAGAACTGTCTGAAAAAATTATAAACTCCAATCAACAGCTCAACAACCTGAGAAGGTAAGCAATCTCGAATTGCTATAGGAATTAACTGTTGAAGCAGAATATGATTATCGTGACTTTTCAAACCCTGTAATTTCATGCTCGTCATATTCACACGCTTCGAAATATTAGAGCAATAACCATCTGGCACCTTAACGGTCTTCAAAATTGATAGAAATGTTTTTTTCTCTTTTTTACTCATTGTGTACTATGAAGAAGGCTTGTATGCCCAATTACCTTCACCCAGATGTAAATGTAAAGGTTTTATCAATTCCATTTCTTACATATCATGTCGATCATTAGAATTGTCCTTTGATTTCCCCTTGACGCCTAAAATGGTGCACAAAATATTATCACATACATTTTTTTCAATGTGCATCACATCCAAATTATGTCATAAAATATTATATTTCCAATAAGGCGATTCAAAAAAAATACTTCATTTCTTCCAATTATAACTTCACTGTCTATTTGCAGTAGGAATAGAAGGCAATGCAGGAACCAATAAATCTTGAAAATCATACATTGTATGGATGTTTTCTTGATCAAGTTGTGCACAAATTTCTACCCCAGACAGTATTTGTGGTGATGAGTCATACTCTCTATTCCCATAAAACGATACATGGTCTTTTCTAAACCTATGCAATGGAGGAATAAAGCATCTGTGATCAAGATATTCCCACTTTCTATAGTGCTTAAGCCATATATATTTCTTACTCTTATTACAACAAGTGCAAGAAAATTCTCCTTTTGTACTCCAACCTGATAAGTTAGCATACGCTGGGAAATCATTAATTGTCCATAACAAAGTGGCCCAAAGTCTAAACATTTAATTAGTTGCTGAGTCAAAATTCAGTACACCATTGGCCCAAAATTCTTACAGCTCATCAATCAAAGGTTGCATATAAACATCGATTTTATCACCAGGTCCTCTCGGTCCATCAATTAGAATTGACAGTAAAAAAGGTTACTTTATACATACCCATGGGGGAATGTTGTATGGAACCAACACCACTGGCCATGTACTATGTGTCGCACCAACCATGGAACTAAATGGGTTAAAACCATCTGCTGCCAAACCCAGTCGAATATTACGATCATCTCGGGAAAAGTCTGGGTGTCTTTGATCAAACTCTTTCCATGCCAAATAATCTGTTGGGTGAGTTAATTTATCAACCTCTTTCTTTCTCTATGAATGTGAAGTCATCAATTTAGCAATTTTAGTGGAAAAGAAGAATCTCTTCAGTCTCAGTTTTAGTGGGAAATAACGCATCTGTTTAGCTGCAACTTGTTTCCTTTGATTCAAGACTCTCCCAGGACGAATCTGACTACCTTGATTAATCTCATTGGTCTTCCACCTGGATGTATAGAAAAAATTACAATTATTTAATTACGCATTATCTTTTCTGAACAACATACAATTATTGCGACACACATCAATTGTATCATATGTAAAACCAAGATCATTGGTCAACTTGCGAGCTTGATAGAATGACTCTGGAATCTTCGCTCTAGCAGGGAGTACCTTCTTCAATAATACCAACAACATGTCGAATGAGGTGTCTGACCACTGGTTCAAGGCCTTCATGTGTAACAATTCAACGATGAATGACAGTTTACTAAATTTAGTGCATCTAGGATATAATTCAATACACGCATCGTCAAGAATTTCAAATAATTTCAATGATTCTCTATCTGTAGAAGAACGGGGATTACTCAATCTGACGTCATCATTTACGACATTACTGTCTTCAGATTGAAACTGTCACATCATATCATTGAGAATTATGTTCATCGGATCAACTGTTATCAAATCAACATTCATTTGAATACTTTATTAGTGATGACATGAAACAAAATCTTCTCCATGACGTGTCCATGTCTTATAGTTTTTCAAAAACCCATTCAAAAACAAATGTTCTCTAACACTATCTCGTTTGAAGAGATATCTATTTGCACATTTTTTGAATGGACAACTAATCATATCGCTTGGAAATATGTTGGCGAAATCCATAAATCGCTTAATCCCCTCATAATATTCAGCTGAAAATCTATCTTGCATATCAATCCAGCTCCTATCCATATCTATATTTAATAAAAATCAAAAGTGAAATATCTTATTTAAATTCTAAAAAAATGCATATCATTAAAATTTAAAAACCAAATTTGAAGGATAAAAATCATTACCTGCGGAGGACTCGACCACGGGTAACGGGGTGTGACTCGATTGCGGATCCATGACAGCGCAGTGACTTGATGACATGGGTTCGACGGCCGGACTTGAAAGGAGCAGAATCGTTGGCCGAAGCGTGGGAGGGTTCTACACGGCGGGGAACAATAGACTGGGAGGGTCCAACGGAGGCAGGAGGACTTGCCGGAGGGATGCAACAGGGCCGAGAGGGGAGGGTGGCGGTGGTACTATCCAAATGTGCAGCACGGAGGCAGGGGGTGGGGGTTGTTGGGTCACGGGGGTTTTGGGGTCACGGGGGCGCAGCGCGGAGGCAAGGTGGTGGGGGTTGCCGAGGTTGCGGGTGCCGCAGCACGGAGGCAAGGGGGTGGGGGTCGCCGAGGGTCGAGGTCGCCGGGGGTAGGGGTCACCGGGGGCTGTCGGGGTCACCGGGAGGTCTGGGGTTGGGGTCGGGGTCACCGGGGGTCGGGGTCACTAGGGTCGCCAGAGGTCGGGGGTCAGGGTCGCTGGGGGTCGGGGAGGGGTCGCCGGGGGTCAGTGAGGGGTCGTCGAGGGTCGGGATCGCTGGGGGTTGGGGTCGCTGGGTCAAGGGGTCGAGATCGCTGAGGGTCGGGGTCATGGGGTCGGGGACAGGTGGTCACGGGGTCGAGGAGGGGGGGAGGGGAAAATTAGGTTTTTAGATATTAAAGTGCAGCGGCCGCCATTTGGCGGCTGCTGTTGATATTATTAGCGGCCGCCAATTGGCGGCCGCTAAAAGTCCCCCGCCTCGAAATCTAGAAATTCTAGTAGTGGAAGAGAGTATATGAGGATAAATACTCATCAGGTATGATCTCACCAAGATTTGGGAGGAGAAACAGCCAAACAGAGGGAAAGTAAGAGGTGTGCACGGCTAGGAATACCTCTGAGTGTGGTGTGTTGCACGAAATAGAAGTGAGGGTTAGGGTATTAAAATTATGTTTTTATTTTTATTATTATTATTATGAATTTATTTTATTTATTTATATTTTTTCAAATCTGGATAGCTCACGTGATTTGGTTGCATGGTTTTCCAAACTATGCACCCTATACTAGAATTCATAGAACACCTCTAAGGAAAGTTGTAGGATTTAAAAAATTGTACATCAGCTGTGTTGTTGGTTCTGGAAACCTATTAAAACCCTCTCACTATATTTTCATGGTTTTTACTAACCATGTGCCAACTATTCACCTATACTAAAAAATGAGTCTAAATATAATTAAATAATTAAATGTAATTAAAAAATCATGGTCAGGGTGTGACAATTCTCCCCATCATGACACTTTATGACTCCATAAATTCCCAAGAGATTCAATTTATCAAGACATATGTAAGGATGAACAACTACCCAAAATAAGACCTTAAAACTATAAGTTTTAAGAACTAATTCTCACTTTCCCTCTAAAACCCAAAACTCCAAAATCCCAAAAGAAGTAATGAGATCATCCTCAGAAGAAACCAAATATCCAAGTAATCAAACAATGATATCAAGGAATTTGAATCATCAAATGAATGAATTAAAATAACGAGACTTATATTTCCAAATACAAACTCAAAAACATGGGACACCCCAACCCATAGCATATAAATCACCATAGAAAATCATTATAGTCCATTAAGGATATCCATAATAATCCATCACAAGACATATAATTTAGGAAAACCAAACTACTATGATTGGGGTTGGTTGGGGGGGAAACAAGATATTTCCCTGATAAGAATGCATGAATACCAATTTCACCATGAGCTCCTTATATGGAGGTCTCCCCACCATACTAGGACTTCAATAGGACACTAATTTACCAAGACATAATAAATCATGATAGATAAAAGTTTCAAGAAACAATTAAAAGATTGAAGAAAACCACCACTTCACAACAAAAAGATTCAAAATTTCCCAAAAAGATACTTCTGACAAAACAATGTTGACTCTTAAATACACATGTCATGGGAATGTTTGAGGAATGCATGGTTGGTTCAGGTTTAATATGAGACCAAACAGGCCAAAAATCCCTCTAAGTGTCTATTTCATGAGGCTAATCTCTTTTACAAATGACCAGAGCTCACAAAGCTCCCAGGACAAGAAGATTCCTCTGTGAGGGCACAAAGGCCAGATAGTACCTCCATGCAATGAAATTCAGAGTCATGGAACTATTTGTGAACATGAGAAGGGTTAACGGTGTCTCCTCAAGAATGACATTCGGACTCATGGAGTCACGATAATTCACAAAGAACATGAAACTTCATGAGTGCCTCAAATCTTTTCAAAACTCTAAAAGGCACTATCATTGGTACTTTTAAATGATATGTGATTGTTGGTTACTTAGGTGGAGTAGAGTGGCTGACCAAGTCATCTCTTGAAGAAGGAAGCAAATTTAAAAACATATTAAAGGTATTTTGAAAATAAAATAAAATTAAATAAGAACACTAATTAAAATTATGGGGGTTGTTTGTCGTTTATAAATCTAGAAGAAGTTTTCTAGAAGAAGATTGTATTTTTTTGTTTTTGTTTTTGAAATGAAGTTTGATTAAAATGACACAATAAGAAGATGTTTTTTTAGAAAATATTTAAAAGGTGTAATTGATCTAAATATACCACTTAACTCAATTATTTATCATTGTCATTTAAATTAACATCCACCTAATTATAATCCTCTAATTTTTTAACCCTCGAACCCAGTGGGAGTTAACTTAACCACAAAGATGAAATTACTTAAACCCTAGGCTAGCTTCAGAACATGAAATCGCAGCACCCTAATTTGATTTATATTATAAGGATATATTATGGTTAGTGGAAAATCAGGGCACATTTCCACTCTATAAATGAGGATTAATTGAGTTTAGGGGTTATATTTGAACTCTACGAATTGATCCCATGTGGTCTTGTATTGCCGGTTAAGGTTTCACTCTCACAGTTCACACAATTCCTAACCTCACGTGTTTTGTGTTAACTGTTAAATTGCTTGATGAGTTTCAATTAAATTAAAAAATCAATTCATAGATCATATTAAGTGAATTATATTATCTCATTAATTCAAAATAAATTAATGAAGAATTTTAGAGGTAGATCAATTAATAAAAGTAAATACTCTTCCATGGGAAGTGTATTCATCGTAGAAACTTTTTGCATGTGCAAAGGTTAAAAAGGGTAGAACTCAATCTAGTTTCTACTATTAATTTCCAGATCAAATAGTAAGATTAATAGAAGAAGAAATTTGAACAAAAAAAAGAAAATAGAAGAAATAAAAGAGGAAAAAATAAGTTTATTATGAAAACACAAACATTACAACATGAGAAAGAGAGGAAGGCTTCGATGAAGGGATTCTTTCTTCAAGAGCTCCCCCAATGAGTATAGGAAGTTCCAGAACCCCCAAGGTGATTATAGGACTCTTATGGAACTCCAAAATGTCAACACTTTTCTCCTTTGTTGAAATTCCAAATGAGGTGCCCAAGGTGTCAATTTATATCCAAAATGGGAAGTGGTTTTGGGAACCCAGATTTCGATATACCACTTGTGTCTATATTTTGGGTTGGTAAATGGCCTTATCTCGACTTGTACAAAAGAAAAAAGTTGTATCAAAGAATATTTTCTATCTCTATGTCAAATCTTGCATCCAATGGAGGATTATAGATCGAGATATGTCCTAATTACCGAACAAACTTTTTGACTTCGTGCACATTCTATCCCCTGGACATATTGGTTTGGATGGCCCCATTAATTGGAAAATTGGGCTTTGGTTTCTTGAGATGAGTTGTATCCCATGAATTTTTGGAGTGTTAAAAAAAATTCATCCCATTTGTAGATACTAAGTTTGAGAAATGTGCAAAATATTGTACAAATGTCCTTGGGCTTCCATGCAGTTTGGCCCATTTCCCTTCTGAATCATCTATGGCCCTCCAAATCACCTCCTCCTACAACAAAATCACAAAAACAAGAATAATTTTCCTTTTTAACAGTGAAAAAAATTTAATAATTGAATAAAATTGGATGTGAAATTTGAGATAATATTTTTAATTTTAAATACAAAACTATTTTAAAATAGTGGTGTAGGGATGAAATAAAGCAGTGAATTGTGATGCGATCACACCCCCACACTTACCCTTTTGTACTCCTGATAAAAACCTCTTATCATGTATTCCAAAAATATATATGAAAATTAAACATCAATATTAAATCAAAACAAATTTTAAAACACATATCCTTGAGATCCAAAAAATCCACACCAAGAAACAAAAGATATCATGCCTCATAAAAATCCATTATTTCAAGTTCTCCATTTATATCATTCAATATATTTCTACTTCATTTTTTCTCCCATGCATACAAAACACTTATTTCACTTTCATTTTCTCTCATCACAAAAATGTCAATTTTTCATCAATGTCTTTGTCATCCAAACTCATATAAAAGTCACCGTAGGCTTGATAAATTCCTACATCGCCACCCGATGTGAGTCAAAGAAATGTGTTTATCATGAGGAATTTTCAAGGTTTGTTTTGTGTCTTTCGGGTGGTAGGGTTTAGATGTGAAAATTTTTGAGTCTGAATGAGGAGGGATTGACTCTTTTTTAAGAAAAATTGCATTATTCTAATTTTCACTCAAGTATGGTCTCCTCCTCACTCCCCTTAGTATCAATTCAGCTCCATCATCATGAAAACTCATGGAAAGTTTACACTATTCATAATTTAAGAAAAAAAAATTCCAATATTCTCAAATATAGATTTTTCATGAAAAATTCAGATTGGCACAACTTTCTTTCTTCATTGGAAGCTCCAGAAAGGCATAGCTTCTTTTATTATGAAATCTCTAGAAAGGCACAAATTTCAATAGAATGATTTTTTTCAGTACAAAACACATCTCTTTAGAATTTAATTTTCTACCCAAAGTATCACAAAATGTGTAATCACAACACAATATAGCTTCCCCCACACTTAAGTTCAACTAGATTATGCAATTTCACTTCAAGAGTTGGGTGGATAGGAAAAAATGGCTTGTAATGTGGCTATCCTAACAGGTTGTTCATGGATTATAAGGGATATAAGGATTAAATGTTCAATTTAGGCTATTATAAAAAAGGATTATTATGAAATAGGGGCTTTAATACCAAAAATATCCTCAATCATTTAAAACACAAGTACCTCAAACCCTCAAGTTTTGACAGGAATAAATCAAATTCTGGCTAAATCAAGCATGGTTTGGTTCTCTCAAGAAGTGAGGTAAATGTAAATAATAAGAAAATAATGGTTCATAAGCCTCAAAGGAAAGTGATTTAAAATATAAATATAGTGATATGTGGCATGGGATTCAAAACTCAGAGTACTTTTCATGAAATTACTAAAGATTTGAACTTGAAACGAAGTCATTTTCAGCATTCATTTAAGCTCAGTTTCATGGGATAAATTTTTTCACTTATTGATATGGATTTTAAAATCATTATGAGAATAATTTTAGATCAAAAGTTTCAAAAACATGCAAAAAATTGAAAAATAAACACACAAATTTTGAAAAACACGCAATTTTTTTTGAAAAACATTGAAAAATAGGAAAAAAATTGAAATTACTAAACTAAAAGGTTCCCTCCACCGCACTTAAAATATTGCATTGTACTCAATGTGAAACCATGTGATAATATGTGCACATGAAATGTATAATTTTAAATAGGAAAAATAATATAAAATTGAAAGGGTTAGGAATAGCATGATATGCTCAAGTGATGATGGGGCCATGCAGTGTGATGAAATCCACTACATGAGTTGGAAGTCCCTCAATGTATTTCTTCAAATGTTTCCCATTGATTGTAAATCTTATTCCTATGTCCTCTTGTGTGATATCCAATTCACCATAATGAAAAATATTAGTCACAAAATAAGGACCTAACCACCTGGAACGCAACTTACCAGGCATCAGCTTCAGTCATGAACTATAGAGAAAGACTTTCTCTCCAACTTGAAATTATCTTTTTTAGATCATTTTTTCATGATCTAATTTTTTTTCTTTCCTTTTAGATCCTTGAGTTCTCATATGAAAATAATATAATCTCCTATATCTCTTGAATTTGCAGCTTCTATTGAATTCTATCTTGGGCCAAATCCATGTTGCATTTCTTTATATCCCAACAAGCATGATGCTCAACTTCTACAGGGAGATGACAGGCTTTCCCAAAAACAATATGAAATGGGGATATACCTATGGGAGTTTTGTATGTTGTCCTATAATCCCATAGCACATAATCCAAGTTCTTTCTCCAATCCTTCCTATTCGACTGCACAGTTTTCTCCAAAATTTGTTTCAACTCACGATTTGAAACCAAAGCCTGGACATTTGTTTAGGGGTGGTATGGTGTTGATGTTTTTTGTGTCACCCCATACTTCTGAAGGAGGTGTGTCCCCTAATCACTGATGATATCCTTTGGAACTCCAAACCTAAAAAAAATTATGCCTTCACAAAATCCACAACATCATGACAATCATCAGTCTTGGTGGCCTTGGCATCCACACATTTTCTCACATAATCAACAGAAACTAAAATGTACAAGAAACCATATGAACTTGGAAAAGGACCCATAAAATAAATTCCCCAAACATCAAAAATCTCACAAAATAATATGGGTTGTTGGGGCATCTCGTGTCTCCTAGAAATTTTTCCAGTGTGTTGACAATGAGAGCATGACTTACAAAAACATGGGCATCATTGAATAAGCTAGGCCAATATAATCTAGAGTCTAAGACTTTTCTATCTATCCGTTGGGGTCCAAAGTATCCACCATAATAAATTGTATAACAAAAATGTAAAACAAACTCAAACTCGTGATCAGGAACACACCTCCTAATAAATTTGTCACTACACATGTGCCAGAGGTATGGATTATCCCAAACATAAAATATTGACTCACTTTTTAACTTTTGGACTTGATTTTTATTTAAATTTTCAGGGATTTCAGATGAAACAAGGTAGTTAACTAAATCAGCATACCAAGGATGCATACCTAAGATGGAATAAATATGTTCATCAGGGAAAGTGTCCCGAAGTGGTACATGGTCCAAGGTGTCATCTTATAGTGTGTGAATAAGCCTACTCATGTGGTCCATCACTAGGTTTTCTGACCCCTTCTTATCCTTTATCTCAATGTCAAATTCTTGTAGGTACCTCAGAGCTGCATGGTCAGAAAAAACAACTACTTTATAGCCCAATAAATATGAATGGAATTTATCTAAATAAAATATGACAGAAATAAACTCTTTTTCCGTGTTTTTGTAGTTTGATTGGGCTAAATCCAATGTCCTCGATGTATAGGAAATCACATGTGAACATCCCTCCATCTTCTGAGATAAGACATATCCAAATGAAAAGTTGGACGCGTCACACATAAGTTCAAATGGAACTTCCCACTATGGGGGGTGTATGATTAGTGGAGTGGTCAGACAATTCTTAAGCTCATCAAAGGAAGTCCTATAAGAATCATCAAACACAAAATCAGAATCTTTTTGAATTAATCACGACATAGGAAGATCAATCTTACTGAAATATTTGATGAAGTGCCAATAAAATCCCACATGCCCTGGGAAAGATCAAACATCACGCACACATGAAGTATGGGGTAAGGATGAAATAATATCTACCCTAGATTTATAAACCCTATCCCATGTTTTGACACTACATGCCCTAAGAAAAATCCATGCTCTACCATAAAATGACACAATTCAAAGTTTAAGACCAGATTCTTCTGAATACAACAATTCAAAACCTTTCCCAAACTACAGATACAATCATAAAATAAAGACCCATACACTATAAAATCATCCATAAATACCTCTATGAAGGACTCAATGAAATCTAAAAAATACTCACCATGCATCTCTAGAAGGTACCTTGGGAATTTCAAAGTACAAATGGCATCCTTCGGTAGAAAAATGTACAGAATGGAAAAGTTAATTTTGTCTTCTCCTGATCCTATGGAGAAATAGGAACCTGAAAATATCCAGAAAATCCATCCAATAAACAATAGTGTGTTTCCCCAGCTAGTCTCTCAAGCATCTGATCAATAAATGGGAGGGGAAAATGGTCCTTGCGAGTGGACTGATTTAGGTTCCTATAATCAATACACACACGCCAACAGTTTTGTACCCTCATTAAAACTAACTCATATTTCTCATTTTTAATAATAGTAACACCACTTTTCTTAGGCACAACCTGAATAGGACTCACCCACTAGGAATCTAAAATGGGATAGATTATACCAACCTAGAGTAATTTTTCAACCTCTTTTTTAACAACCTCCAAAAGTGTTGGATTGATTCTCCTTTGTGGATGCCTAACCGGTTTAGCCCCATCCTCCAAAATAATCCTATGCATAAAAATGGAGGGGCTAATACCTAATATTTCAGCCAAGGTCCACCCTATTTCCTTGATGTTCTCTCTCAAAAGATTCAAAAGTTTTTATTCATGTTCAAAAGGTATATTGTTGACAATTATAACAGGTAATTTCTCACCACTTAACAAGTATGGGTATTTTAGATTTAGTGGTAATGGCTTGAGTTCCAATGTAGGGGGGTGATGTATGGATGGAGAAATTTAAGGAACTAAAATATGTGCAAAATGAACATCAGTATCAGAATATAAATCATCAAAATCATAGAATAAAGCATCAAATCAATCAACATACTCAACATCCATGTCATAATCAGAGTTCACATGATCAAAATTAGAATATGAATCCATTTCAAAATAAAATCTAAGAGAGTATTGTGCATTAAAAATAAATGTGGAAGTACTCTTAGACATCAAACTACAACCAATAATCATAATCTCCCTAAGCATAGGACAATTAAATTCTATGGGGGTTTTATTTGGTGTTTCAAAATGGGAGATAACAAATTCAAAATGGTCTGTTGAGGGGTACTTCATGGATTCTATAACATTAAATATCACAACTTCATCCCCAAACTCCATGTAAAGCGTACCCTCATGTACATTTATGACTGTTTCGGTAGTTTTGAGGAAGCTACTACCTAAGATAATGGGAGCATGTGAACTTACCTAATTGTCCTCTATTTAAAGCACATAAAAATATACTAAAAATATCATGTCTATTAACCAAAAAAGTACAAACTCAAAGAATCCCATTTGATATGTTGTAGCTCTATTCACCAAATGCACCACTACTCTCATCGGTTTCAACTCACCAACCTGTAAAGAAGAAAATACAGAGTGAGGAATTACATTTATAGAAGCTCCTAAATCAAAAAGAGCACCAGAAAAGTGTAACTCTCCTATGGTGCATGGTATGGTGAATGTACCGAGATCCTTGCACTTTTTTGGAATTGCTAGAGTTGGTGTAATGAGTGCTGAAACATTCCTTCAAAGATTGATCCTCTCATTTCCCTTGATCCATCTTCGATTGGTACAAAGTTCTTTTAATAATTGTTTATACCTTGGTATTTGTTTTATGGCTTCAAGTAAAGGGATGTTGATCTTCACACACTTGAATGTATCCAAAACTTGTTTTTACATCACCTCTTCAACCATATTTTTTGTTTGAACAACTCTATTTAGAAAAGGAATGGGTTTATGAGGAATATCATCAATATTTTTATTACCTTTATCTTTCTCCTTGGGTTTCTCAACAGTTGGTGTGGAATGGGGATTTTTTGGAGTTGAGGTGAATCCTAGTGGAATGGTAGGTACATATTTATCATTCATTTTTGTACCACTTATTAATGTGATGGGACTAACATTCCCATTGGGATTTGGAGTAGGTTGGGAAGGAATATTTCCAGAGTTATTACTTACCATTTCATGGAGGGAAGTGGAAATATGGCTCATTTGTGTCTTTAACTCCCTCAACTCCAAACCTTGACTCTTCATCTCATTCTATTGATTAAGAAAAATTTTCTTCAAAAGGTAATTAGTGTTAGAATCTACCTTGGGTGGGGGATTCCCTTATTGTTGGCATGTTGATTCTTGGGATTCAAATATCCTTTGGGGTTGTTGGAAACCCTAATGGTAAGGTAGAGGCTGCTGGAAGTTTTGTTGAAAATGGGGCCTTTGTTGTTGTCCAGAGCCATACCTCATGTCTGATTGATCCTTACACCCTTGGTTGTATGTTGGTGCAAAGTAATTAAGCTTATTTTAGGGATATGGTTGTTATTTCTGCAGATATGGTCACCCAGGAAACACTGCTGCACAATCTTTGGTTTCTTGTAATTGTGGGAAACAGCCAGTTGGGTGGATTGTCTCAGTGAAAATGCCACAATGCCTTGAAGGAGGGGTTTGGGATTTCTTTTTTTTCAAATCAATCTGTTTGACCATAGTTTTCAATTCTTCTAACTTGGTATCAATCAAATTACTTTCAAGAGAAGATGTACTTACCTGATATACTCCTCTAACATGTGGGGTACCTCAATTGACAAATTATTGAGAGTTTTGTGTCATATTTTCAATCAATTCATGTGAAGATGCTAAGGTTTTGTCAACCAATTCCCCTCTCATTGTGTCATCCACCATTCTCCTCTCCATGGGTGTGATTCTTTCATAGAAGTATTGTATGAGGAGTTTCTCACTGATTTGGTGATGAAGAAAACTTGCAAAAAACTTCTTTAATCGCTCCCAGTACTCATACATTGACTCCCCTTGTGCTTTCTTGATCCCCAAGATCTACTCAAGAATGGAAGTGGTCCTTGATGGTGGAAAAGATCTCTGTAAGAAAATAAATTTCAAATCATTCCAACATGTTACATCTTTGGGTTGAAAACAATACATCCAATCCTTTGAAGCTTCATTAAGTGAGAGTGGGAATGATCTTAGTTTTATTTGATATTCATAGACATTTCTTGGTTCTGGGGTTGATAAAACCACATTAAATTCTTTAAGGTGTTTTTTTGGGTCCTTGCCAGATAAGCCATGAAACTTTGGAATAAGGAGAATTAACCCAGATTTCAGTTCAAAGTCCGATTCAAGATTTGGGTATGCAATACAATTTGGTTGATAGTTAATATCTAGTGCATCAAACTATTTAATGGTTCTATTAAGTTCATTGTTATTGTTTTCAGATATTAGTTCTTGTTTTATGTTTGAATTTGAATTGCTTCCAATTTTAATGTGACTAGAATGGAGGAATTCTCCAACTGGTTGAATGTTGAAACTTCCCATAGACTGAGAATGTCTGATTAGATCCCTAAGGTTGTGTTAAATCTCAGGGTCAAGATCTAAGAGATCCTTAGGATTAGTTCATGTCATAAATTAATAAAATATTAAAAAATAAATGAATCAAATTGGACCATAATAAAAATAAAATAAGTTTCAGTTGGTCCGATAAAAATAAAAGAAGAGAGTAAAAGAAAAAAACTTGATAAAGGGGAAAGAAGAAAGAAAGAGGAGAAGAAAAGAATTAAATGAAAAAAAATACCTCTAATTGGTTGAATAAATTACTTTCCTCCCCAGAAATGGCACCAATTTTAAAGGTGTTTTCATGGGCTCTTTCAAATGATATGTGATCGTTGGGTACTTAGGTGCAGTAGAGTGGCTGACCAAGGTCATCTCTCAAAGGAGGAAGTAAACTTAACAACATATTAAAGGTATTTTTAAAATAAAATAAAACTAAATAAGAACACTAATTAAAAGGATGGGGTTTTTTTATTGTTTATAAATCTAGAAGAAGTTTTTTGGAAGAATATTGTATTTTTTTTTAAATGAAGTTCGATTAAAATGACACAATAAGAAGATGTTTTTTTAGAAAATATTTAAAAGGTGTAATCGATATAACTCTAACTATTCACACAATTATTTATAATTATCATTTAAATTAACATCCACTTAATTATAATCCCCTAATTTTTTAACCCTTGAACCCTATGGGAGTTAACATAACCACAAAGATGAAATTACTTAAACCCTAGGCTAGCTTCGGAACATGTAATCGCAGCACCCTGCTTTGATTTATGTTCTAAGGCTGGTTAATGTCAATGGTAAATTATGGAAAATTTACACTCTGTAAATAAGGATTAATTGAGTTTAGGGATTATATTTTAACTCTACAAATTGATCCAATGTGGTCTTGTATCACCTGTTAAGGTTGCACTCTCACAGTTCACACAATTCCCGAACTCTCATGTTTTGTGTTAATTGTTCAATTACTTGCTTAGTTACAATTAAATTAAAAAATAAATTCATATATCATATTAATTGAATTACAGTATCTCATTTATTCAAAATAAATGAATGGATAAAGTTATAGGTATATCGATTACTAAAAGGAACTACTCTTCCATGGGCGGTGTAGTCATCGTAGAAACGTTTTGCATGTGAAAAGGTTATAAAGGTTAGAACCCAATATCGCTTCTACTATTGATTTCCATCCCAAATAGGAAGATTAATATAAGAATAAATTTTAATAAAACAATAGAAAATATAATAAATAAAAGAGGAACAAATAAGTTTATTATGAAAACAGAAACATTATAACATTAAAAAGAGAGGAAGGCTTCGATGAAGGGATCCTAGCTTCAAGAACTCCCCCAATGAGTATAGGAAGTTCCAGAACCTCCAAGGTGATGAGAGGACTCCTATGGAACTCCAAAATGGCAGCACTTCACTCCTTGTTCTAACTTCCAAATGAGGTTCCCAAGGTGTCAATTTATAGCCAAAATGGGAAGTGGTTTTGGGAACCTAGATTTCAAGATACCACTTTTGCCTCAATTTTAGGTTGGTAAATGCCCTTATCTCGACTTGGAAAAAAGATAAAAATTGTATAAAATCATCTTGGATGTCTCCATGTCAAATTTGGCATCTAATGGATGATCACAGCATGAGATATAGCTTAAATACAAAACAAACTTTTTGACTTCATGCAGATTTTGTCCCCTGGACAGATTAGTTCGAATGGCCCCCTTAATGGGATAATTGGAATTTGATTTCTTGATATGAGTTGTATCCCATGAAGTTTTTGAGTGGACCACAAAATTTTATCCCATTTTGAATCATTCATATTTAGAAATGTGCAAAATAGTGGACAGATGTTCTTAGGCTTCTATGCAGTTTAGCCCATTTCCCTTCTGGATCATCTATGAACCTCCAAATCACCTCCTCCTATAATGAAATCACCAAAACAAGAATAATTTCTCTTTTTAATAGTGATAAAAATTTAATAATTGAATCAAATTGGATGTGAAATCTGAGATAATATTTTTAATTTTAAATACAAAACTATTTTAAAATAGTGATGTAGGGGTGAAATAAAGCAGTGAATTGTGATACGATCAAACTCCTACCTTATAAATACCCCATTTGGTTTGACATTTTAGGGTTCATTCCTATAATTTTGGCTTCCAATGTTTTTCTTGATTCATGAACCTCCTAATATTCTTGAACAAAATGAAAATGGATCACCCAAGGTACCAAGCTTTAAAAAACTTTCTCCCCTATGTTCTTGAGAGCCTCCACCCCAAGTGAAGATTCCTTTCTCAAAGGCCTACTCCCTTCATAAAGGAATAAGTCCCTATATGGAACTTGATGATTATATAATCATTCATCCTTCATTAAGAACTCCCCCTTTGAATCAGGACTTCCCTTTGAGGTAGGGTCACCCTATTTCACAAAGTGTACTCCTTTGTGAATCCCCTAACCTCTATGAGGACCCCAGGACTTGCAAGACCCACCTTAATAAACCTAAAATATTCACAATGAACCTATATTAGGCCTCTTTATGGTTCCTCTCTTATACTAACCCTACTTTACAAAGGTTGAATTTCCAAGGTCCCCCACACCAATCCAAGACTGGTTCAGTTGCACCTTGAGGCCCCATGTGACTAGTTCCACCCACTCATGTATCTACCCACTTCACCCCAAGTGTGGCTTGATCCTCCCACCTACCTATTGATTCTAATCATAGGTACTATAACCCCTATTTTTTCTAATAATAGGTACCATAACAAGGACTGTGTTATTGACCACTCCTCCACAGTAGTGCCAACACCATGCCCCACCCAAAGGCACACGAGCAATGGTCGCGTAAGCCCAAGGGGTGAGGAGTGAGTCACCATACATCCAAGATGCATGATGTAAAACTATCTAACTCTGTGTCCTAGTTTTATGATGTTAAACTTCATGAAAACATCCTTATCACATGATGAAAAAATATATTCTTATCCTATGAAATAAGCATAAGATTCTCTATGTCTGACTGACATGGGATAGCCCCACATCTACCCACTCAAAACAGATTCCATGTATAAGCCCCAAACCTCTTCACTCAGGTAATCTTCAACACGTAAGCCTCACACCATTCCTCATAGATGCTCCTTTCACAACATGAGAATCATTAATGCATTATTTTAAACTGCATGGATCGGTCTTCTCATGAAACCTTAAACTGCAGCATCGAACTACGTGGATTTTGATCTCTGTTTTCTAAGCATGGTACGTAGGATGCCTATCTAAGGTTTAATCCTGACAATGGTAACTATCCAGGTGAAACATATCTCCCTCCTATGGAAACACCTCTAGGGTCCACCTCTATAGGTCATTCTGATCCATTGGTAAACTCATGGTGTGACATCTTCCCTCTTAGGGACACACCTCTCGAATCTGCCTCTAAGGGTCATTCTTGTCTATAATCCCAGATCTACCTCCACAGGGCATTCTGATCCATTGGTAAACTCATGGAGTGTCATCTTCCCTACTAGGGACATTCCTCTTGGACCCACCTCCATGGGGCGTTCCGATCCACAATCTCATATCTTCCTCCATGGGGTGTTCTGATCCATCGGTAAACTCATGGCGTGATATCTTACCTCCTAGGGACACACCTATCGAATCTTCCACCATTGGGCATTCTGATCCACAATCCTGGATCCCCCTCCATGGAGTGTTCTAAACCATTGGTAAACTCATGGAATAACATTGTACCTTCTAGGTACACACCTTTCATATCTTCCTCTATGGATAATTGAAATCTGTAATCCCGTGTCTTCCTACATGGGGAATTATGATCCATTGGTAAACTATCCGGGTGAGACATTTCTCCCTCCAAGGGACACACCTCCTGGATCTTCCTCCACATGGTGTTCTGATCCAAAACTCTGGATCTGTCTTCACAGGGCATTCTGATATATAACTCAAGGTCCACCTCCATGGGGAATTTTGATCCACAACTCCAGGTCTTCCTCCATGGGGAATTTTGATCCATTGGTAAACTATTCAGGTGTTACATCTTTCCCCTTATAGTTACACCTCTTGGATCTGTCTCCACGGGGCATTATAATCCATCCATCCTATCCCCATAAGATATTAACCATGTTCACATCTCCACAAGATGTTAAACTCGAGCCTCAATCCATCTCAACTAGACATTCTGATCCATATCCACATGACCTAGAACTTGTAACCTAACCCAAACACCTACCTCATGTAAAACATGGGATACCTGAGGTAAAAAACCTTGGAATAATTACACCCCTTATGTTAATTACCTTATGATCAATGTGGGAGGCCTTGGGTTCCACGCCTAATATCCCTCATATGATATATCCTCCCAAGAGAAAGATTCATAGATACCCAATACACCCAATGTCTAGACATGCCCATAGATGCCCAACGTGACTACTCTCCTGACTTAAGGTTGCTTCCCTATCAAGAAAAAAATAGTATGTAAATATATAAGTAGTGTAATTAACCAGAATCCACAAAGAGATGGCATCAATAATGAGCTCCATGAATACGAATTAATCTATGAGGGAGACCCAGACTGGGCAACGAGTTCCAAGGAGGAATCCATGGAAGGAGGAACCGACATCCCATCATCCTATTTTGATCAAGAAGTATACATCACTATTGGAAGTGATGAAAGTTTTCCACCTTTAGAAAGCGTCAATGTGAGGAAATAGAAAATCAAATGTGCACATCCATGCTGACATGCAGGCAGGCCCTAGTGAAAGTATCAGAAATAGAAATGGTGAAACCAAAATGAAACTATTCTCATTAACATGGGGACTAGTTTTGTTGGGGCATCATTAGATTATCATGTCACAGGATCCAGATATTTGGAACTAGGCACCATAAAGAAAATAGTGGGCCCAGTATGAAACTCACTTGAAATTAGGACAATTAGAAATTAGGAAATCCTTGGTATGTGACATTGTTAGTGTGGATCCCTCTTCATCTTCAAAATATTAGATGACGCTGAGGCATTTAGAATCACTTTCCTTGTACCTATACTGATGGATGAATCCACATGCCTTATATGATTCACATAGTAGGAAATCAGAAACCCAATTCCCATAGGCATTGGTGCAGGATAAATGTTAAAGTGGTGATCCCTCACAAAATCACCTACTCCATGACTTCCATCATGATCATAGATCATCCAGTGAAGGGTGATCGACAACCTAATGCTCTGGTATGAACATTAGTGGTTTATTATCACAAGTTTCATAGCCTTATATGACCTAAAAGTATCATCACCTCACCAAGTATTGTTTCCCCCAAGGATTTTGTAGGGGAAACCACCCCCTGTTCTGATGGAAAACTACTTCGGGGTTTTCTCCCTGAAGAGCTATTCTATCACTATCTCCCCTATATCGAGGAGGTGGTGGATTCCTGAGTCTCTCCAGCCATGACTAATGAATGGGATCCACCAAGGAGGGATCCCACCATGTCGCATCAATTCCAGCAATGAAAAGTCCCTTGGGCCAAAGAACAGGTGGACTTTAACCCTACTCCATTGTCCCCAGTTTGAAGCACCCAACGCCAATGTCAAGATTAGGCTCAGAAGAATTATTGATAAGGGGACTTTTCTTCCTTGAGTCTAGTGGACCCTTTCACTAAATATATATACTTATATATCCATATAATAGGATAATACGAATATGTATTCACCCGATTGGGATTGAGACCCTATCCACCTCATAGGCAGTTCGGGTTGACCCTTTCAATCATTGGAACCACCGACATTTGTTATGCACCAACCCATAATGATCAGACTCAGTACAGAGGTCCTCCTTGTTCCATCACCATCCAAAGTATAGGACCTCCCCACTCCAGCACCAACAAGTATGAAGATCCTACCCATACTCCTAATCCTCGGTATGGAGTTCCTACATGTATCCCCACCAACTAGAGTAGAGTCCCTCCCTATATCATTACCCACCATCATAAAGCTCCTCCACATGATGAAGAGGTACCCTAACTTGAATAACCATCCTCAAGAAAAAGGGTTAACAATCACCATTAAAGGAAAAATCTGGGGAAACACTAAGTTTTCATTGACCTCATTGACCTAACTAATTCTCAGGACACTAACGACTTAGTAATGGAGTTTCTACCCTAAATTTTTGAGTCTGGTGTAGGAGCTCGATAGTTAAAGTTCATCATCCTAAAAGATAATATCTACAAGATACCAAGATCCCTCTATAGGTACGTATAGGTGGAGGAAGTTATATCCCCCTTCTAGGGGATTACAGTACAGTTATCCACGATGCTACCAGTTTCCCTCCTATTTACCTATACCCAAGACATAAGAGAGTTGTTGTGGTATGGGCTAACTCCTATAAATGGTGAGTGACCATTTGATCCACATATGAGTTCCACCTCCCTCACACATGAGGTAGTGGTAAATACTCTATCTTGTAGGGATGTGATGATTTGGGTGGTACCACCCTCGAGAGACGTCTTAGAGCACAATGAATAGTTGACTCACGTAGTGGCTCCTCTATAGACCATCCAGTCGCTAAACTGATTCATAGTGGTTCCACCACCTATCTCTCAGCCATAACTAATCATGGATTGGGATGACTGAGAACAGGGACCTTCCTCTGATTAATAGGTCTTATGGGAGGCTATGGACACAGATCAATTTTCAGTGGTATTCTAGTCACTAGAAACTCCAAAATTTGACATTCTGAAGTCCCTTGATAAGGGAAAATCCATGTGCTTCCTCTAGATCATGTGGTATATGTTTCACCACCTCTATTATTTTTAGTTGGTCTACCCAGGAATCAAGGGGAACCTTGAGGACATTGATCAACATTGTTGAAGGGTTGAGTTGGTGGGGCTCCAGGTGGCTCAGTTCCCTAAGTCATTTGGATACCACCATAACCTATAACAAATATGTGTCAAAAACCTCACAGTGCTCTTCTAAATTATGGAAGATGCATATTTTAATGTGCATATCAGAGGATGGGAATAGTAATCTACTCTCCACTTCATCCATATCTTGCGACATCTTGACCTACCCATCATCGATGAGGGTTCCCCTATGGGTATCGTTATGGTAAACATGGTCATCCCCAACCTTCCTAAGTATAATAGGTAAAGGGGCACCAAAAAAAGTCTCGACAAGGAAGATCTACCTCAAAGGTAAACACGGTACCAGACAGACCATCTGACAGGCATATGCACCCAATAAGAAATGCAAGAACTTGACCTCAAGGATTCCTTCAATGAGATATTTCCTTCCCTTCAGAACATAGAAAATGGTAAGGATCATGTTGAACCCTTTGATCCATCCAACATTGAACCTAAAATAGAGGTAGAGCCAATGGTAGCCTCCTTACTCCAATATCTCG
Source organism: Viscum album (assembly GCA_963277665.1). Lineage (NCBI taxonomy): Eukaryota > Viridiplantae > Streptophyta > Magnoliopsida > Santalales > Viscaceae > Viscum > Viscum album. Next base: position 1,952,803,287 of record OY728153.1, on the reverse strand, counting down.
AATAGAAGAAAAGGATCATCAATGATTTCATTATTGATTCACACTTAGATTACGGTGTAGCCCGATGAGATCCCATCTCTCCTTCAGTGGGGTAGTAATTCCTCCTTGGCCAGATGCCCCTAGTCAATTTCATTAACCCCAGTCATCAATAAAGAGCAGAGTCAGGGTTATATAGAAAGTGATTGAGGTATGAGTTTTCAAACCCTCCCAAGCAGTGTAATTACCCTCCTCAGAATCTAGGTCATGACACTCCACTAGTTATTGATCCTACTTTCTGAGTTTATGAGTATGTCAATAAATTTGTGGTCAATAATACCTTTCAATATAGATACCATTGAAAATATTATTTAGAATCTACTCTCATTGCTAACCTTGAGGCCCTAGAGATACAACAGGTGGTGATCCCACCTTATGGAAATTTGTACCCAACATGGGTGAACGGCATGTGAGCACCCCCAAAGTTTGGAAACACAATATTCTCCCCCTTAAATGGAATGGGTAACCCATTACAGGATTTTTCCCACTTTATCTCATGGTGTGGACCCATGTTGGGAACCCAATAGAATGAGTCTACCAAGATTTGACATTTTGTCCATAAATTATAAGGACCTACGTTAGTCTGGTACATCCATCTTCCCATAGGGTCCATCATTGGTTGGGAAGATATTCATAGATATTTATTATACCAATTCAAATCAACCAAGTTTAAAACAATTATTTCTTACCTCTTAAAGATAAAGAAAAGGCCAAATGTGAAAGTCACATATTTTTTCTCCCAGTGTAAAGGTCTCACGTATTCTCTCAACATGACGCTAACTCAAGAGAAGATGTTAAAGATGTGTGTGGTAAATTTAAAGAATAAAATTTTACCTACCCTCATCAACCATAACTTTACAAGTGAGTTCAATTATTTTTATGATAAGTCCAAAATCTAGAAGAATCCTTGCAGTATGTTAGACAGTCATGCTCGTTGCCTCTTCCATATTCTACCATAAGGCCTGCTAAATCATAAGACTATCACCACAGTGTGGGTAAAGTCCCCAAAGATACTAGAGTTATTGTCCTATTTTCTTGATAAGACTCACTGAGTGTATCCTTATTAAGTGAATCCTCACCCAGTGCAGAACTATCAGGAACCACCTCACCAGGTACAGTCACCTAGATGGGTGAATGCGAATCCATCCCCTCTTCAAGATCCAACCTCTTGTCACATCCAGGATCCTAAATTTACCTTCCTAGATAGAAGAAATTGGATCTATTATTTAAATGATTGATAGATCTCATTCTATTTCATATGTTCCCTGAAGAAGAGAATTCTGAAGCTACAAGAGTACAAGATTCCCCAATAATCCTAACGCACTAATCACCCCAACCATTTCTTATACCATAGGATCCTGGGATATACCATCAAGGAATGATATGTGTTCAAGTATTGGATCTGGTATCAAGTGGATCATGTTTTGGTCAAGTTGGGTGATTTACCCATGTAGGTGACACATATCTCTCTTGAACCTGATAGTAACAGTGATGGTTTAGGTGAATGGAAATAGGCTTCCAACCATGGAACCCAGAATTATGATGATTGGTTGACTCGATGAGTAGTCACTCACACCCATGGGGTTATTAGTTCCTTCCTAGGTAGGATAGATCCTCCTTTAGTCACCACACCTTCTTTGGTCACCACTTCTATATTTGTATCATAGTCTTCCAAATTTCAAAAAGAAGGCACTGATTGTGAAAGGGAAATCAAATTCCTCAATCAGTGTTGAATCCATCCCACACCCTTGGTGATTTCACACATTCTAAGTTGGGAATCACACCCAAGTTCTTCCTAACAATGGAATAACCCTCTGATGTCAAGTAGGAGTATGCCTCTATAAACGTTGTCTAGATGGTAGATCATTTCATAGTGCCTGATAGTGAGGAATACTAAGAAAAAACCCCAGGTGCCTCCAGTCGACGCCGTTGAAGAAAATTTCAAGGTCATGTGAACTGCTAGAATTCTTATATCAGTGTTCTGAATAGATTCGTGCATTATACTAAAACTAGGCAGCATGTTTTGTATAGATCTTAATAGGCACAGTCCTCTCATCCTGCAATGTTAGATACACCTCTACAGTCGATGGTGTTAACTGAATAAGAAGACTAGCCATGAACGCACCATGATTGGCCATGTCCAGCCATATCTAGCCCTTATCCATCCAAAATTCATCCTACATTGATTCAAAGTGATTCATCTATTCAGAAATAGTATATTACTAGTGCTAGATAGAACTCGGTGGTAGATCAACAAGCACCTGTTGTTCTCCAAACCAAGGAGTAACCCCATTTGAGAAAAATCACGCCTTTGGTGCTTAAGTACGATGTGATAAAGCACCTATTAATCATACTCTCAAGGCTATCAATCCTCAAGGTCCTCCACTTCTCGAAAAAAACACATGATGACTTCACATAAGCATTGAAAATCCCCCTCTAATTTGAAATAGAGGTATCTTCTGCAAAGGTCTACTATGTAGAGGAAGCTGAGAAAGTGGAATGTTATACCATAATCTCATTCTTCAGGGAAGATTAGGATGACCTCATGTAGGGAAACATATGCCCGCTATACATTTCAGGCTAGTTCAATGGCATGGAAGTCTACCACTTCCTAGTGAACATAGTTTCTGTGACCAATATTATCCCAACCAAGACGCTCCATGGGATAGGACTAACCAAAGCGGATATAAATCCCTCTAACCTGACCATCCAGGGTTATTGTAGGACCAAGTAGAAATTGTGCATCTTGATCCGGCTGAAGACCCAGTTCAGTGTCTTGATAAAAAACAATTGATTTTATGTTTGTCTCACAAGATACCACCTACAAAACACTTCTAAAAAGGCCCTAGCTTCATCTGTATGTGGAAGTACTCTCCGCATATCACTAGTTCCTCAAGTACTCCCTCAATGGTCAAGTAGGGATAATATGGGGTGATGAATCTCCCTTCTACTCTTGTAAAGCCTACTATATGGATTTCGGCTACTACCAGAGAGAGGGGAAGAAAGATAAGAATAATGAGGTAGAGAATTTCCATGATCTAAAAACCACTGAGGCTAATCTATGGACATATTTGGATGATGATGTCATTCTCCTTATTCATTTATTAGAGGCCATAATGTTGGACTTTGGAAGTTTCTTTTTCATTTATAAGAAAATGAGTTTTGGCGTCCCTAAAAGGAAGGAACGTCCACATATTACCGCATACTCTTACACGTAATAGGATTGGGTGATACCAGAAGCCCCCACTCATGTAAGGTACCTAAGGGTTCTTCCTATGGCCACCATTTTGCAGCATTCCCATATGTTCCATAAAGTAGGGTTTAATCGCTAGAAGCCAAATCGCCACCACTACTTTAACATAAAACATGGGCCTCATGATCAATGACCATATAGAATTGATTTGACAATCTATGTGGCCATGGTTTCAACATAGAAGGAACCCCTTAGTGAGGATTTAGTGTTCAATCAATCAAGAACCAGTGCTCCCCCCAAATTATTTGGCTTGGATGAACCATCTCCCCCTACTGATTCTCCTACCTCAGACGACAAATATGATTTGGAATATGCTCCCCCCACATTAAAATAGGAAATCTCTACCATCATTGATGAGATTATTTAGCTTAACCTTGGAACCAAAGGATATTTGTGGTCAACATTGATTAGTGCATCCATGCCTCCAGAGAAGCAGTAGTTATATGTGTCCTTCCTAAAATAGCATTGTGTTGTATTTTCCTGAAGATATGATGAGATTATAGGACTAGACTGTAACGTCCCGGGCCCAGGTGCCACTAAATGGGTACCCCGAACCCAGTTCTCCATGTGACCTCAAGCGCATTTCCCCAAATTCCAGAGGCTTCCGACTAGCAGTGAGGGCCCAGGTCTGATAGTGGGGAAACTATGCCCTCATTTGTAAAAGTGTAGCGCATCAGAATAAAATATACAACATACAACAACAGCAGAAGCAATAAATCGTACACATTTAAAATGAACAACTACAGTAAAAAGATAACCAACAGTTGTATATATAATGATTCAACATGTCTCAAGTTCTAAGAAAATAGACAGAACATGTTACAGAGCAATACAACATGATACTATAGAAAGTAAAGGTACAACAGAATGAAACAAAACATTCGGCAGCATCACGAGCCTAAACTCGGTCACATGCTCCCCTACTCCTCAGCAACAATAATGTACTTGTATAGGGACCCTTGCCCTTATCTACACCTGCAACAACATAGTCTGTTTGGGTCGAAGACATGACCCAAACAGGGTGTGAGAAATAAATCCCAGTAGGCACCCACCAAAGGATCGTACCCAACTGTGTGAAAATTATGAAAAAACAGTGTGTAGTAGTAAAATGCAATAAACTAAGAAGTACTCAAAATTAACTAAATTTACCAGTTATATTTTCTTTTTATTATTCATTTTTAACCATTTAATTTAATGACATTTTGTGCTCAACAGAACCAAGCCCTCAGGACAACCAAAATCTTACCCTCGGGATAATAAAGTAAAACCACGCCCTCAAGCTTACCCTTAGGCTATATAGTACATTTCCATCAGTCATTTCCCTCAGGAAAGATAGAATCTTTCCCTCAGGCCAAACAGAAACGAAGCCCTCAGGTAATCAGAATCTTGCCCTCGGGCATTGCCTTTAGGCTAATAGAACTACGCCCTCAGGCTAATCAACAGTTCCCTCAGGCTAAACAAGTAACCGGGCCATGACCAACATATAAAAATTAAATTTACATACAATTCCACTCAAGGAAAAAGTAATGCATAATATAAACATGGCATACCCTCGAGTATCCTGGCCAAACGGCTAAACAGAGGAACACACCCCTGGGGTGGTCCTGGATCCAAGTAGCGATCCCAAATAGCAGTTTATTATCACATTTAATTACCTATACAATTCTAGGTATTTAAACATCCAAGGCCTCAGCCACATGACACCCCAACATGGTTTCGTAGCATAACGGTACACAAAAACGCACAACTGTTGGAATTTAAACACCAAGCCACCTACCTTAAACGCCCCTGAATGGTATACATGAACGTCGCTTCCAGAAATGCCCAAAGATGATGTAGATCTAGGGTAGAAGAAATCCCCATTCAAACTCAAATAACTTCCTTTAGAGGAATAATTGGCAAGAACGACTTAAGGAGAGTGGAGGGCTTACCCGTGCGGTTTCAATGAGATCGTTAGAGGAGAAAATAGATTCCCGACGCTCGATCTGGAGATCCTAGAAGGTCCGGCCTCCTCTCATGACTCCTTCCTTTGGTTCTAAGCCTTCCCTGTGAACAGGGGAGGCTACTGCCCATTTTAAGAAAAAAAAACAAACTACACGACATGTACTATTGACTACACGGCGTGTAATTTCCTCATTTAACTGTTCCTCTAGCGGAACTGCCGCACTGTTCATCTGTCAACATGAGTACACGGTGTGTATTCCTGATTACATGGCGTGTACTATCGCTCAGCTGGCGGCTGCTTCCACTACCTTACTATTTACCTTCCGACTGACTACACGGCATGTAAATACCCACTACATGGTGTGTAGTCAGTTTTTACACCCATCTTCATCAGCATGGCTACACACCATGTGTAGTCATACCACATGGCCAAAGTACATGGAATGTGGAAAAGTACATGGCGTGTAGTCCAAAAATTTAGGATTTTTCCCCCATTTCCCTTATTTCTCAAAAACACTTAAGGAAAAGAGAAAATAAGAAACTCTTACCTAAAAAATAAGAATCGGGTTCTTACAAACTTCCCCCCTTAAAGCAATTCATCCCTAAATTTCCCTTCTAAGGGTGGAAAAGATAAATCTCAGAACAGCTCTGGCCACTGAGCACGTATGTCGGTTTCCTGCTCCCAAGTTTCGTCTTGCACTCAGCCATGCTTCCATAGCACCCGTACGAGAGGAACTGACCAGCCTCTGAGAACCTCCATGCTCCTATCAATGTTACGAATCGGATGCTCCTCAAAGGAAGCATCGATCTGAAGCTCAACCTCCTCTAGCTGAAATACGTGAGATGGATCTGAATGATAGCGATGCAACTGAGATACATGGAAGACGTCATGCATGGCCCGATACCTCTGTGGTAACTGCAACCGATACGCAACCGACCTGACTCTCTCCAGAATCTCAAATGGCCCCACATATCTCGGTGAAACTTTACCCTGTCTTTTGATCTGTCTATGTCCCAATCTCGGTGAGACACGCAAGAAAACCTAATCCTCGACAACGAACTCCAAGGGTCATCTACGGCGATCAGCATAATATTTCTGATGATACTGTGTGGTATCAATCCACTTCTGAATAAACTGGACTTTCTTAGAAGTCTCCTGCACGAGTTGTGGTCCCAATAAAGCTGCATCACCTACCTCTAACCAGCACAAGGGTGATCGGCATGGCCTACCATATAAATCCTCATAAGGTGCCATCTCAATAGTTTCTTGAAAACGATTATTATAGAGAAACTTGATCAGGGGTATATGCTTCTCCCAAGAGCCCCCAAAGTCTAGGATGCATGCACGCAGCATGTCCTCAAGTACCTGTATCATACGCTCTGAATGACCATCGGTCTGAGGATGGTAAACTGTGCTCAGAAGAACCTATTTACCCAGTGCCCTCTGAAAACTCTTCCAGAAAAGATACGTAAAACGGGCGTCCCTATCCAAAATGATAGAATGAGGAACCCCATGAAGATTTACGACCTATCGGATATAAAAATTCCCGAGCTTGTTAACACTGAAGGTCTCCTTGATCAGCAAAAAGTGATCTACCTTCGTGAGTCTGTCCACAACAACCCACACGACATCATTGCCTCGAGGTGACCTCAGAAACCTAGTCAAGAAGTCCATCGCGACATCATCCCATTTACACTCCGGGATGGGTAAATGCTATAACAGTCCAGCTGGCCTCTGATGCTCCTCCTTCACCTGCTAACAGGTGGAACATCTCGTAACAAAACCAGCTACATCTCTCTTCATACCCGGCCACCAATACTGACATCTCAAGTCACGGTACATCTTGGTAACTCTGGGATGAACTGCCCAAGCTGAAGCATGAAACTCCCGCATCAACTCCTCACGTATATCCCCTGGAACCCACACTCGTCCATGGAAATGCAATACCTCATCATTTCCTATCATCCACCCATGAGGAGGGTCCTCACTTGCCACCAACTCCCGTAGAACTAGGCCTTCCGAATCAGATAGTTGTCTCATCCTCACTCTATCCAGGAGGGTAGAGGTCACAGCTAAAGATGAAAGATAGGTCTGCCCCTGACTGTCGTGAACCTCCAAATGCATCTCAGAGAAAAAATCCATGAACTTCCACTCACCAATGGCCTCCTGCATTGCCTGTATCTGAGTCCTCCTACTCAGTGCATCAGCTACTACATTACATTTACCAGGTCTATAAGCAAGCTCAAAGTTGAAGGAATGAAGGTACTCGACCCACCTTTGTTGTCTTAGATTCAAGTCACGCTGAGTAAAGATATACTTGAGACTTTTGTGGTTGGTTAAAACCACAAAATGATCTCCCAAGAGATAGTGTCTCCAAAAGCGCAATGCATGAAAAACTACAGCCAACTCAAGATCATGCGTCGGGTAATTCCTCTCATGTGGCCTCAACTGCTGAGAACCGTACGCAACAACTCGATCGCCCTGCATCAACACTGCTCCCAAACCAATACCTGATGCATCACAGTAAACTGTATAGCTCTTCCCTTACTCAAGAAGTATCAGGAATGGTGCTGATGTCAACCTTCCTTTCAGGTCCTAAAAGGCTGTTTTGCAAGCTTCCGTCCAAACGAACTTCACACCCTTATTAGTCAGACCCGTCAACGATGCTGCTAAGCAGGATAAGTCCTATATAAAGCGCCTGTAGTAACCAGACAGCCCTAAGAAACTCCGTATCTCAAACACGTTCTTAGGCTGCTCCTAGGAAACTACTACTCTCACCTTCTCTGGGTCCACGGCAACTCCTACCTCTGAGATGATATGGCCCAGAAAGTGGATCTGTTCCATCCAAAAGTGGCACTTTGAGAGCTTAGTATATAATTGATGCTATCTCAGTGTACTCAGTACGATCTCAAGATGGGTGGCATGGTTGTGTCGAGTGTGATAGTACACCAAGATATCATCCACGAATACTACCACAAAAGAATCCAGATAAGGATGGAACACACGATTCATCAGAGCCATGAAAACTGTTGGTGCATTTGTGAGTCCGAACGGCATAACCAATTACTCGTATAGACCATATCTGCTCCTGAAGGCTGTGAGAGGTATATCAGATGGTCTAACGTGCAACTGATGATATCCGGATCTCAAGTCAATATTCGATAACACTCATGCTCCACGAAGTTGATCAAAGAGATCATCAATACTCAGCAAGGGATATCGGTTCTTGACCGTCAACTGGTTCAACTTCCGATAATACACACAGATTCTGAGGGTACCATCTTCCTTCTTCGCAAAGAGGACCGGTCAACCCCAAGGAGAAGTACTGGGTCAGATGAAACCTTTTTCCTGTAACTCCTCTAACTGCCTATTGAGCTCCTGCAACTCAGGTGTAGCCATCCTATAAGGAGGAATGGACATCGGTGCTGCTCCTGGAACAAGCTCAATAGAGAAATCCACCTCTCGCTCTAGAGGTAGACCTGAGAAGTCATCCGGGAAGACATCCCTGAAATGATCAACCACTGGAGGGAAAACCTGCTAAAAATTCCCCTGATCATCTAGATATATACTCGTAATCTGGGCTGTCACACCACATCTCCCATGATGCTCTGGTCCAGCTCGACTCGCCTGAACATCTCATTCACCTTTGTATAGAAACTCTCTGCCCTCTGGTGACGTGAAACTCACCCTATGATGATAGCAGTCTACAAAGGCTCGAAAGGTAACCAACCAGTCCATCCTGGGAATGAAATCATAAGCTGTCATCTCTAAGACATAGAGGTCCCATATAAAGTGACACCCTCCAACCTCAAGGGGGCACTCCTTGCACTGATGAACACCAGCCTTTCTAGCTCCCAATGAAGTGTCAAGCATCATAACATCGGAAGAAGAAGAAACACAGAGCCCAAGTCTCTCCACAACAGGCACAGATACAAAACTATGTGTAGCACCCATATTGAAAAGTACTGAAGATAAGACAGAAGCTACTAGAATAGTACCTCTGACTGTAGAAGGTTTGGGATCCTGCTTCTGCTGGGTCTATTGCACTACATATTCCTGCCCAGTATCGCGGCCCTACGACACATCCTGGCTACCCTGAGTTTTCCCGCCCTATTGCCTCTGAGATCCTGGTGTTTGGCTACCACGGCCACAACCACCATCCCTTCCTGCACGCCCTGACGTATTCCAGTTCCCCGACTGGTAAGAAGCTATTGGTTCTGATCCCGCATGCGGAGTCTGCACAGAACCCCTCTCACTAGCCATTGGTAAAAACTCCCTACAAAATCATTGCGGATGATCCATCTTGCCGCAAGCTCGGCACTCCACTGGGTCACGTGGACACTACGGTCTCTTTTTCCCCTCTTTACCACACTAGTAGCACCTAACCGGGCCACCTAAAGTAACTGCCTATCTAGTACTTCCACCATGAGATAAAATCATCTATCGTTTCCTCTTTCTGGTAGAAATAGTACTAGAAACTGGTGTTGAACCACCCTGGCCCGCACCACTAGCCTCTTGCAGGTTCCTATATGTAATCAGTGACTGGTTCATAATAGCATGTACTGTAGGCAACCTGAAAACATTTACCAGTGCTCAAATGTCATATCAAAGACCATCCTCAAAGCGTATGGCCCTCAACATCTCATCACCCACCAGAATGGGTGTGAAACACTGAAGCTCGGTGAAATGAGTAGAATAATCCATCACCAACATAGTGCCCTACTGCAGATTCATGAACTCTCAATCTCTATCTTCCCTCAGCTTCTCTGGGAAGAAGAATTCATAGAAAGCTGTCTGAAAGTCTTCCCACGCCATGTATCTGTGATTCTCTGACTCGGTGGTAACATCCCACCACCTCTTGGCAGAATCACGTAGCATATACGTCACAAGCTTGGCCCTCCGCCCTGGAGGCATCTCAAGATGCTCAAAAATAGTCTGCATAGACCCCATCCAAGACTCCGCAGCCTATGATCTACCATCCCTTGAGAACATAGGTGGATGCTACTGCTGGAAGATACAAGTCAGCTCAGCCATAGATGTGGCAGCCAGTAGTGCTCCCTAAAAAGTCTGCATGAACCACATAAATCCTTCACGGAACTACTCCTTTGCGCCTGTGTCCGGTATAACGGCTAGTGCCACATCTGGCTCTGCTGGAGGATCCACTGGTAGCCCATGGCCCACCATTTCTGGATTATAATCGTTGTCACTCTCCTGGAAAACATTGCATGGTCATCTTGGCGGCATGACTCTACAAGGTCAAACGCACACCTTAGATCAAGATTATCACAGTCTGACAACGAAGGGACAAAAAAGGGGAACAGGAGGAATAATCCATTCAAGATTTCACAACAAGACTACACGGCATGTGAAAAGACTACACAGTGTGTACCTGACTTCTCTTCCCCTGCCCGGGTCCTTCTACATGGCTCCCGTTGAACAAAACTACACGGCGTGTATATAATCTACACGGCGTGTATGGTGTAATTTTCCAAATTCCAGTGTCGTTTGTGACATGGCCGACTAATCGGTTTTATACTACATGGCGTGTTACACCCAAACACAGCATGTACACCACCCCATTTTCCCAGCCACACGGCTAAGTCCACACAGTCTGTCCTCGGACAAGACTACATGGCGTGTTCCTCAGGCACACGACGTGTACTAGACGAGCTCCACCAACCCGTGTTTTTAGTTACATGGCCGGATACACGGATCACACTACACGGTGTGTTCCAGATGGACATGGTGTGTACACAGAAGGATTACCCCGACCCGTGTTGTTAGTTACACAGTTGGGACCCCAGGCTAGACTACATGGCGTGTTCCATAGTGGACACGGTGTGTATGTCTTAAGGTCTCCTTCGTCCATGTTGTTAGTTACATGGGTGGACTCTGGGTCAACACTACATGGCATGTACATCTGGTATACGGTGTGTTTTTTCCAAGCATTTCCCTTCCCTGTGTCCCCGCCCACACGTTATATGACACGGAAAGAGACTACACGGCGTGTACTTAGGGTACACGGCGTGTACTCAAAAAGTTTTCTTTTCTTCCCGAATAGAAGAACACACGGTGTGTGTCCATAGAACTACACAATGTGTATACTGAGTTTTCCGGACAATATGTCTCAGAAACTACTCTGGAGCCCAGATAAAACACTGAAAACAACACATAAGTGCCAAATTCCGATCTGTGAGGTCCCATACTCCCCGCGAATCAAAGTTTGGAATCTTATACATGTTATACACAAGTAAACAAGTCAATGATCCACCAAATTCTAGTCATTGAGGGGCCATACTCCCCAACAACCAAAGTTTGGCGTTCACTCTATTAACAGGGTCAAAAATACCCTATCATATAGCTGGTATTTATCAAAGCAGCTATCACAACAACATTCCTTTCTAGCACAACAACTATCACAACAACATGCAATTTCTAATGCACCTACATGGCATGGAACTATGCATGGAATATGATTTCTAGCATGTTCCTAAATGATGAATGAGATGGCATACCCTCATCTCATTGGGTTGCAACTAAATAGAACCCATGGATAACATATAAATATTACAATCTCAAGTGCGTCACCCAACGGTGAAAATCAGATCAACTGGAAACTGAAAAATCAATAAAATTGCAATACGAGGTAAATTGGCTTTTCCCTATACACGGGTTAGCTACTCCCGGTCATAGCTTATTACCAACTACCATTTCTGTCCTATCCCTGAATAAGGATCCAAATAGTAATTCAAAGAAAAGAACTCCTCTGATACCACTTTGTAACATCTTGGGCCCAGGTGCCACTCAACGGGTGCCCCGAACCCGGTTCGCCACGTGACCTCAAGCGTATTTCCCCAAATGCCAGAGGCTGCCGACTAGCAGCGAGGGCCCAGGTCTGATAGTGGGGAAATTATTCCCTCATTTGTCAAAGTGTAGCGCAACAGAAGAAAATATACAACATACAACAACAGTGGAAGCAATAAACCATACACATTTAAAATGAACAACTACAGTAAAAAGATAAGCAAAAGTTGTATAGATAATGATGCAACATGTCTCAAGTTCTAAGAAAACAGCCAGAACATGTTACACAGCAATACAACACGATACAATATAAATTAATGGTACAACAGAATGAAACAAAATAATCAGCAGCATTATGATCCTAAGCTCGGTCTCATGCTCCCCTACTCCTCAGCAACAATCATGTACCTGTATAGGGACCCTTGACCTTATCCAAACCTGAAGCAACATAGTCTATTTGGGCTAAAGACATGACCAAAACAGGGTGTGAGAAATAAATCCCAGTCGGCACCCACCAAAGGCCCATGCCCAACTATGTGAAAAGTATGCAACAACAGTGTGCAGTAATAAAATGCAATAAACTAAGTAGTACTCAAAAGTAACTAACTTTACCAGTTATATTTCCTTTTTATTATTCATTTTTAACCATTTAATTTAATAACATTCTGTGCTCAACAGAACCAAGCCCTCAGGTCAACCATAATCTTGCCCTCAGGTTAATATAGTAAAACCATGCCCTCAGGCTTACCCTCAGGCTATACAGTACCTTACCCTTAGGCATTTCCCTCAAGCAAGATAGAATCTTGCCCTCAGGCCAAACTGAAACGAAACCCTCAGGTAATCAGAATCTTTCCCTCAGGCATTGCCTTCAGGCTAATAGAACTACGCCCTCAGGATAATCAACAGTTCCCTCGGGATAAACAAGTAACCGGCCCATAACCAACATATAAACATGAAATTTACATACAATTCCTCTCAAGGAAAAAGTAATGAATAATATAAACATGGAATACCATTGAGTATCCTGGCCAAATGGCTAAACAGAGGAACACACCCCCAGGGTGGTCCTGGATCCAAGAAGTGATCCCAAACAGCAGTTTATTATCACATTTAATTACCTATATAATTCTAGGTATTTAAACAGCCAAGGCCTCATCCACACGACACCCCAACATGGGTTCGTAGCACAACGGTACAGAAAAACGCACAGTAGTTGGAATTTAAACACCAAGCCACCTACCTTAAATGCCCCTGAATGGTATACGTGAACGTCACTTCCAGAAACACCCAAAGATGACGTAGATCTGGGGTAGAAGAAATCCCCATTCAAACTCAAATAACTTCCCATAGATGAAGAATTGGAAAGAACGACTTAAGGAGAGTGGAGGGCTTACCCGTGCGGTTCCAACGAGATCGTCATAGGTGAAAACGGATTCCCGATGCTCGATTTGGAGATCCTCGAAGGTCTGGCCTCCACTCATGACTCCTTCCTCCGGTTATAAGCCTTCCCTATGAACAGGGGAGGCTACAGCCCATTTTAAGCGAAAAAAACAAACTACACAGCATGTACTATTGACTACACGGCGTGTACTTTCCTCATTTAATTGTTCCTCTGGCGGCACTGTCGCACTGTTCATCTGTCGACATGAGTACACGGCGTGTATTCCTGATTACACGGCGTGTACTGTTGTTCAGCTGGTGGTTGATTCCACCACCTTACTATTTACCTACCGACTAACTACACGGCGTGTAAATACCCACTACACAGCGTGTAGTCAGTTTTTATACCCATCATCATCAACATGGCTACACACCCTGTGTACTCATCCCACACGGCCAAAGTACATGGCGTGTGGAAAATTACATGGTGTGTAGTCCCAAAATTTAGGATTTTATCCCATTTCCCTTTATCATCTACTCTCATTGATCACCTTGAGGCCCTAGAGATACAATAGGTGGTGATCCCACCTTATGGAAATTTGTACCCAGCATGGGTGAATGGCATGAGAGCACCCCCAGATTTTGGAAACGCAATCTTCGCCCCCTTCAATGGAATGGGTGACCCAGTACAGAATTTGTACCACTTTATCTCATGGTGTAGACCCATGTTTGGAACCCAAGAGAAGGAGTCTACCAAGCTTTGACATTTTGTCCATACATTATAAGGACCTACGTTAGTCTGGTACATCCAGCTTCCCATAGGGTCCATCATTGGTTGGGAAGATATTCATAGATAGTTATTGTACCAATTCAAATCAACCAAGTTTAAAACAATTATTTATTACCTCTTAAAGTGAAAGAAAATGCCTAATGTGAAAGTCATATATTTTTTATCCCAGTGTAAAGGTCTCACGTATTCTCTCAACATGATGCTAACTCAAGAGAAGCTGTTAAAGATGTGTGTGGGAAATTTAAAGAATAAAATTTTACCTACCCTCATCAACCATAAATTTACCAGTGAGTTCAATTATTTTTATGATAAGTCCAAAGTATAGAATAATCCTTGCAGTATGTTAGATAGTCGTGCCTATTGCCTCTTCCATATTCTACCATAAGGCCTGCTAAATCATAAGACTATCACCACAGTGTGGGTAAAGTCCCCCAAGACACTAGAGTTGTTGTCCTCTTTTCCTAAGAAGACTCTCTGAGTGTATCCTTATTAAGTGAATCCTCACCCAGTGCAGAAATATCAAAAACCACCTCACCAGGTACAGTCACCTAGATGGGTGAATGTGGATCCATCCCCTCTTCAAGATCCAACCCCTTGTCACATCCAGGATCCTAAATTTACCTTCCTAGATAGAAGAAATTAGACTTATTATTTCAATGATTCATAGATCTCATTCTATTTCATATGTTCCCTGAAGAAGAGAATTCTGAAGCTACCAGAGTACAACATTCCCCAAGAATCCTGATGCACTAATCGCCCCAACCATTTCCTATACCATAGGATCCTTGGATATACCATCAAGGAATGATATGTGTTCAAGTATTGGATCTGGTATCAAGTGGATCATGTTTTGGTCAAGTTGGGTGATGTACTGATGTAGGTGACACATATCTCTGTTTAACCTGATAGTAACAGTGATGGTTCAGGTGAATGGAAATAGTCTTCCAACCATGGAACCCAGAAGTATGATGATCGGTTGACTCGATGAGTAGTCACTCACACCCATGGGGTTATTAGTTCCTTCCTAGGTAGGATAGATCCTCCTTTAGTCACCACACCTTCTTTGGTCTCCACTTCTGTATTTGTATCGTAGTCTTCCAAATCTCAAAAAGAAGGCACTGATTGTGAAAGGGAAATCAAATTCCTCCATCAGTGTTGAATCTATCCCACACCCTTGGTGATTTCACACATTCTAAGTTGGGAATCACACCCAGGTTCTTCCTAGCATTGGAATAACCCTCTGATGTCAAGTAGGAGTATGCCTCCATAAACGTTGTCTAGATGGTAGATCATTTCATAGTTCCTAATAGTGAGGAATAACAGGAAAAACCCCCAGGTGCCTCCAGTTGACATCATTGAAGAAAAGTTCAAGGTCATGTGAACTGCTAAAATGCTTATATCAGTGTTCTGAATAGATTCATGCATTCTACTAAAACTAGGCAGCATGTTTTGTATAGATCTTAGTAGTCATAGTCCTCTCATCCTGCAATGTTAGATACACCTCTACAGTCGATGGTGTTAACTGAACAAGAAGACTAGCCATGACCACACCATGATTGGCCATGTCCAGATATATCTAGACCTTATCTATCCAAAATTCATCCTACATTGATTCAAAGTGATTCATCTATTCAAAAATAGTATATTACTAGTGCTAGCCAGAACTCGGTGGTAGATCAACAAGCACCTGTTGTTCCCCCAACCAAGGAGTAAGCCCATTTGAGAAAAACTCTCAAGGCTATCAATCCTCGAGGTCCTCCACTTGTCAAAAGAAACACATGAGGACCTCACAGAAGCATTGAAAATCCCCATCTAGTTTGAAATAGAGGTATCTTCTACAAAGGTCTACTGTGTAGAGGAAACTGATGAAGTGAAATGTTATACCATCATCTCATTCTTCAGGGAAGATTAGGGTGACCTCATGTAGAGGAACATATGCCTGCTATACATTACAGGCTAGTTCAATGGCATGGAAGTCTACCACTTCCTAGTGAACATAGTTTATGTGATCAATATTATCCCAACCAAGATGCTCCATGGGCTAGGACTAACCAAAGAGGATATAAATCCCTCTAACCTGACCATCTAGGGTTATTTTAGGACCAAGTAGAAACTGTGCAGCATGATCCGGCTGAAGACCCAGTTCAGTGTCTTGATATAAAGCATTGATTTTATGTTTGTCTCACAAGATACCACCTACAACACACTTCTAAAAAGGCCCTATCTTCATCTTTATGTGGAAGTACTCTCCGCATATCACTAGTGCCTCAAGTACTCCCTCAATGGTCAAGTAGGGATAATATGTGGTGATGAATCTCCCTTCTACTCTTGTGAAGCCTACTATATGGATTTCGGCTACTACCAGAGAGAGGGGAAGAAAGATAAGAATAATGGGGTAGAGAATTTCCATGATCTAAAAACCACTAAGGCTAATCTATGGACATATTTGGATGATGATTTCATTCTCCTTATTCATTTATTGGAGTCCATAACGTCGGACTTTGGAAGTTTCTTTTTCATTTATAAGAAAATGAGTTTTGGCGTCCCTAAAAGGAAGGAACATCCACATATTACTGCATACTCTTACACATAATAGGCTTAGGTGATACCAGAAGCCCCCACTCATGTAATGTACCTAATGGTTCTTCCTATGGCCACCATTTTGCAGCATTCCCATATGTTCCACAAAGTAGGGTTTAATCGCTAGAAGCCAAATCGCCACCACTACTTTAACATAAAACATGGGCCTCATGGTAAATGACCATATGGAATTGGTTTGAAAATCTATATGGACATGGTTTCAACATAGAAGGAACCCCTGAGTGAGGATTTAGTGTCCGATTAATCAAGAACTGGTGCTCCCCCCAAATTATTTGGCTTGGATGAACCATCTCCCCCTACTGATTCTCCTACCTCAGATGACAAATATGATTTGGAATATGCTCCCCCCACATTCAAATAGGGAATCTACACCATCATTGATGAGATGATTTAGCTTAACCTTGGCACCAAAGGATATTTGTGGTCAACATTGATTAGTGCATCCATGCCTCTAGAGAAGCAGTAGTTAAATGTGTCCTTCCTAAAATAGCATTGTGTTGTATTTTCCTGAAGATATGATGAGATTCTAGGACTAGACCCTCATGTCTCCATCAACCGTCTTGGTCTTCTGTGGATTCATCATTAAGTAGTATCTCAGGAAAATTCATCCCTCTCATAGTTCCATGGTCAAGGCTGAGGTTGATAATCTTATCAAATACAACTTCATCAGGGAAGTCCAGTACCTTAGATGGCTAGATAACATCATCCCACTCTAGAAGAATAATGGGTTGATCAGAATCTATATCAACTTTCGTAACCTCAACCATCATTACATGAAGGATGGTTTTTCCCTTCTAGTGAAAAAGTTGTTGATTGACACTATAGTTATGTTCCAAGAACTCTCTTTTATGGATGGATACTCCATGTACAACTAGATCTAGATGGACCCTAAGGATGAGGATTCTACCACCTCCAGGGTGCTACAAGGGGCCTTTTTCTATCAAGTGATTCCCTTCGACCTAAAGAATGCAGTATCCACTTATCAGAAGTCCATGTAACACATCTTCAAACCAACTCTCATGATGTTAGTGGAATTCTTTGTGGATGACTTAATGGTAAAATCACACTAGCATCAGGATCATCTCAAAGACCTTGAGAAATTGTTTAGCTTCCTTCGCTCTTGATGTTTTAAGATAAACCCCTTAAAGTGTTCATTTGGGGTTACCTCTATAAAGTTTCTCAGATACATTGTCAGATATAGATTCATTGAGATCAACCCAAAGGAGATCAAGGTTATCAACCAGATACCTCCCTCGAGCAACCATTGGGAGATCTAAGTCCTCTAAGGTCACTTAGCCTATAAACGTCGATTTATCACAAATCTTTTCAGAAATTATAATCCATTTTTGAGACTCATGAAGAAAGGAATCATTTATCAGTGGGATGAGTAATTCCAAACTTCATTTGATTAAATCAAGAAGTATCTAATAAAACCTCCAGTTTTGATGTCACCCATCTTAGGGAAGCCTTTGGTCCTTTATGTGACCACCCTAGAATAGTCCCTTGGTGACCTTCTCACCCAAAAGAACAATTAGGGTAGATAAAATAGTTTATATTATCTCAGTTTCATGCTCCTTGATACAGAGGCCAGATAATCCCCCATCGTGAAGTGTTGGCTCGCACTAGTTTTCACAATGCAGAAGTTACGGCATTATCTACAGCATCATGAGATATAGATGGTGTCATGAGTGGACCTACTAAAGTATATCCTGAATCTCCCCATACTGATAGGATGACCGACATGTTGGGAAGTGATCCTTTAGTAACTCAACATCAGGTTTTTTCTACAGAAATCTATCAAGGGTCAGGTATTAGCAGAGTTCTTGGCCGCCCATCTGGTCCCTAAATAATTTCCCCTAGTTGTTGATTTCTTAGATGAGGCTATCCTATCAGTGTACTAGGTTATTACATATTGGAAGATGAATTTTTATATTGGATCTCGTAGATCAACCAGTATAAGGCTCAATAATCTCAAGCTTAAGAGAGTAGTCCTAGGGATTTTATTCATCACCCCGATATAGTTCATTATTCTCTAATTGTTCCCATTGTTAGAAGGATGTGCTAACAATGAGGCATAGTATTAGGCTCTCATCATTGGTCTCAAAATGTCTTTTGATATTTATGTTCCCCACTTGCATGTGAAGGGAGACACCAAGTTGATCATTTGATAAATTAATGGTGATTGCATTATCAAAAATCCTAAGCTCATTCCCCTACTAGAGCACACTCTCTAGATAATGGACCAATTACCTTATCAGCTGGAAGTGAATCATGTCCCTCGGTCATAGAATGGTAGATTCAATTCCTTGTCCATTTTATCCACATCACTTATAGAGATTGATTAGGATGACCTATTCATTCATATGACGCATTTGGAGGTTTTTCACTCTTTTCATTTCAAATGATGACGACAGGTAGTAGGTAAACTAGTTGTATTATAGTATTCTACATCAGTACCCTCAGGTTCCCCCATAGTAGAAGAAACTCCCAATTTGATGACTCATTTCATTGAGTATATTCTTCATAGAATTATCCCACTAGATCAAGATGAGTGTGAGATAATTCATCATCATGAAATGTATTTTACCCTTCAGAATGGGCCTAACCTTAAGCAGACTCTATACATATGTGGGTTTGATGTAATTATCCTTTGTTGCATCCAAGAAGATGAGATTCCATAGGTTATACAAGAATTCTATGCTAGGTCATGTAGTTCCCATCAGGCTGGACAGAATCTCTCCCACCAGATTCATATCTTGGGTTAATTCTGGCCCACCATGGTCGATGACTACATTGGGTATGCCAAGAGGTATCATGCGTTTCAGATTCATGCCAACTTTGTGTATCGACTACCAAATCTTCTCCATACCATGAAGTATTCTTGGACCTTTTCAGTATGGGGACATGATGTTGTGGGACTATATCTGCTAGTAACAGGTCACCAATGTAGGTTAATTCTGACTGTAATGGATTTCTTCTCCAAGTGGGAAGAAGTGATTCTCCTCAAGGAATTCAAAGAACTATTTATGATCGAATTCGAGATATCTCACATCATTCATCAATTTGGAGTTCCTCTCACCATTCTCATAGATCATGGAACAAACTTTTGGGTTGCCAAGCTGAAGTGATTGTATGCCAAGTACAATATCCAGTCAAACCACACCTACCACTATCATGGATAGGAAAATGGATAGATTTAAGGATTCAATAAAACTCTATCTAACATTCTATAGAAGATGGTGGGATATAAAAATAATATTTGGCTGGAAAATCTCCCCAACACCCTATGGGATTATCCAAAAATGACTCTTAATTCCACCCAGGTGACCCCATACCCCCTGATGTATGGAATAGAGGCATTCCTTCCCATAAAAGTTCAGTTTACATCACTCTAAATATCTTCCTATGACCATAAGATGCTAGAAAAATGGAAGAATTCCATCTAGTTGAGTTGTAATACCTCAAAGAGAATAGGCTCTGAGCCTTTCACAATTTAGAGAGGCGCAAGAATAGGATAGTGAGAGTATTAAACAAGAAATTTCATCTCTTCTCCTTCCTCTAGGGTGATACGGTACTGTCTCTCGTAATGTTAATGATACCTTGCAATAAGCCTCAAAATTTGGAGCCCAAGTGGGAATGAAATTTTATCATTCACAAGTTCTATTCCAATGGTGAATACTCTTTGATCATTATGGACGGAGAGTGTGTCACACCTCCCACCAACACCAAGTTTCTCAAGCAGTACTTCAGGTGAGGGTAGACCATGGCCCAAACTTTATGACCTTAAACTAGGAGTCCAAGTCCAAGAATAATGACTCTAAACTGTATGTGAGTCTTCACAAGAATATTTGGTGTGGTACTAGGCCTCCTTGGCCCTCATTCATGTCGGGTTTGTCACTCTATCACACTACACATATCTATTTGGGATACTCATCCCCTGTGATCCAAACTCTATGACCTTAAACTAAGATCCCATGGTCTGAGATTTAAGACCTTAAGTTAATAGTAATCTTATGGTCTATGAAACATGACCTTAAACTATCTACAATAGGTCCAAGATTTATGACCTTAAACTATTTGAAACCCTTATAATATGAGTTGTATGAATTTAAACTAAAAATCCTGACATCCTCAATACATAATGTTAAACTGAAATTCTACCTCATAAAAAATCAAGATGCCTCTTAATAAGATATTATCTCTACCCTATTTCAAATTGGGATGCATCGTACGATAAGTATGGGATGGTCAACAAACCTTACCCCATGCCCCGAACATGGGATGCCCCATGATAACCGTGGGATGCCTCAAATACTCTAATTCGAGAGGGTATCCCCCCACTGGTGTTGGTATCCTACCACGCCATGTTTTAAAACTATTTTTGCCTTGATTCCCATCCTCATGGGATACATAGCAATTCCGGAACTTCTCATCTCTAGGACCAAACACAAATTTATCAACCCTTTGGCCCCTTGTCCCAATTTATGTTCTAAGAACTATGACCTTAAACTATGTCTTATTTTTCTGCTTATACTTGTGTGGTACACAAACCTCTTTTGACTCATTTACATCAGGTTTTACCTCTTCTGCACTATGAAAATATCCTTGAATCAAATACTTTTATAGTCTATACATCATGACTTTAAACTGACTATCCATAGTCCAATAAACATGAATTTAAACTATTTTCTATGGTTGAGACTATATGACCTTAAACTATGTGTATCCAACTCCAAAACTAAGTGTGTCTTGATTCCCATCCTCAAGGGATACTTACTGACTCCTTGACTTTCTATCTCCAGGCCCAACTATAGATTCACTGTGAAACCATCCATTATATGTGGTAAAATCACTTTAAAATGTCTCACTAACCTTCTTCTAGGTATAATACCCATTAATTTACCTTGAACCATCAGTAGGTCAATATTCCCCCAAAGCCTAATATGAGGAAGGAAAGAATGAGAAACTCAATGTGTAAACTCATTGAAGTCCTTATTGCATGATGTTAAACTATAGTCTTAACCTGGAAAAGTTTGTTATGCCTCTAAATAAGGGATTATTTTACCCTATATCAAACCAGGATGCCCTATATGACAAATATAGGATGAATAAACACTAATTTCCTCATCACATAATTTTAAACTATAGCCCTACCCCATATAAATATGGGATACCTCATATCCAAGTATGATAATATTCAATACTCTCATTCGAGAAGGTATCCCTCTACCGGCGTTAGTCTTCAACCACACTATGTTTTATAACTATGTGTGGCTTGATTCCCATCCTCATGGGATACATAGTGACACCCAAATATTTTATCTTGGGTCCATCCCCTTAAGTGACTCATCACGAGGCCTTTTTTCCTTCCCTAGTTTCATGGCCCAATATTTATAGCCTTAAATTAAAATTCATGGTCTAAGCAGCATAATATTAAACTATTTACAACCTACCCCTTAAATTTTTCATGGAACATGGACCTTCCCATCCCTCATGCATGTCGGGTTAATACCCTTTCATGCCACACCAAACACTATAGGGAACCCCTATGATCCAAACCCTATGACCTTAAACTAATAGTATAATCTAAGTCAATAATGGTGTTTCATGTGGCATCAGGTCACCTACTAGGATCCTCCATTAATGTTGGGTAACCTTCCATCATTGTCACTTGCATTCATTCGAGACACCCTCTTCATGGTCTATGCAACAGGACCTTAAATTTTTTGCAATAGGTATAATCTTTATAACCTTAAACTGAAATATGCGGTCCATGCAACACGACCTTAAACTGTATGGGACCCTCCCTAGATTCTATTTCTTGGTGTGGGGTCTCCTGTTATACTACACTTATTCACCCTCAATTATCACGGACGGGTGGGTATTATTCTTATTGATTCAGTACATCCTTTTTTACCCAATGATAAACTATGACTCTACCCCATGAAATGTACACGAGATTCCCTATTACTTAACATGAGGAAGAAATGACGGGTAGCTCGGTGCATAATCCCTATGTACCACATCCTATTGAAATGACATTAAACTATGAGATTTGTCCTAATCACATGATGTTAAACTATACAATACATCATCCTTACATTATGATTCTAAACTACGTGTCCAACATCCTCATCGTATGACATAAAATTACATGGCTATCATCCTCATTGTATGAAATCAAACTACAAGGCATATTAGGCCCTCGCCCAAGAATCCCTTTCCTCTGGTACCGGTCATCTACCACATCATTCATGTTTTTCGACTATTTCTTGGTATTCAATACAATGCTCCTCCTAGAAGATGATTTTGACTTTTTTTCATAATGATACGCCTCCCTGATGTTCTCTAAGTTATGGTTGAATAATTATAGGAATGTTGTAATCCATTCAAACATTTTATCACTTAATTTCCATGCTTCATGTGCCCCTTATTTAGATCCTCATCCTCTTTCACATCTAAAGGGACCCCCTAAAGGCAAGGTTTCTGGCCACATTAGCTCACCCATCATTCTAGGCCAATGTCCCGAATGACTTTATAATACATTTTGAGTCAAGATTCGTGCTTTCAAACATGGTCAGTAGTTGAACCTCATTTTTCTATCCCTATTACCAGCTAAGAAATATGGATACTATGTTTCGAACTTAGTCATTAGTTATCCTATGTCTTCATGCCACTCTCATTGTGTTCCAGATTTTGGGCATCATGATACACACCCTGTATTCCACTTTGTTTGGGTAGAATTCAACATCCCTAACATTACCCCATTCATGCAGTAGAGAACATTGGAAAAGTAATTAGACTATTCCAAGAGACCTATTCTCCAGCCTTATCCCCTCTCAATCTGAGTACTCACGGTGGTCAATTAGAAATAGAAGAACCTGAGTGTTAAACGGTTTTTTTGACACTCTCATTGAACAATAAATCATGTGTTCAACCCTTGTTTTTCACTCCAAGAATGAATCAATTGAGTTTAGGGATTGGTATCTATTTTTCTTACAAATATGACTAAAGTGTGATAATAAAATAAAGAAGCATGTTCAAGTATGAATAATTTTATCACACCAAAATTTAAAAGGGTCATACACATATTAGAACCTCTAATTTATAAAATTCTTTCAGAGATAGACCCCAGCAATCGAGCAATCAATATTAGCCAGCCTTTTTTAAGTGGCCTCTAGGGTCCACTACCACTCTGTCAGATATTATTTCTCTTTTTTTTCCTTAGATTGAATGTATGTGGATCTGATCCACTACCTGTTCTACTCAACATAACACTCATCCACTAGGGATGTCACCTCTACCGCCTTGGCCTCAACTACCACCCAACTGGGCCTTTAGACTATTGATGATCTCAGTATGGGTAACAGCGCCTTCCATGTGCTTCTATGCTAGCCCCTTGGGAAATAGATCTCTCCTTCAGCCTCCTCAAGTGCCTTGGAGACCTCGAACTTATTATTCTTCTAGGAAAGTTCAGGAGATTTCCATTCCATATACGCCTTCTAGATAAGAAAGTATCGGTCCAGCATGTGGAGGATGTTGGATTCTACCCCACTAGTCCCTAGGCTGATTATCCAATGGTAGAGATATCCCACCCAATTTATTAGTTCACCTATATGGTTATAGGTGATGAAGTTCCTCACACACCTCCACACCTTATAGTGGAAAATCTAATTATCTTCAGCAACATTCGATCTAGAATAAAAAAATCTTTTGGTGGTGAGGGATAATAAGGAGGGAATATTTACAATACATCATTAGCTGGATCATCTAGGTGTAGGTGTTCAAGAGTGAGTGGATGAATATCTACTCCCAAAAATAGTTCCTCATCAGCCTACCCACCTATAGTGGATCCCCCCCATGGCGCTTTTGAGGATGATGCAGTTATCCCAGCTCCATCAGCTACCCCTATTAGTGGAACAATCTTAGACTCGACTCCCATGGCCTCCACTAGTGGAATTAAAGGGTAGGCACATCCAATGAATCATCCCCAAATACTCTGGTCATCAGCATGATAGTCGTTCTATCCATCATAACTTTATCTCCAATGGATGCCACCGGTGGCACCTCTATGATCAACTCTGACACCATATCTTCTTTAGAAAACCCTATAATATGACTCACATCAAACCCATTTATCAAGTACATGTTCTAATCAGTCCCCTCCAATGGAACCTCCATAGTTAGCCTGAATTCCATAGCTCCTCTATCATTCTCACCGAGAGAGTAGCATCTATCATTACCACCTTAGCCCTAGGGGTGGTTAACATGAGTGTTGATATTAGTGGTCGAGTCCATAGTACTGTTTAAACTACCATTCCAAAATGTATTAGTTAAGAATGGGAATAAAAGGAA
Source organism: Viscum album (assembly GCA_963277665.1). Classification (NCBI taxonomy): domain Eukaryota; kingdom Viridiplantae; phylum Streptophyta; class Magnoliopsida; order Santalales; family Viscaceae; genus Viscum; species Viscum album. The sequence continues at coordinate 1,952,778,123 of OY728153.1, read as the reverse complement.
AGGGGGATAAGGGTGTAGAGGAGGAAGAGACTTACATGAATTATAAAGACTAACAAGGAGCTCCTGGAGGTTCATCAGTAGTTCCCTGATAAAGGCCCCCTTCATAGACACTTCCTCAATTGTAGATGTTTATGGAAAGCTTACTATGACCATAATAATAGGAAGGGACCCCACACATTCCCATTTAATAGTTGAGGTCCCATCACCCTCCTTTTTTGGTCTTTCATGGACCTCCCCCTCCTCCGTGTCTGATTCCTACACCACAAGTGAAAAAGAAGTTAGGAAACAATTCTAAGAACAGGTTATATCTAAGGAACATAAGATCTAGATATTTAACTAGTTGTAAGTAGCACTTTCTACCATAGAAGATCCTCAATAAGAATCACTTCCCTAGGAATTGTCTAACTTATCAGGAAGAGGCACAAGCACAGCTAGCTCAGCTACTGACAACTGTGGGGGAGAGGTCATGTTCAGTAGTACTTTTACCTAGTCAGTTAGATGTCATGCAGTGACCCAAGAATGGACTAGATCCTCCAACTACACTACATACCAATTTTCCTCATCCCAGGACACATGAAAGTCATCCTTAGCATGAAAAATCCCAGAGAGACAAATCTTGTCTCTGTTATGATGTTACCATATCCCACGAACACTAGAGAACTGCCTGTAGACATCCTAGGTGTCCCAATATTTGGGGAAGATGGTGTCACTAGGGATATCCCTGTGACACAACCGCTTTTTGGGATCTTGGACAAATGTCCTCAAGACCGCCCTAGAGGGATTTTCTTCTTCATGCTACCACTTTCCTAGGAGTATTGAGATAGATTTTACTTTTCTCTCTACAACACCCACCTATTCATGGACATGAACTACCAGACCCATTGTTTTATCCCTACCCTCTAGATCGGCCCTACCTCCATGGATTTATCCAACCACTACTTGTCCTTGACCCGGATAGTTCGGCACCTCAAAATATCCCATAGATATGCACTCCTCCAACTTAACATGTATTCATGAATGATTCCATACACAGTGGTGGGTGGAAGCAACTCATTCTACATTTTACTATCCTCGTATGTGAACATGTACTAAATATGCCTTAGAAATGAATGTTGGTAGCAGTATCACACCTTCGTGTATACCTTCTATGTCAGCTGTTGTAGACATCTAAACTTCCTTGAAAATTGGTGTGGGTTGTATGATTTGTATGTCAGCTCAAATTCCACTCTTTCCACTATTACCCCACCTTGGAAGGCTAGAAGATACGATCATTGTTTGATGGTTCCTATAACATCATTGGTCACCACCCCCATCAAGAGGGTGAATTGATGAAATTTTAATTGGTATTCCAGCTCGACCCTCTTCTGCACTTCCACCACGACCAACTTAAGTAGACAACTTCCGATGATGTTTAGGATTTTCAGTCAAAATATTTTTTTTAGGGGAGAAATGAGGTTTAGGTACTCATACCCCATCCCACCATGTGTGTGGCCACCCAGATGTAAAAAAAAGTGGAGGGTCCCACACACATGTAGTGGAGTATTCCATTCACTGATGTGGAGAAGCACCTTGTACAGCTTCGTGGTCATTGGGATATCTAGGTCAATACATTGCCTCATCACCAGTATCACCACTATAATGAATATGCTTAGTTGTACCCTCGTGTTTTCATCCCTCATAGGAAGAATATATCCCCAAATGATCATGTAAATGAACCCTACCATCCTGACCATTGGATGAGCTTTAGGCTTGATGTTGTAGCCTCATAGCTACCACTAGCTTGCCTCTAAGATTCACTAATAAAAGTGCTTCTTGACTCGTTGGTATGAACCAAGGCATCTATGCGGCCTCCCTAATAGCTTCTCTACTGGCTCCCCTCCTTCGAATGGATCTACTGCTAGTTTTCTTAGAAAATAACTAAACCATTTCTTTAAGGGAATATCCCTCATCTCTAGCTTCTCTTTGATGATTCTATGTACTAGATCTAGCAGTGCCTTCTCTAGGGATAGCATCTATTCTCCCCCCCCCCCACACACACACACACATGTTCTCTACAGGGAGGAACTCATCATACATCACCCTAAGAATCAGGATCTCAGTGATTTGATGAAGGTATCATAGGATGACACCAACTTCCCCATGATATAGATGGAATGCGTTGGTCCTCAGTGACCACCTTCTCAACAACTTGGTCATTATGTCTTGATGGTAGTAAACATAGAACTGCAAGTCCCATTATTCTTCATAGATCCCCACTCACTTCATCTCTGCCTCAAATTCACTGCATGACGTGCATTCCCAATAGTCCCAAGCCCATTCATTAGTAAAGTTTCCACCCTGGAATAGGTCATAGTTATTGTTCCATCCTTTCATCGGATTCCCAAAACCCACCTTGAGGGTCATATCATACTTCAAGGGGGATGCCGCATCCTATAGCTTCTCCCTGTCAATATTATTGATATGGTTCCATAGATTTTCTATTGTGATTGGAACCTGATCCTTCTAGATATGGTATCCAGTATCCCTATGCCACTTATACTTCCCTAGTATGCTTCTGAACTAGTAGGCCAGTTCGTATTAGCTCGTTGGAAGGATAAAGACATTGTACCTCATCCTAAATCCATAGAGCGGAAATCTCTTGAATAGTGGGTATTCCCTTTGAGCCTCCGTTTGTAGTGAAATGATAGATTTATGGTCTGAGGTGCTTCAGAAACTTTCCTCGATCATGATGCTCCCAGTCATTTCTTCTCGATGGATAGTAGCAACATCATATCCTTAAGAGACCATTTTATTTTAGGATTAGTTGTTTTTTTAGTATGGTTTTCAAAGACTATTCGTGAAGATCTAATTCATGGAGCTCAATTCATGAAGTAATGGTTCACAGAGTTCATATCTGTATAACACTGATCTTGGAGTTAGTCTCACAAAGAAAGTTCTTCTTCATGAGCAGTGATTATTGTAATCACAAAGCACCCATGAAGGTATTGACATTCAAGAAAATAGAGCATAGTGTTTCCTCATCACGAAAGTTTAGGGGCTTTGAGGGGGCCCCCTCCACTGTTTATAGGTGTATGGACAGCCTTAATCTTCGAAATGGCCTTTATAGAGAGACCATCATGAATGGGATTTTCGAGTGAGATTCGGGAAAGGGAGTTGATTTCCAATATTTGATGATTCTCCCTCATGATTTGGCCCTCATTTTTCTCATCAAATCCCATTATGAGGGGGGTATTTTTTTATATCGAAATATGCATGTTATGGGAATGTTTGAGGAAGGAATGACTAGTTTAGGGAAAATATGAGACAAAATGGCCCAAAAATCCATCTAAGTGTGTTTCATGAAGCTCAGATCCTTTACGAATGAACAGAGATCATGAAGCTCCCTAGTTGAAAAGATTCCTATGTGAAGAAGTGAAGGCCTAGTGGTACCTCCATGTAATGACATTTGGATTCATGGATCACTTTTCAATTTCATGAAGGGTTGATAGTGTCTTCATGAGAATGAAATTTGGACTCACGGAACCACTCCCATTTGTGAAGCACGTACATCTTTACGAGCACCTCCAATCTTCCAAAAACATATAACCTATAAATACCACCCTTTAGTATGAAATTTTAGGGATTCTCCCTGGCCTTTTGACTTCCAAAGTCACTCCTGATTCATGAACCACCTAATCCTTGTGAACAAAAGGAAAATGGATCACCCAAGGTACCTGAGCTTCACAAAACCTCCTCCATTGTGTTATTGAGAGCCTCAACCCCAATTGGATATTAATTTTGTGAATTCCTACACCCTTTAAAAAGTAAAAAGTCCCTCTATAGAACTTTAGGCTTCATGAAGCATTCATCCTTCATGAATCACTCCCCCTTTGAATCAAGACTTCCCTTTGAGGAAAGGTCACCCTGTTTTGCAAAGAATACTCCTTCGTGAATCCCCTGACCTCCATGAGGACCCCAAGACTTGCAGGAACCACCTTTTTGGACCACCAATATTTATTAATCACCTCTAATGGGCCTCTCCATGATCCCTCCCGCACCAAAGGTGGAATTCCCAAGGCCCCCATACCAATCTAGGATCGGTTTAGTTGCACCTTGAGGCCCCATGTAACCAGTGTCACCCACTCTTATGTTCTCCCACTTCACCCCAAGTTTGGATCAAGTCTCCCACATAACTATTTATTCTAATCATATGTACCATAACCCCTATTTATTTTAAGCATAGGGATCATAATGTGGACCTCATGATTGACCAGTACTCTATGGTTGTGCCAACGCCATGCCCCACCCAAAGGTGCATGAGTGGTGATCACATAAGACCAAGGGGTGAGGAGTGAGTCCCCCTATATCCAAGATGCATGATTTAAAACTACCTAGATCCACATCCTATTCATACTACATTAAAATACATGACAACTTCCTCATCACATAATGTAAAACTATAGTCCTACCCTATGTAATACGCACAATATGCCATGTGTCTGACTAGAATGAGATGGCCCCACACCTACCCACTTAGGAAAGCTTCCATGCATAAGCCCCACACCTTTTCACTCAGGGAATCTTTAGTACATAATACACACACCATCCCTCATCGATGTTTCTTTCCTGAAAAGAGCATCCTTACCACATGACATTAAACTGCATGGATCGGTCCTATCACATGACCTTAAATTTCAGCATCAAACTGAGTGGGTTTTGATCCCTATCTTCTAATCAGCATACATAGGATACCTATTTGAGGTTCAATCCCAACAATGGAAAACTATTTAGGTGTGAAATTTCTCTCTCATAGGGATACACCTCTCAGTTCCACCTCTAAGAGGCATTTTGATCCATCAGTAAAATCATGGTGTAGAATCTTTCCTCCTAGATACACACCTCTCAGATCCATCACCATGGGACGTTCTAATCCACAATCTCATATCCGCCTCCATAGGTAATTCTGATCCATCGGTAAAACCATGGTGTGACATCTTCCCTCCTATGTACACACCTCTCGAATCTGCCTCTATAAGGCATTCTAGTCCAAAATCTCGAATCTACCTGCACGGGGCATTTTGATTCATCAGTAAACTCATAGTGTGGCGTCTTTTCTCTTAGCGAAACACCTCTCAAATTCACCTTCATAGGGAATTATGATTCATAATCCCAGATCCTCCTCCATGGGGCATTCTAATCCATCAATAAAATCATGGTGTGACATTTTCCCTCCTATAGTCACACCTCTTGGATCCACCTCCATAGGGCGTTCTGATCTGAAATCATAGATCCACCTCCATGGGATGTTATGATCCATCAATAAACTATCCATGTGAAACATTTATTCCTCTTAGGGACACACCTCACAGATTCGCCTCCATGGGGAATTCTGATCCAAAACTCTGGATCCGTCTACATGGGGTGTTATGATCCACAACTCTGGGTCTACCTCCATGGGAATTTTTGATCCACAACTCTGGGTCTGCCTCCATGGGGAATTATAATCTATTGGTAAACTATCTAGGTGCAACATCTTCCCTCCTAGGAGAACACCTCCCAAATATACCTCCATGGGGTGTTCTGATCCATCCATCTTGTCCCCATAAGAAATTAACTCTATACCCATCTTCATAAGATGTTAAATTTAGGCCCTAGTCTATCTCAACCATACATTTTGATCTATCTCCATATGACGTAGAACTTTTGACCTAACCCAAGCACCTATCTCATGAAAAACATGGTATTCCTGAGGTAAAAAGCCTTGGAAGAATTAATCCCTTGGTGTTAATTACCTCATGATCGACACAGAATGTCTTGGGTTCCACACCCAAGATGACTCATATGATATTCCCTCCCAAGGGGAATATTCGCAAACACCCGGTGTCCAAACATGCCCAGATATGTCCAATGTGACTATTCTTCTAAGTGAAGGTTGATTCCCTATTTAGATGAAAGCAGTATGTGAAGATAGAAGCAGTGTAATTAACTAGAATCCATAAAGAGATAGCACTAGGAATGAGTTCCACATACATGACTTAATCTATGAGGGAGACCTGGACTAAGCAACAAGCTCCAAGGAGGAATCCATGGAAGGAGGAACTGACATCCCATCATCTCATTTTGATCAAGGAGAGTACATCGCTATTGAAAGTGATGAAATTCATCTTCCTTTGAAAATTGGGAATGCTGGGAAATAGAAAATCTAATTCACACATCCATGTCAATGTGTAGGTAGGACCTAGTGAAAGCATTAGAAACAAACATAATATCCAAGAGAAGGAAAAAAGAACATAAGTTTCCTAAAAGAATCCACTAACACCCAACCATCCTCAAAACCACTTCTAAAAAACCTTAAAAACTTACTAGATACAAGATCTATAAAGACTACCACCTAGGATAAAGACAACTGGAAGTAACCAATTTAAGTAGGAAGACAATATATGGATAATAATTCCCCAAGAAAATATGCCTCAGCATGAAAAACATGGACTCTAGTCTCAGGTCAAGGGAGGAAAACCTAATATCGTCTCTCATAACACTAAAACTCGGTGAACCCAACCAATTTTAAGAATAAAATTATCATTCCCAATCATCTCAACCTTTCACCTAAGACTTTCCCATTCTAAATAAGATACCAACACCAAGGCATGAAGATTGCCAGAACATACGACTCCTAAAACAATCATTACTCCCTAAGGATTTATCAAGGGGAATACCCAAAGAAGTGATTATTTATAATTTCCTCAAATAATTTGACCACATAAAACTTGAAAATCTAAAACCCCTAAACAATATCCACTAATATTTCACAAAATAATAAGGTTTCCTAAAAATATAAAACCACAATAAGGTAAAAATAAAATGGTTTCCACTCTAACATTGAAAACAAAAAGTTGTTTCAACATCTACTAGAACCAATATCTCCTCTAATATATGAAAATATTCAATCCAAGACCTATGGTAGGAACCGTGATGCCTTGAAGAATCTGCTACCCCATAGTCAAGAGCTAATAATCCCTGACTGAAACTTCCTCTTTTAGTAACGCAACTTATAAAACCTCTTTGGGTGACCCAAGCAGACACATAGAACAGAATAGAAATACATCATAGAGACCAACCATCCACTCTTTATCCAGAACTTTCTAAGTCATACAAAAATATTATAGAACATGAATCCATTGATTAATGCTTCCCACTCTAAATCAAATAACCCCAACATGAGTTATAACCTAAAACCAAAAAAACAACTCTATAGAACAAAAAAAACCTTTAAAACTACCTCTTTCCTTTAAAATTAACCACTTTGTTTTTAAAAATACAAGTCACATTTTTCAAAACATACCCTGGAAATGCTCATTCATAATTTTTGAAGAACATTTTTTAAAGAACCCACTTAAAAAATCCTTTCAGAGAATTTTTATCCATCACAAAAGACCACTTTTTAAAAAAATTGATTTTAACTGATTAAAACCATTTCAAAACACACTCTTCTTTTAAAAAAAATATTCAAACATTTCTTGGAAACCACATTAAAATACAAAACTCTTACCAACTTTATTCAAAACTCATTTGACTGAAAACACACAACATAAAACCAACCAAGTAGGGACTAGTGGTCATGCATGAACTGAACATTTGGTTTGGTGGACCATGTGTCATCTATGAAAATTTCATTGAGAGAAACACATAACTATGTATGCAGGATTATCATGGGTTACTAATCTATGTTATCTTACCATTCACCACCAGCTTAAGTCTTGTTTCATCCCCAAAATAAAACTCAACATCAAAATCCCAACTTCCTCTAGTGAATCGAGTCTCTAAATGAAAAAGAGTTCACAATGTTCTCCTTATGTGTACCTATCAAGTCATGAAAATCCTATCTCTAATCTACCTGACATCCCAAATAATAAGGGCTACTTATAATTGATCCAAGGCTCTGATACCATTTTTTTATGAACCAACCTAGGTCGACCCCAAACCGGGTACCCAATCCAATTCGCAACAAGGATCTAGAGGAATTCCCAATCCTCATGGGATGGAAACTAGTGTCGGGAATCATGTGAAACTCAATTGGAAACAATTTATCCCATAAGAAAACAAATAAATAAGATGAAAAAAATAAAAAAATGGCTATGGAAAATAAATAAAAACTAAACAGTAGACGTACCTTAATGTGGCCTTGTGGGTCACCACCAACCATATAACCACACTCAATCAATGAGAAATTAGAGATAGAAGAATAGGAATCTAAAAATTGATAAATAATATAGGTCTGAGCATAAAAATTCTCAGTAGGGGTGAAAAAGGATAAACAATGACCTATGCATTTCCTTTAAAGAGAAGACTATTTCATGATAGTTTGAAAATATAAATATAAATATAAGGTTTTCCATTTATGTTCAAAATAATTAATAAGACAATGATTCTTAAAACATTTTTTATCATTAATTTCCAAAACCATTCTTCAAAAGAGAAGGGGTTTTTTCAATAATTCATTTATAATAAGGAACCCCTAAGTAACTCGGTCACATGGGTGCTAGGATCCTTGTACTCTTAGTGAACAGTCACAACCATATCTCTCCTTATGCATGAGCCATAAGAGAGATTGTCGCTAAAGTTATAGTGGTACTCACAACATCATCATCATATTTAGTTAATATTTTAGCATCATCCAACTTGAAAGATAGGGTCAAACCCTACCATCTCTCCTAACATACTAGTCCTTATCCCAACCACCTAGGTACCCAGGATTCCCAAGTACTATTCCCAAATAGAGGTGAGTTTTATCAAGTTATCATATACATACATGTCACATATTTTTCACAAGTAAACAATCCACTTTCTCACCTCCAATATCCATCTTAAGCACAGACCCTTTTCCCCTTTCTAAGATACACAAAAATTCACAATCCCCTTTACCAAGCATACATCACATATCACACATCTAGCACACACCATGTTTCCAATACAGGGTACATGCCTTAATAGGGGTTTTTATTTCCTTAAAACATTTCAAAGTTCCAACTGGGCCTCATAACTTTAAAAGAAATGCTATTTATTTAGAAAATACCTTTTTTCCCATATATTTTAAGTTTCAAAACCACCTTTGACACTTACAACATATAAACCTATATATATATATACCCTTTATCCCAATGCATATATTTCACTCACCAAGAGTGAATATGTTTAAATGAGGCACCCATATACATATACATCTATGTATATATATGTAATTCACCTTCAATAAGTCACAAAATTAGAAATCATATCAAGGATTCCTATAAAATGAAGCCAAACCATTAAGCCCTTTATAAAGTTGGGTCAAAGACAAAAACGCCTTTTGAAATCACTATTTTTCTTGATATAAAGAATTTGGAAAACCGTTTAAGCATTTAAGATACCTTACAGTTTAAAACAAGGTTGAAAGTAAGATTTAACCAGAAAAATCCATGTTGGAAGCTTAGGAGGAATATGGAAAACAAATTAAAACCATTTTTTATATCAAATACACATTACATAATAATGAAAACACACTTTAGAAACACACAAGAAATCAAGGAGTTCAATTCAAGGCTTAGACATAGGGAACCTACCTCAAAATATGTCACCTTTGATGATGACCACTTTACACTTACATGCATATGAACATTTACATATATATATAATCACATCTTGTCCTAATGTATATATTCACACCGCCATGAGTGAATATATAAAAAATGGGTATATATATATATATATGAATATATATGCATATACATGTAAGTTGCACTCTAAGAGCCATAAGTCATCGCCTTCACTAATGGAGGCCCAAATTTACCTCAAGGAGGTTCAAGGCGCACTATAAAAATACAAGAATCCCAAAAGTCATAAAAACTTAATTAAAATTAGGATAAATGAGAAGAATTAAAGAAAATTAAACTGATGGAAACCCCATTGCCTTCAACGTCTAAGGATATAATGACCTTAACCAAACCCCATAATCCCTAAGAACCAAAACTGACCAAAAAGAATCCAAAAATCAAGTTAGAGTTTACCCAAGGTTATTATCACCACAAGGGAGTAAAAGAAACACCAAGAAAATAAAAGAGTAAGAGAGTGGAGGATGAGAAATACTCATCGGGGGTGATTGCACCAAGATTTGAGAGGAGAAGCGGCCAACTGAAGAGATGGGAGGAGGAGTACATGGATGAGAGCCCCTCTGGGTGTGGTGTGTCATGCAACACAGAGAGTAAGGGGTGAGGGTATTAGAATTAAATTTATTATTATTATTATTAAATTATTTTATTTTATTTTATTTTATTATGTATATTTTTTTCTGGTCTGGACAGTTCACACGGTTTGACCGCACGGTTGGCCAACCCATGGACCAACTGTGCACCCCACACTAGAATTATTGGAACACATTTCATGGGCAAGCTGCATTGTTTGGTAAATTGTGTGTTAACTATGTAGTTGGATCATCCAACCTACTAACACCCTTTCACGGTCTGTGCACAATTTCTATTAACTGTGCACCTATGTTTAAAACCCTAAAATTTAAAATTTTAAACCCAATATGACCTAAAACTCAAACATGAGTCTAATATAATTAAAAATTCAAGTTTGGGGTGTGAAATTCCCCATACTTATTTTCTTGGGTATAGTTTTTCATCCAGTGACCCTTCTTACCACCTATGAAACAGGCAGCACTGTGTTCCCTTGTTTTCCCATTGATATTTATCTTATTAGAAGGTCATTGTGAAGAAGATTTGGGCTTAAATCTCTTCACCTAGACCTTTATCTTGTTCATCATAAGGATAGAATGATTTTCACTCTTCATCTACTTATCAACTTGGAAAATTAGATTGAGTATATTTGGTAGAGACTTTCTAATGTTGTTCATATTAAAATTTACAACAAAGCATGAGAAACTATAAGGGAGTGATGCAATAATGAGATTGGTACGTAGTTATTCAGGGATTTTAAACCCTAGAACCTCTAGATTCTCAATGTAACCAATGATTTTGACTACATGAGGCACAGCTGGTGCCCCCTCTCCAAGATTACTTTAAAAGAAAACTTTGGATATCTAAGATCATTCCTATTTATCTCCCTCCTAACATTGTCCACAAAGATGATAGAGCATAATATAAGCATCCATGTCTTCATGAGACTTCATTGGTTCATTAGAAATTGATAAAATAATTAAACACTAAATTTCATCTTCATCACTCATGTGTTTATCAAAGACATTGAACTATTCATCTTTCACCTCCTTAGAAGGTAAATCATAAAGTGAGGATTCTATATTGTAATATTTATGTTGATGGAGCAACACAACGTAAAGGAATTTGAACCATTCCTAGAATTTAATACCAATGAGAATATGGTATTTCTATAATATAGATCATAGGGATAATGTGGATAAAGAAATTTTCATTTTTCTATAATTATAAAAGTTCATATTATTAGTAGTTCACTTGATTACAGTTTATGTGAGACATAATGAATTTAATTTTATTAATTATCCCACTATTTTATCAAGTCTCAACAGACCTCGCTATTAAACTTGAAATCTCCCATCACTGTAGATATTATAGTGGAAAGGATCTATATTTCCTTTCTTATAATCCAGAATTTTTCAATGAAAATTACAAGAAACCATTTAGATAGGTGATCTTTCCAACTTTGGACTTGTTGTTCCTTGATCCGTTGAGTGGATTCCCCAATCCAAAAATCCTAACTGATATTTTCTCAACACTTTCCTCTAAATTTGTATTGGATAGACTTTGGTTGTTAATCCCAATATAAATTCGTTTAAGTGAACCCACTATCTTATTTAAGACTTCTTGATATTAAGAGTGACCCTGACTTTGGCCAAACCAACACTTTAACAATGGGTTCATCTTAATTAAAATTAATTAAGGCTTAATGACTTAATATTAACATGATGAATTTTGTTTTATTATGCATAAATATTTATTTTTTTATCCTTTACATGTCTTTTTAATATTAAGTGTAGTTTACTTAAGTCATTAACCATGTTTAATAAAACATTTACATATAATATTTTTATTTAAATTCCAGCTTTACATATTAGTCCATTTATTTATGTGATATTAGTCTTGCATCAATAAAATAAATAATGCATAAGACTGAAATAAATAGATAAATAAATGACTTGATCATGAGCTTATCTAATAGTTGATTTATTGATTGGATAATAAAACAACCTATGACCTAAAGTAAAAAATCATTGTGTCGGTCTTGGAATGAGTTGCATCATTTCACATGTACACCTATGTATCACCTTGGTTGGTATTATCTCAGTTCCTCCTTTAACCACCTCTACATGCATTAGGATGCTCTATTTATTACATGTACTGATAACTCACATTCATGTGAGGGGAACCAAAGTATTATTTAAGGGTAATAACATAAATTACCTTGGACGCATGGATCCTACATAATAAAGGAGAGTGGGATCACTCACAGATCATAATATTTAATTTAATAATAAATAATTACAAAAAACCCATGTAATAAATTGAATTAAATAAAACTAAAACATACACATATCTTGGTCAAGATCATGAATGTTCATACAAAAGTAATAAATATGCAAAATTATACTAATTAGTATTCATTTATATTGTTATTTAAGATAAATACGCTTGCATTAATTAATTAATTAATTACCTTTTATCTAAATGGTCATATGAATTATCTTAGAGATGTTCATAATTAATTCATTTATGGAAAATAAATGACAAAAACCAATAATTACAAATTATTACAATAAATTAATTGACCATTTAATACTTTTTTAAAACCTTTATTACATTTTCAAATACAGCTAGTTCCAATCAGTGTAATGAGCTTTTAATTCTACAATAAATTATTTAATGTAATTTAATTCTATCTATTAATGGGAAACTACATGATGTGTACTTACTAGTTACATGTAGTGTTCCTCATTTGTCTTGTACCCAAGAAAAACACAAGGGGATTCGGCGTGTATCGCAGCTGGACTACACGGCATGTCCTAACCAATTATATATTATCTATAACACTTTTCGTGTTTCCACGTGATCCACTCTATGACTTGACATATTCTTTATATATAGGAAATGATGATTTTCATACCTTGTACACCAATTACACATCATGTATTTCATTAATGCTTCAGGTTATCAATATCATGTGGTATAAAATGTGTATTTAACCACATAGTTAGCATGAATATCACCATTAAATCATGTAGACTACATGATATATACATCAGATACACACCATGTAATCCGATAAACCATGTGCCATATTGGACCAGTCAACATGCAGTGTAAAATAAATGCATTGCATGTAATTTACTTCTTGGCACACCGTGTATCCCACAAAACATCTAGAAGTAGTACAATTTGGTACATGGCGTATACTCCAACAAAATACTATATAACCCAATCTCACTGGCCATAATCCTTGGCACTTCCCAATGGAATCTTCAGTCTTTCTTCATCTGATCTTAGTTCTTTAAGAAAATATAAATCTTAAATGAAGTAATTGAAATATCAAAAACATGTTAATTAAACATCAGATTAAAAAATGAATATTCTAAAAATGAAATATCTAACCACTATTGAGAATATATATTAACAATCAAATAAATAATTATTAATTTAAATCATGATTGTTCTGATAGCACTTGAAGGTTCCTGGAATAGTGGAAGCACCTTGGTGGGTGAAAACCCATAAAGTTTATTATTGATCTGATGGATCATTCTCATATCTTACAATATTTTAACATCATGGACAATAAAATTTTTCCAATTAGATATTGATATAGGAATCCCAGAACCTAGAGAGAGGATATTTGTGCATTAAATTTATAATTATTTTATATTATATTTGAAGAAAGGTTACCTCATCTCAGGAACTTTCTTTAATGATGGTTTTGATCTTATGAAAACACATTTCTAGATTACCTTCATTGTGTAGGGAGTATCCAATTATAGAACCCCTCTAATGGTGATTAACACATTCTCCTTTAATATCTGAGAAACACCAATGGAATGATGGCTACTAGCACGATGGAGCTATCATCTTATGTTGTTCATCTTGATCAATTATTCGTAGGGATTAAAATATTCTCTCTTATTATTCTCTTTCTTGAGAGGATGAGAGAATGATTTGAGAGAGAAATTATTTGTGTGTAAGGATTCTCAATTCTCAATTAACCTTATATAATAGACATAGACATCTATTTATATAATTGGGATTTATGTTGAATTATTATTTAATTACACGGTATCCCTTAAAATAGTATTATAATCCTTAAAAAAACCCATTCAATATATTATTATTATTATTATTATTATTATTTTATAGTGAGCACTAACTTGCGTAATGATAAATATATTTTACCAGATTGTAAATTAATATTTATTACTGGAGATAATCTTGGTCCACTTAAACTCCTCAGCATTTATTGAATACCCAAATAAATATTTTATTCCCAAACCGAAGAATAAATATTTATTAAATATTCAATAAATGTTTTTTAATGATAAAATTTGAATAAAATTATTCCTCGGTCTTGAGAATAATATTTATTCTATTAATTAAATTCAAATAGAATTTAATCAAGATCAATAGAAACACTTAGTGTGTGACCCTATAGGATTCTTTCTCATTGAAATTAGGTAGACTTGTCTAAAGTTCAAGATTACTATTTAGAAATGGGTCAAAGAACCCAAGAAAAAGAATTTAATATCTCAGTGTCAACAACAACTTACAAATTATTACTGTGCAATATAATCTGTTTATCTCAATATCTCATCAAGTAAGTTGCATGCACATTTTATCAACCTATGTGCTCGATACGTCTTTATTTGACTATCTGAAATAAACACATCATTACATTATATACATGGAATTTAATGTGATGGATCCATTTCAATATAAGGGTCTAGATATCAATTTTCATAAAGATGGAAAGTTAAAAGTATTCATTGACTTATCCTTTAATGAAACATCACTAGTGATGCACCCAACATACCCAACTTCACCATAAACTATTATCATCATGGTTTATGACAATACATCTAAGTGTGTGAGTCATGACATGCATTAATAATAATATTAAAGTCTAAGGACCACTATGCACACTCATATATAGGAATATCTGATGACACTAAAACATGCATAATTTCTACTTGTGAGACTATTCTAATAATCTCTCATCTTAGAGATTACCAAGTTCTAGCTTCATGAGAAAAAATTATCATCTTTTTATGAGTACTCTCTTATAATAGTCAACATTCTATGTGTCTCATCATATTATGTTATCCGACCGTGGAACTATATTTAAGAGTCTCAACATAGAATTTCAAGGCTCTCATTATAGTGGATAACTGATATGACCTTATCAATTAGATAGATACCATAGAACATTATTTCCATAAAGTTATATAGAATAATAATAATAATGTAATAAGATATTTTTTTAGTATTCAAACCTTCGAATATACATATAATCCAAAGTATAAACAGTTGGTTCTAGAACACCAACTCCAACAGATTATTACCTACTCTAGGAATATCTTTTAGATTTAAGATGTGATCATGAATCCTTACTAAACCCCAGTGTGTGGATAGTTATGTAGAACCCCAATAATTTACCATAATCTCCTTTAGATTTTTTTTGATAGCTTTGCAATACACACAACACCCGATTTAAAAAAAACACTACTTAATCACATTTTGCATAGTCAACTAAAATATAACACTTTTAGAAAGTTTATGTAGTAATATATATATATATATATATATATATATATATATATTATTCAAAAAAAATTACACTCATTTAATATATTTTATAGGCATAAGATAATAACAATTCCAATATTACACATAAAATACTATATTTATATTAAAAGTGGTTCTATCACCTATTGATGGTGAACCCATTTTAAATCCAAATTTTTACCCTTTTATAAATTTAATATGTCAAAATAAAATGAATATTTGAAATAGAAACATAAAAATTTGGTTTGGGTGCATTTTTGGTATTTTTCTGTTAAGTTTCATTTTTTAATGAATAGTGAAAATACTGAAATTTAATTCGAAACTGATTTTTCAACTAATTTATTTATAAGGATGGATTATATTATAAATTGGTTTTAAATTTTAATTAGATAATATTTTTATAAATTAATCCAATATTGGTTAATTTAATCAATTTCACTTCGAAATTGACAACAAAAACTTATCAAACTTGTGGATGTTTTTACTTTAAAAACACGCATTGTCATCCCGCCCACGGGATGATTTTTAAATTAATTTCTACCACTTATGTGATTAGAATTTATAAAAATTGATTCCATATTTGAAATTATAATGATTTGTAATGTCTAATAAGTTAAAATTAGTTTTTTACCAAAAATATTAGTGAAAGTGATTAAAATTAATTACAGTGATTAAGAGAAAATTATGCTTAATAAAAGATTAAACCTTAAACATAATGCCTAAAAAGACCTATAAACTTGTACAAAACTCATTTTATGGATATATTTCGACCCTATACTAAATTTTATCTAATTGATTCCATTATTTTATTCACTTTCAATGTGAAAAACGTGAATGTAATTCCTTTGTGAAAATATTACAAGAGTGTCACTCCTCCTCCACTATAAAAGGGCCTCCTCTCCTCCCACTTCTTCACACCTCTCAAGAAAATTTGGCTCAAAAAAGCTCTAAAAAATAGATCCTAAACATCCCTACCCTAATACTAGAATAATATCCTTGGGTATAAATCCATCAAAGGAATCCTTTTGGTACAAACTAAAAGAAGTTACCTGATTAAGAGGTAACATCTTTCCTTAAGCTCTTTGGTTTTATTTTCATTATCCACCTCCTAAACTATTCTTATTACATTATTTTATAAAAAAACTAGTATACCAAATATACTATGGTGTTTTTATTCTAAGTTTTATACCAAAAATTACACACACTTCCATCTAATTGGTAACAAACATATTGTTTCTATATACGGTGAACTACGGCCTCATGAAAGGATGATTGTTCATTTTTTCTTTAACACCTCTCATGGTATAAATTATGATGGAAAATATTTTTATATGTGATATATATTATATTTATAATGTATTTATTCTTATGTAATTTTTATTTATAAAATAACTTTATTCTTTTCTTCTTGTGTAAATACGATAATTTTGTTTGAGGAAGTGTGGACTACCACCCCCTCAAAGTGATGTGACTTGTTCATGCCATACATGAAATGTATAAAGGATGGTCTTAATAAACATATATAAAATATATGAAATAGATATGATAATGGAATTATAATATAAATATTTATCATTTAATTTCATTCTTTTAAAAATGACAAAGAAATTAAAGTAGCGTTCATGCGTACGTATGGCCTACTATCTCCATGAACGATGCATTTCATTTCTTATCTCCAAATGTTATAGATTATTATAAATACATTTATATACTGAATATATATGATATTAAAATCATGGTTTAAATTATGGAGATTATGAAATCATGATATAATTAATACGAAGAATAAATGATAATTCAAAACATACTTGAGAAAACTAGGCAATTAGCACCCAATATAATGAAAATAATGAAAGATTGTTAACAAACGAGTAATAAGATATTATAAGAAGATGATATATGATATTATAAACATGATTATTGTTCTGGTATAAGTTAGTAACATATTTTAAACCACTATATATGAGGAAAAATACCACACAGCCAAAAGGAAGGTTAAGGTAAGGGGTTTCATCTCAATTTACATTCCATTGAGACTTATTTGTTCTTATACATCAATTCACTTATATTTGATGTAGTTACTTAAATTAACATGTTATATCATGAATATCCTTACTCTAATGATATTATAAGTTTCATTTAATATTATTCCTTCATGTGGTTTATGATTTAAATGTTTCAATGTGGTATGAGACACATTGGAATGTTTAAAATGTCATTTCCCTCAAGATTGTTTTCATGATATTTCAATGGTATTTCCATTCATTAATGTAAAAAACCCTTATTGTTACTTATCCTATACTAGGGAACATTTATAAATTCATATTCTTTATTCAATATGGATATTTTTATAAGTAACATTGTTCATGAATATGAGGTATGCTTTAGACTGGTATGACATGGGTAGGGCCCAGTTATAGATAGCCCCTTGATGCATTTGTAGTCTAATGAGATGAATCATTTGGCTAAATCAGATGGGTTTTTACCTGATATTTTTTAAACCATATTGTGAAATATATTGATGGTAAAGGTACTATGTACCTATAAATCATGGAATCTAATAAATTAAGCATTTCCATGATTTATATTCAGTTATTATCTATCCATGAGATTTTGAATCGACATATCTGTTGATAAATTTCATTCTCATTTTATTGATTTAGATGGAATGAGTTTTAGTTTCTTAACTTGAAATATTGATATTTCCTTATCAAGTTATTTGAATGGAATGTTTTATTAATTATGTACCTTTCCATATTAAGTTATTCATATGGATTAATTATGGTTTTCACTTTAATTACCCTTACAAATAATTTGAGTTCATCCTTAGTATGTTTCCTTTCCCCAGGTTATGAAGAATAAATCTTTGAATAAGTGTTCAAGGATGCAGTTTATTTCATTTTATTATGTATCATGTTTTTATTTTCTCTTTCCCAATGTATTATGGGTATCGTGTATGTAGTATGGATTTCCAAGATTACTAAATTTATTGGTACTTCGAGATTTGATTCCTTATAATCATGATAATGTAATAAAATAATGCACCGGCTTTGTGCTTCTAGGGTTGGGGTGTTACAGTTGATATCAAATGAATTTTAGTAGTAACCTTGGAAACTAGATTTAGAATACATAGATTATGAAACATAACCCTAAGATAGACTTTGATGATAATTATAGAAGAACATACTAGAATTTTGGTAAAGTAGAGATTATGTGGGTATTCCTAGAAATACATCCCTTTCTGGATACTAAAAGTGGATGTGGTTCTGGAACAGATGTACTTATGGGTAACAACTCCGATAAGGTGTCTCAGACCTGACTCAGGGTAACCTGGTACATGAAAACAGGCCTTATTGTGCACCTGGTTTGACAATCTAAGGGGGTACGCTTAGGATAATTCACATTTTATTTACCTACTATTATGAAGGACTTAAAAGATAATATTCTATTAAAGTAACCAAAGCTATGATTTACAATGCATAAATTTTTAATTTATGTTGAGTGTTATACCATATTTGAAATTCATGATTTTATGAGCTAATCCAGTATATTCTATTTTTTTAAATGGAACCTAAAAATATGAATGGTATTAATACTCATGGAAAATGTAGAGATTTCCCTACTAAGTAAACCAATATAGCTGGTATTGGAACAGAGAAAATTATAGCAATATTGGGGAAACTTAATCAGGATATGAAAAATAACCTTGTCTAAATGAATAAACCTATTCCATGGAGATAATCTTCTATGCTAGATCACTTTATGCGATATAATCTTCCATCATTTAGTGGGAATACTAATCCAATTGTAGTTGAGCAATGGATTAAGTCAGTGGAGAATATATTTACAGCCTTGGAATGAAATGAAATGGAAAAGATTAAACTTTTGGTCTATTATCTCCAAGTTTATGTTGATCAGTGGAGGTCTCTGATACAAAATACTAAGGAGGAAGAAGAAATATAAATCATGTAATATAGGACATTTAAGGATAAATTCTTTGATAAATACTTCCCTCGTGATCAGAAAATTAAGATGTAGAGGAAGTTCCATAGATTAAAGAAAAAGGAAGAAGAGAGTGTTGTGGATTGTGAAGATACCTTTACAAGGTTATCAAGGTATGTTACAGATTATATATTCAACACAGAGTGAAAAATCTACCACTTCTTTAAAGGCCTTAAGAAAAATCTTCAAAGGGTGCTGGTTTCTCAGAATTTTTCATCATATGAATAGATAGTTGTTTGTTCTATAAAAATAAAGAAGGAATTATCTATATCATATGTGTAAAATGGATCCCATAGAATAAAAGGTATAATGAGAACAAAAATAATGGGAATACGTCAAACAATAAGATAAAGATGAAAAAATTCCCATCGTGTGAGAACTATGGAAAGAACCACCCTAGGAAATACCTGAAGGGAATGGAAGTTTGTTATAAATATAGAGAAAGAGGTCATAGTGTTAATAAATACAATAGTAAGAAGGAAAAAATAATATTTAGTGTTAAAACTGAAAATATATGGGGAAATATGCAAATTAATTCCCTAAGCATCAAGGGAATCTACCACAAAAGAGGCCAAGGGGAGATGGATAGGCTTATGAGATCACTACAGAGGAGGTAGAGGTACCAAATGATGTGGTGGTAGGTACATTAATCCTATATTAAAATTTATCCAATTCATTATTTGATTCCAAATCATCACACTCTTTTATATATTCCCAGTTTTCTAAGAAAATTAGACATTTCCCTTTTGATTTAATAAGAAATTTTTCAAGAAAAACTCCTAAGGGAAGCATCATTGTAGCCAAGATGTGTCAGTCAGTCCCCATTATGACACATAAATGTGTTTTATACACTGACCTTATTATCATACCTACATTTGACTTTGATATTATCCTCGGTATAGAATGGATCTCAAAATATGATGTAAAAATTTATTACAAGATGAATGAAATTACAATTTGTTAGGAAGATGTAGAATCCCCCTCTTCGGGACCTAAAACTCAACATGGAAGGGTCTTGCCTCCTGGGAAACATGCGAGGGGGGTGATCAAGGAAAATTAGGGATCAGTAATTGAGGCTTATACAATATCCTATGATAGTGGAGAGTCTCTTCAAGCCGAGGCACAAGCAATGGCCATGGTTCTAAGGCTATGCAACCAATAGAACATCACTCTCGGGGGTGTTGTGGCTGACTTTATTATCCTATAAAAATCCCTTATAGGAAATGGAATCATCCCTTGGACAATCACGTGTTTAATTAGGAGGTGAAAAGATCTCATGAACAACCACATGGTAATATATCACACATGACATGAAGGGAACATGATCACAGACTTTCTAGCTTCTAAGGTGACTCAAAATGAGTGGCTCATCCACTACTCAAGCATCAGATCCTTTCCTACTGAGGGTATCAAGTTCATTAGAGCTAATGTGTTGGGTCTCTAATATTTTATACTGCCTTGATGGGGTATTTTATCTATGCTATGTTCTTTGTGGTCTAGTTTTGTACTCTATGTGCATTTTCTCTTTCTTGTGATCTTTTTTTACTCCTTTATTGAAAAGAAAATAAAGTAAAAAAGGTTTGGTGGATAGATCCACCCCCAGTAGCTCTATTGAATTAAATTATTAGGGAATAAGAGAAAAAAACATCTGGTGATGAAGGAGGTAATCTTAAAATTGATGATGTACCTATTGTATAGGAATATATTAATGTATTTCCTAAGAATTTACCTGGACATCCCTCAAATCACTAAGTTTAATCTTCCATTGATTTAATCTATGATGCAAGGACAATATCAAAAACTACATATATAATGTCCATTATGGAATTAGTCGAATTGAAGAAACAACTAGAGGATTTGGGTAATAAGAGATTTATTCTCCCTATTGTTTCTCTATGGGGATCCCATATTCTCTTTGTTAAAAATAAAGATATATTTATGAGGTCATGTGTTGATTATAGTGAAATCAATGCCATTATAATAAATAACATTTATCCACTATCTCGCATTGATGACTTATTTGATCAACTTCATAGAGACCAATATTTTTCAAATATTGATCTTCATTCTGGGTATCACCAATTGTGAGTGAAGAAGGAAGACATTTCGAAGATATCTTTTCAGACAAGGTATGGACATTATGATTTTACAGTAATTCCATTTTTGTTGACAAATTCACCCTATGTTTTTGTAGACTTAATGTACATGGTATTCAAATAATATCTTGATGATTTTGTTATGGTATTCATTGATGATATTCTAGTGTATTTTAAAATCTATGAGGACCATGATAATCATTTATGGATCATTATTAAGACTCTTAAAAGGGAATATCTATATGGAAAATTTATCAAGTGTGATTTTTGGCTTCAGGAAGTCTCTTTTCTTGGCCACATTTTCTCCAAGGATAGAATATCAGTTGATCCTGCAAAGACAAAAGCAGTCAGAGAATAGCCTATTCCGGAAAATATAACCAAGGTGTGTAGCTCCATTGGTTTACCAGGTTGCTATTAGAAATTCATTTAGAATTTTTCCCGATTGGATAACTTGTTAACCAAGCTCACACATAAAGGGGTTAAGTTTTTCTAGACAAAGGAATGTGAAGAATTATTTGATGAACTAAAGATAAGATTAGTCAATGCTCTGATTTTTACTCTACCATATGGGAATGATGGGTTTTTCATATATAGTGATTCATCAAAGAAAGGACTTGGTTGTATCCTAATGAAAAATGATAAAGTTATTGCATATGCATCAATGAAATTTAAGACTCATGAACAGAACTATCCAACTCATGATCTTGAGTTATCGATTGTAATATTTACTTTGAAAATATGGAGACATTATATCTATAGTGAAATATGTGAGATATACATGGATCATAAGAGCCTAAAATACATCTTCTCACAGAAAGATCTCAACATGAGACAAAGGCGATGGCTCGAGCTACTGAAATATTATGATTGATCAACACACTACCACTTAGGGAAAGAGAATAAGGTGGTGGATGATTTGAGTAGGAAGGATCATGGAGTTTTAACCCAAATGAGTATTGATAAGAATCCTATGTTCATGGATCTAGTAAATATGGATATGTAAATTTCTAAGGGGAGACATCAATCATTTTTCAAATGATTGAAAACCCATCTTTATTAGAGAGAATAAATAATTATCAATCTGATAATGAGGACTTCCAAAATAAAATAAAATCCATAAATGATGGAAATTAAAAGACTTTGTTTGTGAAGATGGTGTTATAATATTTGAAAAGAGGTCATGTGTTCCATATATACCTGATCTAAAAAGTGAATTGTTAGATGATGCTCATAACACAAATTTCTCTATACACCCTGGTAGTATAAAGATGTATAAAGACTTGAAGGAACATTTTATGGGAAAACATGAATCGGTAAATTGTTGATTATGTATCCAGATGCTTGGTTTGTCAAAAAGTGAAAGCTTTAAGACAACTTCCTAAAGTATTCCTACAACCTATTCTTATTCATGTGTGTAAATGGTTTGAAATTACTATAGACTTTGTCACAGGACTACCAAAGACTCTTATAAGTAATGATTCAATATGAGTTATCATTTATTGACTAACCAAAACTGCATATTTATATAGAATACCTTCCTCTTGAGTGCATTATAATTATCTACATTAATTAAGTTTTTAATTCTTCATGGTGCACCTCTATCAATTATTTTTTATCAAGATCCCTGATTTATATCAAAATTCTGGAAAAGTCTTCAGAAGGCTCTTGACACTGAGCTTCATTTGAGCATTGCTTACAATCCTCAAACTGATGGATAGTCTGAAAGGACTATTCAAACAATGGAATATGTGTTGATATCATGCTCACTCGACTTTCAAGGTATGTGGGATTAGTACTTACCTTTCCTAGAGTTTTTCTATAATAATATTTTTCATTCAAGTATTCAAATGGTACCGTATGAAGCATTATATGGCAAGATATGTTGTACTCTAACTTGTTGGTATGAAGTTGGAGAGAGGAAACTCAAAGGACTGGAACTTTTTGAAGAGAAAAAGGCCAAGGTAAAGGCTATTCAAGCTCATATTAAATCATCTCAAAGTAGGCAAAAGAGTTATGTCGATAATCAGAGGAAATATTTAGAGTTCCAAGTGGGAGATCACATTTTCCTGAAGGTATATCCATGGAAAGGTGTTATAAGGTTCGTTAAGAAAGGGAAATTGAGTCCCAAGTACATTGGACCCTTCAAAATTCTTTAAAGAGTTGGAATCATTGCTTATCGTTTGTAAATTTTTCCAAATCTCTCAAAGGTACACGATGTGTTCTATATATCTCTATTGAGGAAATACATGCCTGACCCAGCACATGTGATCACATCTGATGAGATATATTAGGAACCTAACCTTTAATACTATAAATAACCCATCCAAATTATTTATACCAGATAAAAATTATTTATAAATCGAGCAACTTGTCTAGTAAAGTTACTATGGAGAAATCACAAAATGGAGGAAGGAACATGGGAACCAGAGGATTCAATAAAGGAGAACCACCCAAATATTTTTAAAGGAACTAACCCTAAAATGTAAAGGATTAAATTTTTTTAGGATGGAAAAATGTATCACCCAAATACTTTACCATATTCTCCTTTAGATTTTGTTGATAGCTTTGTAATACACACAACACCCGATTTAAACAAAACACTATTTGATCACATTTTTCATAGTCAATTAAATTTTAACACTTTTAGAGAGTTTATGTAGTAAATATATATATAGTATATTGAAAAAAATATTTTAACACTCATTTAATATATTTTATAGGTATAATATAAGAACAAACCCAATATTACACATAAAATACTATATTTTTATTAAAAGTAGTTTTTCCATCTTTTGATAGAGAATCCATTTTAAATCCAAATTTTGAACCTTTTATAAATTTAATATTTCAAAATAAACTTAATATTTTAAATAAAAACATAAAAATTAGTTTTGGGTTAATTTTTGGTATTTTTCTGTTAAGTTTCATTTTTTAATGAATAGTGAAAAATAATGAAATTTAATTCTAAACTGCTTTTTCATCTAATTTATTTATAAGGGTAAATTGTATTTTAAATTAGTTTTAAATTTTAATTAGACCATATTTTTATAAATTAATCTAATATAGGTCAATGGAATCAATTTCACTTTAAAATTGACAATAATACTTATCAAACTTTTGGATGTTTTTACTTTAAAAACTCGCACTGTCATTCCGCCCTCGAGATGTTTTTAAATTAATTTCTGTCACTTCTATTATTGTAATTTGGAAAAATTTATTCCATGTTTTGAATAATAATAATTTCTAATTTATAATAAGGTAAAATTATTTTTGTCCAAAAATTTTAATGAAAGTGATTAAAATTAATTACAGTGATTAAGAGAAAAATAAGCTTAATAAAGGACTAAACCTTAAACTTAAGGCCTAAAATGACCTATGAAGTTGTCCAAAATCCATTGGATAGACATATTTCAACCCTATACTCCATTTTATAAAATTTGGTTCATTATTTTATCCACTTGAAATGTGAAAAATGTGTATGGAATTTCTTTTTGAAAATATTACAAGAGTGACACCCCTCCTCCACTATAAAAGGGCCTCCTCTCCTCCCACTTACTCACACCTCTCAAGCCACTTTTTATAGAAAAATATATAAAAAAATACATCTTAAAAATCCCTCCTATAATCCTAGAATCCTCCCATTATTAATAAATCAATCTATGTAATCCTTTTGGTTCCAACCAAAAGAAGTTACCTGATTAAGAGGTAACATCTTTCCTTAAGATTTTAGTTTTATTTTCATTATACATCCCCAAAAATCTTATTATTCTATGATTGTATAAAAAAATATCCTAAATATAGTAGGATTTTTTATGCTAAATTTTCTACCTAAACTTACACAAACTTTCATCTAATGGGTAACAAATATATTGTTTCTGTGTATGGCGAACTACTGCCACACAAAATGATGATTGTTCATTTTTCCTTTACCACCTCTCATGGTGGCCATTATGATAGAAACTCTATTTATATATGATATATATTATATTTATAATGTCTTTATTCTTATGCAATTTTTATTTAGAATATACCTTTATGTTTTCCATCTTGTGTAAATATGATAATTTCATTTGAGGAAGTGTGGACTGCCGCCCCCTCAAAATGATGTGACTCATTTATGCCATACATGGAATGTATAAAGGATGGTATTAATAAAACTATATAAAATATATGACATTGATATGATATTTTAATTATAATATAAATATGTATCATTTACTTTCATTCTTTTAAATACGACAAAGAAATGAAAGTAGCGTTCATGCATACATACGACCTACTGTCTCCATGAACGGTGCATTTCATTTCTTATCTCCAAACATTATAGATTATTCTAAATACATATATATAATGACTATATATGATATTAACATCATGTTTTAAATTCTTTATATGATTAAATCATGATATAATTAATATTAACAACAAATTACAAGTCAAAACATACTTGAGAAAATTAGGCAATTAACACCCAAAACAGTGAAAATAATGAAATATTGTTAACAAACGAGTAATAAGATATTATAAAAAAACTATATATGATATTATAAACATTATTATGGTTTTCTTATAAATTAGTAACATATTTTAAACCACTATACAGGATTATTAATAACATAATCAAAAATTAAGGTTAAGGTAAGGGGTTTCGTCTCAATTTACATTCCATTGAGACTTATTTGTTATTATGCACCAATTCACTTTTATTTGGTGTAGTTACTGACCTTTAACATGTTATATCATGAATATAATTACTCTCATGATATTATAAGTTTCATTTAATATTATTCCTTCATGGGGATTATGATTTAAATATTTTAATGTGATATATGACATATTGGAATTTTTAAAATGTCATTTCCCTCAATATTGTTTTCATGATTTGTCAATGGTATTTTCGTTCATTAATGTAAAAAAACCTTGTTATTACTTATCCTCTACTATGGAACTATTAATAAATATGTATCCTTTATTCAATATGGATATTTTGATAAGGCACATTTTTTCATTAATATGAGGTATGCTTTGGACTAGTACGACACGGGTGGGTCCCTGTTATAGATATCCCCTCGATGCATCAGTAGTCTCATGAGATGAATCATTTGGACAAATCATATTAGTTTTTACCTGATATATTTTAAACCATCTTTTGAAATGTATTGATGGTAAAGGTACCATGTACCTAGGAAACATGTCATCCAATAATTAAGAATTTCCCTTGTTTAGATTCGGTTGTTATCCATCCATTAGATTTTTTATCGACATATATCTGGATACATTTAATTCTAATTTTATTGATTTAGATGTAATTATTTTCATTTTATTACCTTTCCATATTGATATTTCCTTATATAGTTATTTTAATGCCATGTATTATCAGTTATTTATCTTTCCATGTTAATTTATTCCTATTGATTCATTATTGTTTCTACTTTACTTGCCCTTACTGAGCATTTTAACTCACCCTTATTATGTTTCATTTCCATAGGTTATAAAGAATAAACCTTTGAATAAGTGTTCAAGGATGAATTTTATTTCATTTTATTATGTACCATATTTGTATTTTTCTATTTCCCAGTGTATTATGGGTATCATGTATGTAATTTAGCTTTCCAAGACTGCTAAACTAATCAACCCTTCAGGATTTTATTCCCTATAATCATGAAAATGTAATAAAATAATTCACCGACTTCGAGGTTCTAGGGTCGAGTAATTACAAGTTACCCTTGGGGCAATGATTTGATTGAAACCATCTGAATATGTGAACACCTCTCTATATTAGAGTCTTTTTGTATTTCTCTTATTAATTTGTGATAATTTAGTTTATATACATAATTGGTCACTTTGTAGTTTATTATCAACTAGGGAGGCTATAGAGACCCAAACCCTAGTAGCTCGAATCTAATTCCTACAACCATTACATTGGCATAAGATACAAGGAACCATATCCCGAAGGACTGAATAGTTTATTAGTCTTGGTAAACTAGATACATAATTGAAATTTATATTACATTTTAAAATATAAAATACAAAAATAATTTTATTTGATAATTATATTATCCCCCTTAGTGTATCCCTGTATATAAATCACAAAATACTTCCTCGTATCCTGGGAAAAATAAAACATAAGAAAGTTATGAGCTTAGATGCTCGGTAAGGGTAAGATTAGAACAGAAGATATGAATAAATAAGTCATAATCAATATGGAAAGGTAAATAACTAAAACACATGTAATTTAATAAATAACTTGAGAATAATATGGAAAGAATAAATTAAGATAAAATAATTCCATATAAATAATCACATGAGCATTAAACTTAACCATGGATATTCTAAATAATCAAATAATCATATGGAATATCAATAATTGAATTCATAATGATGGAATTCATAATGATGGATATACAAATCTTAACATTGAGGCTTCATACCTAGATATCTAATATTGTTTAGGATTCATGCCAAGAATATAATATTTACAAGCCTTCATTCCAAGAATCTAATAAGTGGGTACGGTCTCAACCAAAACCATATTTGGGTTGTCTCGTGAAACTTATTAATGCATCAAGGGGCTATAAAGGACCCCAAAATTCACATAATAAGTTTTTTGAATTCCACATATAAAATGGGTAAAAAATAACAACATAAATATTCATATTGATATTTTAGCATACTAAACGTGAATATTTCCCTAATTAGTAAATATAACAATAAACCACTTAGAGTAATATGGAAAATAGCATCAAAATAGATCATCCACTATCAAAATGGTCATAAACCATCCATATAAGGAATAAGGATGGTATTAATACAATATATACCCATTGGAATAATAATAAATGGTTGTTTTCAATGATGAATAGAAATAACATAAAAATATCTTTAAAACATTCTTGAGGGAAATATCCTTTTCATTTTGAAAAACATTTTTAAAATCCTTTTATTTGAAAATAAATTTTTAAAAAAATTATAAAGAGTAAAAATGAGTGAAAATTTCTTTTATAAATTGTTTTTAAAAGGTCAAAACATTTTTGAAAACATTTTTAGAAAACATGGTTTTGTAAGAAAACATATTTCTGACTGAAGAGAGAAATGAAGTTGGATTTTCTTGAAAACATTTTATAAAACATTTTAAGAACCAAAGAGTGAAAAAATGGTACTATTACTTTAAAATATCATGAATAACTAGAGGAGAATAAAATATATTTATTTATATATAGAAATATCAAATAATCTCTCAAGGGAGATGTAAACATAAACCATCTCGAATAATGATGAGATTATAAACTAAACTCTTACCACTTTGGTAAATTTTGTATTGAAATCACCATGAAAGAAATAAATTAAAATGAAACATTAAATATCATGGATATTAATGAATTCATGATATATAAAAATGTTAGTATATACACCACACAAACGATGATTTCATAGCTCATTTGATGTAAGTGTGTTATTTTAGGTCATAAAATTAACATAAAAACATATTAGTATATGTAATATACTAATATTATTATATAATAATGATATAAAAATAATTTAGGGGGTTTTAGGAAGAAATAAAACAAAAAAAAAAATTGTTGATGAATGTTACCTCTTCTTTGAGTATCTCCTTTTGGTTTTTGCCAAATACCTTCCTTGGTTTGCATTATACCCAAAGTAAGGCTTCTAGTATTATAGTAGGGAAGTTGGGAACTTATTTATTCAGGATTTGGTTTATTCAAATGGATTTAGAGGTGTGAATAAGTAGGGAGAGTGAATTATTTTTTATAATGGAGGAGTAGCATTTATGTAAATACCAAAAAGTATTCACTATTGAGAGGTATCCCTTACCTCATGTGACTCAAAAATAGTAAAATAAAGGATTTTAAGGATTAATTGGTTGATACATACCTCCACCACACAAAATAAATACATTTATATCAAGTTATTCTTTAGTCTTTAAGTTTACTTAATTTTATCTTTATAGTTTTTACCAAGGTAACATGCATCTTTTTATTTACATGGGTAATTTATCTATTAATATTATAATTAAAAAGAGATTTATTATATAATTTAGACCCAATTATTCTAAATATTAATTAAAATTCATTAAATAAAAATCTTTTGTGTGTATGTAAAAATAATTTTAATACAAACGCATGCAATACACAAAACCCAGTTTTAACCTTAATCATGTTAATTAATTTTAACTGTTTTCACTAATAATTATGGTAAAAAAAATTAATTTTACCTTATTATATAATATAAATTATTCTTATTCAAAATAAGGAATCCATTTTTTCAAATTTCATTCATATAAGTATCATAATTTAATTTAAAATTAATCCCACAAACGTGACGTGAAATCGGGTTTTTAAAGTGAAAATATTCAAATATTTACTAAGTTTTTATATCTAAATTAAAAATAAAAATGATTATAATGACCTAAATTATATTAATATATGTATATTTGATCTAATTTTACTTTAAAACCAATTTAAAATATAATTTAACGTTATAAATTGCTTAGATGAAAAGTCGGTTTTCAATTAAAATCCAGTATTTTTCACTATTCATCAAAAAAATGAAACTTCTCAAAAAAAATACCAAAAATTCACCCCAAGATAATTTTTACATTATTATTTCAAAATTAATTTTATTTTTTCAAATAAAATTTACTAAAGTGTCAGATTTTAGTTTTAAAAATAAGTGCATCATTTAAAGGTGGAAAAAATGCCTTTAAAAAAATACAATTTTTATACATAAAATTAGATTTGTTTTTATATTATGACTATAAAATATATTTTATGACTTTAAAAACATTTTATTTAATATATAATATATAAATTTTAATAATATAATCCACTAATATTAATTAATTTAATTTACTAAGATAAAACATCTTTGGCGTATAGAAATGGTTTTTTATAAAAACATTTCCTTTATATTCAATTGATTTTTATATTCATAGTTAATTAGTAACCAATGAATTAAACCATATATTTTAATAAGTTAGTTAATACTATTAATAATCATCAATTTAATGTCTATAAGGTAATTTTCATTTTAAATAATAATATTAATAGTATTCTGTAAAACTCGGTCTTACGTGTAACGCAAGCTATCAAAGAACCTCATTGTTGTGTGTAACGCAAGATAAAATTAGTGTTTCATGAATTTCTAGATAAAATAAATGTTTTTCTCACATATTCTATAAAATTTTATTCTTTTAGAATTTAGAGGTGTTACATTCTCCCCACCATAAATAAATTTCATTCTCTCAATTTAAACTTGATATTGATAATCAAAAGTTGATATTTGAAAATTACTTCATTGAAATCCAACATCACAAGAAGGGTTAGTAAAAAATCCTATTAATAAGAGAGAATGGTAAGTATAAATTTCACATGAAATAACACATATCTATATTTTTATATAGGATAACATTGGTTTCAAGTCAAATATGGACATGGAGGAAAAGAGTAAATAATTATATAGAGTGATTGAGGTCATTGATCACAAGAAAGTGAATGGTTAGTGGAAAGTTGAGGGCCTCAAAGCCATAATTTTTTTATAATATAAAGGACCATTTTATTTATCTAATATGGATT
Organism: Viscum album; assembly: GCA_963277665.1. Classification (NCBI taxonomy): domain Eukaryota; kingdom Viridiplantae; phylum Streptophyta; class Magnoliopsida; order Santalales; family Viscaceae; genus Viscum; species Viscum album. The sequence goes on along the minus strand of OY728153.1, from coordinate 1,952,746,658 downwards.
TAATATGATAACATTTTTGTTTCAATTTCATTTTCCTAAAGTTAAGTGTTGAACTCTCCATAAAATGGTTATTTTAATGATCACAAATCTTGGTTTTATTTATTTCAATTTAGTCTTTTGTTCAAATAGTTCTAAATATGTGTAAATCGTGTCTACATGTGTTTATCTATGTTAATTTGTGTTTTACGGTTGACCTGGAAGTATTCTGGATTGAACAGACACTTTGTGAAAATTCCATGTCTTGACTCACCGTTAGTTATTTTCTAAGTTGCATCGATGATGAACGGCCGCACCGATGATGAACGGTCGCACCGATGATGAACGGTCGCACCGATGATGAATGGTCGCATCGATGATAAACGGTCGCACCGATGATGAATGGTCATACTGATGGCTACCAATGATCATGATCCACTGATACTGATGATTAATGAGCCACCGATGCTGATGCTACCGAAACCGATGTAGATTCAAAATGACTCACCGATCTCATGACTCACCAATAGTCATGAAAACTGTTTTAATTTCCATAAACTCTTAATTAATTCCAATGGTCATATTTGATGTTTTTAATGCAATTAATGATATTTAATGTTAGTTGTTGGCATTTTAGGAGACCGTACCTCGTACCTATGAAAAAGGTAAATCATTCCCATTGCCGAAGCGTGTGGAATAAAAGGAATATCGAGCTGCAGTAAAAGTGTGCAGAGAAACAAAAAGGCATTGAGAGAGAATTCTTCCAGGAATATACATACAAAAAGGGAGAACACACGAGGAACTTGAAGACGACATTTGAAAGATCTTAAAAGAACTCTCATGCATGCAATCCAGCACTTCTGAAGAACATACGAAGAACACTGGAAATCAGAAAGCACACTCACTTGCGAAGGACATCAAGCTAAACCACGATACTCTGTTTTTCAACAGAAAAACCACAGAAGGAATCAGAAGCATCTCTGCAAAATCCAACAAGTCCAGATCTGCACTGCCAATCACTAGAGCTTTCTAAACTTTCATATACTCTCTCAAAGTGAATTGTAATTTACTGTTGAGCAGTGTGTGCACTCTGTATATCTTTTACACACACATTGTCTCCTGTTCTGAACTGGAGGATATTAAATCCTCATTCCAAACTCCATACATCATTCTGTGTCCCATTGAGGATAGTGGTAGAGGTCAAGTGTGACCTGGACAGTTTGTGTGTTGTTGTCTTTGTTTTCCCATGAAGAATTGTGGTAGAGGTCTTAGGACCTGGACAGTATTGAACTGTTGTTAACCCTGATCCAGGGTGTGGATCAAATTTATATATAAATTTAATAGGACTAAGTCTCTACTTGAGACTGAACCTCTTGGTTATATCTGCTGTGTTTTTTAGTATAAGTTAAAGTATACTACATGTATCTTTTATTCTGCTCCTATTACTTTGAAATACAAAACTATTTTAAAGTTACTTTGATAATTAAATTAGCAAGTGTTTATGCTTGTTGTGAACCAGTAGGTTAGCTTCAAAAGAAAATTTAATCTTTTGATTAAATTGACTGAGATCTAATCAATCTTTAAGAAGTCAATTGAACATTTGCAATCTGTATAAATTCACTACAGTTTAACTTTGGTTTTAAATTGGGGGACGTTAAGAGAAATATTTTTAACAGAAATTTTTAATTGTAACTCAATTCACCCCCCTCTTGAGTGTCCACTCTGACCAACATTAGGTATCAAAGGGGTTTTTATTAATACGAGTTTTCAAAACATTATATTTTTCAACTGTGATTTTAGTTGCATCTTTAAAGATCGTAAATTTATGTTAGTTCTAAATTTTATCTCTTTAAAGTTATTTTCTAAACTCTAGTACTCTAGTTATGGACAATATACTAGAAGGTGTTGCTACCAATAGAAAACCTTTATTTAATGGTGCAAATTATGCCCAGTGGAAACTGAAAATGGAAATTCATTTAGAAAGTATGGGATTTGATATATGGACTGTTATAGAAACTGAATATAAGATTCTAGAAACTGTTAGAACTACTTGGGATGAAGCTACTAAGACTGCTTACAATAATAATTGTAAAGATATGAATGCCCTGTATTGTGCTTTGGGAGATGAAGAGTTCAATAGAATATCTGCTTGTAAAACTGCATATGAAATATGGGATACTTTGAGTGTTTCACATGAAGGAACAACTAATGTTAAAGAAATGAGATTGAATACATATACTATTAAATATGATAATTTCAAAATGAAGACTGATGAACCTATCTCTGACATGTATCTTAGGTTCAATGAGATTATCAATACAATGATCTCTCTTGGAAGATATGTCACTGATAAGGAACAAATCATGAGGATATTAAGATGTCTACCAGATCGATGGAGAGGCACTTCTATCTCAATTAGAGAATCATGTGACATAAGAAAACTACCAGTCAAGGAGCTTATTGGTAAGCTTATGATGTATGAAGAATAACTCAAGGTGAATAAGGAGGAAGATGATGAACCTAAAAATAAATCCGTGGTATTCAAATCTACTACTTCGAGTATCAAGGACAAAGACAAAGTTCAAATACAAACTGAAAGTTCAACCAGTGAAAATTCGGATTCTGATAGTGATACAGAGATGGCTCAAATAGCCAGGAGATTCAAGAAGTTCTATAGGAAAAATAAATTCTTTAGAAAATCAATCTACCAAGAAAAGTATGAAAACAAGGGACATTGGAAAAAGGATTGGAAAAAGCCTGACAAGAATGATGAAGTTGTCTGCTATGAATGAAAAAGTAAAGGTCACATTAAAGCAGACTGTCCAAAATTGAAGTTTAAAAAGAAATATGACTATAAAGACAATAAGTACAAGAAAGCCATAAAAGCTACTTGGAGTGATTCAGAAGATAGAACAAGTGAATCTGAAGTTTCTGATTCAGAAAATAATCATGCCAACATGTGCTTCATGACCAATACCTCTGAGGTACCTATTTATCCTATGCAGAATGATTATTATTCTGGAACTGATTTTGAATCTGAAAACATGTCTAGTGAAGAACTATTTGAATATTGTAACATGCTAGAAGAAACCTGTAATGAACTTAAGGACAGGTAAAAATCCTTAAAGAAACAGTATGCTCTCACTACTAATGTTAAATCTGCCCTTGATGTAGAAAAGGAAAAGAATTCTCAACTGATAAAGGAAAATACTGAACTGAAATTTTCTAATGAGCAACTTATAAAGGACTTACAAAAGTTCACAAATGGAAAGGATACTCTAACTCAAATTCTAGGAAATCAAGTGGCACCAAATTATGCTACTAGAATAGGTTATCAACCTGGAAAAAGACAGTTTACTAAAACTAAATTTATTCCTAAGTCTGGACAAAGTTCTATTTGTTCCAATTCTGTAAATTCATATGCTTTAACTAGTTATCTGTATGGTTATAGATCAAATAAAGTTTATCTTTCAAAATCTATTGGTTCTGTAAATTATATGAGACCTATAAGACAAATCTGGGTACCTAAATATTTGATTGCTAACCTATCTGGACCCAAGAAGATCTAGGTACCAAAATCATTTCCTATCTAAATCTGTTTTGTAGGAAACTTGTTTGAAGAGTTCTCACAAGAAGGTATGGTACTTGGATAGTGAATGTTCAAGACACATTTCTAGAGATTATTCATGCTTTAAGAGATTAATAAAGGTTGATGGAGTTCATGTCACCTTTGGTGATAATTCTAAAAGAAAAATCATCGGCCTAGGCCAGATTGGTAACACTGATTCAGTTTTGATTTCTAAAGTTGTATTTGTTGATGGACTTAAGTATAACCTGTTAAGTATTTCTCAATTATGTGATGATGGCTTTAATGTTAAGTTTGAAAATGATTCCTGTGATGTTTTTAACTCTAAAAATGTTTTAGTGTTCTCTGCCTTGAGAAATGAAAATGTTTATGTGGTTGATATGAATTCTTTAGCTAAGCAAAATTTTACTTGTTTAAATGCTTTTCATAAAGAGTCTTGGATTTAGAACAGAAGATTAGGACACTACAATATAAATTATCTTAGAAAACTGACTAGGAAGAACTTAGTTAGAGACCTACCTAAACTTGAATTACCAAATGACAAAGTTTGTAATCCTTGTCAAAAGGGAAAACAACATAAAGTTTCTTTTAAATCAAAGAAAGAAGTCTCAACTTCTCAACCTCTTGAGTTGGTTCACATGGACTTGTTTGGACCTTCTAGAGTTTCTAGTTTAAATGGGAAGCACTATGTCTATGTCCTAGTAGTTGAATTTTCTATATATACTTGGGTATGCTTCTTGGCTCACAAAAGTGAAGCTTATTCTTACTTTATTAAATACTCCAAGTCTATGGAAAACCTTAGTGGACTTAAGATTAAAACCTTGAGAAGTGACCATGGCCGTGAGTTTGAAAATCATGATTTTGAATCTTATTGCTCACACAATGGCTATAGTCACAACTTTTCTACTCCTAGGACACCTCAGCAGAATGGTGTAGTAGAAAGAAGGAATAGAACCCTTCAAGAAATTACAGGAACCATGCTTAATGAGTATGACCTGCCTGTTTACTTTTAGGAAGAAGCTGTGAATACAGCTTGTTATATTATTAATAGAGTCTTAATTAGACATGTTCTCAAGAAGACACCTTATGAATTATGGAATAATAGAAAACCTAAATTTAGTTACTTTAGAGTCTTTGGCTGCAAAGTTTTTATTCTTAATACAAAGGATAATCCTGACAAGTTTGCTTCCAATAGTGATGAAGGAATTTTTCTTGGTTATTCTTTAACTAGAAAAGCCTATAGAGTCTTTAACAAAAGAACCAAATGTGTGGAAGAATCTGTTCACATCAAGTTTTATGAAACTGATCCACATGAGCCTAAAACCTCTCTTGAAAATCTTGAAGAAGATTTGACTGTTCTGGACCTTAATGATAAATCTAAAGATCCTACTGTAAAAACATCCAGTTCTGGACATATTCTAGAATCTACTTCTGTTGAACCCGAACTTAGAGATGAACCTGAAATTTCTAGCCCTACCTTTACTAGATCAACTAGGATTCTAAAGAATCATCCTTTAGATGTTGTTGTTGGTAATCTTGATAGAGGGACACATACTAGAGCTTCTCTAAGAAACCGAGTTGAACATCAAGCTTTTCTTTCACAGCTAGAACCTAAAAATGTCAATGATGCTATCAATGATGAATTTTGGGTAATGGCTATACAAGAAGAGTTAAATCAATTTGAAAGAAACGAAGTCTGGGAATTAGTTGACAGACCTAAGGACACTTTAACAATAGGCACTAAATGGGTTTTTAGAAACAAAGCTGGTGAATCAGGAAATATAGTTAGAAACAAAGCTAGGATAATTGCACAAGGATATAGTCAAGAGGAAGGTATAGACTATGAGGAAACCTTTGCACCTGTATCTAGATTAGAGGCTATTAGAATTCTACTTGCCTATGCTACTCATCTGAATTTCAGTTACATCAAATGGATGTTAAAAGTTCTTTTCTAAATGGTTTTATTGTTAAAGATTTTTTTTTTGAAAAACCACCTGGATTTATTAATCCTCATTTTCCAAATCGAGTTTTTAAACTTTCTAAAGCTTTATATGGTTTAAAACAAGATCCAAGAGCTTGGTATGATAGACTTAGTAATTTTATTATTTCAAAAAGTTTTACTAAAGGGATTGTTGATCCAACTCTTTTTATTAAAAGAATTTCTAAATATGTTTTAATAGTTCAAATCTATCTTGATGATATTATTTTTGGATCTTCTAAACATTCTTTATGTACTAATTTTTCAAAGAGTATGCAAAATGAATTTGAAATGAGTTTAATGAGAGAACTCAAATATTTTCTTAGATTTCAAGTTTTCCAAAATGAAAATGGTATTATTTTTAATCAAAGTAAATATACAAAGGATCTTTTAAAACATTTTGGTTTGGATAGTATTAAGGAAAGTGATACTCCTATGAGTACAGTCTGTAAATTGGATGCATATGAAACTGGGAAACCAGTGGATCAAACAAATTATAGAGGTATGATTGGAAGCTTACTTTACCTTACTTCTAGTCGACCAGATATTATGTTTAGTGTGTGTATGTGTGTAATATTTCAAGATAATCCAAAATAATCTCATTTACTTGCTGTAAAACGAATTTTTAAGTATCTTAAACACACTGTAAACTTAGGTTTGTTTTACCCAAAAGGAAAATCCTTTGAGTTAATGAGTTATTTAGATGGTGACTTTACTGGTTGCAAGTTAGATAGAAAAAGAACATCTGGAACATGTCATTTATTGGTAAAATCCTTAGTATCTTGGTGTAGTAAGAAGCAAAATTTTGTAGCTTTGTCCACTGCCAAAGTAGAGTATATAGCTGCTGGTAGTTGCTGTGCACAAATTCTATGGATGAAACACACTCTCTTGGACTATGGATATGATTTTAATCATGTTTCAATCAACTATGATAACACTAGTGCAATTAACATTTCAAAGAACCCTGTGTCTCACTCTAGAACGAAACACATTGATGTCAGACATCACTTTTTGAGAGATCACTACCAAAAAGGTGATATTACTTTTGATTTTATAGGTACTGAACATCAATTAGCTGAAATTTTCACCAAGCCCTTAAATTTTGAAAGGATAGACTCGATTAAACAAGAGTTTGGTATGAGAGATCTGTGAAACTGATCTGTCAAACCGATCTGTCAAACCGATCTGTCAAACCGATCTGTCAAACCGATATGTGAAACTGATCTGTCAAACCGATCTATCAAACTGATCTATGAAAGGGATCTGTGAAACCGATCTGTCAAACCGATCTGTGAAACTGATCTTTCAAACCGATCTGTGAAACCGATCTGTCAAACCGATCTGTCAAACCGATCTGTCAAACTGATCTGTCAAACCGATCTGTGAAACCGATCTCTGAAACCGATCTGTGAAACCAATATGTGAAACCGATTTGTCAAACCAATTTGTGAAACCGATCTGTCAAACTGATCTGTCAAACCGATCTGTCAAACCGATCTGTCAAACCGATCTGTCAAACTGATCTGTCAAACCGATCTATCAAGTCGATTAGTGCTACCGATTGAGTTGTACTTTTTTTTAAAATCATTATTGTCTATTTAAAATGATGTTGTTTTACTTAATCGATATTTTATTTTTTGTAACCCTAAATGATACAAATAATGACACGTGGCTATTTCATTCTCTAAAGACTATTAACCTTCCATTTCCCGCTGAACTCTCTCATCTCTTTTCTGTAACCCGAGCCTTTTGAATCTTTTCAAGCCTCTCGATTGTCTCAAACCTCAGAATGGCCAAGTAAAAGTGGCAGGGCAAGGAATCTGAAGGAACTTCACCTGTCAAACGTGCTCGAGGTGAGTCGAGCAGTACGACGCAGAGGTCTGTGAACCTGGAGCTATAAGAATGGAAATTTATAGCTGAAAACGAAATATGTTCAGAATGGGTTTTATCTATCAAGTCCGTTCTTTTGAAAGTATTGGAAATGCAAGGTTGGAAGAATTGGTTCTGCGATAATGATAGGGTCTTTTACCCGAAGCTGGTGCATGAGTTCTATTTGAACCTGGATGTAGTTTTGGACGGATTAGAGGCTACGAGATTGTCTTTTATAGTAAAAGGGAAAAAGATTACTTTTTCATCAAAGTAGTGGGCTGAATGTCTAGGAGTACCTCACAGTGGAAGAAACGAGGACTATTCTGGTAATATTCCTCCCACAACTAATTACTTTTCTTATGAGGTAGCCCTGGAGTTATTGACTGGGAAGTCTGAATCGCGAAGGATAACTGCTGCTGAGTTGGATGGTGAGAATAGAATCCTGTTTAAATTTATTCAACATCAAATATGTCCTAGAAAAGGTGACTTTGCTTCAGTAAAGTATCAGGATGTGTTTCTATTATTCCTATTGTTGAATAATGAAAATATCAATCTGTTTAGATATTTTGATGAGCATATTGTTGAGATGATAAAACCTTCAATGAAAGCTACTACTCTGTTTTATTCTAAGAAAATTTATGCCATGCTGAAATTCTTGGGCTATGTGGATGATGGAGATGAGTGTATCTCATCAATTAGCTTCTGTTTCAACAAATTTATTTGTAAGAGTATGAAAATCAATTGGAACCCATGGAAGAAAGCTTGGGTTGCTGATGAAGAAAAGTTATATGAGTCCTTCAATCCTTCTGATCATCCAAGGAGACCAAATGGGATAAGAGATCCTAGTTTAAAAACTGGTGAGGAAGTGGTTTATTCAGATGAAGAAGAGGAAGCAGTAGTTCCTAAGGAAATTGGTGAATCCAGTAAGAAGGGAATAGAAGAAGAAGAAGCTGGTGATAATCTGAATACTGAAGAGAAGGCTGAATCATCTCCTGATGATAGGAGTGATCCTGATACTGTTAGCCCGAAGAAAAGAAGGATGGAATTTGGTTCGGCAAGCCCTCCTCTCAAATTACCAGAGATTGAACCACTTTTAGATGATTAAGAAGAAGATGATACTGATGAATCAACCTTTGAGGAGTATGAATCTATAAGTACAGACAGTTCAAGTGAGAAATCAGTTAATGATGATAATGAGGATGCTGATGAAGGCAATGATGGTGATGAGGGTGATGTTGATAGTGATGGTGGTGATGCTGATGATGATGATGCTAGACCTATAGAAGGTAGGAATGTGATCCAAAATGATCCTAAACCTCAACCAATTGAGAAAGAAAATGTCCTTGAGGCTGAGAGGATAGAACAGTTGGAGAGTGATGAGGATGAGGAAGTCCTTCCTGAAAATTCTGGACGAGCTCAGTTTGTGAAACCTATGTATCCTTCATGCAAAGCCGCATGGGAAGAACATCCAAGTCTTGCTGTTCTGGGATTAGATTACCTAGAGGAATAGGAAGGTGTATAAATGGATCTTATAGGCATAGATGTTTCAGTTAAGGCTCAGTTAGTTGCAGAGTTTTTGCAAAGAGCATATGTCTGACCTGATCCTTCAGTGTTTCAAGCTAGACCTGATCCTGCAGTTTCTAAATATGACTTTGACAGATTTAAATTTGAATTGATTCAAGCTGTTAGGGAGACTATGAAAGATTATTTATCTCATATTCTTTCTCCTGCTCCTATAACTTTATCTGAAGATGCTATGGACGATTTGGCTCAAAGAGTGGTAAGCCTTATCAAACCAGACCTGTGCAATTATAGTGAGTCGATTGGCGGGAACATTACCTCTTTGAATCAAACACTCACGGATTTAGGTAGCAATCTAGTTTCTTTGTCTAGAGAGTTCAGAACAACCATCTTTGGTATGATGGAAGTTTTAAGAAATCTGATAGAACATTTGAAGAAGGCGGATTTGAGGAAGTTGAAAGCTGAGATCACGCAAGTTTTTACTCAAGCTAGTTCTTCAAAAGTAACCAAGATTATTGGTTATGAGCTTAATACTTTAAAGGATGTTGTTAGAGAAGACTTGGCAGCTCTTGGAAAGATTTTGGATTTAGATTCTTTGAAAAATAAGAAAGAGCATAGTGATCATATTCATAAGATGGTGCAGGTGTATTCAACCGATGCTACCAAGGCTCAAAAATAGATCAAGGATAAAGTGGATCATTATTTATCTAATATTTACACCAAGCATGAGTTGAATCATCATTTCAAAGTGCTGGCTGACAATTTGAGACTCCCTCCAGTTACTCAATATTTTAAGGTTCAAGTTCAGCAGTTGAAGGATTTTACTCCCACTTTAGAAAATTTCATGCAGAATAAGGATGATTTTGAAAAGTCTATAAAGTACGGTGGAGAAGTAATTCAGGACTTCATCAATTTGCTCAAACCCTACCTTCATGTGAAAGCTAAGGTCATTGTTTTTCCTACTGCTGAGTCTCTTCAATCATCAGATGTTGCTCCCGGTCAGCTGTTTGTTTCTCAAGCTCTCTCCAGTATTCGACCAGTCTTTCAACAGACTCCTTCAAAAAGATCTTCTCCACAGTAGGTGACCTTGGAACCCACAATTAGTCCATCTCAGATCGTCCTGCCTCCTTTCTCCATCTGGCCAGTTCAACCTTCCACCCAACCACCTTCTGGACCATCCATTCCTCCCACTGCTAAAGGAAAATCTCCCTTGCACCTCGAGAAATAGCTATATCTGTCAATTTTTTATAGGGTTTCTATTTCCTGTACTTTTCACTTTTATCTGTGCTTTTTGTACTCATTGTTGATATGGAATCTTCTTGCTTATATTATTTCTCTCTTCTTTTTTATAATCCCAAAGGGGGAGAGAAATCAAGATCATGCATATGAGAAATTAGGGAGATCATACATATGAATGGGTGAACTGAATGTGCATATGAGCCCATGCTGGATATTTACCACATACATGCATACACAGGGGGAGAAATGATGCCTATGTATCTCCGTGGGAGTAATAATGAGAATTAATTGTATTATATGACTTGTATTATATGGGGTGAATGACTCAGTTATATAAGTTCTGTTTGCTATTCAAACCCTGTTTTATCTTTTGGCATATATTCTTTTTTATAGGGGGGTCATACTGAATGAAAAACTATATTCTCTCTTCCTTTATTCCATTTATTTGTGATTATCAAAAATGGGGAGATTGTTGAACTCTCTGTGAAATAGTTATTTTAATAATCACAAATCTTGTTTTTATTTATTTCAATTAAGTCTTTTATTCAAATAGTTCTGAATATGTGTAAATCATGTCTACATGTGTTTATCTATGTTAATTTGTGTTTTACGGTTGACCTGGAAGTATTCTAGATTGAACAGACACTTTGTGAAAATTCCATGTCTTGACTCACCGTTAGTTATTTTCCAAGTTGCACTGATGATGAACGGTTACACCGATGATGAACGGTCGCACCGATGATGAACGGTCGCACCGATGATGAACGGTCGCACCGATGATGAACGGTCGCACCGATGATGAACGGTCGCACCGATGATGAACGGTCGCACCGATGATGAACGGTCACACCGATGATGAATGGTCGCACCGATGATGAACAGTCGCATCGATGATGAATGGTCACATCGATGGCTATCGATGATCATGATCCACCGATACTGATGATTAATGAGCCACTGATTCTGATGCTACCAAAATTGATGCAGATTCAAAATGACTCACCGATCTCATGACTCGCTGATAGTCATGAAAACTGTTTGAATTTCCATAAACTCTTATTTAATTCCAACGGTCATATTTTATTTTTTTAATGTAATTAATGATATTTAATGTTAGTTGTTGGCATGTCAGGATACCGTACCTCATACCTATGAAAAAGGTAAATCATTCCCATTGTTAGAGCGTGTGGAATAAAAGGAAGATCGAGCTGCAGTAAAAGTGTGCAGAGAAACAAAAAGGCATTGAGAGAGAATTCTTCCAGGAATATACATACAAAAAGGGAGAACACATGAGGAACTTGAAGAGGGCATTTACAAGATCTTAAAATAACTCTCATGCATGAAATCTAGCACTTCTGAAGAACACACGAAGAACACTGGAAATTAGAAAGCACACTCACTTGTGAAGGACATCAAGCTGAACCATGATACTCTGTTTTTCAACAAAAAAACCACAGAAGGACTCAGAAGCATATCTTCAAAATCCAACGAGTCCAGAGCTGCACTGCCAATCACTAGAGCTTTCTAAACTTTCATATACTCTCTCTAAGTGAATTGTTATTTACTATTGAGCAGTGTGTGCACTCTGTATATCTTTTACACACACACTATCTCCTGTGCTGAACTAGAGGATACTAAATCCTCATTCCAAACTCCATACATCATTCTGTGTCCCACTGAGGATAGTGGTAGAGGTCAAGTGTGACCTGGAAATTCTATGTGTTGTTGTCTTTATTTTCCCATGAAGAACTGTGGTAGAGGTCTTAGGACCTGGACAGTATTGAACTGTTGTTAACCCCGATCCAGGGTGTGGATCAAATTTATATATAAATTTAAGAGGACTAAGTATCTGCTTGAGACTGAACCTCTTGGTTATATCTGCTATGTTTTTTAGTATAAGTTAAAGTATACTACATGTATCTTTTATTCCGCTGCTATTACTTTGAAATACAAAACTATTTTAAAGTTACTTTGATGGTTAAATTAGCAAGTGTTTATGCTTGTTGTGAACCAGTAGGTTAGCTTTAAAATCCAATTTAATCCTGTGATTAAATTGACTGAGATCTAATCAATATTTAAGAATCCAATTGAACATTTTCTATCTGTATAAATTCACTATAGTTTAACTTTGGTTTTAAATTGGGGGATGTTAAGAGAAATATTTTTAACAAAAAAATTTAATTGGAACTCAATTCACCCCCCCCCCCTCTTGAGTGTCCACTCTGACCAAAATTAAGGAATTTTTTTACTACCAAAAAATATAAGGAAATATACTTACTTAACACATAAACAAAATTTCATCCTTTGGTTGTGATTTGATCACTTAATACAAGAAATTAATACCCATAAATGAATTTTTTTATGCCTAGATCACAAAAAATTACTTTTAATAGATCGTATGATTAATAAAAGAGTGAAAAGTTTTTCTGTCTATCTCTAACTATTTTCCCAAACCAATATGATTAATAAATTAATCTATAAACCTAAAAAATAACACCATCGGTTCATCATTAATGTTTTTTTAATTATTTAACTAAAAAAAATTACATATTAACCAAGACATCACATAGGCTAGTGGTATATGTGAAACCCTTATCTTCCTTCAGTCATGGGTTCAAGCCCCACCGCCTTTCCAAACTTGATGGGTTGTCACCCAACATGAAGGTTATCCTTTTTATCAACTATATTAACATAATTTCTATAAATTACTCAAAAATATGATGTACATTCTTGAAATAATCATTAAATAACCTTTTTAGTAGGGTTTTTATACTTTTTTTTTACAAAGTTTAATAATATTATTTAACTATTATTACAATGTAATTAATGATTATATTAACCATATAGGATATTAATACCTTTAAACTTAGGTATATAAATGTAAAGGAATTATTCCTCAAATAAATTTTCCACTAAAACATATAATTTCCATAAATATTTCCAAAAATATCCTTAATATTGGTAGACTCTCATCACATAAAACCTAAAAATAGGTGTTTATCCTTAAACTTATTTCCAATATTAAACTCATAACCCATTATGGTATCCATAAATCTTAAGTTAATGAAGACACATATGATTCTAAAATTTAACACAATCCTTATATATTTCATAATTCTTATAGCTAAAATACCATTAGTAAAATACTTCATTAATTTAATTCTTGAATCCTAATACTTCATACATTTTATTTCAATATAATTTATTATTTGATCTAGGGTTTATCCTAGTTCATTCATTATCATAATATATTTAAATCCTTCATAATGGTTTTTAAAGAAAATGTGAATTATCCTAAGTATATCCCTTATGAATGTCAAACCAGGCGCGCAGTAAGGCCTGTTGTCATAAACCAAGTGATGATCAGGTCAATACCAAAGTTCCATTTTCAAAGTTATTACCCCTAGGTACATTTATTCTAGAACCATATCCAATTTTAGTATCTATATATGTATATATTTCAAGAAAAACCACATAATATCTACCTTAACAAAACTTTAGTATGTTCTTATATACTTATACTCAATGTATACCTTAGTGTTATGTTCCCTAATCTATGTTTTCCTATATCTAGTTCCCAAGGTTTATATTAAACTTGATATAATTTCAACTATAGTGATCCAAACCCCAGTAGCCTAGAGCTAGAGTCTGTTACCATTAAATTGGCATAAGATACAAGGAATTACATCCCAAAGGACTGAATAGTTTAGTAATCTTGGTAAACTAGATACATAATTGAAATTTACATTACATTTTAAAACATAAAATACATAAAGATTTTTCTTTAATAACTCCATTATCCCCCTTAGAATATCCCGGCATATCAATCACAAAATACTTCCTTGTATCCTAGGGAAAATAAAACATAAGAAATGGGTGATCTTAGATGCTTAGTAGGGGTAATAGTACAGTATAAACTATGAATAAATAAGGAATAATCAATATATTTAGGTAAATAACTAAAACACTTTCCATTTAATCAATAACTTGAGCATAATATAGAAGGAATAAATGATGATAAAATAATTCCATATAAATAATCACATGAGCATGAAACTTAACCATGGATATTCTAACTAATCAAATAATTACAGGGAATATCAATAATTTAATTCATAATGATGGAATGAATAATGATGGATATCTAAAAATTACCATCAAGGATTCATGCCAAGACATATAATACTATCAAGACTTCATTCCAAGAATCCAATACTATCAAGGCTTCATGCCAAGAATCTGATAAATGGGTAAGGCCTCAGCCAAAACCATATCCAGTTAGTCTCATGAAACCTATTGATGCATCAAGGGGCTATAAAGGACCCTGACCTTAACATACTAACTTTGTTTCATTCCTTATATGAAAGGGGTAAAACATTAATAATAGAAACATTCCTATTGAAATTATAGTATATGAAATGTGAATACTTCCCCAATTAGTAAACATAACCATAAACCACTTACAATAATATGGAAAATGGTATTAAAATAGCACATCTATAGTCAAACTGGTCATAAACCATCCATAGAAAGAATAAGGATGATATAAATACATCATGTACCCAGTGAAGTAAGAATAAGGAGTTTTTTTCATTGATGAATAAAAATACCATAAAAATATCTTTAAAAACATTATTGAGGAAAATATCCTTTTCATTTTGAAAAAAAATTTAAAAATTCTTTTCTTTGAAAATAACTTTTAAAAACATTTTTTAAAGAGTAAAAATGGGTGAAAATTATTTTATAAATAATTTTTAAAAGGTTAAAACATTTTTTAAAACATTTTTAGAAAACATGGTTTGGAAGAAAACATATTTCTGACCAAAGATAGAAATGAAGTCATATTTTATTTAAAAAAATTATATATCATTTTAAGTACTAAAGAGTTGGAAAATTGTACTATTACTTTAAAATATCGTGAATAATGATATTAGAATAAAATATATTGATTTCAA
Organism: Viscum album; assembly: GCA_963277665.1. Taxonomy (NCBI): domain Eukaryota; kingdom Viridiplantae; phylum Streptophyta; class Magnoliopsida; order Santalales; family Viscaceae; genus Viscum; species Viscum album. The sequence continues at coordinate 1,952,731,534 of OY728153.1, read as the reverse complement.
GATAAAAATATAAAATAATTACTCCAAGGGATACATAAACATAAATCATCTTGAATAATGATGAGATTGTTAACTAAACTCTTACCACTTTGGTAAATTTTGTATTGAAATTTCCATGAAATAAATAACTTAAAATTAAACATCAAATATCATGATGATAAATGAATTCATGATATATCAAAATGGTAGCATATATACCACAAAAAATAAATAAGTGGTGAATATGGCGTATGTCTCATGGAAGTAAAAGTGAGATTAGAAACTCTTACCTTGTGATTTCCTTTTGGTTGTACTTACTTTAACCTCATTTAAATTTGATTTAAATAGGTTATTGTCTTATAAAAAAATTATATTAATATGTGTTATATCATATATGGGGGGCTATGACCTTCCCATTGAGGTTGATGTGTGTTTGTGTGTGTGTTTTTCAGTTTCATTGTACCCCTAAGTACCTAATATGTATTATATCATATATGATTATTTTATAACATCTTATCACCCATTTTTTAATAATATCTCATTATTTTTATTGTTTCGGTTGTTAATTGCCTTGTTTTTTTATTATGTTTTGACTTGTTATTTTTTATTCCTATTAATTTGATCACGATTTAATAATCTCAAAAATTGAAAACATGATTTAAATATAATATATATTCAAAATATATGTATTTAGATTAATCCATAAAAATTTGGTTATGGGAAATGAAATACATTGTTCATGGAGATGGTAGGTCGTACATATGTATAAACGTTGTTTCCATTTTCTCATCGTATTGAAAAAAGAAAAGTAAATGCTATATATATATATATTATTATAGTTTCATTTTTATTTAATATATATCACATATTTTTATCAAACTCGTCCTTAATATATTCCATGTAAAATTTGAACGAATCACATCGCTTCATGAGTCGGTAGTTCGTTGTACACATGAGCGATGTTATCGTATTCCCACAAAATGGAAAGCATGAAGGTATGTTTCATATAATAATCAAGGATGCATAAATAAATCATAAATATCATATATATATATATATATCGTATATAAATAGTATGTCCATCATTATTCCCAACCTTAAGAGGTGGTAATGGAAAAACAAACGACTTCGATTCGTGAGGCGGTAGTCCACTATACACATGATCGATGATTTTGTAACCCATTTGGTGTAAGTGTGTGTGATTTTAGGTTGTATTATAAACATAAAAAAATTCCAACATATGTAAGATACTTATTTTATTATATAATCATGATATAAAAATAATTTAAGGGGTTTGAGGAATAAATAAAACAAGAATGTTTGTTGATGAATGTTACCTCTTCTTCGGGTATCTCCATTTGGTTTTCACCAAAGGACTTCCTTGGTTGGAATTATACCCAAATTAAGGCTTATATAATGATAGGAGGGAATTTTTAAAGTGTTTTTGGTAGGTTTTTTTCTATCCAAATGGATTTATAGGTGTGAAGAATTGGGGAGAGTGAGTATCCTTTTATAATGGAGGAGTGACATTCTTGTAAATACCAAAAAGTATTCGTTATTGGGAGGTCTCCATTACCTCATGTTCCTGAAAATAATAAAATAATGGATTTTATGGATTAATATATTTATACATACCTCCACCACACAAAATAAACACATTTTTATCAGTTTATTTCTTATTCTTTAAGTTTACTAAATTTTATCTTTACGGTTTTTACCAAGATAACATGTATCTTTTTATTTACCTAGGTAATTTATCCATTAATATTATAACTAAAAATAGATGTATTATATAATTTATACCCAATTATTCTAAATATTAATTTAAAATCATTAAATAAACATCATTTGTGTGTGTAAAATTAATTTTAATACAAAAACATGTAATGCGCAAAACCCCGTTTTAACATTAATCGCGTTAATTAATTTTAATTGTTTTCACTAATAATTGTGGTAAAAAATTAATTTCACTATATTATATAATATAAATTATTATAATTCCAAATATGGAATCCATTTTTTCTAATTCCATTCACAAAATTGTCAGAATTTAATTTAAAATTAATCCCGCAGACGCAAGGTGAAAGCGAGTTTTTAAAGTGAAAATGTTCAAAAGTTTACTAAGTTTTTATATCTAAATTCAATATAAAAAACGATTATAATGACATAAATTGTATTAATATATGTATAATTGATTTAAGTTTACTTTAAAACCAATTTAAAATATAATTTAACATTATAAATTATTTAGATGAAAAGTCTATTTTCAATTAAAATCCAGTATTTTTCACTATTCATCAAAAAATAAAACTTCTCTGAAAAATACCAAAAAAAACAACCCTAAGATAAATAAGACATTAAAATTTCAAAAATTATTTTTATTTTTTCAAATAAAATTTATAAAAGTGTCAAAAAATACTTTTAAAAACTAGTTCACCATTAAAAGGCAGCAAAACTGCCTTTAGAAAACTAAAACTTGTTTGCATAAAATTAGATTTATTATTATCTTATGTATATAAAATATATTAGATGAATGTCAGAAAAATTATTGAATATATAATATATAAATTTCATTAAGATAATAAACTAATAGTAATTAATTTAATTTAATAAAATAAAATGCCTTTGGCATATAGAAATAGTTTTTTATGAAAATATTTTCTTTATACTCAATTGTTTTTATATTTATAGTTAATTGGTAACCAATGAATTCCACCATATATTTTTATAAGCTATTTAATACTATTTATAACCTATAATTTAATGTCTAGGAGATAATTTTTATTTTAAATAATAATATTAATAGTATTCAGTAAAACTCGGTCTTGCGTGTAACACAAGCTATCGAAGAAACCCGTTGTTGCACATAAATCAAGATAAACTCAGTGTTGTGTGAATTTTAAGATAAAATCAATTTTTTGTGTCGTATATGCTATAAGATTTTATTATTTTAAAATTTTGTGGTTTTATATAGGCAGTTGGTGTTTTGGAGTTGGGATTGAACCTCACGGAGTCATCCTATGTATCCTGTGAGAATAAGAATCAAAACTCATGTAGTTTGATAAAATGGTTAAGTGGGAAATAGAATTGGGTTAAAACCTTAAAGAGGAATCCTATGTATATTTCTATGAACATGAATCATATCCCACATATTTCAATTGGATGGTTAGGGCTTACACCTAAACAAGAGGCCCACAAGGGATGCACTTTCATCATGTTGATGGCATGGTCATCATGGATCTATAAGCCCATATGAGTCATGATCAGGGTGAGAAACAAGATACTATATCTAACACCCCAAGATTTCATGGTACGCTTCTCTTTGAATAGTACAATAGCTTGCTTTGTACGCAACTTCAAGTTCTAACACACCACAACCAACCAAACTAGCTGTTATGAATAGAAATACCCACTTTTTGAATTTTTATAAATTTTATTTATCAAAATGGACTTCATTTTTGGATTTTAAATATCAAAATTATCTTAGGGTGGTTTTTTGGTATTTTTCTGAAAACTTTCAATTTTTGATGAATAGTGAAAAACACTGCGTTATTGTTTAAAACCTACTTTTTATTTAAATAATTATTTATTTTATTTAAATTTATTTTAAGTAAAAATTGATACATAATACCTATATTAGTTCAATTTAATTCATTGATATCATTTTATAATAAAATTATATGTAAAAAATTTTATCGAATTTTTTAACGTCTTTTACCCACCTTCTAGGCACATTAGCAAATTTGCATAAAACATAATTTTACCACTTCTGTGAATTGAATTTTAAAAATACAAGAGACATGGTTGAAATCAGTAATTAAAATGTGGTTCAATTGGATGAAAATATTTTTTGGTGAATAGTAACTTTTGAATTTTATTTGCCACGGTTAAAAGTAAATAGGATAATTAAAGGTAAAAATGATATTATAATTACCCTAAAACATGTCCTAATTCTATTGGATAAGTTTTTTTTTACCAGAATCAACCTTAGGAATAAAATATGATCCTTTTGGTCCACTTGGATTAGATTAGAACATTTATTATTATTTTATTTAAAGAAAAGTTAAAAGTGTTAAATTCAAAGTTTAATAACTAAAACATTTTTAATATAGAGTTATACATAAGATAAATTCGACTATAAATATTAATTATAAAGATAAAAATATTTCCTAAATAATGGTATTTTATTTATAATTTTTATACATTAAATAATTAAATTTATTTATGACACAATGATGATGCACTAATTACCTTATTATTGAAAGATTAAAAAATTAATATTATAAATATTAATATAATTGTAAATTGAGAATTTTGATTAATTAAACTAATTTTCTAGGTTAATATGACATTTTAGGTTTTATTAAATAAATTTTTTTCAAAGTGATAAAGTTTTTATGACTTTCACAAAAACAAAATACCAAATAGTGTCAAAATTTACATAAATGAGTTTCTAAAACAAATACTATATTATTAATTGATATAACATTTCTAAAAATATAAGGTTAGGCAAAAGGACTTATATAAGGTTAGATATATCAATAATTAACCACTTGGGGTTTCTTGTATTTTTATAGTAAGTTTATTAACCATTTAATATAATAATACAAGAATACATGGTAAAAGTTAAACTATTTAACTAAGAGTTAAATCTAAAAGATAAGGTTAATATGGTGACCTAAATCTATCTAAAACATATAGTTTGAGAGGTTTTCTACCTATACCCACCTTATCCTATAAATAAATCCTTTTAAATCCATTATAAACCGAATATGATTGTATAATAAAATAATATTTCAAGCTTTTCCTAAAGTGACTCTCACCTCTCTTATAAAAGGGTACTTCCCCTTCTCTCAAAATCACACCTTCAAATCCATTTTTATCGGCCAAACCCTACTCAAATATCCTCCCAACTATCCTAAATTTGACACATATTCCTTAATTTGATCATAAATCCAACCTAAGGAGCCCCTTTTTATCAAATCAAAAGGAAACACCCGAAGAAGGGGTAATAATTTCACCGCCTCTTTCAAAAAAATTTCTTCTTCCACTTCCTATTTATTTATTGTTTCCATACCAAAATAATAAATCCAGTACCTTAAACATACTTTGATGTTATTATAAATATTTTACAACCATATTCATTATTCTATCCATCCTATGAATGACAAAGTCACCATACGTGCGTGCGTATGGTTTACCGTCTCCACGTCGTGGTGTAGTTTGTTATTCAACACATCATTATTTGGATGGGTATAATAATGAGTATAATTGATTAAAATAATAAATATAACATGTTGATGATTATATATATATGATATACCATCCAATTACATATGATTTCACCATCAATAGAATGGTATTGTCGCTCATGCGTACGTACGGATTACCGTCTCCACGGACGTGATGAGATTCATTCCCCATCGTAACCATTCAAGAATAATTTTCATTTTATGATTAAAAATAATTTTCAAGAACTTAATATCATTCTGGATATGAATCAAATACATCCTATCCATAACAAACATGACTTACGTAACAAAACATATAAAGGAAAACGAATCAGTTACCACCCGAAATAATGATACTACTAAAATATTATTAACAAAGCAATATTATATGATCATATATTATATCATATTTATGTATGTAGTTATTTTATAATTTAATAAAAATAATTTAACTATTATAAATGAGGTTAATTTACCCTCAACCAAGGAGAATTAATGTAAGGGTTGATTTTACAATCTCTTTATTATCTGAGGTTGTTTATACGTGAGTATCTACTAGGACCTCTTTATCATCCACATCCATATTTCTTAAAAATGTATTTCAAAACATTTTTACTATTTCCTAGATTATGGGTTAAAGTAATTTATACCCTTGTTTGAATTTTTATAAAAATTTTGAAAGGAATCTTTCCATCGCTTTCCAAACAAGGTACTTTATGACATTTTCGACAAATTGAGGTAAGAATTTTTTTTAACGTATACGGCGGGTGTGGATATTTTCCATCATTATAACACCTTCAAAGCTTCCCTTACAAGATTATAAGAGTATTTTCAAAATAAATGTTTTATTTTATAATTATGTGACTTTTAAATGATTTTAAAATATAAAGATATATTTCTCTCAAATAGTTTTGATTTCATCTATGTCAACATCCTTTGATGGATTTTACACTTGTTTGAATTTGATTTATTATGATACAATATTACATATTGTATTGAAGGTTTTATGATATTTTTGACTATGGATGTGTTATTTTTATACCATTAATGGTTTATGGTTAAAGTATTAACATTTTATATGCTAGTTTTAATATGAATGTTTATGTTATGTTTCAACCTTTTCATAAGAGGAATGCATTGGACTTAGTAAGTAACGGGTGGAGTCTGTTATAGATCTTTGATGCATCGGTAGGTCTCATGAGACAAACTAGTGTCTTGGAATAAGGCCTTGAAAAAATCTTATTTGTAGTCTTGGCACGAGGCCTTGACTATGTGATTATGATGTTCAGCATTATGCATTATATCATTGTGAAATTGGCTATTGATATTACATGTGATTATTCGACTAGTAGAATATCCATGTGAATAATTAAATGGAATTTTTTGATTTATCTTTGCCATATTATTCTTAAGTTTATGTTTAAAAGTCTTGTGTTTTAATCTTATACATTGCCTTAAATGTTTATGCTTAATTATGATAGTTTTCCGCTATATTGTTATCCTTACTAAGCATCTGAGATCACCCCTTTCTATGTTTTATTTTTCCCAAGATGATAATAAGTATATTATGACTAACCTATAGAGATAGTCTAAGGGAGATGAATGTGTTCAAAGGAGACACAATGTTGTTGTTTTTCATTTCATAATGTAATGTAAAACTTATTTATGTATCTAGTATTTCCAATGCTACTAAATTGATCGGTCTTTCGGGATTTGATCCCTTGTGATCATGCCAATGTTATGAAATATTGTACCAACTCTGGGTAACTAGGGTCAGGGTGTTACACTATAGATGACTAGTCACATTTCATGAGGTCGTTCCATTAGATTTGAAAGGGAATTATACACTAAGTCCACCCTGAGGAGATTCATGTGTCATAAAAAGGAGAAATAATAGGAGATAAAGAGTGGATAAAGATAGTTTTAGGGATTATACCTAGGTAGAGGCCCATATTTTGGAACCAAGAGGAGTATCTCAACTTGAGGTTTATTAAGTAACGGACAGGGCTTACACCTAAGAGGATGCCTGTAGACCTGTTGAGGCTTATACCCAAGGGGATGACCATGTGTGGACCTATTCCTTGTCCATTGATGGGTGAGGAAAGATGATCAAACTCATAAAATAATTTGTCTTTATTAGCTATAATAATTAGGGGGCTTACACTAAATTGGACACCCAAATGTAGAGGAGTGTCTAACTCTAATTGATTATGTAGGGCTTACGCATTAGTGTTGCCCTTAGAGTAGAGTTAGGGATTACACCCAGTAGGAGGACCATAAGGGAAACCTAGATAAGTATCTCATCTCTTGGTGTATGATGAATCCAAAATTAGGTATCTCAACTAAAGGCATATGACATAATCCACAAGGACAGATCTTAACATGGATAAATATGATAATAAATTCACAAGGATGAATCCCAACTTGAAGAAATATGATAAAACTGAAAGGATACGTCTCGATTTAATGTGTTTGGGGGTATTGTAGGGGCTTACACCAAGGAGTATGTTTGGACTTAGAGGAGTATCTCAACTTTAAATGTATATGGAATGAATGAATGCCCATGTATGAGACCCGTGTGAATTGGTGCTTATCCTTAATGAGGTCTTAGCTAAAATTCATAGCCATAATGAGGGATAAGTGAAGGTATCAATCCCTAATGAGGGTTGGTGAAGGTTCTTAACCCTAGTTAGGGATAGGGAAGTTATTTTCTCCCTAATTAACCATAATGTAGGGCTGATTTAATGGTATTTTTTCACCCTGATAGGGGGTCTTGGGTGAAGGCTCGCCCTAGTGAAGGTCCTTGGGTACCCAAGTGAAGGGACCTAGGTGACTAGTCACCTAGGTGAAGGGCCCCAGGTGACTTGTCTCTAGGGTGAAGGGCCCTAAGCGACCAGTATCCTAGGTGAAGTTTCACCTAGTTGGTGGCTTGAGAATAGGTGGGGTGAAGGGAGCTCTCACCTCCCTCGAAACTCTATTCGCATAGGTGTCCATTCACTGAAAATTGAGGGTGAGGGGGTTTACATATAGTTTGTAGTGATGATCAAGGTGAGTAGGAGCATCATAGAGAGTAAAATGTGTGCAATTAACCTAGTAAAGGCAGCATAAGTGGTCAAAAGAGAGCTAGGAGAAGTGGGTTGAGAAACCAAAGGAGAACTGGGTGAAAGGATATAGGTGAATGGACGTGGGTGAAGGGGACTTAAATTTCTTCCCCACTTTGAACGTTCATAAATTTTGATATGTAAGTCTATTTGGGCTCTACGAGTAGTAAAATTTAAGCCTATGAAGTGAACTAAGCCCTTAGATATAATTTATACACCCTAGAAGAATGGTTTATAAGTTCAAAAAGTACAAAAAACCCTCAAAATGGATTTTAATCATCAACACCCTTTTCTCTAAAATTTAGTGAAATTTGCGGCCTACTACCGGTGGGAGGTTCTCACCACCATATCATTAGAATGTGAAAAATTTCTAAGGAATCTCCATCCCTGGTGTGTGACCAGTCTTGTGGCACATAGAAATCCTATTTTCTTCTCCATTGGGAATGAAGACACTTTTCTACTCAAACTAGACTTGTTTTGTTCGAGTTAGGATCACATCATGAGTTCTATATAAAAGTGTGTGGAATTATTATTTTTTTTGACACCAAAAATCACGTGATAAATAATAGATAATAAAAAATATAAATTTAATCACTCATAACAAATTAAATAGTTTTATTCTAAATAAATTGTTTTTTCATGTATTATATGGTTTTATTTAAAAGTAAAATTCCTAAATTTTAGAATATGAACTTGATATAAAGGAATTAATTTTTTGGAATCATCATTTCAAAATTATATTAGGGTAAATTTTTGGGTTTTTCCTGAAGAAGTTTTTTTTTTGAATAGTAAAAAATGAAATTTTTATAAATGTAGTAACTTTTATAACATCATCGTGATATAATTATGACTTAAAATTTTATAAAACCTTTTTATTAACCTAAAATGGATTTATATAGTAAAATAATTCATTTAAAAATATTAATTTTAATTTATAAACTAGTATTTTAAATTTTTAAGCCTAAGCTATATTTTATTTGGATAAAAAATATATTTTATTCTTTACCATTAATTAAGTGGTTCAATGATTCCATTTGGTTTTTTCATGGTTCTAATGTAAAATAACCTTTATAATTTTAATAATGAACCTATAAATTCATTTTAAAATTCATTAATATAATTTTTTTGGCCTAAATGATAAAATAATAAATGTTTTAACCAAAAAACACCCTTCTCTTCAAGTTTAAATACCCCCTCTCCTTTCCTATAGAAATACACTTCAAATTCACTTATTAAATCCCAATATCTAACTATTTCCCCTCTCCTAAATCTCTTATATCCCTTATATATGTTTTGGAGTTACGCAACCCCAATCCTTCAAGGTTTTAGTAATGAGTAAATCTTTCACGAAGAGGTAACCCTTATTCTCTTTCATTATTTTCTTTCTATTCTTATTTCTACTCTACAGATCAATTTACCTTTAAATACCTTTATAAATTATTTCATATATAATTATATATCATATTTATGTTATTATGATATTTTTATAACAATTTTAATCTATTTAAAGTATATACTCTCTCTCCCTCTCTTTTAACACGTCCCGATAAATGGTCAGTTTCATCCATCTATGAGGACATTATCGATGCTTTACTTATCTCCACCTAAAAGGATGGTTAGTACATATTATATAATATAAATTTATTTTTATTTATTCTAATATTTTGTAAATAATTTTATAAAATGATAAATTAAAAATTATAAAAATAATTAAATAATTAAATCAAATAAAAAATGAGATAATTTAAAAAGAAAACATGTCTTCAATCCATTATCTCTTGAAATTAAATACTAGTAAATAAATTACAATGATTATAACTGATAAAAATTTTAAAAAAATAATATAATTCACTTATAGATTCACTTTTTAATAAACATAAGTTTGTTATAAAATAGGCACAATCATGATGAAAAAACAGGACCTAAGGTAAGGGTTATTTGTCTCAATTTCAATTCCTTGAGACATGTTTCATATCATGCACCATGTTTTCTTTTATTTTGTGTAATTATTTCATGTTTTCTATTTCTTGGGCCTTTTATCCAAATGTTATAGAAGCTATAAGGTTTTATTTTCTATTGTCACTTTATTTTAAAGATTATTTATGTATAAGTTCCCAATTGAGGTAATTGTATGCTATTTATTTTGAAAAAATCGTATTTTTACTTATTCTATAGATTTCTTGGTTTTACATTCCTTTTTATTATTTAATTTCTCTTTGGTTCACAATTCAACCAAAATATTTCTTGTTTTTCAACTCAACCTTATCTCTTCTTTATAGTTAGGAAACTTTTTCTTCCATGTCAATATACTTTATATTATTTCAAGACTAGTTTCTATATAATTTAATGATTTTTAAGGTCTTTTTTAATTATCTTTTACTTTATTTTAAAAGTTTTAGAAGAAATATTTTTAAAATTTTCCACACATGTCATTTTTTTCTTTCTTTACAGAAGTGTGAAAATAATATTTTTTTAATGTTTTCCACATGAATGAATTTTCCAAATATTATATTTATTTTCATTATCAATTTTTCTTTCCAATTTTTAATGGTTTTACAAATTAAATTATATTCCCATTATTCTTTTAATTTTTCATTTTTTAAAAGTTATCAAAAGAAAAGAGTATTTTTTTTCTTATTTTTCTATGTGATCTTCTAATGTACTTCTAAAGGTATTTTTAAACTATTTAAAATAATCCTTTTATTCGTTATCCATGTTCTTATTTATGAGTAGTGTGATAAAAATTAAATCTATATAATAGAAATGATCCATCACTGCTATTGTTTTCTTCAATCATCTACTGTGTATAAACATAACCTTTTTTCAACACATTTCCTCTATGAATACCATTTATTTCATTCTTTTGATTGAAGGGTGTTATCCCTAATACTCATGCACCAATTGATAGAGGAAATTTTTATCACCCCATGGATTTTTTGGTTGTTTCATTTGGAGTAAAATTTAATTTGGGTTGGTGGATGGTTCATTTTGAGAACCAAGACTCTAAATGATATTATAGAAGTTTTAACATCCTAAAGAGGAGTTTTGGATGGGTTTTAAGTCCTCATAGGTGTTTCATATGTTCAATAGGAAGTTAAAGAGATATTGGAGTTGTCTGGCTACTGAAATTTAGTAGCACAGGCCACCGAATAGCTGATAGGCCACCATCGGCTAGCCAGTGGGATATCGAGTGGCCCAGTACCTTTCTTGGGTTTTCCAACCAGCAAATGGGACAACACCAGTCAGCCAGTGGGCTACTGGATAGCTTATGTGACCTATATATCATTAGTGAGGTCTATTTGGGGTTTCTTAGTGAGGTAATTTTGGTATTTTGTCTAGTCGGGGGGTTGGGACCTTGGAAGATGCCATTTTGTCTAGCCTCTCCCCCTTTATAGCCTCTCCTCTGGTATACCTATAAGAGGGGTGGTTTTTTATTTGTTATAACAATATATCTAAGGAACGACATCTATTTCTTCCTATGTCATTCCTTTCTCTTTCTACCCTCTAATTTCATGTGTTTCCACTTTGGGTTTTGGTGTTGATTTCACTGGATCGTGGTGGGGGGATTTTCCCTAGCTTCTATGGAGGATATCCTAAGATATAGTTTTATCATCATCAGAAGTGGTTTTGAAAATTTTAAATCACTATATGAACTTTTCATTGGGTTTTTAGTGATTTTGGGTAAAATCGGTCATTGGTATGGGTGTAATAAGGGGTCTTTTGTGCAGCCTAAATCTCAGGGTGTGTTGGAAGAAGAATGTGACTAGTTTCTCATAATTCTAGTGAGTATTTGATGGCCGATGAGTATTTAGGAATTATTACTATTTTTAAATTAATTAGATAGTTAATTATAAGTTATTATAATTAATTATTTATAATGATTGGCATGAGATAGGTGCCTGGGAGTGTGGATTGTGCTCAGGTGGCTTGGACAAGGCTAGACTAGGGGTTAACTACAGTATTGAGGTGGGTGGACTCTATAATAAAAAACCATATACATTTTTATTTACGAGTATACATGCCTTCATGTTTCATGGAGTTTAGGGACTAGTGGTACCCTGGGTAGATGGAATATGGTGGCAGTGGGACTCATATGCCTTGCATAAGTGCTCCTTAGCACTTGGATGAATCAGGATCACCCAACAACTATTTCTCCAATGGGAGAGGGATTTAGATTAGTTGATGAGTGGCCTATGGGAGGTCATGGGGTGTGATATGAGGTTTGAATATCCTGGGTTAAGTTCATAAGACTTGTGGGAAGGCATGAGTGGATAAGAGCAAGGTAATGATGGGTGAGATAGGTGTATGTATTGAAAGTTACTAAGAGATAACTCCTGAGGATGGAGGTGACGCCGGTAAAAAAAGTATTTAATAAGATTCATTTTTATATTGGTTATTATTAAATGATGTAGAACATTATCACACCAATGTTTCCACATCAGTTATTTTATAACCGATGTATAAGATTGATTTGTTACATTGGTTATTTTATAACCAACATAAAAAATATTTTCTACATCAGTTATTTTATAACTGACATAGAAAAACTTTTAAAAAAATATTTAATATGATTCATTTTATAAATTTGTTATTATAATGTCGATTTTTTTACATTAATTATAACATAATTGACATAACAAATGTTTTATGTATCAATTTTGTACATTGGTTTTAAAATAACTGATGTAAAAAAACCGTTTAAAAAAATAATTAGTCAGCATCAATGTTTACTTTTAGTCATCCTCTCTTGATTTCTCCTCTGATATAAACCCCAATCTCTCTTCTCCTAAACCTCTAGCCCCAAATCTCTCTTTGTTTTCATCATTGTCAATGTTAGCATTGTCGTCCCATTATCCCATTCATTATCATGATTCTCTACCATCATCATCTTTCTCTATTTCCTATCTTCGATGTTGTATTCAATATAATATGATTATCTCTTTATTTATAACTTTTCATGACAGTTAAGTTGTCTTTTACTTATAATTTTTTCATGTTTTAAGTATATTTAATGACGTGTCAAACATTATATGGTATAATGTTTTTCATACAAAGGAAATATTATACATGGCACTATCACTATGAAACATTTTTATATAGATCATTGTAAAACATTATCCTTATGTTTTTTATATGTGAATAAAATAATTTGCATGGCATTATTATTGGATTTTTTGTTATATGGTATAATGTTTCTCTATGAAACATTGTAAAAATATTTCATTTAGTACATGAAACTATCACTATCATGTTTTATATTTTATTATATTTTTTGGAATACATAGAAAATTATTCATCAATTATTATATTTTAATTATAAAACATGTGTGTATATTCCCATTGAATATGTTAAAACTATAAAAAAATCTTGATAATCAGAAATCATTTGACCATTTATATTATGATATTTTCATATATATTAAGAAAACATTAAATATATAATTACCAAAATATATAATAAAAATAATGAAATTTTTTTATTAGTAGTCGACCTTTTAAAGTCTATGATAAGATTTATACTTTTATACCATTCTTTTTTATGAATTTTTATTTATGAAATTTTCTTTTCTTTTATTTGTGAAATATTTTAGGTTTCTTTTTTTTGTATTATTATTTATAAAAGTAAATTTCAATTTCAATTTCAATATATAGTACATAAAATTTATAATTGGTGATAATGAGTTGTGGTTGGAATAATTCAAGGAAAACAAATTATGAATATAAGGAAGGAGTTAACGATTTTTTGGAATTTTCCAAACAAAATGTTCCAAACAACAACCTATTTTTCTATCCATACTTAAAATGTTTAAATATGAACAAGTTAAAAAGTAAAGAAATAAAAGATAATTTAATTTTTCTTGGTTTTAATTTGAGTTACGGTCCTTGGATTTGACATGGTGAAATTTGGAATAATTCAATATATATTAATGATGAAGATTTTCAAGATGATAAGTTTGATCATATTAAATAAATGATTTATGATATTGAAGTAGAGGAAACAAAGAAAGCTCCAATGATTGAGTGTCTATATAGTGATTCTAAAAAACCATTATATCCTGGTTGTAAAAAAATATAGTTTTATCAGTGATGCTAATACTGATTAACTTGAAGGATAAAAATGGATGGATTGATGAGAGTTTTATAGAGTTTCTACAGTTTTTTAAAGTCATACTTCTTGAAAATAGTGATTTTCTAAATTCACATTATAATGCAAAGAAAATATTATGTCCAATATTTTTGGGGTATAAGAAGTTGCGTGCCTTCTTGAATGAGTGTATTCTATATAGGAAGGAATAAGAAGGTTCGTCCGAGCATCCAAAATTTGAGACATCATGGTATAATTTAAAATAAAATTCATAGGTTGATGTAGTAGTTACCAAGACTCTTGCTAAATAAATTTGGAATATTTATATAATTCCTCATTTTAAATGTTTATTTCTAAATTTAAATGATGAAAAATGATTAATATGACATATAGATGAGAAAATATCTAAGAAAAAAAGTACATCATATGGTGGATTGTCTGTGGTGGAACAAAATTGATCAAAAATTTCCTACCTTCGGAAATGAAGTTTGAAATCTTAGACTTGGACTGTGCACAAATGGAATGAATCCATATTGGATACTTAGTATAAAACATAGTTCATGTCCTATTTTATTGGTAATTTAAAACTTATATCTTGAATTTTGTATGAATTATAAATATGTCATGTTGAATTTAATTATTTTTTGACCAAAACAACCCAGAAATGATACTAATGTTTTCTTGTCACTATTAATTGATGATTTGAAACTCTTATGGGAGGATAATATCAATGTTTATGATTATTATGACATGGAATATTTTCAATTTAATGTAATGATTATGTTCACTATAAATAACTTCCCAACATATATAAATTTGTCTATATACAGTGTTAAGTAGCATAAATCTTTTCCAATTTATGAATAAGGGACTTTATATTATCAACTACGACATGGGAGAAAAAAGTAAACAAGGTTCATTGAATATTTTTTTTATATGGGTCACTCTTATAGAAGATTAAAAAGGGAATTCAATGGATCACATGAATTTTTGATTTCTCTAAAACCTTTGTCAACTGATCAGTATTTTTAGAGGATGAAAAACATTGATGTCACATTCATAAAGACATAAAAAACCGATAATGATAGAATTATATAGAAGAAAAATTCAATATTTTTTGAATTTTCCATATTGGAAATATCATGAGGTTAAACATAAAATTGATTTTGCGCATGTTAATAAGAATATTTTTAACATTTTGATTGGAATGTTGTTAGATATTAAAGGAAATATTAAGTATGAGTTGAATGAAATATTGGACTTAATGCTAATGTGAATATGTGTGGAGTTATCTCCCACTCCTAAAGGAAGACGAACATACCTACCTACAACTTTTCATACATTATCCAATGGGGAGAAAATTAGTTTTTAAAATTCCTACATGGTATCAAAGTTCCCCTAGGTTATTCTTAAAATGTAAAAAAATGTGTCACTAAAAGATTTGAAGTTAACATGAATGAAATCTAATGATTTTTGTGTTATGATGTAATAACTCCAACCAGTTTCATTTCATGGAATATTTCCCATCCGTGTCAAAATGACTATCATGAAGGTGTGTTATTTTTCAATTCAATTTATAATAAAGTGATTGGTTTTAATTCATTGAGAAATTTTAAGAGTGATTAAATTTATAAACTTTTTCAAATAGAAATATATTTTCCACCATATGTTTTGATATCATAGTGCATTTAATGGTTCATTTAGTGTGGGAAATAAAGCTTTGTGGTCATGTATATCTATGTTGGATATATCCTTTTAAAAGGAATATGAAGATATTAAAGGGATATGTTAATAATCCATATCGACCAAAATCCTCCATTATTGAGAAGTATATTTTTTATGAGGTTGTAGAGTTTTGTACAAACTACTTTTCTGTAGTGGATCACATCAATTTGCCTACATCTCACCATGAATGAGTCAGTTTTGGGAAAAGGGGATTTGCGGATTGAAATTAAAAAATTTGATAGGTGAAAAAATAAAGTAGATATATTTATACATATTAAATAGCATAGATGATGCTCAGCTATATATCATATTGCATATTAATCTATTAAAATAATTTTTTCCAAAGAAAAAATATATGTGGATATTGAATGAGAAAATTAACTTTTTTTACCATGTTTTAAAAAGATTGTTCATGGTAGATCATATGAATCATAAACATTGAGATGGTTAGCGAATATACCAAGTTTAAATTTGATAGTATGTTTTGGGTATGATATTAATGGCTATACATTTTATACCAAAGATTAGGACAATAGAAGTGTGGTTTAGAATAGTAGTGTATTGGTGTTTTTATAAGCAAAGCATTTTTTGAGTGCAAAAGACAAAAACTCAATCTCTACACCAAGTGAATATTATGAGTTATTGAAGAAATATGGGAGGTTGATTATTTTAAATCTCAATTTATAGTGTTTAACTAAAAATGGTTTATCGATAACAATGATGTGAAGCATTGTGAATTCAGTATTACACTTGTAAACCCGAATAGATTGGAATACGTTGTTGATCCTTTTATCATGGAAGCACATGTGAAACAAATTTATTATGTTCTTGATCCATCAAATGTGTGGTGGTATATCGTTTTTTAAATAAAAAATAGTATTTGGTGATGAAAAAGTTAATGATGATGATGATTTAAGTGACATCCCTACTTCAATGGAAAGATTATCAGAGAATATTTATGAATATATTATAGATAAGTTTTATGATATACAGAATGATCATGAGGAAGGAATATGTGAAAACAATCATTTAGTAAACTCATAATATTACAGATAACATATATTTATATATTTTGTACCTTTTTAAATTTTATAAAATATTATATATATTAGTTTTAATTTTTTTACTTAAAAACATATTTTAACAAATATTATAAATTATTTTTTGTATTAGTTTAGTTTTGTTTATATCATATTTCAATTATTCAACTTTATATGTAATTATTGGATTTGTAAAAAAATTACACATGTTTTGTTTTATTTTGTTTATATCATTTTATGTTTCGTAAATTTGTTAGTATTATTTTAACATTGTTGTTAACTACTCTAAAAAATATGATAAAGAGTGGTTTATTTTATATTGCATTATTTTTTTGTATCATTTTAAAATTATTGTTCAAATTTATGTATAATAGATTATTTTTATAACCTTTTACTTAGTTGTTTTCCTCTATTTATATCATGTATTCTCTCATTGATGTTGTAATTTTTTTATCATTTTAGTTAACTACTATACCAAATAATAATAAAAATGTTTTTAGTTTAGTTTAGTTTTTTGTTGGATCATTTTTAAATTTTTATTTAATTTTATATGTAACGGTTGGATTTGTATATTTTTTATTAATTTTTAATTTCATTTGTAGGATAATTTCATATCAAACAGCTGAGTCACCTCGAGCTTCTAGGGAGAATCATACACGTACTTCTATTGAGTAAGCCCCTCATTATTTTGTATAGAAGACTTATACTTCTATAGCAGGGAAAATCCTTCTAGGGTTAGTAAAGGTGATATCACATTTTTAACAAAATTATTAGTTTCTCATAGTTAGGACTAGAGGATATATATTGAGTTTGGTGATAATAGTAATCCTATAGATCCAAATTAAAAATAATATAATAATTTTGTTTCAATAAAAGCTCGGGATAAAATTATATTTTGATTTGATATTAGAGAAGTGTAGACAAAGCTATACTATCTCGGTTATGGGAGATATATTTAGTAATCCCATTTATTATGATTTTACTTATCAAGACATGTTTTTACTAATATAGGTTTTTCCCTTCTTATCGGATGACATATAATATACCTAACATTAGAGAAGTTAGAAAATTTTATCTTTATAATTTAGAAGATGGAGGGATTTTAAATTAACTCTCACATAAAATTTCATTTTTAGGGAAATAAAAAATGAAAATTTGTGTGATATATGTCCCTTTTTAGATGAAGATACATGGAAGTGATTTTTTAAAAGTAAACAAAAATAGTAATTTGTGTAAGTTTAATTTCATATTTTAAAAGTTTTATTTGGTATAATAATGATCATATTAATGATTTTTTTATCCTTGATTTATAGTAACTGAGCAGATCTCATTAGAAAATCCAATCCAAAAGCATATACCCTTATACTTTATCATGAAGAGGGTATACATTATTAGAATAAAAAATGATGGTAAAAAATTTCAAAAAATGAGAGTCAAATCCTCAAGATCCACAGAGGTTTCCCCCCCTAGTTAGACATAAAAAATAAAAGAGGGCCTAAATGAGAAAAAATGGAACATATATTATAGAAGAGTTGAGATTTGTAGTTGAGAGGATTATAAGGAGTTATTTATGTTATTTAAGTTATTGCAACTATTTATATATTTTGATTTAATAATGGATTTTTCAAATATTCTATATAGGAATCCCTTGGGGGATAGAACACATAAGGTACCTTCTACCTAACAAGGATATTTTAGCTACTAAATTGGGAAATCCCAAACACTTGAATCACGTATGAGGATACAGGTTGGGTGTATCGGTCAAAAATGTGTTTGGTCTTTCTAGATAATATTTAAAGGAGGATGTATATAAAGGAAAAAATAGACGCTTTAGAGTCTAAAGTTCAGAATATTGGTGATACAAAGGAGGATTGGATTAGATATTTGGTACAGTTGATGTTTTTAGACATGTAAAGACAGTTTCAGGCTGTATATCCCACTCCTCTAACTTCATCTACATATCCCACTCCTTCACCTGCATCTGTATATCTAACTCCTACACCTCCTCCTTCAAAACTTACTATCTACTATGAGTTATTTATTGAGGATCCCCAATATCATATTGTAGCATATGTGATTATATATTATATTAGGGATACCACACATCATCGGTTTATAAAGATGGATCATCTTAGGGTGATGGTACGTGACATTATAGATGGACCAGTAAGAATAACATTTCTTACAGACAAGGTCACTACAATTGGACAAAGTATCAACCATTTTTTACTTTATTCATCTAGGCTTTACCAATAAATTACCACCAAGGTATGTATAGATTATATTATTTATTTCATATTTGTGAAAATTTTGTTTTAAAAATTATAGAAGCTGAAAAGCACTCCAGGGATGAGGACGGTTCGGGCGCGACAAAGCGAAGCCATATTTGGGACCGGTGATCCATTCCGAGGGTCCTAGAGGGGCGGCGTGAAAAAAATAATGGGGAGAATGAAAAAATATGTCCCACGTGAAAAACTATGGGATTCGCGAGAGCTTTCCACACGGGCGCATAACTATTTCGCGCCACAGCACCGCACGTTGATCTCCACGCTGCCGACATCGGGGCACGCAATATTTCACACTGAAGTGTTTTTCACACGGACACGTGATCCTGAGTGCCTATAAATAGAAGGCCAGCCCTTCAACTTCAGCCCGAATAATCTGAAACGTCTCTCCTGCACGAAATTCACCTCTCGTGCGCGCAAAATATGCCTTTCAGGTACTAAATTTTCCGTGCCAGGTTGCCCGGGGGTCCTTCTTTGTGTGAGACCCCTCGGGCTTGATCTTCTTCGAAGTCTCATTGAGACCCTTCACCCGTGTGCAATTCCTTCCAATTGCACACAATCAATTCTTCAGTGCGCAATTCCTTTTGTGCGTCGGTCCGTCTTTTTGCACGCCCTCTAACCATTAGTGCGCCGCACCCGGCCTTTATCGTGCCCAGTGCTCAATTGCACGCGGGCCCGGAGTTTTTCTCATGCACAATCTCTTTTATGCGCCAGCTCGGCCCCTTTTTCGCACAATGGTCCCTTTTGTGCATAAGCCTCCCGCCTTTTATGACCGTGATGTACCTATTTCGGGCATCATTTTTGGGTGCCTCCCGCGCCCACAGCACCATCGCGATATAATCATTTCCCGTGCAACCTCATAGGTTCGCACAAAGTAACTTCAAAGTCCCCTGGATGATACTTCCCATTGCGTTGCTTCGCCTCATGCTTCTTTGCATAGGCACGCTAATGGCTATTGCTTCTTCACATAGTCACGCTAACGTGGGCCCCCCGATGGTTCGCTCTATGACACCCCCTCACCACAGCGTTGCCTGTCCCCTCTCTGCACCAAGGAGCATAGGGTACCTGTTATTTAAGTCCTAGGGGTGCGGATCAAACCCACCTCATCCAAACTGCCAAGCACCTTCGTCCTCAGCACGTGACTTTAAACTGTGACCTCGCCTCGTGCCTCGCACGTGGGGTACCCCCACCTTGGATATTCTCTATGCCCACTGGTCTCCATAGGGGATGATATCCTCCTTATGGGAGTGGATTTTTTCCATGGGGAAAGGGAAACCACCTCGGTGTAAGCCCCTATCTTTCTTGTAGGAGGCAGCATCCCTGCTCCTCCTTTCTTCTTCAGTCCCCAGGGCCAGCAAAGGGCGTGATGGGTAACGGTGCTTCTCCTTTCTTTGGTCCAAATCCCTCTCCCAATGTGCTTTTTCACCTTTGGGCCTCCCTCCTGGAGTAAGTCCTAACCTCTTCAGTCTCCTAACCACGCATAAGCCCCTGTTTCCTCTTTGGGCCGCTAACCGCGCGTAAGCCCCTACTCCGATTCCCACAGACACACCTTTCATGACGTGATCGTCAGGTCTTTGTTGTCTCTTGTTTCACACACTGAGTATGACTCACGTGGGCTTAGAGTAAGCATCGACCATGAAATCCTCTCTGGGTATCCTAGAGTGTAAGCCCCACCCCCATACCTGAACTATGAGGTCTTTGATCCTTGCCAAGGCAAGGTACATAGGAAGCCTCCCTGAGGTTCAATCCCAAAACCCGGTTGTTCCGACCATATTCACATCAGTTCACCAACACCCTAGGCAGCCTAGAGTTTAATCCTCATACGTCATACCTAAACTATGAGGTCTTTGATCCTTTCCAAGGCAAGGTATGTAGGAATTCTCCCTGAGGTTCAAGCCCAAAACCCGGTCATTCCGACCATCTTCACGTCAGTTCACCAACACCCTGGGTAGCCTAGAGTGTAATTCCCATGCGCCATACCTGAAATACGAGGTCTTTGATCCTTACCAAGGCAATGTACGTAGAAAGCCTCCCTGAGGTTCAAGCCCAACACCCGGTCGTTCCGACTACCTTCACATCGGTTCACCAACACCCTGGACAGCCTAGAGTGTAATCCTCATGTGCCATACTTGAACTATGAGGTCTTTGATCCTTTTCAAGGAAAGGTACGTAGGAAGCCTCCCTAAGGTTCAAGCCCAACACCTGGTCATTCCGACCATCTTCACATTGGTTCACCAACACCCTAGGCAGCCTAGAGTGTAAGCCCCGTGTGCCATACCTGAACTACGAGGTCTTTGATCCTTTCCAAGGCAAGGTACGTAGGAAGCCTCCCTGAGGTTCAATATCAACACCCGGTTATTCCGACCATCTTTAAAATGGTTCACCAACACCCTGGGCAGCCTAGAGTGTAATCCCCATGCGCCATACCTGAACTACGAGGTCATTGATCCTTGCCAAGGCAAGGTACGTAGGAAGCCTACTTGAGGTTCAATCCCAACACATGGTCGTTCTGACCATATTCACATCAGTTCACCAACACCCTGGGAATCCTAGAGTGTAATCCCCATGCGCCATACCTGAACTACGAGGTCTTTGATCCTTGACAAGGCATGGTATGTAGTAAGCCTCCCTGAGGTTCAATCCCAACACCCGGTCATTCTGACCATCTTCACGTCAGTTCACCAACACCCTAGGCAGCCTAGAGTGTAAGCCCCATGTGCCATACCTGAACTAAGAGGTCTTTGATCCTTTCTAAGGCAAGGTACGTAGGAAGTCTCCCTGAGGTTCAAGCCCAACACCCAATCGTTCTAACCATCTTCACGTCGGTTCACTAACACCCTGGGTAGCCTAGAGTGTAATCCCCATGCACCATACCTGAACTATGAGGTCTTTGATCCTTGACAAGGCAAGGTATGTATGAAGCCTCCCCGAGGTTCAAGCCCAACATCCATCGGACCCCAGGTCCACCTTCACGTCTGTCTGCCCCCATCCTGCATGATGTTAAACTATGGACCTCAGTCAGTGGTAAGTCGTTGCAACCTCATCTAACGGTAAGCTGTTGTGACTCCATCCAGCGGTAAGCTGTTGTGACTCCATCCAACGGTAATCCTTTGTGACTCCATTCAACGGTAATTCATTGTGACCCCATCCAGCGGCAAGCCTTTGTGACCCCATCCGGCGGCAAGACGTTGAACCCCAATCAGCGTTAAGCCATTGAGACCCCATCCAGCGGCAAGCGGTTGAACCCCAATTGGCGGTAAGCTGTCATCAGCCGAACTACATGGACTTTGATTCCCTACCACGGGGATACATAGGAAGCCTCTTCGAGGCTCAAGCCCAAAACCATCATCATCCTCATGATGGTTCCATCCCATTCACCATCCCCTTCACAGAACCTTCTATCATCCATCCTGATCCTTACCTGGGCCGCTACATCCTAGTGGGATCATGCCACCCCATTCCACATTCCATTTAACAGCATTCAGGAAACCACCCACATGTTGGCCCCAATATCGATGTTCCCTCCAGGGGGTTCCTCCATCTGATCCACTCTAGTTAGTGTTCTAATCAGTCTGATCTGTCTCTGCTAGATGTTAAACTTGCGGAATACCCTATGTTAAACATGGGAAGATAAGGAAAACCTCAGATACATTCCCATGGAATATGATTCCCTACATTCGATGTGGGATGCCTTGAGCTTCTGCGCCCTCGAGAATCCCTATAATAAGGGACAGAAGACAGACATGTCAATCCCCCAGCGTCCAGACACACCAGTGAATCCCAACGTGACTACTCCCCTAACCAAAGGTTGGTGCCCTGACTGGACCCCTTGGAATGTCCTCATAGAATCAGTGTAATTAACTGGTGTCCATGAAGATATGGTGCCAGGAAGAGTTTCACGAACAACGTCTTAAGTCTATAAGGGAGACCCAGACTAGGTGACGAGTTCCGTGGAGGAATCCGTGGATGGAAGAACCGACATCTCATCATCTTGTTTCGATCAAGGAGAAAACGTCCCTGAACAAGGAATGGATGTCGCCTGCCTTTGGAAAGTAGGAATGCGGGGCAACACAAAAAACTACGCCTCTCGTCCCTGAACAAGACAGACGCACGTGCCCTGGCGAAAGCATCGGAAACAGAAATGGTGAACCTAATGTGAAGTTATTATCCTCAATATGAAGATTAGTAGTGCTCGAGGCATTAATGGATTTACGTGTCACCGGATCCAGTTATCTGGCGTCGGGTCCTGCCAAGCAAATAGCAGGCCTGGCGTGAAACTCACCAGAAGTTGGGGTAGTAGAACATTGTACATTCGTTCTACAACGTTGTTAGTGTGGATACCTTTTACCGATTACATAAAACGGGATGTCGCTGGGGAATTGGTCGTCGGTTCCTTTTTCTTATAGCACTGATGAGTTAATCTCTATGCTTTTCAGGAATCAAGTTGTTACCTCAGGGACGCGATCACCGCCTACCCGTCTATGTAGGGGTAGGGGCAGCACCAGCACAACCGCTCCGCATGGCTTCACCTCTTCCATGATGGCCTCTGCGTCTACGACCGTGGGGTGCCCATGCCCCATTTCCCCATAAGAAATTATCCAACGAAGGGTAATTAACGACCTCGTGTGTCGTTAAGAGGAGGAGGTAATAATACCAACCTGGGATATGACCCACTTGGATCTGGAGGCATCAGCACCTCGCCATCAACGCCACCCCCGAGGACTGCACAGGGATCCATTTCTCCCCACCCCGACATACAACCACTTCGGGAGCCTGTCCCCAGAGCGCTTTGATGACTCCCAGCCTTATACTGATGAGGTAGGTAATGTGCAGCCCAGCCCGGTCAGAGTCCCAATCCAGGGGCTCCCAGCAAGGGCTCCCACCTGGCCGCGTCAGCACCGCCGCCCGGTCTTGCTGGACGAGGATCAGGTAAGCTATGCACCTGCACCACCAGTCCTGGTTCGTCCGACCCAACGCTAGCGTTGGGCGCTCACTGAGGAGGATGCCCACCAAGGGGTGTCAACGTCGACGGCTACTGTGGCCCGAGCCACCGCCGACGCATATCATCAGGTCCCTGCATACACTGAGCAGGGGAACTTATACGCCCAACTGGGATCGAGGCCCCAACTGCCCCACGGGCAGGCTGGGTCGACTCTCCTGGACGCTGGCACAAGAAATGGTCGCCACGAACCAACCTGTAGCGATGCCACCCAATACGGAGGTCCTCCCCGTACCACCACCATGGAAAGCGAGGGCCTTCCCCGCTTCGAGGATCAATATAAAGGTCCGCCCCATGCCACCCTCAATCCGGATGAAGGACTTCCCCGCAACAGTGATGCACAGCACGGAAGCCTCTCCTGTGCCCATTACACTGGGTGTGGAGTCATTCCTCCTGCCCCCGACTGCCAATGTAGGGACAATGCCCATCCGGCCTCTCTCCAATGTGGGGATCCTCCCTACATTCTCTCAGCAGCCGGTGAAGGTCCTCCTCACCCTGGAAACCGGTGGGGTGAAGTCCAACCTCGCTCCACCCACACTCAACATGGAGGTCCTACCTGTGTGCAGCTAGACCAATGAAAGGACCATCCTCACACTGAGGTCGCTCAGGAAAACAAGTGTGGAGGTCCTACCCACGATTCTGCCAGTTCCAGGGGAGTTTTTTCCCACTCTAGTTCTATTCATGTAGGTTCTCCCCATGTACCCTCCGACATTTGTCCTAGTGGTCCTCACAACCCGTCTTTCTCGGGTGGAAACCCTCTCCACCCCAGCACCAGTGCGGACGAAGGACCCCGTGTCAGAAATCATCCCTATCCCGAGGATCCAACCAGGGGTAGGAAGGTGGGTCCTCTCCTCTATAAGAATAATTATGAGAAGTTCCGAACAGAGATCAAATTGGTCTGCTTCTTAAACTCTGAATCAGAGTACGACTAAACTCAGGAACCCTCCCCTCGCTCATCTGAGTCAAGGGTCGGGGTAGGGACAAGGCGCATCAGCCTGGTGCTCCCAAAATGCGAGGTTCATATGATTCTCACCTCCCTCCGCAGGTATATCCAAGTGGATGAAAATTTGGAGACCCCGCAGGTTACGGTCATGCAATCACCACCATCTTCACCAGAAGCGCTCTCTACCTCCAAAAGTGATCACAGAGAGCTATTCTAGGGACCAATGGCGGGCGAGTAGCATCGCGGCCTATCACCAACATCCCTAGCCCCTGATCTAGGAATGGTGGTTGTCATACCCTCTTATCGCGATGTAGAGGCCAGGTCGTTACACTCTTTGGAAGACAGCCTGAGATTTGGCGGCCAGTCATCCCATTCTCCATATTCTCCACCGACCGACCTGCCGTCCTAGCGGTCTGCCTAAGTACCACTGCAAGTTCCTCAGCCACCCCCAGTAGATGAGTGGGGAAATCAAGGGCTAGACCCTGAATCCGAGGCAAGGAGCTTCTGGAACATTCTCGCGGAGAACTGCTTCCCCGAGAAGTTCTGGCCCGTGGCGGCGCCAAACTTTCGCGCACCAGAATCCCTCTCCCCAGAGGAGTTTGAATGTTTATGACAGACCCTCTGGGTGACCCACTTTTGTCTTCACCACCAAATAGTGTCTTATCCCAGGATCCAAGCACACCTTGAAGACATCAGTGAACAATTCCGTCTAGTTTATTTGGTTGCGCTCCCTGTGGCCCAGCGCCCTGAGTCTCCAGGCCACCACAAGGCCATCCAAGAGCAATGCATTCAGATTTTTAAGGTACTCCGCAGGATCATCAAGGAGGCCTCCCCCCACATACAAGTCTATGGCTGGGGAAATATGTTGCCCTCCTCTTCAGTCCTATCCGGCAGCAGCTCGACTCACTGGGCGATATCGAGGACATGCCCCCAGGAAGGGTCACAGTCAACATGGCTGACATAGTGGACGAGGAGGAAGATCTCGAGCTCCTCGATGGAGAATTACCCCCTGAGGTTGTGCCACCACTATTGGACCCTTCGGGGAGAATTACGTTCCAGTAGAGGAACCTCTTGGGTCTCCCTGCACCCACCGAGGCATTGATACTCAGTCGGAATTCCGGTAAGGGCAAAGAGAACTTCAGAGCTGTCAATCACTCTGACCCGTCCGCCTCAATGCAGAAGATAGAGGAAGACTCCGAGAAGGCCAAATTGCACCAGAAACTTGCTGAGTAGAAGAATTTGGTCGATGAACTTTTGGCTTAATGCATTGCAGAGCGACGACCCAACAACGGCGATCCTAGGCCAGGGCAGCAGGGTTAGAAATAACTACCCCTTGGTGAGCTACCCCCAGGAAAACCTGATCATGTCACTCTTGCAGACAGGACTAAATCCGGAGCTCATGGAAATAGGGTTCGGTATGTCTTTCCAAACCCTCCTTAACGACATGGAAATCCAAGGAATCCCATCCAGGTTCCCCCAGCTACCCCACAGGTCGCTCCACCAGCCGCTCCACGAGCCACTGAGCCTGTCTACCATGTTGAAGAACTCGGAAACACGCTCATGGTTAGGGATCCCCATCAAGATAGGGACCCCGCCCAGATGATCATATGGTGGCGCTCATATCCCGCCTTGAGGCATTGGAAACGCGGAAGGTGGAAATCCCACCTGATGGCAAGCCATACCTGGCATGGGTGGATGATATGTCCACACCTCCGGGTTTCGGGAACCCCACCTTCTCCCCCTTTAACGGGACAGGGGACCCACCGCAGCACCTGTCCCACTTCAACTCAAGATGTGGGCCCATGTTAGGGACTACAGCATAGCAGGAGGCCACCAAGATCTGCTTTTTTGTTCAGACATTGGAGGGGTCGGCATTCGTCTGGTACAGTCAGCTTCCCGTCAGATCCGTAACCAGCTGGGAGGACCTTCAAAGGCAATTCCTCTACCAGTTCAGTTCCATCGCCCGGAAAATGAACATCGCAGACCTCTTCAAGTGCAAACAAAGGCCTGATGAGTGAGTCGCGGACTTTATCGCCCGGTGGAAGGGGCTCACATACTCCCTTGACATGCCACTGACTCAAGAGAAACTACTGAAGATGTGTGTATGGAACGTCAAGATGGAAGTGGTTCCCTCCCTAATCACCCAGAACTACCCTGGATGATTTCGAGACTTCTCCGATAAGGCCCAGCGCTTGGAGGAATCCCTGCAACAGGCCATCCAAACACGTCTATTTCCCCCTTTAATTCTAGCAAGGAGGGCTACCAGAGTCAAGCCTGCCGTGGTGGCCTAAATAGAAGCCCCCAGACAGATGGAGTTACTACCAGTGGCATCGGCCCCGCAGCCTCACAGAGTCCCTCCTCCTCAGGCTCATCCTCCGGCTCAGCAGCGTCCGCCTCAAAATCAACAAGCACCCTCGCGGAATTAACCGCCACCGCCTAGGCGGGACAACCAGGCTCCGCCTCCTCGACAAGACCCTCCAGCTCCTCATCAGGGCCAGGCTCCAAGGGCCCCCTTCCCAGACAAGAGAAACTGGACTTACTTGTTCAACGAGAATCAGGTCCCTATTTACTTCCATAGCACCTTAGAGCAAAGGATTGTATGCTTTCCTGAGTGCAGAAGGCCTGAAGAGGCAAATCTCACTGATCGCCCCAACTACTGCCCCTATCATCGGATTCTGGGGAACACCCTAAAGAAGTGCTATGTGTTCAAATACTAGATTCAAGGCCAGGTTGATAAAAACATAGTCAGGCTGGGCCTGGCCCTGGCATAAGTGGTGGGTGTCTTTTTAAGGCCAGATAGTAGTAGCGACAGTGAAGGCGAGTGGCAGCAGGTTTCTAACCGCGGGTCCCAAAAGTATGATGAATGGATGGCTCGAAAGACAGTTTCTCGCACCCATGGAATCATTCAGGCATGCCTGAATCAGTTGGATCCTTCATAATCTGTGGCCACCACCTCTGCATCATCATCTCATACGACCTCTTCCAGGGAGAGAAAGCATTGGCGGTGCAAGAAAAAACAATGTGCCCTGCCAATGCCATCGTCGTCCCACACTCTCGGCGACTTTATGCCCTCAGAGATGGGGATCCCTCCCAGAATCTGCCCAGTGATGGATGAATATTCAAGTGATAGTAAATGGTACGCTTCAGTTAATACCGTAGATTTGGTAAACCCCTATATAACTCCCAACAATAGGGAGTGCCCGGTGAACCTCCCCAACGTCCCCAGATAATGCCAATATCGGCGGAGCCACGGCCATATGGGTCATCGGGGTACATTAGTTGGCACCTCCATCCAGGACATGCATGCCACTGAGACCAGGCAGTAGGCCCAACGCAGAACTCAGCACTCATGGTCTCTTCATCCGATGTCATCGGGCGCCCATCCACCACTGTTTGTGCTACTAGATCAGGCAGAGCTACCGCGGCCAGGCCGCGACCAGCCTTGCCCTACCTCAGGATGATCTCAGTCATCTGGTCCTCATCTGGAAGCTACTCTTCGGGCTTCGACTAGCAGGCAGTAGGATATACCCAGCACCAGTCAGCCGCCGGTCTAGCCGGCAGGGCCCGCCATGCCTTCTATCACAGAGCGACTTCCTGCAAGAAAAAGTTCATGTCTAGCATGGAAGTATGATGTTCTCAAGCACCTTTCCAGCATCCCAGCAAGGCTTTCCATCCTCGAAGACATTCACCTATCGTCAAACTTCCATGAGGCCCTCACTGAGGCTTTAAAAATCCCCCTCTAGTTTGAGACGGAGGTAGCAATTGTAGAAGCCTTTCATGCTAAAGTGGTCGAGAACGCTGAATTCCAGGCCATCATTTCATTCTTTGGAGAGGATGAAGGCTCTCCCATACAGGGGCACATCTTCCCACTGTACATCACTAGCCAATTTAATGGCGTGGAGGTTATTCACTATCTCATTGACACCGGCTCCAGGATTAACCTTATCCCGACGCGGACACTGTAGAAGCTAGGGTTATCCGAAGATGACTTGACTCCCTCTGATTTAATAATCTAGGGATATGAAAGGATAGAGCAGACCCCGATCGACAAGATCCATTTGAAGACCGAGTTTGGTGGCCTAGTTGCTAGTACCGAGTTCATGGTTGTCTCCCAGGACACCGTGTACAATGCATTGATGAGCAGACCATGGCTTCACCTGCATGTGGCGGTCCCCTCATCATATCACCAATGCCTCAAGTACTTCCTCAATGGTCGAGTAATCATGCTCCAAGGAGATGCCTATCCTTTTTCCTCTTGCGAAGCCCTCTATCTAGACACTGACTATTACAAGAGAAAGGACAAACAGATTTAGACGAGCGAGGCTGAGCCCGTCACGGTCGCAACTGACCCCTGGGAAAGTCTGGACGATGCCTATGTCTTCCCAATCCATCGATTGGAGTCCACGACCCCCGACATGTGGAAATGTTTTTTTGTATCTAGTACAAGATGAAAGCATATTCCCAAGTCCAATAAACGGTGGAAAATCACCTCATACTCCTACACAAACTAGGATCAGGTGATCCCAGAGCCTCCTACCCTCGTATGATATCGGGATTTCCACCCCATGGCAACGGCAATACGTTATACATGTCTGTTTCACCGGGATGGGATTAATCGACTCAAGTAGATGCACCAATATTGCTTTTATATCATCAAGTGTGGCCCCTTGGGCTGAAAAACCAGATGGGATTGGGTCGACTGCCTTCATCGCTATGGTCTAAGCAGCACGCGAATCCCTTGATATGTTGTCCACTGCTGCACAGGCTGGTACCATCCTTCTGTCAAGGCCTGCCTACCCAAAGGAAGCTTCTCCCACTATAAATCCCTCCTTCATAGGTGAAGAAGAGGATTTGGAGGATGCTCCCCCCACCTTTGAAGAAGGCGTCTCCACCAAGGTCGATGAACTGGTACTGGTGAACCTTGGTAGCAAGGAAGATCTGAGACCCACATTGATCAGTGTCGCCATGACCCTCGAGGAGCAGCAGCAGTACATAGATTTTCTGAAGTAGCACCATGATGTATTCACCTGGAGCTATGACCAGATGCCAGGACTAGATCCTCAGGTAGCCGTCCACCACCTCGGTCTCCCTGTAAATCATCACGGGTTCAATCAACCTACCAGAAAGATGCACCCTTCTCACAATGTCATGGTCGAGGTCGAAGTTGAAAAGCTCATCAGAGCCAACTTCATCAAGGAGGTCCAGTACCCCAAGTGGCTAGCCAACATTGTACCAGTCAGGATGAAGAACGGACAGATCAGAGTCTGCATCGACTTCTGAGATCTCAATCTCCACTATCCGAAGGATGATTTTTCCCTTCCAGTGACAGAATTGTTTATAGAAGCTACAGTTGGGTTATAATCCCTCTTTGTCATGGATGGTTACTCTGGATATAATCATATCTGGATGGCCCCCAAGGATGAAGAGTCCACCACTTTTGAGGCACCCCAAGGTACATTTTGTTACCAGGTCATGCCCTTTGGCTTGAAGAATGTAGGATCCACCTATCAGTGGGCCATGAACCGCATATTCAAACCAATCCTCAGGAAATTGGTGGAATTCTATGTAGATGATTTGGTGGTCAAATATCATCAGTTCCAGGACCATCTCAAGGACCTTGAGGAAGTGTTTGGCTTCCTCCATTATCGCCATCTGAAGATGAAACCGCTGAAATGTGCCTTCAGGGTAACCTCTGGGAAGTTCCTTGGATTTGTTGTCAGGTACCGAGGCATTGAGATCGAACCAGAGAAGATCAATTCCATCAGTCAGATTCCTCCCCCGAGCAATATTTGGGAGCTTTGAGGTTTTCAAGGCCACTTAGCCTACATATGCCAATTCATTGCGAATCTAGACGGAAAGTGTAAGCCATTTTCTTGGCTCATGAAGAAAGGCTCTGTGTACGAATGGGACGAAGAGTGCCAAACCACGTTCGAGAAAATCAAGCAGTATCTGCTCCAGCCTCTGGTCTTGATGCCACCCATCTCCGAAAAACCGCTGATCCTGTACGTGACTGCCCTGGAACGATCTCTCAGCACCCTTCTCACCCAGAAGAACAATGAGGGGATAGAAAATAGCCTCTAATATCTCAGTAATATGCTCATAAATATGGAGACTAGATATTCCCTCATCGAAAAGAGCTGCCTAGCGTTGATATTTTCTATGCAAAAGTTGCGACATTACCTGCAGCACCACGAGGTATAGCTGGTGTCTCGGGTAGACCCGTTGAAGTACATTCTAAACTGACCCATGTTGACCGGTCGTTTAGCACAGTGGGCAGTAATCCTCCAGCAGTTTGACATCAGGTTCATGCCTTAGAAGGCTATCTAGGGAAAAGCATTATCATATTTTCTTGCTTCCCATACAACTATTGAGGACCAGTCCCTGGACCTGGATTTTTGCGATGAAGCAATCCTCTTGGTATATCCTGTCATCCCATGTTGGCAGATGCACTTTGATGGCGCTTCCCAGAGCCCTACCGGCAGGAGGCTCAATGATCCCAGACTCAACAGAGTAGGTATGGATATTGTCTTCATTACCCCGGTGCAAGCCATTCTTTCATATTCATTCCTATTTTCAGAAGGCTACACCAACAATGAGGAAGAGTATCAGGCTCTTATCACTGGCCTCGAGCTGGCCCTCGAGATCGATGTGCCCCATCTACATATGAAAGGGGATTTCAAACTAGTCATCAAGAAAGTCAACGGTGACTATGTCGTCAGAAAGACAGAACTTGTACCATTGTTAGAGCACACCCTCCATCTAATGGCCCAGTTTCCATCTCGGCCGGAAGTTACTCATGTCCCTTGATCTCAGAACGGTTGAGCTGATGCCATGGCCATCCTGGCTGCATCACTTGCAGAACCCGATCAGGATGATCTGATTATACACGTGGCACATTGGAGAGTCATTTCTCCCGTCACCCCTGATGATGATGACGGCCTACGAGTAAGCCATCTTACCACCAGATCCTCCACGTCAGGACCCCCGGGTTCTTCAGATGCACTGGTTGAAGTGACTTCTGACTAGAGAGCCCCTTTTGTCGAGTATCTCTAAAATGGTTACCTCCTAGTTGATCAGGCTGAGCGTGAGCGAATCTGATGTCATGAGCTGCAGTTTACCCTCTAGAGTGGTCCCAGTCTTGAGCAAATCCTCTACAAACGTGGGTTCAACGGTGTTCTCCTCTATTGCATCCAAGGAGTCTAGATTTATCAGGTCTGTAGGAGGTTCATGCCGGTTCTTGCAGTGCCCACCAAGATGGGCCAAAGCTGTCCCATTAGATCCATAAACTGGGGTACTTCTGGCCCTCCATGATCCATGATTGTATTGAGTTCGCCAAGATATGTCACACGTGCCAAATTCATGCTAACTTCATACATCGGCCGCTGGAACCTCTCCACTCCACCAAGTACTCTTGTCCATTTGTGGTGTGGGGACTCGATGTCATGGGTCCATATCCACCAGCGAAAGCTCACCAATGTAGGTTCATCCTGACCGCCACGAATTTATTTTCCAAGTGGGTAGGGGCAGTTCCGATCAAGGAGGTCAAGGCCCATTCTATCGTCAACTTCGTGAGCTCCAATATCATCTACTGGTTTGGAGTCCCTCACACTGTCCTCACCGATAACGGCACCAACTTCTATGTAGTTGAGTTAAATAAGTTGTATGCCAAGTAAAAAATCTGTTCGAACTATGCCTCTTGATACCTCACGCAGGCAAATGGACAGATCGATGCATTCAACAAAACTCTCTCAAACATTTTGTAGAAAATGGTTAGTCAAAACAAGAAGAGTTGGCCAGACAAGCTCCCCAATGCCCTCTGGGCTTATCGGACGACGACTCGTAATTCCACCCAGGTGACCCCATATTCCCTGGTGTACGGAGCTAAGTCCATCCTGCCCATCGAGATCCAGCTGCCTTCATTACGCACAACGATCTATGACCAGCAGGTTCCAGATAAGGTAGCCGAAATTCGTCTGGCTGAATTGGAAGCGCTTGACTAGAATAGGATTCGTGCCCTGCACAATCTGGAAAGGCATCAGAATAATGTAGCTATGGATTTCAACAAGAAGGTTCACCTCCACTCATTCCTACAAGGAGACTTGGTATTGGCCCTCAGGGCACCAATGATCCCCGGTAGGAAACCACCCAAGTTGGAGCCCAAATGGGAAGGACCTTACATAATTCACAGGGTTTACCCCAATGGAGCATACTCCCTGGTGAGTATGGATGGTGAGGGTATAAATCCTCCCACGAATTCCAAGTTCCTCAATCAATAATTTTCTTGAGCCTACTGGTCCTGCATGACCTTAAACTGACAGTCCCGCATGACCCTAAACCGCGTGTCGGTCCCGCATGACCCTAAACTACGTGCTGGTCTTGCATGACCTTAAACCGTTTAGTCCTACATGACTTTAAACTATGCATTGTCCCACAAGATGTTAAACTACACCCTTAGAACTATGTATGGCTTGATTATCATCCACATGGGATACGTAGGAATGCTCAAGCGTGTCATCTTGAGCCCAGCCCCCAAACTCTTCTCTTTGACTATCCCCCTGGGTATAGTTCTCCCAGAGGATCCTTGTATGATATGGTGTAGGCTTCATTATCCCCACTCATGCTAGGGTTATAATGGACACACCACGTGCCTGATCCCTATTCTTCTCTCCTCCCACATCCTCACTGCATGATGTTAAACCGCATGTCCTTCAAGAACTACATACGGCTTGATTCCCATCCTCATGGGATACATAGGAATGCCCGGACATTTCGTCTGTTGGCCCAGCCCAAATGCCAGAATCTTCCCCTTAGGTCAAGACATATGGTGGGGGGTAGACTCTTGCCCCAATTCACATCGAGCTAATCGCGATCCGGCCATACGTCCCACTCCCTAGAGACATTCTCCTCTTTCATAGATGGGTGCAGCTATGCTTCACCCACTCCTTTGATTGGGACTCCATCATCCTTCCCATCCAGAAGGGCTCCCGAATGGCATGGATACTAGGCCTAAGGGCTCTCTTACCGCTTCGGACCAACGCCCTCAAGGATGTTGAGAAACAAGCCGATACAAGTCCCACGTTGCGAATATGGTCAGCAGTTGATGCTCATTTGTTGTTCCCATTTCAGGTCACTATGGGGACACTGTGTTTCGAACATGTTCAACAGCTATCATGTGTCGTTGAAACCACCCCAAGATGTCCCAAACATTGAGTGTAGTGGTTCATTCTACCCCATTGTATCTCCAAGCGACGAACTCCCTTCAGGAAAAGTCATCCTTTTTACCCCCATATGATGGGGAGAGCCGAGACCGGCTCCTTGTTTCCCACACCGAGCACTGCTCATGTGGGCTTAGAAGTTGTGATGAGGCAGAAACTGTATAAGAGGATGTATGGCCTTCCCATCCGAGGCCCAGCCTTAGGCCCCTTGGACTTTTCGGGGCCCTAGCTCAGGTTCTCTCTTATGGGAGTGTGCGGTGTGGTATGGGATTATGTCCTCATTCACGTCAGGTTATTCGTCGTGTCGTACACCTCCCTTGTTTGAGGTATCTTACTTCTATTTTTTTCCTCACTTTAAGATGTTAAACTACAAACTGGTCGGGCCTTTCCGAATGAGGCCCAGCCTCAGGCCCCTTGGCCTTTTCGGGCCCCTGGCCCAAGTTCCTATTTAGGGTTGTACAGTGTGGTATGGTATTATGTCTTCATTCACGTCGGGTTACTCGTCATGTCGTACACCCCCCCCCCCCCGTTAGGGTATCTTACCCCCATGTGCCTTCAAGAACTACTTGTGGCTTGATTCCCATACTCATGGGATACGTAGGACCACCCGAATGTCTAGACTTCGGGCCCATCCCCATCTCTCAGAAATCTCCCTTTCGCCTTAGCCCCATGGCCTACCCTTTCCCGGGGAGGGGAGTGTATGGTGTGGTATGGGATTATGTCCTCATTCACGTTGGGTTTGTAATGACCATGCCATGTACCTATCCCTCCTGGGAGTTCTCTATCCTTGTATTCTATACTCATCCCTTAAAATCGGTTACTCTCAAGTTGAGCACCCTCTTAAACCCTCTTTGGTGATTCACCAATGTGCTTAAGGGTACTCTGTTTTAGTACCTGGAATGTCGGACTCTACTCGGACATGCTTTCACCCGTTTCTCAGGCTTTGTGTTCCCCTTCAATAGGGATTCCATCACCTTTCACACCCGACGGGACCCCTAAGTGGCATACATGTTAGGCCTAAGGTCTCTCCTACCATTACGGGCCAACGTCCTCGAGGGTCACGAAAAACAAATCAATACAAATCATACATTTCAAATATGGTCAGTAGTCAATGCTCATTTGATTTTCCCCATTTCAGGATAACACGATATGGATGTTGTGTTTCGAACACGGTCAACAGTCATCCTCCATCGTCACGCCAACCCCATTAAGCCCAAAATGTCGGTTACATGATTCACATCCTTCTCCACCTCATCATGTCCAAGTATAACATCGAAATTCTTGTTACTATCCCTCAGTGCGCATTTGTACGTTAGGAGGAAAAAAGTCACGATAAGGCGATCATTCGGGGCTTCACCGGTTCCCCCTTTGCATGTATTTCACATATTGTGAATACTTTATCCGCCCTTGTTTCCTACACCGAGTTCAACTCAAGTAGGATTAAGGATCGGGTTAAGGTCTTCCTTTACTTGGGATATTCCTACTTCTCCATGGTCCGGTGAGAACTACGTATAGCTTGATTCCCATCCTCATGGGATATGTAGGAACACCCAGACGTCTCTTTTTCTGGTCCAGCTCAATTGGGAGCTAGTTTCTCGTTCCCCTTACCATCTTACCTCTATCTTTTCCCCTTGGCTCAATGTTTCTTTCTCGGAATCACGTACGGTGTTATTTCTATGCCACATGACGTTAAAATACACGTTTGGTCCTATCACATGACCCTAAACTGTGACTTTATCATCCTGGTCACACGATGAAAAACGGCACTACATCATGATGTCCTCACTCATGGGGACACCATGTTTGGTATTGGTCACATGCCATACCATTTTTCAACACCTGCATAAGGCTTTATTCTTGTGGCGATGCTGGGACTTTCTATCCTAGGCCTGTCGCTTCACAAAAAAAAACCATTCACCTTAAAGGACAAACAAGATTTATCAAATACCACTTCTTTTGGTGCGAGGGCCACACCCACACACCACTTTTATCCCTGGCATTGGTACCTTACCATGCCACCTCCATAACTACATATAGCTTGATCCCCATCCTCATGGGGTACGTAGGAACGCTCGTGCACTTTGCCTCGGTCCCAACTTAACTCTCATTTCCGGTCCCTTGACCTAAAACCTTCCCAAGGAACACGTGGTGGTCGGAACCCCTGGTTCCCTTTCACATCGGGTTTTATAATTACCCCACCATGTGTCTCTCGCATTTCTTACCATCCATGGTTCGAGCTCTATGGCCATAGACTAAGACCACTTTGCATCCTTTCCACAAGATATTAAACTACACCACACATATTAAGAACTATGTATGGCTTGATTCCCATCCTCATGGGATACGTAGAGACACCCAGGCATTCCACCTTGGGTCCAGCCCTAGGAATCATAAATCATGTTCCTCCTTAGTTCCAACCCCTGTCCTGACCCCTTCTGGGGAACCATGTAACTGCAGCTTTTCCCTAAACAAGCTTGGGATTCCCCACGATGGCATTGGGAAGCGACATCTCCCTCTCTAGAGAGGTCCTGTCTAAAAGAAGGAATGATCCATGATCATACTGATGCACCCATTTAATGAGCCTCCACCATGGTGGCGTAATTTCAAGAGTGTTAGATTCTGTTTGAACGAACCATCACTCCACATTCCACACTTTGTGTGCCCCTTATTCGGACCCTCATCCCCTTTAATGTATAAGGGAACCCCCTAACAGTATGGATGCTCGGCCTATGGCCTGCCTATTGTCCTGGGCCAATATTTCGGAAGACTAATGGATGAAATTTTGAGTCAGGTCCCGCATTTCAAACATGGTCACCGGTCGGCCCTCATTTTCTATCCCCATTCCAGGCTAATGCAATAAGGATACTGTGTTTAGAATGCGGTCAACAGTTATTCTTTATTGTCACGCCACCCCCACAGTGTTCTGAATCCTGGGTATCGTGCTTCACACCTTCTATTCCCCTATTTGTATTTATTCTAATTCCCCTGGCGTTACTCCGTTCGTGCACAAGAGCACATTGGGAAAACAGTAATTCGGCTGTTTCTAGAGCTTCATTCTTCAGTTAGATCTCTCCCATTTCCTCCCGGAAACCCGGGCCGGTTATTCAAACCCTGGATGCCCGAAGCTTGGTTGACGCTCCCATAATCAAGCGAAGTAATAGTACGAACATCCCTTGTTTCTCACATTGGGTGTGACCTGTGTGAGCTTAGGAATGGATTGCTATCTATTTCATGACCATGGTTGAATGTGTTAAACCAAAAAAATAAGTAAATAAATTCATCCATACATGAAGTTCATAATAAGAAGCAGTAAGGAGAAATGATTTTATGAGTCTGGCCAAAACAGGGCCCTAAAGGGTCATCTTCTTGGATGGATCATTCCAGCGCCGCTACCCTTTTGATGGTGGCCTCCATGACTGCCTCCCGCCCCCTGAGGACTCTCTCTTCATTAGCAGACATAGAGCGTAGTCCACTAACTCTATCCCATGCTTGCGCCTATTCAGTTTGAAGTGTAGATATTTGGTGACCCGCCTCCACTAGTTTCTCTTGGGCATCTGCTAGCTGGGTCCTCAACTGCTCCACAAGCTCAGAACAGTTTGTGATGAATATCTCCTTTGCTTTCACCTGTTTGTCAAGGCATCGGGCCTCCTATTTTTCCTGGATGAACACTTGGGTACTCCCTGACTCCTCCTGACACTGGGAAATGTTGGAGTGTTGGCTGCTCTCACGCAGCTTCTTGGCCATGTAGTCACGGACCGTCGAGTGAAGGCATTAAGCATCCACCTCTCCAGCACAGAGAAATCACAGCCAAGTTTGGAGTGATCCCATGTGTTTCAGCCATTCTGTATGGGGATGACCGAGAAAGCACTTGATGCACTTCCACCCTTTACACCGCGTCATTCGGCTCTCCTCGGCTGCCTCCGAGTCTGAATCATTAATCTCCTCGGGGTCTGTGGGCTGATAGTCTGGGAAATCAGCCAATAGACCAGCAGCAGAGTCTTCTTTAGGCGCCCCTCCCAAGGGGTTGGGCTCTTTAATTCCTGGTCCATTGTCCCCTCTCACCTCAGTCTCGGTATCTCCCTCGCTGACTTCTGGCCCTACCCCAACATGAGTACCGCTAATGTCCACCACTCTCTACTCACCGAGTTTCGGGGTCGAATCAGTTTTAGAAGTGTGCCCTGAATGGGATGGCACGTTTGCAGTTGAATAAATTGCAGACGACCCGGGTTCGGCAGCCCAACGAGCCTCTAAGGCTGTGATTACTGCACAAACAAGGAACACCCTGATCAATTGAGCTCTCCAACAGTGATTAACCGGCGTTGAAGTAATGAACTTACAAGATCCCAAAGCATCATCCTCCGATGTTCTAGCTGCTATAGGAGCTTCCATTGCGGGGGATCCCTCAGCGCTCGTCAGCTCAATAATGGGCGTCGGTTCCCCACCTTGTTCTATCGGCGCCTCCTCCCCTTCACATGGAGACCCTTGGTCAGCACCCATATGCTCCTAAACCGAATGAGGAGATATAATTGAGGGCTACAAAAGATGATGAGGGGAAAGGATAGATAAGGGCTGAGACATACCTCAATCAACTCAGTTATATCCACATCAGAGTTGACGATCTCGCCACTCTCCCAGAGACTTCCTTGGTCGGACGTCCCCTGAGACCCTCCACCTTCAGGATCCTCTTATTCTTCACCCCCTCCTTCACCTTCTCCTTATTCCTCCTCTTCCATCTCAGTGCCTTCTATATC
Source organism: Viscum album (assembly GCA_963277665.1). Lineage (NCBI taxonomy): Eukaryota > Viridiplantae > Streptophyta > Magnoliopsida > Santalales > Viscaceae > Viscum > Viscum album. The sequence continues at coordinate 1,952,692,180 of OY728153.1, read as the reverse complement.
ATCATCACTATCATCATCCTATGATGGCATCTTTTCTGGATCATGCTCTTGGCTGAGCATTACTTTCACCAAGAAGGGTGGCTCTGCACGCCGACCCCGTTGACGTGCATACGCATCCATAGTCGTCAAGTACGCATGCTGATGATGAAAGTTCACCCTGTCAACAACCCGAATGAGTATGACCTCCGACAACTGGGTTCCCTCTCACATTATCTTTTGCTAAAGAGCTTCGGTACCCATCGATTGTTGCAAGGTCATCTAGGATGACCACAGAGCCGGGGATATTGCGTCATTGGAGGGTTGAAGCAGATACCTTATCTGCTTCCCCAAGAGTTCCCTAGCTACTACATGAGCCCCTCTCCCCCTAGACGATGAGGGCTCGGTCGCGCCATGCAACATCCCTGCTATTGAAGTCCCGGGCTATGTGGACCCGGTTTCCTGACGTGCCTCCGACCTTTCCATCCCAACAGCACCTTGTCTTCTCTCTTGCCGCCCATGATCTACACTGGCTACCTTGAGTTGTCGGACTCGATTACGCAAAAGTCCCTCGGGGTACGCTATAGCCCAATGTTCGGCATATTCTTTTGAGAGGCCAGTGTCAACTCCGGTGGGGGGAAAGGTAATGACATCGCCAGAGCCCTGGGCTGTGAACATCAGCCACATTTGGTGAAGAACGCAGGGGTGCCTCTCTTCTCAAACATCTGTGTAAACCTTCTTCGGCATCCGTTGAAGGAATCTGAATTGCCTAGAAAACCTGGACGACATTTAGGGCTTGCAAAAGATCTTCCCGTCAATCTGAGCCACGAGCACCCCACCTCTGATGCTCTGTAAGTATTCCCTCTGCTCCAGTGATCCTTTCCCGTTATCTATCATCTGGCCGGTCGGGGTGGGGAATGGACTGAAAGTGAAGTTGGCGTGATTGTTGATTCTGATCCTTACTCCCTCCTCATTCAGTGTCAACGACATGACCCCGATGATGTTCATCAAGGAAGGTCGCAGGCCATTACCTAGAGGACAAATGGCGTTCGAGAAGGTATACCCGCCACAATGGGTCGTGACCCAGCCATAAAAGATCTAGAAGGGGCCACAGATCCTCCTCGGTGATCCTCCTCTCAAAATGCGTCCCAAAATGGCGTACAAATGAGCCAACACAGGGACTCCCAGATTGAATCTTTGATTAGCATCCATGATTCCTGCCATCACCAGGGTCACTGGATGAGCCCCCATCCTTAAATCCCTCACCGGTAGGAGCCATCCACTCAGGAATGTGGCAAGGAATCTGACGTATTGGACATTTAGGTCCCGGCTCTCATTTATCACTACTGGAAAATGGTCATATACCCACAATTTTTTGAAAAACCGTGGGTATAGGGTACCCCTATAGCCATGGTTTTATAAAACCATGGGTATAGGGATAATATGGGCAACTATACTCACGGTTTTCCAAAACCGTAGGTATAGGTCATCTATAACGATGGTTTTAGAAAAAACCGTGGGTATAGAATTTTTTTTAAAGACCAATACCCGCGGTTTTGTAAAACCGTCCAAACCGTGGGTATAGCTTTCCCACATTATGGCGGGAAAAAAAGTTACGTGGTACAACAAAAATATTTGGCGGGAAAAGGTTTTGGATTAATATAATTACAGACATACACAAATAAATAAAAGTAATATCCGTAGGTTAGTTGGTCAGGGCTTTGTTGTTGTTGAAGGCGATGCGTTGTTCGAATCTCGATGATTTTTTTTCTAATAAATGAGTTACAATTAATATAAGTATATAAGTATATGGATATATTAACAATATTTCCACAGCTCAGTTGGTCAGGCGTTGTAACTTCCTCCAATCGGTTGCAGGATCAATTCTCGGCTTCTGCATTTTTAGATAAGCGGCGATATTAATATATTAATATATATATATATATATATATATATATATTATGAACATGTGCTTAGCTCGGTTGGTCAGAGGAAGCGGAATTCTTGTGTAGCATCCATTATTCGAATCCCATGGAAACCTATTTTTTAGATTATAGGAGTTATATTAATATATTAAAATAAAAGTATATATATATATACCAATAGGAAGATTAGCTTGGTTGGTCAGCTGTGTGTGTGCAGGATGCGGGATGCGCAAGTTAGAATCCACCCAGCTGCGATTTTCATCATTTTTTACCTACGGTTTGAAAACCGTAAAAACAGCATTCTGCCACGTTGTTCAGTTAGTGTTCCCATGGTTTAGTAAACTGTGGGTATAGGTGAGGACCTCTATTGCAACGCCTTTCCAGCCCATGGTTCCCAAAACCGTGGGTATAGGCTATACCCACGGTTTTGGGGGCTATACCCACAGTTTTGAACCGTGGGTATAGGCCGTTTTTTTAGTAGTGTATGCTAAATCCCCACAACTGATAGTCCCCCACCTTCAGGATCCTCTAGTACGATCTGCTTTTGCTCCTCTGTGCCATGGTCGGACACCGTCTCCCTCGCCCCGGAATCTTGACTTCTGAATCTTTTTCCAGGAATAAACTGAACCATTTCCTGTAAGAAATGTCCTTCAAGAAATCCTTGACCCCCAGCCTCTCCTTGGACAACTCCAGCTGGTGCCATGTCAGTATAGGGGTTCATGATCTGTCACCCCAGGTGTTACTCGTTGGGAGGAATTCATCGTACTGATGCCCATCCAAAGGGATAGCCCTGATTCAATGGATGTCCCACATGCTGATGCCAACTTCCCCATGATGAAGGTGGAAGGTATTGGTATTGTGGGACCATCGAGTAAACAGCTCTGGCCCGAGATCAAGCTGGCGGTATAAATGAAACTGCGACGCCCACACCACCTCAAACAAGCCGATGTTCCGCAGTTCGGCCCCAAATTGGTCGCATGTTTGGAAAACCCAATACGCCCAGGCCCATTCACTGGTGAAATTTCCTCCAGACCACAGATCCAAATATGGCATCCAGCCTTTGGTCTTGTTAGTAACACTCTGACAGAAGGTACTTGCGTAAAGGGCCGGAGAACTCTTCATGATAGGGTTACTCCCCAAGATGGTCCTGGTCCTGGGATTTAGGACGTAAACATCTAGGTTTCTGGTTTATCTAATAGGATGGTCGTTGTAGGTGATGTTATACTGGGGTAGGTCATCCTCGCGGGTCACCCATGACCGCGGTGTGTCGACCTCAAACCTTGGCACGGGTACCTCCTCCAGGATTCTGAAGTCCCAGATCGGCAAATTGGAAGACAGTGCATACTCCATCTGCGCTAGGGTCAGCATGTTGAAGAGAGTATGGTTGTTGGATATGATCCTTCGGGTGCCATAAACCTTAGGGTTGGTGACCATCTCATCCCTTCGAGCAGTAGAGGCAGATTCCCTCTCACCGTAAGCCCGATTGGCGGGCATCTCCTGCCGGCAAGATTTTATGGAGTTGGAGCGAAAAATCAGGAGCTGGCGTAAAAAACCAGTGACCAGTGCGAAAAATCAGCGACTGACGCAAAAAAATCAGGACCGGCACGGAAAATCCCGGGTTGGCGTGAAAATAGACTACTGATCACGGTGAATTACGTGCAAATGCAGTGTTTTTTGCGCAGGTGGAGGAATTTTTTGCACGCAAGAGCTCCGGGTTTATCGCGCGAGAAAATCCGTACGGAATGGAGGGACTCGCGGGGCCTTTTATAGGAGTGATGAGTGGTTTCCGCGCGCACGTGAAAAGAGGATTGTGCGCTCTGGATAGGTTTTTCACACTGCTCCAGTTTTAAGTGTGCGAAGGCCCCAGGGAGTCCTGTATCTCGACATTTCCCTCAGAATCCGACCTTTGCGGCCCCTCGCTGATCCGATTCCAAGGGGGGCATTTGTAGACGCCGAAAAGCGCTCCAAGGCAGAGGAAGGTTCCTGTGCGACAAATAAAATCCATATTTGGGATCGCTGATCCATTCTGGGGGTCCCGGAGCGGCAGCGTGAAAAAAATAATGGGGCGCACGAAAAAACATGTCCCGCGTGAAAAACTTCGGGATTCATGAGAGCTTTCCACGCGGGCTTGGAACTATTTCGCACCACAGCATCGTGCGTTGATCTCCACACTGCCAACATCGGGGCGCACAATATTTCACGTCGAAGTGTGTTTCACACAGACACGCGATCCTGAGCACCTATAAATAGAAGGTCAGCCATTCGAATTCATCCCAAAGAATCTGAACCATCTCTCCTGCACGAAATTCACCTCTAGTACGCGCAAAAGATGAATTTCAGGTACTAAATTTTTCATGCCAGGTTGCCCAGGGGTCCGCCTTTGCACGAGACCCCTTGGGCTTGATCTTCTTCAAAGTCTCATTAAGCCCATTCCCCCGCGCGCAATTCCTTCCAATTGCACGCAATCAATTCTTCAGCGCGCAATTCATTTTGCACGTCGGTCCGTCTTTTTGCACGCCCGCTAACCATTAGCATGCCGCACCCGGCCTTTTTCATGCCTAGTGCTCAATTGCGCACCATCCAGGACTTTTTCACCCTCACAATCCCTTTTGCATACCGGCCCGACCCCTTTTTCACGCAACGGTCCCTTTTGGGCACAAGCCTCCCACCCTATGCGACCATGATGTCCCTCTTCCGGGCATCATTTTAGGGTGCCTCCCGTGCCCACAGAACCCTCGCGATATACTCATTTCCCATGAAACCTCCTAGGTTCGCACGAAGTAACTTCAAAGTCTCCTGGACGATACCACCTGTTGTGTTGCTTTTCCTCATGCTTCTTCGCATAGGCATGCTAATGGCTATTGTTTCTTTGCATAGCCATGCTAATGTGGGCCCCCCGATGATTCGCTCTATGACACCCCCTCGCCATGGAGTTTCATATCCCCTCTCTGCACCAAGGATCAGAGGGTACTAGTTATGTAAGTCATAGGGGTGCAGAGCAAACCCACCTCATCCGAGCTGCAGGACATTAAACTGCCAAGCACCTTCGTCCTCAGCATATGACGTTAAATTGTGACCTCGCCCCGCACCTTGCACACGGGGTACCCCCACCTTGGAAATTATCCACGCTCACTGGTCTCTACAGGGGATGATATCCTCTTTATGGGAGTGGTGTTTGTCCACGGGGAAAGGGAAACTACCTCGGTGTAAGCCCCTAGCTTTCTTGTCGGAGGCAGAATCCATGCTCCTCCTTTCTTCTTTGGTCCCTAGGGCCAGCAAATGGCATGATGTGGAACGGTGCTTCTCCTTTCTTTGGTCCCAAATCCCTCTCCCGCTGCGCTTTGTCGCCTTTGGGCCTCCCCCCTAGATTAAGTCCCAACCTCTTCGGGCTGCTAACCACGCATAAGCCTCTGTTTCCTCTTTAGGCCGCTAACCGCGCGTAAGCCCCTACTCCGCTTCCCACGGACGTACCTTCTACGACGTGATCGTCATGTCTTTGATGTATCTTGTTTCTCACACCGAACATGACTCACATGGGATTAGAGAAAGCATCAACCATGATATCCTCTATGGACAACCTAGAGTGTAAGCCCCATCCCCCATACCTAAACTATGAGGTCTTTGATCCTTGCCAAGGCAAGGTACGTAGGAAGCCTCAGTGAGGTTCAAGCCCAACACCCAGTCATTCCGACCATCTTCACATCGGTTCACCAACACCCTGGGAATCCTAGAGTGTAATCCCCATGCGCCATACCTAAACTACAAGGTCTTTGATCCTTTCCAAGGAAAGGTATGTAGGAATCCTCCCTGAGGTTCAAGCCCCACACCTGGTCATTCCGACCATCTTCACGTTGGTTCACCAACACCCTGGGCAGCCTAGAGTGTGATCCCCATGCTCTATACTTGAACTAAAAGGTCTTTGATCCTTGCCAAGGAAAGGTACGTAGGAAGCCTCCCTGAGGTTCAAGCCCAACACCCGGTCATTCTGACCATCTTCACGTCGGTTCACCAACACCCTGGGTAGCCTAGAGTGTAAGCCCCATGCACCATACCTGAACTGTGAGGTCTTTGATCCTTTCCAAGGCAAGGTGTATAGGAAGCTTCCCTGAGGTTCAAGCACAACACCCAGTTGTTCCAACCATCTTCACGTCGGTTCACCAACACCCTGGGCAGCCTAGAGTGTAAGCCCCATGCCCCATACCTGAACTATGAGGTCTTTGATCCTTGCTAAGGAAAGGTATGTAGGAAGACTCCCTGAGGTTCAAGCCCAACACCCGGTCGTTCCGACCATCTTCACATCGGTTCACCAACACCCTGGGAAACCTAGAGTGTAATCCCCGTGTGCCATACTTGAACTACGAGGTCTTTGATCCTTTCCAAGGAAAGGTACGTAGGAAGCCTCCCTGAGGTTCAATCCCAACACCTGGTCATTCCGACCATCTTCACGTCGGTTCACCAACACCCTGGGCAGCCTAGAGTGTAAGCCCCATGCACCATATCTAAACTACGAGGTCTTTGATCCTTGCCAAGGCAAGGTACGTAAGAATATTTTCTGAGGTTCAATCCCAACACCCAGTCATTCCGACCATCTTCACGTCAGTTCACCAATACCCTGGGCAGCCTAGAGTGTAATCCCCATGCGCCATACCTAAACTATGAGGACTTTGATCCTTACCAAGGCAAGGTACGTAGGAAGCCTCCCAGTGGTTCAAGCCCAACACCTGGTCGTTCCGACCATCTTCACGTCAGTTCCCCAACACCCTGGGCAGCCTAGAGTGTAATCCCCATGCATCATACCTGAACTACGAGGTCTTTGATCCTTCCCCAGGCAAGGTATGTAGGAATCCTCCCCGAGGTTCAATCCCAACATCCATCGGACCCCAGGTACAACTTCATGTCGGTTTTCCCCTGTCCTGCATGACACTAAACTATGGGCCTCAGTCAGCGGTAAGTCGTTGCAACCTCATCCAGCAGTAAGACGTTGTGACTCCATCCAGCGGTAAGCCATTTTGACTCCATCCAACAGTAAGCCGTTGTGACTCCATCCAACAGTAAGTCATTGTTACGTCATCCAACGGTAAGCCGTTGTGATGACATCCAACGGTAAGTTGTTGGGACCCCATCCCGCGGCAAGCCGTTGTGACCCCATCCAACGGCAAGCCGTTGAACCCCAATCGGTGGTAAGCCATCATGACCCCATCCAGCAGCAAGTCATTGAACCCCAATCAGTGGTAAGCCATCATCAGACAAACTACGTGAACTTTGATTCCCTGCAACAGGGATACGTAGGAAGCATCTTCGAGGCTCAAGCCCAAAACCATCGCCATCCTCATGACGGTTCCATCCCATTCACCATCCCCTTCACGGAACCTTCCATCATCTATCCTGATCCTTACCCAGGCCACCACATCCCAGTGGGATCATGCCAACCCATTCCCCGTTCCATTTAACAGCATTCGGGAAACCACCCACATGTTGGCCCCAATATCGATGTTCCCTCTAGGGGGTTCCTCCATCTAATCCACTCTGGTCAGTGTTCTGATCAGTCCGATCTGTCTCCACTGGACGTTAAACTTGTGGCATACCCTGTGTTAAACATGGGAAGCTGAGGAAAATCTTAGATACATGCCCATGGCATATGATTCCCCACGTTCGATGTGGGATGCCTCGGGCTTCTGCACCCTCGAGAAGCCCTATAATAAGGGAGAGAAGACAGACATGCCAATCCCCCGGCATCCATACACGACAGTAATTCCCAACGTGACTACTCCCTTAACCGAAGGTTGCTGCCCTGACCAGAATCCTTGGAATGTCCTGACAGAAGCAGTGTAATTAACTGGTGTCCATGAAGATATAGTGCCAGAAGTGTTTCACAAACAACGTCTTAAGTCTATAAGGGAGACTTAGACAAGGTGACGAGTTCCGAGGAGGAATCCATGGAAGGAATAAATGACATCCCATCATCCTGTTTCAATCAAGGATCAAACGTCCCTAAACAAGGAACAGATTCCACCCGCCTTTGGAAAGTGGGAATGCGGGGCAACACAAAAAACAGCGCCTCTCGTCCCCAAACAAGACGGACGCGCGCGCCCCGATGAAAGTGTCAGAAACTATAATTTAATATATATATATATACAAAAATAATTTAAAGGTAAAGATATATTATATAGACAATAATAAGTACATACCATTATGACTTTAGATAATACTTCTTCTAAACATGATTTATTATCAATATATTCATCTTTATTATTTTCAGTTTATGAGCTTCTAATGGATTCTAACATTTGTGGGAGTGATATGACTATGATTATTTTAAAGGGTGATATCATGGAGATTATAATTGTAGATTTTTGAGGCATTAATGTGATGTAATTATTTTCCATCTAAGTTGATTTTCATATTTCTTTAAATTATTTTAATTTAATGAAATGTAATAATTATGTTTATTTTGTATTAGGTGTCTTTATACACTTTGTATTCATTATGATACGACATCAGTATATGAATTTTTTGACCCAAATTTTTTTTCACCAATAACGAAGATAATAAAATATATAGAAATATTTGTATATATTTTTTAATGGATTCAAAATAATGTAATGCAGTGTTGGATACTTCCTTATCTTTAAGGGTGTAAAATATATATTTCTTAAAGTTTTATTTATCTTAACTGAATAACCACTCACATTATATTTTTTCATATTAGTGGCCATTGGATATTTTGTGTTTTTTTTCAAAAGATAAGACAATATACCGGTTATGCTCTCTACATGGTAAAGTGTGAGAAAATTTTAGTGAAGTATTGAACATGTAAGTTTGATTATTTGAAAACTTATATATTATAACGACTTTTAATTTTATTTCATACATATCATTTTCAAAGAGGGAATGAAATTAATTTATAGATATGGAAGGAAAGTGGAAATAAAATATCAAATATGTTTTCACAAAGGTGAATTCTCATTTATAATTACCACATTTTGGGTTCAAGTACTTAAAATGATATTTTGAATTGAAAACTTCTTTTGAAATATAAATTTCATCAAAGATAATGAGTAAATTGATATTGATATTATCTTCTAAGATTTATATTTGAAATAATTTCAATTGGTGCTATTAAAAAATTCCACAAAGTTAGATTTTATTATATATTTTCCTATATTTATCTTATAATTATAATGAGAATACAAGTTAAATGATTTCCTTATAATTTTTATCTTTTTTATGACCCTCACCCTTATCCTCGTGTGTCTGAGGGTACATTTTGTTATAAATATGAATGTTATGTGACATTGGAAATAATCCCCTCTTAAATTGTACCATACTAAATATCTTAAGTATATTGTTAATATATTTACTCTAACTTATTCCAAGTAGCCTCTTGGATCTATCATGATAGATATTGATCCTAAGAGTATATGTTGTTTCACCTAAGTCCTTCATGGAGAAGCATGGGTTTAACCAGGCTTTAACAGACTCTAAGATGGGTATTTCATTTCTAGTTAGTGGTACATCATCGACATAAACTATTAGGAAAACAAATATATCCCTCTAAACCATTTACATAAGGATCTCATTTGTTCTTTATGAAACCAAATTTTCTTATGGCTTCATCAAACTGAATGTTTCATGACCTGGATGCTTACTTTATTCCATAAATGGATCTTTTCAACTTCCATGCCTTATTGGCATCCTTCAGAGTCATAACCCCTTTGTGTTGTGTCATATAGATATCTTTTTAAAGGTTCTTGTTAGGGAAGGTTATTTTAACATCCATTTTACAAATCTCATAATAATGGTAAGTTGTTATGGAAAGTAGAATTCTAATAGATTTCATCATAGAAACTAGTGAAAAGGTTTTGTTTTAGTCAATTCCTTAACATTGTTTGAACCATTTTGTAACCAATAATACCTTATAAGTATTGAATTGTCCATCCATGTCCAATTTCTTCTTAAATACCCATTTTCAACCAATGGTATTTACATCCACTAAAGGGTCTAACAAAATCTAGATTTGGTTTTTGTACATGGAATCCATTTTGAAATTCATAGATTCTTTTAGTTTGGAAATATTTTTGCCACTTGCTACTTCCTTATAGGTTACAGGATCATTATTATCAACTAATAATGATTCACCATCCTCAGTGACTATAAAACCATATCTTTTAGATTCTCTAACCTCTCTTGTACTCCTACGCAGTACTTGTGTCTCTGAAACTTATTCTTCCATGGGGCTTTGTAGAATATGTTCTTGTGCCAAAACTTGTGTACCTTGAGTCTAGACTTCATCAAAGTTTATCTTTCTCCCACTATCTATTTCAGAGATGTGATCCCTCACAAGGAATATGACATGTATTTCCACAATTACCTTTTTCTCTGATAGGTCATACGGCAATATCCCCTTGTTTCCTTTGGATACCCTATAAAGGTACACTTTGTGCCTTGGGGTGTAATTTTTTTCCAAAAGAAGCCTTAATAAACACTTCACATCCCCACACATGTGGGTATGAAAAAAAAAGTTTCTTCTCACTCCACAATTGTTATAGATTTCCATATTATGCTTTTATTGGCACCTAGTTTAGTATTTGTGATGTTGTCTATAACACATATCCCCAAAGGGATAATAGAAGACTCACATGAATCATTATTCATATCATCAGGTCTAACAAGGTGTGGTTCCTCATTTTACTTACATCATTCCGCTGAGGTGTAGAATGAGGAGAGAGTTAGAATAGAATCTCAAAATCTCATAAATAATCAATGAAGTCTTGATTAATATATTTTATGATGTAGTTTTAGTGTAGTTTTTTAATCTTCTTACCAAGATAGTTCTCAAATTCATTCTTATATTTCTTGAATCTATCAAAGGAATCTGACTTATACCTAATTAAGTAGACATATCCACATCGACTTAAATCATCAGTAAAAGTTATAAAGTATGAGTACTAACCTCTTGCTTCAACTAGAAATAGTCGACACACATTATTATGAACTAATTCAATAATCTCCTTAGACCTTTCACATTTTCCACTAAATGGGGCTTTGGTAATTTTTTCTTATAAACATGTGTGACATACACCAAGTAGTTTTAGTTAAAAAGAATAAAAATATCCATCTTGGTGTAATTTATACAAATTCTTTTTGTTTACATGGCTTAGTCGGTGATTTCATAGTCAGGTGTGGTGTGAGTCATGTGAACTATTTTCATTATTGATTTTCATCACTTGGTTTGTGAAATCTAACACATAAAGGCCATTATTTAAATGTGTTTACCATGATAAATACTATATTTATAAAAGAAGCAGCATTTATTCCCAAATTTGAAAATAAATCCATCTGTATCAAGTCTAGATACAAAAATAATATTCTTTTAGAAATATACTCGGTTCTTGTATTTTAATACATATGTGAGCATTATATATTGTATCTAATACCCAATTTGTAGAAATAAATAAATTTCACTTTATAACAAAAACACATGAAGCTTCCCCTTACTTCTTTACCTATGTGTAGTTTTTCATCCAATGACCCTTCTTTCCACATGTAGAACAAACATCATTTTTTTTTGTTTCTTGTCCCTTGATCTTTCTATTCTTGGAAGTGTGTTTTGAAGAAGTTTTATACTTAGATCTCTTCATTTGGCCTTTCCTTCTTTCACCATAAGGATATAAGGATTTTCACACTTCGTCCCCTTATCAACTTGATGGAGAAGTGTGAGAAGATCTGGAAGGGACTTCTCTATGTTGTTCATATTGAAATTAACAGTAAATCTGGAGAAGCTTTGAGTAAGTGATGCAAGAATGAGATCGGTGCAGAGCTCTTTAGTTAATTTAAAACCTAGAACCTTTAGGTGCTCAATGTAGCCAATGAGTTTGACTATGTGAGGCCCAAATGGTGCATCCTCTACAAGATTAATCTGAAATAGTGCCTTGGATATCTCAAATCATTCGTGTATAGTTCTCTCATGATAAAGACCACATATATATTGGAGCATCTATAAGCATCCATGTCTTCATGCGACTTCATGAGTTCATTAGACATGGATGAAAGCATTAAATATTGAATTTTGATCACATCACTCGTATGTTTATCTAGATAGAAGAATCCTCATCACTCACCATCTTAGAAATAAGATTAGGCACTGAGGATTCTAGCACGTAATATTTCTGTTCATGGAGCAACACTACCTGTAAGCATCTAAACCATTCTTGGAAGTTACTACCCATAATGAGATGGTCTTTCTCTAAAACTGATTATAGTGATATTTTGTTTGACTGACTTTTTTTAATTCTACAATATTAAAAAAAAGCATATTATTATTGCTTTTATTGATTACAAATTATGTGAGACATAATAATAATTTTAATTTTATTAAGTCTCCTACTATTTTATCAAGTCTCAATGACCCTCTCCATTGAACTTAGAATTTCTCGTCACCCAAGATGTTCTAATGATAAGGATCCATATACCCCTTCTTATAACCCAAGCTAGGGAACAATGAATTACTCTAAGGTGTTTAGGTAGGAAGGTATTTTCCAAATGCGGGCTTACAGCTCCTTTATTTGTTGAGTGGACTCCTCAATCCAGAAATCATAACTGGAATTTCCTCAACACTTGCCTCAAAATTACATCAAGTCTATCAAGGGATACTTCTCTTGATGTAAATTGGTTAATTCAACCCAAAACTTTTATAATAACTCCCTGATAAAAGTAAGTGTTCCAACAAGGGTTGGTAAAACACTTAGTTCTATGGTCTCATTTCTAATCAAGTAATGGAAGGATTAGTGACTTAATAATAACTTGAGGGATTTTGCTTTATTATATGTAAATTTTTTTGTTTTATCCTTTACACATTCTGTTAATATTGAGTGAATTTTACTTAAGTGATTAACCATATTTCAATAAAACATTTACACATGATCCATGCAACGTCCTAACTTTAATCAAGGTATGGACCATTTAAATTTTTAGTCCAAATCCTTAAATCGACCCAGGGCACGTGCCCACTCAACCTATTGTGGATCCTGAGTAGCTACTAAATTATTTAAATAGTTGCACAAGATTTATGTAAAATAATACATCACTCCCTAGCACAATGTTCGGGTTATAATAATTAAAAAGGATTATAAGGAATAAAAAGAAATTAAAAAAATTAAAAGAGATGAAAAAGGAATAAAGATAAATAATAAAATAAAAAACAGACATAAGAAGAGTAAAAATAATTAAAAAAGGGTTTATCCATTTTTTTATTATTTTTTTATTTTCTTTTCTCTTCCCTTTTATTTTATTTTATTCTTTTCCTTTTTCTTTCTTTCCTTTTTCTTTATTTTTTCTCCTTTCCTTATTTCTTTCCTTTCTCTTTTTTTTCTTTTCGTCTCTCCCCCTTAGTGTGTCTCCCCCTATAGCGCCCCCTTGCAGTGCCCCAACCTCCTCCTTCGTTCTCCCTTTAGAAGCCCGCTGCGACTTCGTCTCTTCTCTGTTTCCAATGCTGTAAGAAGTTCTATGAAGATCTCAGTAAGGCTAACCTCATTCACCAAGAATAATTGGATTTCATTCACTCTCCATCGCATAATCTTCTATGGAATGTTTTTACCTGAAATTGGTGTTTTTCTAAAATCACCTGATTTCTTCTGTTTTAGGTCAAATCAAAGGTTTTTGTGGGACGTGGGAGATACTAAGACTATGAGGTAGGGCTTCTATGATCTTTATTATCATTTTGTTGCGTTATTCAATTCACATTGTTGTGTTGCTTGTCAGTGCCTACCGGTGAATCTCAATTAAAGCCTATTAATTTAATTAAACTTCTTAGCCTTGATCCTTGCTACCTTTGCTTAATGTGAACCCTTCCTAGGATGTATCCATGTCATTGGAAACCCCTCCGGGTGTGCCGACATAATCATCCTATTTTTATCGTTATCCTTGATTCTTTTAATTATCAGCTATGTGTGTTTTTTGGGATACTTTAGGTTGAACTGTAAATTGAATAAAATTATTTAGGGTGAATTTTTTACCTAAATAATTTGGTTATGAGGTTTTTTATGTCTTGATTTTATTTAAATTTTGTTTCCTCTACTTATGCTGATAAATTCCATGTTATGTTTAACCTGAGTTGTGATGTTGGAATTGATTAGTTACCTAAATGGATCTAATTATGAATGTTTGCTCTGGGATGTGTGTGTGTGTGAGTGTGTGTGCGTGCCTCTCTTATTGTTTGCATGCAATCAGGTTAGTGAGAGAACGTTGGTTCCATATTAAGAACCCACAAATGGACTCACCATGCTTGATAGGTTAATACACGATGCATCGAGGAATCAATGTTTTAGGCTCTCTATGCATGGGATCCCCTGGGATTTTCATATACTATTGAGTGACACTAGTTCCCTAAGGGGAAATCGAGGACAGGCCTATTGGCAAGATGGATACGCCAAGCCTTGGTTTAGACTCGGTCCCTTATGTGTGATAATTGGTACAAACTCATGGTTACCACACCACAAGCGATACCTGGGATTCCGAAATGGATTTCCTTGGATGGGCATGGTGGAATTGGATAATTGATTGGATGTACCATAGTGATACCTTCAAGATGGGCTCAAACTCCACCTATGTACTTGTCAATTTTAATATAAATGCTTGAGATGATTTTATTGATGCATCATATATTTTTCCTTATGCTTGTGATCCTCTGTTGTGCTTTTAGTGTGCCTAGTTTTGATATATGTTTTAAACCCTAAGCCAATGCACAAGCTTGGGGGTATGCACTTTTCCTTCAATTGTCATGTTATATAGGCCTTGTTATATATATTCTGCTTTACCACGTATCTCATCTAGACTTCCAGCATAGGCCGAAGCAGGTGGTATGGGACGGGTGTTTGCTTGGGAACCCGGGCCACGTTACAGCTATTTTTATTATTTAATTTGTCTACTTATATTATACATCAGCACACTACTATTTGTTTACTGCACGAAATGGAAAGGTCTAGATACTTTGGGTGTCATCCTACTGAGATTATATCTCACACCCTACTCAGACGTCGTTTGGTATCTGAGTATAATTTATGTTTGCAAGTATGTATATAGGGAAGTGTTTCACTTATGATGCTTTATTACTTTATTATTTTGGATGGAGCTTTGGGGGTAGAGGACCAAGCCATGCTTGATATGTCATGTGGCAGTTTCTGTTTGGTCTTTTGAGTATTTATTAGCATGCAGTCTATGGTTGTACCCAGTACCCCAACACTTTTATTTATTTACATTTGGAATCATAAATTGACATCATCATGGTATCAGTTATGACATTTTAGCTTCTATATTTATTTTCTATTTTTTATGTTGGGTCATTTATTTGCTTATGTTGTTGTTTATTGCTTTTATTATTGTTTCCGCTACTTGATTGATTATATTATTACCTTCCTCTATTCTATACCTTTTTCTATGAGGGAATAGTCTCCCCACAGACTTACCCAAGGCCCTCATTTCTAGTTGACAGCCTCTGATGTTTGGGGAGATACGTTTGAGGTCTTGTGACCCACTGTCTCAGGGGGGGCATTTTCAGAGGCACTCAGGGCGAGACACTACAAAGTGGTATTAGAGGTTCTTTTTTTCTTTTGTATTACTATTTGGGTTATATAGGAGACTAAGATATAGGTATTTGGAACTTACCTTATGCTTGGATGTAGCTAACTCATGTACAGGGGAAACCCAAATTTCCTGGGTTGAGATCTCAGTTATTGATTATACCATTTATTTTTTATACAAATTCACCATTGGGTGATGAACTTGTTTTATGTTTTTATTGGTATTGATATTATTAAAATGATGATTTTGAATATTCTATCTAGATTACATGAGGGAAATGCATTTACATGCATCATATTAGTCATTATAGGGATTAAAATGACATGCATATTTTCATGTCATATCTACTTTCAGCATGCATATGCCTATTACATGTGAGTGATTTTGTGTTTAGTTGTAATATTTTGAGTATTTTTTTTGTTATAAATATAAATTGTGTATGTATCTTGGTGGTCCTTCTAATACCTCTTCTCGTTCTATCTAGACCTAGCTCTCGGAGCAGGTTGTCTGTTGTGTAAAACTCATAGGCAGGCCATGTACCTACCCTCTTTTTATTCTCTTTCCTTACCTGCTATTCCATGTTCTGGGAGGCCTTACACCTACCCTTTTCCTTACTAATACTTTAATTTTTTACCTCTTCTACAATATAATCTAGTCTAAGGTGTTCTTTTGGCAATTATAGAGCAATGAAACTGCAACCTCTTCGTGTCGTACGCTAGGAGAGTAGTGATGAGAACATTCTAGAGTTGGTGGGTCTGGAACCACCTGTAGTGATTCATGTAGAACCACCTGTAGTGACTCCTGTAGTGCCTCATGTAGAACCTCCTCATATTCCTTTAGGCATTGATGCCTGGTTTAGGGATAATCTTCTTAGGTTTATACAGTCAGTTCAGAGTGTTCCCAGGCATGCCCTAACTATGGCAGAGCTTACGCAGGAATTTCTATGGAAGTATCCTCCAACTTTCTCATGGAATGGAGGTATCAATGCTTCATAGTCATGGATAAAATCCATGAAATACATCTTCAATCATCTTGAGATGCTTTCAGAGTGAAGGGTCAAACTTGTTGTCTTTATGCTTTATGACTCTACCAAGCGTTGGTGGGATGTCATTCCTCTGGTAGAACAATCCCAAGACATGGTCTGGAAAGACTTATAGACAACTTTCTATGATCACTTCTTCCTGTAGACTCTGAGATCAGGTCATTTCAAGGAGTTATTTCATCTTCAATAGGGCTCTATGAAAGTGTTAGATTATTCTACTTATTTCACTAAGCTCTAACATTTTTCTCCATCTCTGACCAGTGACACATAGATGATTGTGAGATGCTTTAAAGATGGAATTGGATATGTAATTTGCTCACAATTAAACATCTTTCATTTGATAACCATTATAGAGATCATGAATCAGGACCTAATTACGGAACATAATCTTAGGGAAGCTGGTCCTGTGAGCCAGGGCGGTTCAGTTCCGAATTAGGGTGATGATTCTTTAGGCAGTAAGAAGTGCCTCTTTGAGGGTGCATGTGGGGGAAATTCTAGTCAGATGGCATGTACTAACATCACTATCGTATATCATCAGTGTGGAAGGAACGACCATAAGAAGCCTCAGTTCCCAAGAAACCCATTGGAGTGTCAAGATTGTGGCAAGATGGGACACTTTCAACGTTTCTATCATTATTTTACTTCAGAATCTAGTGGGAGAGAATTCATGTCATCACCTTTATCAGGTATAGGATCTATGGATCCACATCAAGTTGGGAGTTCATTTTCCATCAGCTAATCAGGACGAGGCAATGAAGGACATGGCTGAGGCAATCAAGTTCCAGAACTTCAGCATCAATAGAGTGGACCTGCTCGAGCTATTCATGCGGCATATCAGGGTTGAGAATCAGGCCATATGTATGCAGTGTAGCTAGTGTTGGTGGAGTAGATTCTAGGTCCATCTATAGTTAGAGGTAATATCCTTGTAGCCTCTACTTTAGTTTTTTCCCTCTTTGATACAGTTGTTTCACACTCTTTCTTATCTGCTACAATTTTTGAGAGTTTGGGTCTTTCCATAGATTACTTATGTGGTGTTTGTTGTACCCCTCTCTCTTGGATTTCAATGATCACAATCACTCTTATTTTGTTCTAACTTGTTTTCAAGTGTTTTTGTTGATAGGCAAAAGGTTGCCAAGGAGTTGGGCCAAGAAGGACTGAATGTAGACTCTCTGAGTCTACCGGCCAACCGGTGGATTCCCACCGGCCAGCCGGTGGTCTCTGGCAGTAGCAATGCTTACTGTCCAGAGCCACCGGTCAGCCGGTGTGAGCTCCCCGGCCAGCCGGTACTGTCACCAGCCAGCCGGTGGAACCTGGGCAAAGAGCTTGCTCTCTGTCTGCACACCGGCCAGCTGGTGAGACACCACCGGTCAGCCGGTGTGCCCAGTCAAACTAGCCGTTGGGCTTTGACCAGACTTGTACTTTTGACTCCCAACGGCTCCGAAGGCCTCTCCAACGGCTCCGAAGACCCCCAACGGCTATTTGAGTGTTCCTCTCCTATAAATAGAGGACTAGGAAGCCCCGTAAATAAAGAGAAGCCCACGGGAACATTTTTCAATCATTTAGCGAACCTCCGGCGCATTCCTTCAAGGATCCCCACCTGCTCCAACTCACTTCCACATCCAAGGAGCACCAACATAGAAGCTTGGGAGCGCCCTTCATCATCACCAATCAATCCTTTGGCGCCCAAGACTTCTCCTCTTTACGGTTTTTATTGTTTTATCTTTTTGAGCATTATTTTGAGTTTGTGCATACAAACCCTTCTTTCTCTCATCCTCTCTTTGTTTGGGTTTTCACACCACCTTCAAGGTGTGAAGAGGTTAGTCAAGCCTTCCCTGTAAAAGGCTTGAGTCATAGGTGAGCTAGCCTTCACCTGTAAGAAGGCTAGTGGGTTTCTTGCTACAACCAATAAAAAGCAAGTTGTAATAGGTTTCTAGGCTGCCTTGAAGTCTAGTGGGTTTCTTGCTACAACCATTAAAAAGCAATCTGTCGTATAAATCTCTCAACGGTTGAGTTGGGAGTGGAGACGTAGGCTTGGGATTTAGGCCGAACTCCGTTATCAATTTTGTGTCTTGCCTCTTTTATTTCCGCTGCGCTTTAACTTTTTCTTAAATTGTTAAACTTTTTTTTAAAAGGCAATTCACCCCCCCTCTTTCCATCACTCTCCGTCCCAACAATTGGTATCAGAGGGTAGTGTTTGTATAATACCTTAACCGGTTTCAAATTAAAGATCCATTGTGATGGCTTCATCTTCTTTCGCCCCCGAAGGTTATTCATTGGGTTGTGCTCCTTTTTTTTATGGAACTGACTATACCTATTGGAAAACCCGCATGTCTACTTTTCTTAGAAGTATAGGTTATCCTATTTATAGAATTGTCATGCATGGTTACTCTCTCTCTTCTCCCGATGAATCCAAATGGACTCAAGCCGATATTAAAAATTTCGAGCTTGATGGCAAAGCCATGAACGCTCTTCATTGCGGCCTTGATCGTAATGAATTCAATCGAGTTTCCACATGCACTTCATCTCATGAAATCTGGAAACTTTTGGAGGTTACCCATGAGGGGACCAACAAAGTTAAGGATACTCGATTGGATATGTACCGTCAAGATTTTGAGTCTTTTACCATGCATCCATCTGAAAATATTACTGAAATGTTTACTCGTTTTACTGACGTTTGCAATGGAATAAAATATCTTGGAGATGATGTTTCTGCAGAAATGATGGTCAAGAAGATCCTTTGGATCTTACCAAGTTCATGGGCACCGAAAGTCACGGCAATTCAAGAAGCAAAAGATGTCAAGAAAATGCTAGTCGAAGAGCTCATCGGATCCCTCATGACCTACGAGATCACCATGAGGAGGCAAGCTGAAAAGGAAGGAAATCTCATCAAAACTCCAAAGAACATCACCTTCAAAGTTCAAAAAGAAGAAAGCTCCTCCTCCTCATCTTCTTCCTCTTCAAGCGGCGATTCAGAAATCGAGAACCTTGCCCGCAAGATGCACAAATTCATGAAGAAGAACAAAAAGAAGAAATCTCGCAAGGCTCGAAAGGAAGAACTCGATGAAAAATCCGAGCTTGAGGTAATATGCTATGGGTGCGGCAAGAAAGGCCATTATAAGCCCGATTGCCCACTCCACAAGACAAGGGCCAAGAAAAAGGAAAAGAAAAAGGCTTTCAAGGCCACTTGGATTGATAGCTCCTCATCCTCCTCCTCCTCAAAAGACAACGGTAAAAAATGTCTAATGACATTTCATGAGGTAACCTCTTCCGACTCCTCTTCCTCTTGTTCTTCCAATTCTTTCAATCATTTATCTTACGAGGATCTCCAACATGCAAGAGATCAATTGGAGGAAGGTTTTCACGAACTTTCTTCCAAATTTTTTGCTTTAAAAAAGAAATTCAAAATTCTTTCTTCCGAAAAGGATCAACTTCTCAAAGAGAAGGAAGACTTGTCCCTCAATATCCAAAACCTTCCCGATGTTGATTCTATGGAATCAACAATCGAGGATTTAAGGAAATCCCTAGCTAAGTTCACCGAAGGTGAACATAACCTTTCAAAGCTCCTTGGTTCCCAATGCATATCTAGAACCACCCAAGGGCTTGGCTATTCCAATCAAGCTTCCTCTTCCCATGCTCTTACTATTTTTGTAAGGGGGAGCTCCCAATATAAATTTTGCAACTATTTCAAAAAGATCGGGCACTTAATTTACGAGTGCGACTGCAAAAATGCCCGGTATGGAAGGCCCAAAACCATTTCCTTTAACGATGAATTTCATAGGAGAAGACCCGTCACAAGACAAGTTTGGATTGAAAAATCCCTTTTAGCGAGTCTCTCCGGACCAAAATTTGTCTCGGTTCTAAAATCCTCTCCCCGGTGATTTGTTGTTTTTATTTAGGGGGAGTTAGGATCGTTTAAGCCTTTTTGCGTTTTTCTTTCAAAATTTTTCTTTCAAAACTTTTAATTCAAAACTTTCAATTCAAAACTTTCAATTCAAAACTTTCAATTTAAAACTTTCAATTCAAATTTCAAAAATTTCAATTGGTATAAAATCTCTATCTTGTTTTTCAATCCTATCCTTCAATCAAATTTTATGCCCCGTGCTATTTTGATAATCACAAAGGGGGATATTTCCTTGGTTGATTGGGGGAGAAATATTTCTCTCAAGCTTTGCTTTACTTTTCAATTTATCCTTTAAAGCATGCCTTTCATTTCAGTCTTTTACATTTCTTGTTTTGGTGATTGTGATCATCAAAATAGGGGGAGATTGTTGTACCCCTCTCTCTTGGATTTCAATGATCACAATCACTCTTATTTTGTTCTAACTTGTTTTCAAGTGTTTTTGTTGATAGGCAAAAGGTTGCCAAGGAGTTGGGCCAAGAAGGACTGAATGTAGACTCTCTGAGTCTACCGGCCAACCGTTGGATTCCCACCGGCCAGCCGGTGGTCTCTGGCAGTAGCAATGCTTACTGTCCAGAGCCACCGGTCAGCTGGTGTGAGCTCCCCGGCCAGCCGGTACTGTCACCAGCCAGCCGGTGTCTGACCACCGGCCAGCCGGTGGAACCTGGGCAAAGAGCTTGCTCTCTGTCTGCGCACCGGCTAGCCGGTGGCTCAGGACCGGCCAGCCGGTGGACTATCGGCCAGCTGGTGAGACACCACCGGCCAGCCGGTGTGCCCAGTCAAACTAGTCGTTGGGCTTTGACCAGACTTGTACTTTTGACTCCCAATGGCTCCGAAGGCCTCTCCAACGGCTCCAAAGACCCCCAACGGCCATTTGAGTGTTCCTCTCCTATAAATAGAGGACTAAGAAGCCCCGGAAATAAAGAGAATCCCACGGGAATATTTTTCAATCATTTAGCGAACCTCCGGCGCATTCCTTCAAGGATCCCCACCTGCTCTAACTCACTTCCACATCCAAGGAGCACCACCATAGAAGCTTGGGAGTGCCCTTCATCATCACCAATCAATCCTTTGGCGCCCAAGACTTCTCCTCTTTACGGTTTTTATTGTTTTATCTTTTTGAGCATTATTTTGAGTTTGTGCATACAAACCCTTCTTTCTCCCATCCTCTCTTTGTTTGGGTTTTCACACCACCTTCAAGGTGTGAAGAGGTTAGTCAAGCCTTCCCTGTAAAAGGCTTGAGTCATAGGTGAGCTAGCCTTCACCTGTAAGAAGGCTAGTGGGTTTCTTGCTACAACCAATAAAAAGCAAGCTGTAATAGGTTTCTAGGCTGCCTTGAAGTCTAGTGGGTTTCTTGCTACAACCATTAAAAAGAAAGTTGTCGTATAAATCTCTCAACGGTTGAGTTGGGAGCGGAGACGTAGGCTTGGGATTTAGGCCGAACTCCGTTATCAATTTTGTGTCTTGCCTCTTTTATTTCCGCTGCGCTTAGGCTTGGGATTTAGGCCGAACTCCGTTATCAATTTTGTGTCTTGCCTCTTTTATTTCCGCTGTGCTTTAACTTTTTCTTAAATTGTTAAACTTTTTTTTAAAAGGAAATTCACCCCCCCTCTTGCCATCACTCTCCGTCCCAATAGTGTTATGCCTCTCTACACTCATTTAGGGGTTAGAAAAGAGGGAATATGCCAGTTCCAAGAGTTCCCCTTGAGATGGTTGGGTACCATTTCTTTTGGAATTTCTTCTTCCTAAAGATGACCAACTTTGATGTGATTATCAGTGTGGACTGTCTCACCCTTTATCATGCCCAAGTGGATTACTATCTTTGTCGAGTGTCTTTTACTACACCTGAGTGTATCATGTATATACACAAGAGAGAATGAGATATCCAGGTAGATCGAGCTAGACCTAAGCATTCTGGTCTGGGTAGGGTGACAGCTTAGTTAGAAAGTTTCTTTATGAGTGATCAGGAACTATAGTCAGTGGAGTTTCCCCCCGTTGTGGATCGTTTCAGATACGTATTCCCTAAAGATTTCTCTGGATTACCTCCTGTGATGGACGATGAGTTCACTATCGAGCTAGTGTCAAGTGTAGGACCAGTGTACATTCCTCCTTATAGGATGACACCAATAGAGCTACACAAACTCAATAAGTATCTTGAAGATCTTGAGGCAAAGGGTTTCATCAGACCTAGAATATTTCCATGGGGTTCACCAGTCCTTTTTGCTAAGAAGGCAGATGATACCCTCCGATTGTTCATGGATTACCTTCGACTCAACCATCTTATGGTAAAGAATTGATATTTTTTTCCTCGTATAGATGAACTCTTCAACCATCTATGAGGAGAAATTGTTTTCTCAAAGATCAATATGAGGTCAGGATATAATCAAGTGTGTGTGTGAACATCAGATATACCAAATACCGCATTTTGGAGTAGGTATGGATTGTATAAGTTTTTTGTTATTTCATTCGGTCTGACGAATGTGGCAACAGTTTTCATGGATTTGATGAATTGGTTTTTTCCACTCGTACCTTGATTTTTTTTTGGTAGTATTCATAGATGACATCTTGGTGTATTCACACTCCAGACACAACCATGCAACCCATCTTGATATCATGTTTAGTACATTGAGAGAGAACCAAATATATGTGATGCTCAGTAAATGCCACTTTTATATTAATAAGGTTAACTTCTTGGGTTATATCATATCTGAGGCAGACATATCAGTTGACCTGGAAAAAGTGAGCACAGTAGTTTCCTAGGAGAATCCCAAGAATGTGTTTGACACACACAGCTTCTTAGGGATGGTTGGATATTATAGATGTTTCATCTAGGATTTCTCCCACTTATAATTTCCTCTTATAGACCTAACTAAGAAGGGTGAGTAATTCATATGGTCAGAAGTTTATGAGAAATATTTTCAGGAGTTAAAGGGAAAACTCGTGATAGCTCCAATCTTGATTCTTCCTGATCTAGGAAGAAGTTATACTATTTACTATGATGCTTCAAGAGTCGGACTGGGTGTAGTTCTGATGTAGGGTGATCGATTCGTGGCTTATGGATCTCACCAGCTAAGGCATCATGAGCAGAACTATCCTACACAAGATCTCAAATTGGTAGTTTTGGTTCATGATCTATGCTTTTGGAGACACTGCTTTTTGGGGGAAAGGTTTTTCATTTACACAGATCATAAAATCTTGAAATATATCTCCACACAGCAAAACTTAAATTTGAGGCAGCGCAGGTGGGTCGAATACCTACAGTTGTTCGACTTTGAGCTTACTTATACCCCTACCATGGGTAATGTTATGGTTGATGATTTGAGTCAAAATACATAGACACAAGCCATCCAGGTATCCAGTAGTGAGTGGAAGATGATGGGTTTGTTTTTTGAGATGCATCTAAAGGTTAAGGAACAGTGCAGACAACCAGTTATAGCAGCTCTTGTAGTGACGTCCTCTCTTTTGGAGTGAGTCTGCATGCGACAGTTATCTGATCTAGAGGGGATAATTTTGAGGGAAATCATTACAAGAGATAACTCATCCCCTAGTTAGGTTGTTGACAACGGTGAAACTTTTCTCTACCATGGTCATGTATGGGTCCATTCTGATATTCGGGAAGAGCAGATGAGGGAATCTCATGCCTCTATTTGGGTAGTTCATCCTAGACTTACCAAGATTCATAGAGATATGCATCATTAGTACTGGTGTCCAGGTATGAAGAAGTAAATATTAGGTTTCATTACCTTGTGCTCCACCTGTTAGCAGGGGAAGGAAGAGCAACAATGACCTACTAGGATCATATAGCCTTTTTCCATTCCTAAGTGGAAATGGAACGACATCACCATGGATTTCATTATAGGATCTCCTCGAGGTAGTGATGTAGTATGGGTGATCATTGATAGGTTAACCAAATTCACACACTTCCTACTTATCTAGGAAACCTTATCTATTTATAAGTTGGGGAGGATTTATATTCAAGAGATGGTTCGACTTCAAAGTGTTCCATGTTCTATCATGTTGGACTGAGACACTTGTTTCGTATCACGGTTCTGTAAAGGGTTGTAAAAGTCACTAGGTTTATAGGTACTTTTGAGCACTGCATATCACCCCCAGACTGATGGGAAGTTCTAGTGGACCATTCAGGTGTTAGAGGATATGTTTCAGGCCTGTATCCTTGATTTTAGTAGATCTTGGGAGAAACATATTCCTCTAGTTGAGTTTGCCTATAATAATATCTTTCATGCCACAATTCAAATGGCTCCATATTAGGCCCTTTATAAAAGACCATGTCGTTCACCTATATGATGCTCAAAGTAGGTGAGGCGGCTCTTCTGGATCCTCAACTCGTTTAGGAGACTTATGAGCAAGTCCAGCTGATTCAGAAGTGTATGGATACAGCTTAGTCCAGATATAAGTCTTATACCGATCGTCATCATAGACCGTTGGAGTTTGAGTTGGGACATCATTTCTTTCTTCATGTTTCACTAAGGTTGGGTCACAGATGAATTAGGAGACAAGGGAATTTATTGTCGGGATATGTCGGGTCGTTCGAGATAGTGGAGAGAGTTGGGCTGGTAGCCTGTCGTTTGATGTTACCTCATAGGTATCGCACTATGCATGATGTCTTCCATATATCTCAACTTCAACATTATCATTTAGACCTATCTCATTTGTTTGACCCTGACGACATCGAGCTTGAGGTAGATGCATCCTTCGAGGAGCATTCGATTTGTATCGTCGACTGTATCATGAAGGTTCTCTGAGGCAAGCCAGTTCCTCTGGTCTAGGTGTTATGGAAATACAGACGCGTTCAGGATGAGACATGGGAACGGGAGACTGATGTACATGCTCAATGGTCAGAACTTTTCTCAGACGACATTCCACTACTCTCGGAAGGGCAACCTGGGGATGAGTTGTCATAAGGTGGGAAGGTTGTAACGTCCTAGCTTTAATCAAGGTATAGACCATTTAAATTTTTAGTCCAAGTCCTTAAAGTGACCCGGGATATATGCTCACGCATCCTGTTGCGGATCCTGAGCAGCTATTAAATTATTTAAATAGTTACATGAGATTTATATAAAATAATACATCGCGCCCTAGCGCAATTTTTAGGTTATAATAATTAAAAGGGATTAAAAAAATAAAAATAAATTTAAATAAATTGAAAGAGATGAAAAAGGAATGAAGATAAATAATAAAATAAAAAGTGGGCATGAGAAGAGTAAAAATAATTAAAAATGGCTTTAGCCATTTTTATTAAAAAAATAATTTTCTCTTTTCTTCCCTTTTGTTTTATTTTTTTTATTATTTTTCTTTTTCTTTATTTTATTTTTCTTTTTTTTTCTCTTTTATTTATTTATTTCCTTTCTCTTTTTTTTATTTTCTCCTCTCCCCCTTGGTGTGTCGCCCCCTATAGTGCCCCCCTTGTAGCGCCCCAGTCTCCTCCTCTACTCTCCCTTTGGAAGCCCACTACGACTTTGTCTCTTCTTCATTTATAACGTATCCAGATGCAATGTGAAGATATTGGTAAGGCTAACCTCTTACACCAATAAATCGTTGTATTTCATCCATTCTTCTTCGCGCAATCTTCCACGGAAGGTTTTTACTCAAAATTGGAGTTTTTCTAAAATCACTTGATTTCTTCCATTTTAGGTCAAATCAAAGGTTTTTGTGGGATATGAGAGATAATACAACTATGGGGTATGGATTCTATGATCTTTCCCATCATTTTATTACATTATTCAATTTTCACTGTTGTGCTGCACGTCGGTGCCTACCAGCGAATCTCAATTAAAGCCTATTAATTTAATTAAACTGGTTAGCCTTGATCCTTGCTACCTTTTCTTAATGTGAACCCTACCTAGGTTGTATCCATATCATTGGACAACCCTTCGTGTGTGCCGACATAATTGACCTATTTTTACCATTAACTTTGATTCTTTAAATTATCATCTACGTGTGTTTTTATTATACTTTAGGTTAAAGTTTAAATTGAATAAAATTATTTAGGGTGAATTGTTTGCCTAAATAATTTTCTTATAAGGTTTTTTGTGCCTTGATTTTATTTAAATGTTTTTTCCTCTACTTATGCTAATAAATGTTGTGTTTTTAACCTTAATTGTGATGTTGAAATTGATTGGTTACCTAAAATGTTGCAATTATGAATGTTTGATATGAGATAGATGTGTGTGTGTGTGAATCTCTTGTTGTTTCCAGGTAATCGGGCTGGTGAGAGAACGTGGGTTCTATATTAAGAACCCATAAATGGACTTGCCTTGCTTGATAGGTTACAACACGATGCGTTAGGGAAGTGATGTTTTAGGCTCACCGGGCATGGGCTCCCCCGAGCTTTTCATATACTATTGAGCGACACTGGTTCCCTAAGGGGAAACCAAGGACGGGACCATTAGTAAGATGGCTACTCCAAGCCTCGGTTGAGACTCAATCCCTTATGTGTGATACTTGGTACGGACTCATGGTTACCACTCCACAAGCGATGCCTGGGATTCTGAAATGGATCACCTTGGATGGGTTTGGTGGCATTGGATAATTTATTAGATGTACCATAGTGATGCCTTTGGGATGGGATGAGACTCCACCTCTGTAATTATCAATTTTAATATAAATGCTTGAGATGCTTTTATTGACGCAGCGTATATTTTTCCTTATGCTTGTGATCTTCTCATGTGTCTTCAGTGTGCCGAGTTTTGACATGTAGTTTAAACCCTAATCCAAAGCACAAGCTTGGGGGTATGCACTTTTCCTTTAGTTTTCATGTTACGTAGGCCTTTCTATATATATTCTTCTTTACCGGATATCTCATTCAGACTTCCGGAATAGGCTGAAATAGGTGGTATAGGACGGTGTCTGCATGGGAACATGGGTCACGTTATAGTTATTTTTATTATTTAAGTTGCTTGCTTCTATTATACATCGATGCACTACTATTTGTTTAGTGCTTGAAATGGAAAGGTCTAGATACCTTGGGTGTTAGCCTACTGTGATTATATCTCACACCCTGCT
This sequence comes from Viscum album, assembly GCA_963277665.1. Classification (NCBI taxonomy): domain Eukaryota; kingdom Viridiplantae; phylum Streptophyta; class Magnoliopsida; order Santalales; family Viscaceae; genus Viscum; species Viscum album. The sequence goes on along the minus strand of OY728153.1, from coordinate 1,952,664,738 downwards.
TTGTAAGAACCCAGATCTTCATTTTAGATATGGATCTTTATTTCGGGTTATTTTTTAGGAAAAAGGGAGAAATGAGAAATTTTCTAAGTACACGTTGTGTACCCGATTATCACGCGCATCCATGTACTGGTTGTGTAACGGCCGAGTACATGGCCATGTGGGTGACTAGGCAGACTACCTAAAGTGGGGGCCGGTTGATGCTAGTACACAGTGTGTACATTAAATGAACACACCATGTGCATTTCTTTTTATTCGATGAGTCGGATCAGGGTCTCTTCTCATCTCCAGAAAACACTTCTTCTTCATGTGTTTCATACAGGAGAGCAATATACGGTCGAAGAACTTTGAGCTCATCCTGGTTCTCCATCTGAACTCCGATTGATATGACGTTGGGTGCATTGGATTCCCACCGGTAAGTTCTCTCTTTCCCTAGAGCCTCTCTTCCTGATTTCTATTCTCTCATGAGTTATCGAGGGTTGATCGTTTTTACCCTTTTCATAGATCTACATCATTCTAGTCCAATTCAAGGTCTGATGTTCAAGAGTTTTCATCATACAACATGAAGGTAGTTGGTTTGTGCCTTTATTTGATCGTCTTTGGATTATATATGCTTAAAGTTCTGAATACCCATGTTTAGGGTATTGCGTTTTTTGGAATTTAACCCTATTTAACACCTTCTATGGTTTGTTTGATTGAGAAAGGGTTATTTCTTATGTATAAGGTTTTATACCTTGATTATGGGTGTGTTTCCCATGTTTGATTGATTATGGTCGTTTGGTCAAGAATTCCTGTTAGGATTACTTTGTTTTACATGCCTCATGTTGTTAGGATGGAGTTACTATTTATTTGAGATGCATGTGATTCACATTGTGAATGCAGGACCAAGGATAATTGACTGTGAGAGCTTCCCAAGGTAGGGTCTTTTATGTATGAATTGTTGTTATGTTGACCCAGAGGTATTGACTGTGAGAGTTGTCGGGTGGTCTTTGACTAGAGGGGTTAGGCCGTGAGAGCTACCTAGAGGGTGGTTATTAAATGAATGTTTGACCGTAGGGAATTGACTGTGAGAGCTGTTAGGGGTCATTATAATTTATTATTACTATGCAAACCAAGGGGGTATTGACTGTGAGAGCTACCCAGGTGGTTGTTTGTAAATAATTAGTGTTATGTGGGACCAAAGGGGTTAGACTGTGTGAGATTTCCCATAGGGTCATTATTTATTGAATTGATGATATGTATAACTAGAGGGGTTAGACTGTGAGAACTTTCTCAGAGGGTTGCTTTTAAATAATTGAATGATCATGAGGGGTCTTCCAAGCCAAAGTACAAGCTTGGACTCGGTCTTACTTGTTTGTTTAAATGGTCTTCTGAGATGTATGTTGTTACTATTACACAGGGGATACAGAACTTAGGCTAGATCCTGATATTTCATTATTCAACGGTTTGAATAATTAACGAATGTAAATGAATGTAATTGAAAACTATAGGATTGTTTACTTTTGATTACTTCCTATTTTATTGCTTTATTTTTGTGTATTACCTGATAAATATATTCACTGATAGTTAGGTATAGATCTTTTGGTGGTTGCCTAATGGGATTCGTCCCACACCCTATTTGGGTCATGCTTTTGAACCCAAACAGATTATATAGTTGTAGGTATAGATAAGGGCAAGTGCCCTTCTTCATCAGGTACTTGATTGTTATTGGAGTTGGAGAGCATGGGACCAAGCTGAGGCTTGAGATACTATTGGAGTTTACTTACTTTTTAGTACTTTGGTTTCTATATCATATTTCCAGCATTGTAACTTTTCTGGCTGTTTTCTTAGACACATGTGACATGTATCATATATATGCTCCAATTGTTTTATTACTATCAGTCTTCTGCTATTTACTTCTGTTATATGTATTACTACTTCTGCTATTATTTACTGTTTTCTTTCCACTATGTTTACTCTGCCAATGAGGGCATAGTTTCCAAACTACCACACTCAAGGCTCTCACTGCTAGTCAGCATCCTCTGGCATTAGGGGAAATGCGCTTGAGGTCATGTGACCAACCGGGTACGGGGCAACTTTGGGTGGCACCTAGATCTGGGATGTTACAAAGTGGTATCAAGGGAGTTTCTTTCATGCTTTGTCTTACTACTTGGAGCCTATAGATACGAATAGGAAGGAATAGGTAGTTGGTAATAAGATGTGCTTGTGAGTAGCTAACTTGTGTATAGGGAAAATCCAAGTTACCTCGAATATTGCAATTTTTTTGGTTTTGAAATTGTTACAGTTGATTTGATTTCACTGTTGGGTAACAGACTTATTTTGTGTTGTTACTATTGATATCATTGTGGTTCTATTTTTTTTGTAACCCAATGAGATGAGGGTATTTCATCTCATTAATCATATAGTCACTTGCTAGAGATCATATGTCATGCATTCTTATCATGCCATTTAGGGTGCATCACTGATTGCATGATGTTGTGATAGATGTTGTGCTAGATATACATGTTGTTGTGATAGATTCCATGATAAAATACTTTCTATTTTGATAGGGTATTAGAATATATAAAGTTTCATTTGGATGGATGCCAAACTTTGGTCCTTTAGGTGTTATGGGTCCTCTTGGAACGAAATCTGGTGGATCATGTTTGATCTTTAATCGAAAATTGTCAAGTTTAATGTGAATAAGGATGTCAAACTTTGATTCACGGGGAGTATGGGCTCTCACGGGTCAAAATTTGTCATGCCTTGGACAAAATTTTAAGTTTTTAAGGGTTTTGGATAAGTTTTGGAGGCTTACTACCCAGAAACCTAGACAACACAACATGTGATGTTATGAACACACGCCATGGGTTCTTCTGTTCTGGAAGAAACAACTTTTCTTAAGCACGCTCTGTGTACCGTATGTACATGCCATGTAGTCTTTAACAATGTGATTGACTGTATGAGAAGAGACATGGGGTTGATAAATGTTTGGTAGAACACGTTGCGTACTATAAGTACACACCGTGCTGAAGAGACCATGTATCCGGCTATGTGACTAATGACACAGGTGGATGAAATTCAGATGGTACACGTTGTGTCTAGATTGTACACGTTGTGTGGTGATTGACCATGTATCTGACGACATGGGTGGATGAAACTTGGGTTATACACACCGTGTCCCATTTTTTCACGTCATGTAGTGTCGACCGTCACTATTGGATTACGGGTTATTTGCAATGGGCTATTTGTGACGGGTTCCCGTCGTAAAATATCTTTTACGATGGGGTCCCTTCGCAAATAGTTCATTGCAGAAAACATCATCATAATTAGTATTTTTTGCGATGGGCCCGTCGCAAAAAATACTATGTGTGATGGGAAATTGTCCCGTCGCAAATAGATCTCTGATTATTTACATTATATATATAAAAACTTGTTACGACGGACTCTTTGTAAATACTTTTCACGACGGGCTCGTTTTCCCATCACAAATAGTTCTCTGTTTATATATGTTATATATACCTAAACCTTTTGTGACGGGTCTATCGCAAAAACGTATTTGCGATGGGTTCTTTTACCGTCGCAAATACCTTTTTAAAAAATATATATATAAACTATTTGCGACGGGGTCCCGTCACAAAAGGCCCCATTGCAAATACTAAATAAAATAAAAAAAATTAATGAAATTTTGATTAATGAAAAAATAATATTAATATTATTAAAATAATAAAAAAATAAAAAATATTAAAATTCTCAATATTCACTAAAAAATATAAAAATATAATAAAATATTATTATTATTATTATTAGTAAAATAAACAAACATTAAAAAATATAATACTAATAATAAATAATAAAATAATAAAATAGTAAAAATAGTAAAAAAAATAAAAAAAAAAATATGCAACATTCACACCAATATAAAAGACAAAAACTGTAAATAGTTCATATTACAACAAATTTTGAATTCAAATGTTTTTAACATAACAAAAAAAATCACTGGGGGGATAGTCTTCTGGAGGAGCTGGAGGAGCTGGAGGAGCTGGAGGAGATGGTGGAGGAAACTTTATCCCTAAACTATGTGTCAGACGACACATGTACTACATCTTCTCGTGTTGTTGTTGTTGCCATCGACACATCTCCTCCTCATGCTGCTTCTCCTACTACTACTGCCATCGACGCATATTCTCCTTGTACTGCTGCTACTGTTGCTGCTGTTGTTGACGCATCTCTTCGTGTTGCTTCTGCAAACTCTTTTTAAGCTCAGTCTGAGCTCGCAACTACTCCTGATACTATGATCTAGAAGATGATGTCTCTCCATGATCTCCTCTTGAGCTAGACGTCGACATCGCAGCAGTACCATAATAATTCTCATGAGTCAAATGAGAGTCGATACTAACTACTCAGCCCTTCTTGAAGGCATACTGGGTCGCCTACATCCATGTCGCCCCGTTGAAATAGTGGGCACTAGTCTGGTCAGCCGATACCAACTAATTATTCCTAATTATTACTAATTATTACTAATTATTCTTAATTATTCCTAATTATTGCTAATTATTACTAATTATTGCTAATTATTCCTAATTATTCCTAATTATTCCTAATTATTCCTAATTATTCCTAATTATTCCTATTATTTCTATTCATTACTATGTATTGTATTTATTGTTATTTATTGCTATTTATTGCTATTTATTGCTATTTATTGCTATTTATTGCTATGTATTGCTATTTATTGCTATTTATTGCTATTTATTGCTATTTATTGCTATTTATTGCTATTTATTGCTATTTATTGCTATTTATTGCTATTTATTGCTATTTATTGCTATTTATTGCTATTTATTACTATTTATTACTATTTATTACTATTTATTACTAATTATTACTTCTTATTACTACTTATTACTATTTATTACTATTTATTACTATTTATTACTATTTATTACTAATTCTTACTAATTATTGCTAATTAATACTAATTATTGCTAATTATTACTAATTATTGCTAATTATTACTAATTATTGCTAATTATTACTAATTATTACTAATTATTACTAATTATTACTAATTATTACTAATTATTCCTAATTTTTACTAATTATTACTATTTATTACTAATTATTACCATTTATTACTAATTAATACTATTTATTACTAATTATTAGTATTTATTATTAATTATTACCATTTATTAATAATTATTAGTATTTATTAATAATTGTAAATATTTTTTACTATTTTTTTCCTAATTATTACTATTTTTTCCTAATTATTACTAATTAGCATTAATTACTATTAATTACTGCAAATTACAGCTACTAATTACTAATTACTGTTAATTATTTATATACATTACTAATTATTGTTAATAATTATTAATTATTACTAATTACTAAGAATTAATACTAATAATTTCAATTTATTATTACAAATAAATATTGATGAAAAAACAATTTAAATCTAATTTAATTACAACTAATCAACAATAATTAAAATTAATATAAAAAAATGAAATAAATACTAAATTAAATAAAACATAAATACCTTTAAACTTGATCTCTTATAATTGTAGACGGCTTCACAACTTCTTCGTAAAAAAAACTAACTTTGAAAATTTTTCATTCTAAAATTAGAGTTTAGAGAGATAGAGAAAGTAGGAATTGAGGGGAAGGAAGGAAAAACGGATGGGGGTTATATATAGGTTAGATTAGTTGCAACAGAAATATTTTTGATGGGACCTATCACAAATACCTTCGGCCGCATTAATTATTGTCGGGGGTTAAAAGAGTATTTGCAACGGGACCCGTCGCAAATAGTGACCGGTCGACACGCTATCTGCGACGGGACAACATCCAGTCGCAAATAGTATTTACTGCCGCCGTGTATTTGCGACGGGACCCGTCGCAAATAATATTTACCGTTGTCGTGTATTTGCGACAAGACTCATTGCAAATAGTATTTATTGTCTCCCGATATTTGCGATGGGAGGTGCCTCCCCGTCGCAAATACCCTTCTGTGCGGTTTGGCGTGCAAACCGCGTGTATCTTTTTGCGACGGGTTGATTCTCCCATCGTAAATAACCTCTTCGAAGGACTATTTGTGACGGGAAAAAATCTCGTCGCAAAAATCAGTTTTTTCCGTAGTGCGTGTATTCAGCCATGTGATTAACGACACTGGTAGATGAAACTTAACTAGTACACCCCGTGTCTAGGGTGAACACGTTGTGTAGTGTTACCCAGGAGAGAACTGTGTAGTTCAAGCCGTGTTGAAGAACTTGGGCAGGAGGGAAAATTCAAGCACACGCCATGTCTCATGAGAAACACGTCGTGTTTAAGGGTGTTACATGACTAGAATTGGCAGAGGTACACACCATGTTAAAAGTTTAAGGGAACATGTCGTGTGGAGTTTATACACGCCGTGTAACTCTATTTTTTAAAATTTGAATGCTTTCCTTCTCATGTTCTGTTCTTGCACTTCTAAGTTGCAGTCCTTGATAATCTTGAACTGAGGTGTGCACTTGACCTTGCAGAGTCATGCCACCAAGACGTCCTCCGGTTATACGCCAGGTATAGGGTGATGATCAGACACTGAAAATGGTAGATCAGGGACTACCATCAGATCCCCCTGTCGTGTCTGTCTTGGCACCAGCTGTTATACCGGACGCAGGTGCTGATGCACAGTTTTGTGAAGGATTTTTGAAGATGTTGCAGACTTTTCAGGGAGCACTGCATCCTGCCCCGTCTATGGTAGAGCTGACGTGGGTGTTCCAACAATAGTATCCTCCCACTTTTTCAGGGGATGGAGGACCACAAGCTGCAGAGTCATGGTTGGAGGTCATGCTTGCTATCTTTGAGCATCTGGAGACACCTTCAGAGAGGAGGGTGAAGCTCACGACATACATGTTATGTGATTCCGCCAAGAGATGGTGGGATATTATCTCACAGGCGGGATGTCATCGGGATATGGATTGGGAAGAGTTTCAGAGGACCTTCTATGACTACTTCTATTCTGAGACGTTGAGGGCCAATCGATTCCAAGAGTTCATGCATTTGAAGCAGGGTTCTCTTTCTGTGATGGATTACTCTTCTTGTTTCATAGAGCTTCAACATTTTTGCTGGTTTTTCTCACCAACAGCGAGTGATAGGGGTTCTATTATGACTCCACATTCAAGAGCAGGACCACTAGTTTCTCATCAGTCAGGGAACTGGAGTTCTTCAGGCCGTTCAGGCTGAGAAGGTGGTCGTGGTCATGGTAGTCAGGATACAGGTTCTCGGTGATAACATGGTGGATCAGCTCAGGGTAGTCAGGTGGGGTCGCAAGGTCATGGTGCAAGCCAGACTTTTGCAGTGTAGTAGACCCAGCAGGAGCAGGATCCTGAACCCTCTACAGTTAGAGGTACGATTCTAGTTGCCTCATTTTTAGCTTCTACTCTTTTTGATACAGGGGCTTCCCATAGTTTCATATTTGTTGTTGTGGTAGAGATCATTGGTCTCTGTATCTTTACTTATGAGGATTTTATGATACTAGACACTCTGTTGGGAATTAGAATGACTAGTGTACGTCAGTGTAAGGAGTTCCCTCTTGAGGTTGGTGGGTGTCACTTCTTATGGGGCCTCTATGTCTTAGAGATGACAGGCTTCGATGTCATTCTCGGAATGGACTAGTTAGTCTCCTTTCAGGCCTTTGTTGACTGTTATCATTGTAGTGTGAGTTTCACGTCACCAGAGGGTAGGTCCTTTATACACAAGGGTGAATGGGATGTCTAGACGAGTAGAGCTAGACCCAAGTGTCATGGGTTAGGAGGAATTACAGCCCAGATTTCTAGTTTATATCTGGATGACCATGGGACTTCACATATAGACTTTTCTCCAGTGGTGGATCATTTCAGAGATGTCTTTCCAGATGAATTTTTAGATTTAACTCTAGAGAGAGAGGTATATTTCTCTATTGAGTTTGTGTCAGGAGTAGCACCAGTGTTCATTCCTCTTTATAGGATGGCTATACCATAGTTATAAGAGCTCAAGAAGTAGTTAGAGGAGTTGCAGGAAAAGGGTTTCATATTACCTAGTACTTCTCCTTGGGGTTTGTCTATCCTTTTTGCGAAGAAGACAAATGGTAACCTCAGACTTTGTGTGGATTATCGGAAGCTGAACCATTTGACGATCAAGAACTGATATCCCTTGTCGAGGATTGATGATCTCTTTGATCAGCTTCGAGGAGCCAAGGTGTTCTCGAATATTGACTTGAGATCTGGTTATCATAAGTTTCATGTTAGACCATCATATATACCTCTAATAGTCTTTCGGAGTAGGTATGGTCTATACGAGTATTTAGTTATGTCATTCGTTCTCATGAACACACCGACAGTTTTCATGGTACTGATGAACCGAGTGTTCCATCCTTACTTGTATTCTTTTGTGGTAGTTTTCATGGATGATATATTGGTGTACTCTCACACTCTACATGACCATACCACCCATCATGAGATCATATCGAGTACACTGAGAGATCATCATTTATATGCTAAGATCTCAAAATGCCACTTTTGGATGGACCAGATTCACTTCTTAGGTCATGTCATCTCAGAGATAGGAGTATTAGTAGACCCATAGAAAGTGATAGTATTAGTTTCCTAGGAGCAGCTGAAGAACTTATTTGAGGTATGGAGTTTTCTGAGGCTGGCTGGTTACTACATGCACTTTATTCAGGACTTTTCACACTTAGCAGTGCCACTTGCGGGCATGACTAAGAAGGGTGCAAAGTACTTGTGGATAGATTCCTGTGATTCCACCTTTCAGGAGCTGAAAGAGAGATTGACTTCAACACCGATACTGATTTTGCCAGATACGGGCAAGAGTTACACTATTTACTATGATGTGTCGGGTATCGGGATGGGAGCAGTGCTTATACAGGGGAATGAAGTCATTGTATACGGGTCTCGGCAGTTGAGGCCACATGAGAGGAATTACCTGACGCACGATCTCGAGTTGGTTGAAGTTGTGCATGCTTTGCACTGTTAGAGACATTATCTTTTGGGATAGAATTTTGTGGTATATACTAACCACAAAAACCTCAAGTATATCTTTACTCAGTGAGATCTGAATTTGAGACAGTGAAGGTGGGTTGAGTACCTTCAGTTCTTTGGCTTTGAGTTTGCCTACACTCCTGGGAAAGGAAATGTTGTAGCTGATGCGTTGAGTATGAGGACTCAGAAACAGGCAGTTCAGAAATCCAGAAGTGAGTAGCCACTTATGGCTCTATTCTATGAGATGCATTTGGAGGTGCATGACAGACAGGGGTAGACATTTCTTTCTTCTATAATTGTTACCTCTACTCTACTAGATCGAGTGATAATGAGGCTGCTATCAGATTCTGAAGGCCTAATCCTATGGGAGAGTGTGTCAGGTGAGTACCCTACTCCTAGATGGACCATAGGCGAGGAAGAGGTCTTGAATTTTCATGGGTGTGTATGGGCGTCAACAGACATACATGAGGAGTTGATGCGATATTTTCATTCCTCAGTTTGGGTAGTTCATCCTGACGTCATCAAGATGTATCGAGATTTACATTGTCAGTATTGGTGGCCAAGTATGAAGAAGGATGTTGATGGTTTTGATATAAGATGTTCCACCTATCAGCAGGTGAAGGTAAAACATCAGTGACCGACATGACTTTTACAGTAGTTACCCATTCTCAAGTGTAAATGGAATGATGTCATGATGGATTTCGTGACGGGTTTACCGAGTTTTCCTTGATGGAATGATGCGGTTTGGGTTGTTATCGACAGGCTCACGAAGGTTGCACACTTCCTTCTAATCAAGGAAACCTTCAATGTTGATGAACTTGGAAGGTTGTACATCCAAGATATTATACATCTACATGGGGTTCTACACTCTATCATTTCAAACAGGGACACCTGATTTACTTCTCATGTCTGGTAGGTACTACATAGGTCTTTGAGTACATAGGTACTTCTGATTACAGCTTACCATCCCCAAATATATGGCCAGTCTGAGCGCACGATTCAAGTTATGGAGGAAATTCTTTAAGCATGCGCCCTAGATTTTGGGGGCTCTTGGGAGAGACATATACCCCTGGTGGAGTTTGCCTACAATAACACTTTACAGGTAACGATTCAGATGGTACCTTATGAGGCTTTGTATGGTATGCCATGTCGATCACCCCTATGTTGGCTGGAGGTTGGAGAGGCAGCTATGTTGGGACCTCGTCTTGTCTAGGAGACCACTGAGTAGGTGGAGTTGATTCAGAAGAAGATGGCCACTACACAGTCTCGCCAGAAAATATTACGTTGATCGACAGAGATGACCTCTAGAGTTCGAGGCCATAGATCAGGTTTTCTTACATGTCACACCGAGGTTGGGATGTAGGAGGATTAAGAGACAGGGTAAGCTTTCACCGAGATACATCAGGCCGTTTGAGGTTTTGGAGAGAGTCAGACTGGTTGTCTATCAGTTGTAGTTACCTCAGAGGTATCGGTCTATGCATGATGTCTTTCATGTTTCTCAGCCACGACATTATTTTTCACACTCATCTCATATTTTTCAACCTGAGGAGGTTGAGTTGGAGGTGGATGCATCCTTCGAGGAGCACCCTATTCAGATTTTGGATCGCAACACGAAGGTTCTTCATGGTCGGTCTATTCCTTTGGTACGGGTGTTATGGCAGCACGGGCGAGTACATGATAAGACTTGGGAGAGGGAGGCCGACGTACGATCACAGTGGCTAGAGTTTTTTGAATTTTCTTCTTCGCCGCCATTAGAAGGGAAATCTGGGGATGAATTGCTTTAAGGGGAGAAGTTTATAAGAACTCAGATCTTCATTTCAGGTATAGATCTTTATTTTCGGGTTGTTTTTTAGGAAAAAGGAGAAATGAGAAATTTTATAAGTACATGCCGTGTAATCATGAGTATACGTCATGTACCCGGTTGTTGCGTGCAGTCGTGTACTGGTCGTGTAACAGTTGAATACATGGTTGTGTGTGTGACCTGGCAGACCACCTAAAGCGGGGGCCAGTTGAGGCTAGTACATGGAGTGTACATTAAATAAATATGTTGTGTACTTTTCTTTTTATTTGATGAGTCAGATCAGGGTCGCATCTCATCTCCATAAAACACTTCTTTTTCCCGTGTTTCATACAGGAGAGCGATGTGCGGCCGAAGAACTTTGAGCTCCTCCTGGTTCTCCGTCTGACCTCCGATTGAGACGCCGCTAGCTACGCTGGATTCCCACCGGTGAGTTCTATCTTTCCCTAGAGCCTATCTTCTTGATTTCCCCTCTCTCATGAGTTATTGATGGTTGATTTTTTTTACCCTTTTCGTAGATCTATGTCGTTCTAGGCCGATTCAAGGGTCGACGTTCAAGAGTATTCATCGTACAACATCAAGATAGGTGGTTTTTTCTTTTATTTGATTGTCTTTGTATTATATATGCTTAAAGTGTCGAATACCCATGTTTAGGGTATTGCGTGTTTTGGAATTTAACCCTGTTTAACACCTGTTATGGTTTGTTTGATTGAGAAAGGGTTATTGCTTATGCATAAGGTTTCATACCTTGATTATGGGTATGTTTCCCATGTTTGATTGATTATGGTCATTTGGTCTAGAATTTCTGTTAGGATTGCTTTATTTTCCATGCCTCGTGTTGTTAGGATGGAGTTACTATTTATTTTATATGCATGTGATTCACATTGTGAAAGAAGGACCAAGAGTAATTGACTATGAGAGCTTCCCAAGGTAGGGTCTTTTATGTATGAATTGTTGTTATATTGTCCTAGAGGTATTGATTGTGAGAGATGTCAGGTGGTCATTGACCAGAGGGGTTAGAACATGAGATCTACCCATAGGGTCATTATTAAATGAATGTTTGACCATAGGGCATTGATTGTGAGAGCTGTCATGGGTCATTATAATTTATTATTGCTATGCAGACCAAGGGGGTATTGACTATGAGAGCTACCCAAGTAGTCATTTGTAAATGATTAGTGCTATGTGGGACCAAAGGGGTTAGACTGTGTGAGCTTTCACAGAGGTTCATTATTTATTGAATCGATGATATGTATAACCATAGGGGTTAAACTGTGAGAACTTTCTCAGAGGGTTGATTTTGAATAATTGAATGATCGTGATAAGTTTTCCAAGCCAAAGCACAAGCTTGGAACTCGGTCTTACTTGTTTGTTTAGATGGTCTTCTGAGATGTATATTGTTGTTATTACACAGGGGATACAGATCTTAGGATAGATCCCGAGATTTCATTATTCAACGGTTTTAATAATTAACGAATGAAAATAAATGTAATTGAAAACTGTAGGATTGTTTACTTTTGAGTACTTCCTAGTTTATTGCTTCATTTCTGCATATTACCAGCTATATATATTCACTGACAGTTAGGCACAGATCTTTTGGTGGTTCCCTACTGGGATTCTTCTCACACCCTATTTGGGTCATACTTTTGGACTCAAACATATTATATGGTTATAGGTATAGATAAGGGCAAACACCCTTCTTCATCAAGTACTTGATTACTGTTGGAGTTAGAGAGCATGAGACCAAGATGAGGCTTGAGATGTTGTTGGAGTTTACTTACTTTTTAGTACTTTGGTTTTTGTATTGTATTTTTAACATTGTGACTTGTTTGGATACTTTCCTAGACACATGTGACATGCATCGTATATCTGCTCCAATTTTTTTATTACTACCAGTCTTCCGTTGTTTACTTTTGTTGTATGTATTACTACTTCCGCTATTGTTTACTATTTGTTTTCCACTTTGTTTACTCTGTCAATGAAGGAATATTTTTCCCACTATCACACTCAAGGCCCTCACTGCTAGTTGGCAGCCTCTGGAGTTAGGGGAAATGTGTTTGAGGCCATGTGACCAACAGGGTACGGGGCACCTTTGGGCGGCACCCAGGTCTGGGACATTACATGCTCAAGCATAGTTTGGTACCTAAGTAGACTTTATGTTTGCAGGTATGGATACTGGGAATCGTGCCACTTCCGATGCTTGATTTTTTTACTATTTAGGATGGAGCTTTGAGGGAAAATGACTGAGTCGTGCCTAAGATGTCATGTGGTAGTTTTTGTTTGGTCTTTTGAGTCTTTATTAGCATGTAGTCTATGGTTGTACCCCACACCCCATCACTTTTAGTTATTTACATTTGGCATCATACATTAACATCATCATGGTATTAGTTATGACATTTCAGCTTCCGCATTTACTATATATTTTCTATTGGTTCATTTATCTGTTTTTGTTGTTGTCTGTTTCTTTTCTTATTACTTCTTCTACTTGCTCAATTATATTATTACCTTCCTCCATGCTATACATTTTACTATGAGGGTGTAGTCTCCCCACAGACTTACCCAATACCCTTACTTCTAGTCAGCAGCCTTTGGCATTTGGGGAGATGCACTTGAGGTCTTGTGACCCACCGTCTTGGGGCCCGTTTTCAGAGGCACTCAGGGCAAGACACTACGATCCATTTATTTAAATTTCATCTCTACATATTATTACACTTATTTATGTGATCATGGACTTGCATCCATAAATAAATCATGCATAAGACAAAGATAAATAAATAAATGACTTCATCATGAGATTATTTAATGGTTGATTTATTGAGCATACAATAAATAAACCTATGACCCAAGGGGGAAAATCCTTATGTTGCTCTTGGCATGAGCTGCAACATTCCACATAGTCCACCTGTGTATCACCTAGGTTAGATTCACCTTGGTTTCTTCTTAAATCGCCTTCATGCATCTTAGGATGCTTCTTTTATTACATGTGTTTATAACTCGCACATAAGTGGGGAGAACCAAATGATTTGTTAAGGGAAATTGCATAAACCACTTTGTATTAATAAATTAATTAATTAATAAATTAAAACTCTTTATCTTAATTACCATATGAAGTCTCATGAAGATACCCATCATAAAGGCATTGAGGGAAAATAAATGACTTTACTAATAATTACAAATAATTACAAAGAATTAATTGAACATTTATTAATTCTTTGAAACTTTTATTACATAGCCAACCACATCTAATGCCAACAACGTAATTAGGTTTTAATGCTGCAATTAATTATTTTAATATAATTTAATTTTGACCTTTATTGAGAGACTACACGTGTGTACTAATGAGCTACATGTCACATTCCTCAATTGTCGTGTATCTAGAATAAATGTTTGGGGCTTTAGCGAGTACCTCGTCCGAATTACACAACGTGTACTAACGAGCTACATGTTGTGTTCTTCAATTATCATGTATTCAGAATAAATGCATGGGGCTTTAGTGTGTACCTCGGTTGGATTACATAGTGTGTACTGAAGAGCTAGATGCCATGTGGTCCACTTGTCATTTGTCTGCATAACTCGCCAATTGACTCAGTGTGTTCCCCAGTCATATTACACAATGTGTACTAACGAGCTACACACCATGTGGTCCACTTGTTGTGTGTCCACGTAACTCATTGATTGACTTGACATGTTCTTCGGGGCGTGGGGATTAATGATTCACATGACATGTATACCAGTTACATGTCGTGTGTTTCATTAATGTTACTGGTTATCAGCCTCACACGGTGTAAACAGTGCATTTGACCACACGACTAGCACAAATTTCGCCGTTATACCATGTAGACTACACAACATGTACATTAATTGTGCATTGTGTAGTCTGAAAAACCATGTGTCAGGCTGGCCCAGTCAACGCACGATATATAATAAATACACCGTGTATAATAACTGTTTGGCATGTTGTGTATCCAACAAAATGTCCAGGTATAGTGAACTTGGGTACACAACAAATAGTCTAGCTACACGTCGTGTAACCCAATATACTGTAGGACCCCGGGACACCCTGAGAGGGGAGGGGTGAATCAGGGTGGCAACTTTTTCTTCTTTTAGTTGTGGATCTTGTTCCCACGTTGGTAGGAACTACTTAAACCTGTATGATGGATATGATCAGCAATTAAACATTCACATGCAGAGACAGATGACACAACTATTTTTACTTGGTTCACCACTAAGGGCTACGTCCAAGGAGCATACGCCGACAGGTTTTCGGTCGTACCTAAATCCACTATGCTTCACTAGCTGTAGATTACAATGGTTCGGGTACAGTCACTCTGTCCCAGGCTCACTGCCTTTACAATTGTTTAGGGATAGCTCACTGCGTCCCTCGGGTCACTCCCGTTGACTCCCCCTGGCTCACTGCCGTTGGTGAAGTCCCACTCAGTTTATAGACGTGAAGGTCTCTTCAATAGGTGTGCATTGAAGTTCTTCGTCTCCTGTTCATCATGAGACCTTGCTTGCATCAGGGTTCAGATTTTATGCTGCTTTTAGTTCAATCCTTCTTATTTAGTGCAATGAATGAATGCACTAGATCCCCTTGTCTTTGTTTTCCTGAATCACAATCACTTATGTGATTGCTTACTTAATGAAGCTCAGCTTACTCGGCGTTGTTAGAATCAGTTCTCCATGTATGCATGAGATCATGCATGTATCATTTAGATTTCTTCTTCAATCTCACTTTGCACCAAAAGTATCAGGCAATGTTTCAGCTCTTGTGTAGCTCTAGAAAGGCGGGCGTGCTTTAACAATATCTGGCTCTTCTTTTCAAGCCCGGCGCGCAAGTCTCTATCTGGCGCGCAAGTATAACCTGGCGCGCAAGTGTCTCCAAAGCACCTACGCGACTCTTCCTTCTTGAACTTCAAACCTGCGCGACTCACTTCCTTCCTTGCCCAAATCACCTGGGGCGCTCAACCATCAGTCGGCGTGCAACCTCTACTTGCGCGACCCAACTACCACTTGCGCGGTTCAACCACCTGCGCGACGAGAGCTCAAACAATCTCAAAGTCTTGAGCTCCGTGGGAAATGAGGAGGGGTGGTCCAGTATTTATAGGCAAACTGGACCCCCTGCGCGGCGGCGCGCAAGTCATCCATCGGCACGCAAGTCTCGGCCCCTGCTAGGCACTTGCGCGATCAACATCCACACTTGCGCGAACATCTTGTCTTTGCCAAATTTGGATCTTCTGATCACGAAAAACTATAGGCGCGCAAGTTATAATGCATTCAAGGCGTCGGCGCGCAAGTCTCTTCCTGGTACATAATTCACCTGCGCGACCTCACCAAAACTTGCGCGACCCTTATCCCTTTGCCATATTTTGATGCTCTGATCTTCAAAAACATATGGCGCGCAAGTTTCCTATCTTCCAAGAGTATGGCGCGCAAGTCCCTTTGCCAAAATCACTCTTCTTCATTTATTGATTTTGAGGCCCTGAAATTTGGCAAACACTGGAAAACGGCGTCACCTTGTATCTGCTCTTTTTGTACCGCCTCCAGATCATCCATTCCTATGTCGATGTTCTTGAATCAAACATAGATCGTTGACCAAAACTCTTGAACTCGACATGTCACCATGGAATCTCCTTTGTCAACAAATTTGTATGTCGTTTGTTTGCTTTGTCGACAAGCACGATCACCTCAACAAAACTTCTTCTTGGTGATCTGTATCCTTCAGCAACTCTTTTGCTTTTATCACAAACTCCACTATTGTGATATGTATTCTTTGAAGGAACAAATTTAGTACCATCATCCTCTATGACAATGTGATGTGCATGGCCATTTCATAAGTAAACTCATTGGCACATTGCCTCCTTCATCAATCGTCATGATCAACTTCATGCAAACCATGTGATTCAATCCGTCAAGAAGTCTCAAGCATGGTTCTCACGCAATCATGAGTAATTGCATGGTCTTCATCAAAACCCATTGTTCTCATTCAATAATGAGGAATTTCATGGTCTTCATCCAAAAACACCATCCTGCTTTAATCATCCTTAGATGGATTACTCCTCACATTCTTCCTTGTTGTAAACAATGTGTCACCTTTGACACATGTTCTTTGAACTTACGATCAGCACAACAATCGTCTGAATCACTACTCCTCTACTTCATCAGAGTAATTCATGATCTCCTTCATTGCGAGCTTCCATTCCTCCATTTTATTGGAGTACTTATTGATCTCTTTCATTTTGATATTCCATTGGCAACTATTGACAACAAATACAAACCTATACACAAAGTGGTTCCAACATCTACCAGCCAGAATCTTTGGCACCTTCTGATAGCATCTTCGATCATTCTTAATATGTTCTTAGGCCTTAAGAAAGTATGAATCTTGAATAAAGAATATTAAAGTATCAAAAACATGTTAATTAAACTTCATATTAAAAAACAAATAATCTGGAAATGAAAACAAACCAAAATTGGGTATATATGATCAACAACCAAATAAATAATTATAAATTTAAATGTGACCACTTTGATACCGGTTGATGGTTTTAGACACAACGAAAGCACTTTTTTTGGGCGAATAATCATCGAGATCTTTGTTGGATTCGATGAATCATTCTTTAATTGTGCAAGACATAAATATCATGATCGAAGAAATTTTTCCATCGAATATATTGACATAGATATCCTGAAACCAAGAGATAATCTTTTTCATGTTAAATTTATAATTGATTTAAACAGATCAAAAGAAATAATGATTTGTCGTAGGATCTTTCTTTGATGAAGATGTTGATCATTCAAAAAACCTTTTTTGGTTTACCGTCGTTGCATAGGGAGAATCCAAAATAGTTCTCATCTAGTTGTGATCCACACATGCTGCTTCGATCTCTGAACAACACCGAATGATTGTTGGGTGCTAGCGTGACAAATCAATCATCTTGCACTATTCGTCCTGATCACTTCAAGTTCCTTCTACTTTGAAGGGATCTCTCTTGTTATTCTTATTCTTGAGAGGATGAGAGGATGAAGAATTCGGAGAGAAATCTATTGTGCACAACGATTCTCAGTTGTCAATTAACCCCACACAATAGACATAGCTATTTATTTATAGAGTTATAATTAATTTTAAAATTATTATTTAATTACATAACGACCCTTAAATAATATAATAAATATTATCTGGCCTTATGCTATATAATAATAATATTATTATTATTTTATGGTGTGCGTTAACTAACGCAACGATGAATATTATTTTACTATCTTGTAAATTAATATTTATCGTTGGACACTATCTTGGTTTTCTCGTCCTCCTCGGTGCTTATTGAATACCTAAATAAATATTTAATTAAATATTTATTCATAAATAAATGTCCTATTTCACAATTTGGGGAATAAATATTTACTAAATATTTAGTAAATTAAATAAATATTTTATTCACAGTCTGATGAATAAATATTTATTAAATATTCACATAATTAATTAAATTATTTATTAATGAATAAATAATTATCTATTATCGTGTCAATAAAATTTTTAATCGATAAATCCTAAATAAAATTATTCTTCGATCTTGAGAATAATATTTATTTCAATAATTAAACTTAAATATAATTTAATTGAGATCAATGGAAACACTTAATGTGTAACACCCCGACCCCAGAAGCCCAGAGTTGGTGCGTTATTACGTATCATTGGCATGATCATAAAAGATAAAGTCTTGAAAGACTGATTAGTTTAGTAGCCTTGAAAGTACTAGATACATTCATAAGATTTATATTACATCATAAAATAGAAAACTACAACAACATTGTCTCCATAGACAACACTGAGATCCCATAGACTATCCCTGGAGGTCAGTCATAATATACTTCTTTGCATCCTTAGAAAAATAAAACATAGAAAGGGGTGAGCTCAGATGCTCAGTAAGGATAACATTATAGCAGAAACTTTCATAAATAAGCATAAACATTTAAGGCAATGTATAACTAAAACAAAAGCCTTTTAAACTTGAACTACAACATAATATGGAAAAAATAAAATGAAATAATGACATTTAATTATTCACATGGATATTATACTAGTCGAATAATCACATGAAATATCAATAACCACTTTCATAATGATGGAATGCATAATGTAAGACTATCATAACCACATAGTCAAGGCCTTGTGCCAAGACTACAAATAAGATTTTGTCAAGGCCTTGTGCCAAGACACTAGTTTGTCTCATGAGACCTACTGATGCATCGAGGATATATAGCAGGCTCCACCCATTACTTACTAAGTTCAATGCATTCCTCATATGAAAAGTTTGAAACATAACATAAACATTCGTATTAAAACTAGCATACAAAATGTCAATACTTTATCCACAAACTATGAATGGTATAAAAAATAGAACATCCACAGTCAAATATAACTCATTAAATACAATACGAAAGATTTTATTGTAACATATTAACCTCAATCAAGAATGATGAAGGATATTGACATAGATTAAAATAATCATCAAAACTATTTGAGAGGAATATCCCCCTTTTTCTTGAAAACATTTAAAAGTCACACTACTTGTCAAGAAGTCGTTTTAAAATAGATTTTTGAATCAAAGTGTCCCATACCACTCTGAAACCTTTAAAAGTAATTTTAATTTTAAAACTTTAATGTTCATATAAATAAATACTTAAAATCATTTTTAAAACATGGACATTAATGAGAAAGATTTAGGAGAATAAATCTTTAAAACATTTAAAAATGATATTTTAGTTAGAGTATCTAACCAAAAGAGAGACACTTGAATACAAATAATTGAGGTAATCAAAACATTGTAATATCATGAGAATAAAGGGATTCATGATATACTATGTTAAAGTACGTTATATACACCATATAAAAGTGATTTGGTGTATAACAACAAGGAAGTCTCAATGGAGTGTAAATTGAGATGAAATATCTTATAAAGACTGTATCCTTCGGTTAAGGATAAATCAACGACATAATTATGTGTGAAAAATATAAATAAACTCAATATGATTGGATATTCAGTGTAAAACAATCAAAGTACATTCACACATATTATTGTAAAAACAACACCAATGAATTATATGTTTAACTCAATAAATGGAGATTGAGTTAAAATTACTCTTATCAAGTTCATATCGATGACTTGAGAATTTATCAATGGAGTGATTATGTGTGTAAAAAGTATATCCACAGAAAGGGGAGTGTAAATTATGACATAAGCAAATAAATAGTGATTCCACGCATAATCTTGAAGTAAAATAATCAATGAAGTATGCGTAAAGCCGAATGAGTGGAAATTGAAATTTCAAATTCCCTTATCGATTTGGTAACTTACGAAACATACACCCATGAAATAATGATCATACAATGATGATGTAGACATCCATAAATTAAAGTATATTACACAATGAATACAATCATGGTCAGTACGCACACCACATGCAATAAATAAGTGGTGAACAATGGAAATCTCACGGAATTAAAAGTGAGATAAGAAACCCCTTACTTTGTATGTTTTCCTTGGTCGAGGGTAGATTAACCTCCTTTATAATGGTGAAATAATTTTTATTGAATTATAAAATAATCATATACATTAATATGATATCATATATGATCTTTTAACATTGATTTGTTGATAATATCTTAGTATTATCGTCGTTTCAGGTGTTAACGGATTCATTTTCCTTTATATTCTTTGTTATGTGAGCCATATTTGTTATGGATTGGATATTTAGTATTCATATACATAATTATATCATTTATCTAAACATTATTTTTAATCATCAAATGAAACTTAGTCTTGAATGGATATGATGGGGAACAAATCTCATCGCGTTCATGGAGACGGTAATCCGTACGTACGCACGAGCGACAATATCATTCTTTTGATATTAAAATAATATATAATTGGATGGTATATCATATATTCAGAATAATTATCATGTTATATTTATTATTTACATGAATTACACATCATTATTATACCCATCCAAATAATAATATATTGAATAACAATTACACCACGACATGGAGACGGTAGGTCGTACGCACGCACGTATGGTGACATGTCATTCAAAGGATGGATAAAATACTGAATATGGTTGTATCATATTTATAATAACATCACAGTATATAGAATATACTGGAATTATTATTTTAGAATGGAAATAACAAATAAAGAAGAAGTTGAAGAAGAAATGAACTTGAAAGAGGGTGGTGAAAACATTACCTCTTCTTCGGGTTCTTCCTTATTATTTGATCAAAAGGGCTCCTTAGGTTGCCTTTATGATCAAACTAAGGCCTCTAGGTCTAAGTGAGGGAAGTTTAGAGAATATTTGGGTAGTTTTTTGCCGAACCAAAAGGCTTTGAGGGTATGAATTTGAGAGAAGGGGGAGTTCCCTTTTATAAGAGGGGTGAGGGGCACCTTAGGAAAAACTAGAAATATTATTTTATAATAAATTTATATTCAGTTTATAATGGATAAAAAGTGTATTATTTAAATATTAAGGTGGGAATGGGTCTAAATCCTTTCAACCAATAGATTTTAGACAGGTTTGGGTCACTATATTAACCTTATCTTTTAGTTTTAACTTTTAGTTAATTAGTTTGACATTTACCTTGTCACTTTGTTTTTTTATATTATATAGTTAATAAACTTACTATATACATCCAAGAGACCCCCAAGTGGTTCATTAATGATACAACTATAATTATATAAGTCATTTTCCCGAACCTTAGATTTTTAGGAATATAATATCAATTAATAATATAATATTTGTTTTAAAAACTCATTTATGTCAATTTTGACAATATTTAATAATTGATTTTTGTTAAAGTCATAACAACTTTATTAATTCAAACAAAATTAATTTAAGAAATCCTAACATGTCATATTAACCAATACAATTCGTGGATTGCATAAAAACCTTCAAATTATATTTATTTTAACATTTATAATACTAATTATTTGATTCTTTCATTAATAAAGAAAATACTGCATCATTATTGTGTCATAAATAAATTTAATTATTTAATGTATAAAAATTATAAATAAAATAAAATTATGTAGGAAATATTTTTATATTTCTAATGAATATTTATAGTCGAAAATATAACATATATAACCCTATGTAAAAATTGTTTTGCTAAAAGATATATGCTTATATCATTTTTGTATTTACTTTAACTTAATTAATATAAAGTGTCCTTATCACCTACAAGTGGCTCCATGGGGTCCCAAAATCGACCCAAAGATGCCCATGGTCGGAAATGTATCAACCAATAGGGTTAGGACACGTTTTAGGGTAAATTAATATTATTATAATATTATTTGTTTACCCTTATTTACCGGATTTACCCTTTAACCATGGTAAATAAAATATTTACCGAAGTAATTATTCAAAATGTATAAAAATAAGAGTTACCTATTTACATAATTTGGACATCCTGATTCCAAATATGGAATCTATTTTTCCAAATTCAAAACACAGAAGTGGTGGAAATTAATTTAAAATTAATTCCCGCTGTCAAAACAAAAAGCGTGTTTTTAAGAAATAATAAATATCAAAAGATTGACACTTGTTTATGTCCGGTTTAAATGTGAAATTACGTTCAATGACCAACATTGTATTAAATGGTAAAAATATATTCTAAATATACTTTAAAACCACTTAAATTCATAATTTATCACTATTGATTATTTTGATTAAAAAATTATTTTTAATTAAAATTTAGTAATTTTCACTATTCATAAAATTATGAAAGTTATCAGAAAAGTACCAAAAATTCACCCTAATATAATTTTGATATTCCGAATCCAAAAATGAAGTCCATTTTGAAATATAAAATTTATAAAATTTCAAAAAGTGGGTATTTTTATTCATAATGGCTAGTTTGATTGGTTGTGGTGTGTGTTAGAACTCGAAGTTGCGTACAACACACGCTACTGTATTATTCAAAGAGAAGCGTACCATGGAATATTGGGGTGTTACATTATCCCCTACTTCAATAAATTGCGTCCTCACAATTTTTAAAATTGGGCTTGGGAATATAATGGAACGTCCCACATCAGAAAAAGAGTTAATAAAACTATCACTTTAAAAGAAAGAAAGAGAAGTACAAAGATCACCCGAGATAACCTATACTAGGATTCCATGTAGAAAAACATGGATATGGATGATAAAATAAGTGTCAAGTTATGATGGAGAGGGATAGAAAAATGATCAGGAGAAAGTTAACAACAAGAAAACCACAAACTTGTGATGAGACAAACGGTCATTAGTTTCCTAGTAGGAAAAGTAAACAAACAACATTTTTTTTAAGTTACATTACATAAAGATGATGAATTAATTTCTGAGATTGACTAAGAACAAAAAGAGATATACTTACTTTTTAAGTAAAGTTTCATTCTTTATAAATTTCTACTACTAACTCATTTTTAAACGATGAGTATTCCAGAAGACTTGGTCACACTAGAAGAGATAGAATAAACTTATTATAGAATCACATGATCCACGAAGGATAAACTATATATTTATCTTGTCTTTAGAGATTAATCAAAACCAAAATGGTTATTATAAGATCTGATGATCCCCCAAAAGGTTATTACATTAGAGAAAGAAACACTAATCTTAATTTCTAAAATTAAACCAACAATACCCCAAAGTTAAATAAATAGAATTCAATAAACAATTGTCCTTAAAATCCTTCAATATAATCCAAAATAATATTGAAACCCAAAACATAGAAGAATTTGGTTATTTAGTCTTCCACGTTAAATGATATCTCCAAATGACATCAATTACTCTTAAAGTCACATACTTAAAAGTAATTAACTTAATCACATATTCTCTATTATAGGTTAATCATTTCCATAAATAACCCAAATCACTATAAATCAACAATAAAAACAAAGATAAAAATCCACCATTACTCCTCAAATGAAATCTCATAGTATTATATTTTCCTTGGTCATATAGTGTTCCCAACAAAGCAAACATCTTCCAAAATAACATTTATCACTTAATCACCAAATCTTTTTCCTATACTAAGGGTATTCATTTAATAAGATATAAGATCCCAAATCAACTTATTATTGATCAATAAAATCATTTAACTAAAAATAATTAGTCACACTAACCAGGGACTTCATGTAGTTTAGTGGTAGGCGATAAATCCTAATCGCACTTTGGTTGTGGGTTCAATTCCCACAGCTTTGTCCGACGCGACGGGTTGTCACGCGGTCTGCGTGTTGTCCTTTTTCAAAAACTATATTTTATAACATTACCAAAATGAGATAAGTTCCTCAAAATAACCATAACATAATTTAATCACAAATGTTATCTCATACCTTGCATTTCCATCACAAAATATAATAACTTGTAATTGCCTCAAACCCAATGATCATATAAAACCAAATGGTTATTTATAACTATATCCACAAGATAAAGGAAAACTCTTCCTCAAATATCATTCTCACAGGGAAAACTACAGGGTTACAAATACAAGAGAAAATTATTCCAAAGTAATACCATCGACAATAAGCACTAATACTTTTAAACATTTCTCTAACCATTTATTTCCACATAGCTTCTTCTTTGACCAAGAAAATATCCTATAGAATAGGGCATTCACTCGGGTAATGGCCAGGTCCCCTGCATTTACAAAAAATGACTGTAAATGGATTCTTGGGACCATTTTTATTTTCTTCCATAGTACTCTTCATTTTTCATCGACAATTATTCACTTTATGTCATTCTTTTCCACATGTAAAGCATTTCTTTGTTCCGTTGAGACACTTTCCTGGGTGTCTCCTTCCACATTTCCTACATGATGGAAATTGAGGATTCTTTTCTACATGGTCTCCACTGTTGGAGCTCTTATCATTCATCACCTTTCTCTTCTTTGTTGAGTTTGGGAGTTGGTTAATATATATTTTGTTGATCATATTTTTGGAAAATTGATTTGGCGTGAACACGATATCTTTTACGCCTATCAATATTCCATTTTTTTGCTCATTGACACCACTATTCCCACCTTGTACATCATTCTCAAAATTACTATGACTTCCATGGAATCTAGTCATTGACTAAAACCAGAAATCATTGTGTGAGTAACAATAGTCATAAAATCATTTAGAGAATATCATGACACCATATTTTCAATTTGAAACACCTTAGGATTAACCAAGGTCATTTATTCTTATCTTATATTAAAATAATTCAATTCGGTTTGTGAAGAAAATGTAAATTATCCTAAGCATATTCCCCGGGAGTGTCGTAACCAAGAGTGCAACAAGGCCCGTTGTCATGCACCAGTTCTCGTTTGAGTCTAGCTCAAAGCGGTGTTTTGGGGTTTTACCCCTAAGTACATATGTGCTAGAGCTGCATCTACCTGCTCGTATCCAGACAGGGATGTATTGCTTGGAAAACTCACAAAATCTCTACAATACCAAAATTATGGGAAGTTCTTCTATACTAATCCTCAAAGTCTATCTTAGGGTTATGTGCTCTAATCAGAGTTTATCTAAATCTAGTTTCTAAGTTTTGTACTAAACTTCCTCTGATACCAACTGTAACGCCTCAACCCCAGAAGCCCAGAGTTGGTGCATTATTAAGTATCATTGGCATGATCATAAAAGATCAAGTCTCGAAAGACCGATTAGTTTAGTAGCCTTGGAAGTACTAGATACATTCATAAGGTTTACATTACATCATAAAATGAAAAAATAAACAACATTGTCTCCATAGAAAACATTGAGATCTCATAGACTATCCCTGGAGGTCAGTCATAATATACTTCTTTGCATCCTGGAAAAAATAAAACATAGAAAGGAGTGAGCTCAGATGCTCAGTAAGGATAACATTATAGCGGAAACTTTCATAAATAAGCATAAACATTTAAGGTAATGTATAACTAAAACAAAAGCCTTTTAAACTTGAAATACAACATAATATGGCAAAAATAAAATGAAATAATGTCATTTACTTAGTCACATGGATATTCTACCAGTCGAATAATCACATGCAATATCAATAACCACTTTCATAATGATGTAATGCATAATGCCAGACTATCATAACCACATAGTCAAGGCCTTGTGCCAAGACTACAAATAAGATTTTGTCAAGACCTTATGCCAAGACACTAGTTTATCTCATGAGACCTACCAATGCATCGAGGAGCTATAGAGGGCTCCACCCGTCACTTACTAAGTCCAATGCATTACTCATATGAAAAGTTTGAAACATAACATAAACATTCGTATTAAAACTAGCATACGAAATGTCAATACTTTATCCACAAACTATGAATGCTATAAAAAATAGCACATCTGCAGTCAAACATAACTCATTCAATACAATATAGAAGATTGTATTGTAACGTATTAACCTCAACCTAGAATAATGAAGGATATTGACATAGATGAAAATAATCATCAAAACTATTTGAGAGAAATATCCCCCTTTTTCTTGAAAACATTTAAAAGTCACACTACTTGTTAAGAAGTCGTTTTAAAATAGATTTTTGAATCAAAGTGTTTCATACCACTCTGAAACTTTTAAAAGAAATTTTAATTTTAAAACCTTAATGTTCATATAAATAAATCTTTAAAACCATTTTTAAAACATGGACATTAATGAGAAATATTTAGAAGAATAAATCTTTAAAACATTTAAAAATGATATTTTAGTTAGAGTTTCTAACCAAAAGAGAGACACTTGAATACAAATAATTGAGGTAATCAAAAAAATTTAATATCATGAGAATAAAGGGATTCATGATATACTATGTCAAAGTACATTATATACACCATATAAAAGTGATTTGGTGTATAACAACAAATAAGTCTCAATAGAATGTAAATTGAGATGAAATCTCTTATAAAGACCGTATCCTTGGGTTAATGATAAATCAACGACATAATTATGTGTGAAAAATATAAATACACTCAATATGATTGGATATTCAGTGTAAAACAATCAAAGTACATTCACACATATTATTGTAAAAACAACACCAATGAATTATATGTTTAACTCAATAAATGGAGATTGAGTTAAAATTACTCTTATCAAGTTCATATCGATGACTTGAGAATTTATCAATGGAGTGATTATGTGTGTCAAAAGTATATCCACAGGAAGGGGAGTGGAAATTATGATATAAGCAAATAAATAGTGATTCCACACATAATCTTGAAGTAAAATAATCAATGAAGTATGCGTAAAGTTGAATGAGTGGAAATTGAAATTTCAAATTCCCTTATCGATTTGGTAACTTAAGAAACATACACCCATGAAATAAGGATCATACAATGATGATGTAGACATCCATAAATTAAAGTATATTACACAATGAATACAATCATGGGCAGTACGCACACCACATGCAATAAATAAGTGGTGAACAATGGAAATCTCACGAAATTAAAAGTGAGATAAGAAACCTCTTACTTTGTATGTTTTCCTTGGTCGAGGTTAGGTTAACCTCATGTATAATGGTGAAATAATTGTTATTGAATTATAAAAGAATCATATACATTAATATGATATCATATATGATTTTTTAACATTGATTTGTTGATAATATCTTAGTATTATCCTCGTTTCGGGTGTTAACGGATTCATTTTCCTTTATATTCTTTGTTATGTGAGCCATATTTGTTTTGTATTGGATATTTAGTATTCATATACAGAATGATATCATGTCTCTAAACATTATTTTTAATCATCAAATGAAATTTAGTCTTGAATGGATATGATGTGGAATGAATCTCATCGCGTTCGTGGAGACGGTAATCCGTACGTACGCACGAGCGACAATATCATTCTTTTGATTTTAAAATAATATATAATTGCATGGTATATCGTATATACATAATCATTATCATGTTATATTTATTATTTACATGAATTACACATCATTATTATACCCATCCAAATAATAATATATTGAATAACAATTACACCACGACGTAGAGACGGTAGGCCGTACGTACGCATGTATGGTGACATGTCATTCAAAGGATGGATAAAATACTGAATATGGTTGTACCATATTTATAATAACATCACAGTATATAGAAGATACTGGAGTTATTATTTTAGAATGGAAATAACAAAAAAAGAAGAAGTTGAAGAAGAAAGGAACTTGAAAGAGGGTGGTGAAAACATTACCTCTTCTTCGGGTTCTTCCTTTTGATTTGATCAAAAGGGCTCCTTAGGTTGGCTTTCTGATCAAACTAAGGCCTCTAGGTCGAAGTGAGGGAAGTTGAGAGAATATTTGGGCAGGGGTTGTCCAAACCAAAAGGCTTTGAGGGTATGAATTTGAGAGAAGGGGGAGTGCCTTTTTATATGAGGGGTGAGGGGCACCTTAGGAAAAGCTAGAAATATTATTTTATAATAAATTCATATTCGGTTTCTAATGGCTCCAAAGTGGATTATTTAAAGGTTAAGGTGGGGATGGATTGAAATCCTTTCAATCAATATATTTTAGACAGGTTTGGGTCACTATATTAACCTTGTCTTTTAGTTTTAACTCTTAATTAATTAGTTTGGCATTTACCATGTCACTTTGTATTTTTATATTATATAGTTAATAAACTTACTGTATACATACAAGTGACCCTCAAGTGGTCCATTAATGATACACCTATCATGATATAATTCCTTTGGCCAAACCTTAGATTTTTAGGAATAGAATATCAATTAATAATATAATATTTGTTTTAAAAACTCATTTATGTCAATTTTGACAATATTTAATAATTGATTTTTGTTAAAGTCTTAACAACTTTATTAATTCGAACCAAATTCATTTAAGAAATCCTAACATGTCATATTAACCAATAAAATTCGTGGATGGCATCAAAACCTTCAAATTATATTTATTTTAACATTTATAATACTAATTATTTGATTCTTTTATTAATAAGGAAAATACTGCATTATTATTGTGTCATAAATAAATTTAATTATTCAATGTATCAAAATTATAAATAAAATACAATTATGTAGGAAATCTTTTTAGATTTATAATGAATATTTATAGTCGAAAATATAACATATATAACCCTATGTAAAAATTGTTTTGCTAAAAAATATATGATTATGTCATTTTTGTGTTTACTTTAACTTAATTAATATAAAGTGTCATTATCACCTACAAGTGGCTCCATGGGGTCCCAAAATCGACCCAAAGATGTCCATGGTCGGATATGTATCAACCAATAGGGTTAGGACACGTTTTAGGGTAAATTAATATTATTATAATATTATTTTTTTACCCTTATTTACCGAATTTACCCTTTAACTATGGTAAATAAAATATTTATCAAAGTAATTATTCAAAATGTCTAAAAATAAGAGTTACCTATTTACACAATTTGAACATGCTGATTCCAAATATGGAATCCATTTTTTCAAATTCAAAACACATAAGTGACAGAAATTAATTTAAAATTAATTCGCGCTGTCAAAACAAAAAGCGTGTTTTTAAGAAAAAATAACTATCAAAAGATTGACACTTGTTTATGTCCGGTTTAAATGTGAAATTACGTTCAATGACCAACATTGTATTAAAATGGTAAAAATATATTCTAAATATACTTTAAAACCACTCAAATTCATAATTTATCACTATTAATTATTTCGATTAAAAAAGTTGTTTTTAATTAAAATTTAGTAATTTTCACTATTCATCAAAATATGAAAGTTATCAGAAAAGTACCAAAAAATCACCCTAAACTAATTTTGATATTCCGAATCAAAAAATGAAGTCCATTTTGAAAGATAAAATTTATAAAATTTCAAAAAGTGTGTATTACTATTCATAACGGCTAGCTTGATTGGTTGTGGTGTGTGTTAGAACTCGAAGTTGCGTACAACACACGCTACTGTATTATTCAAAGAGAAGCGTACCATGGAAGCTTGAAGTGTTACATAATGTGTCTCTTTGAGCTTATTTTCCTTTGACATTATGCAGGTTTGTTTAGAGTCCAAGATTATTGTCGAGCAACAGGTCAAGACACTCAAAAGAAATAAGTTAATGTCGCAACGTCGACAGCGACACACAAATACTTAATGTGTAATAGAATCCATTTGTCGCAACATCCCATCAAGCAGGTTGCATACATGTGTAATCAGCTTGTGTGTTTGATATGTTTTTCTTTGATTATCTGGAATACACTTATCATTACACCATGTCCATGAAAATTAATGTGACTGTTCCATTTTAATAAAAGGGTCGAGATATCAAATTCTATAAATATGGAAATGGACAAATCATTCATCAGCTTATTTATGAATAACATGTCATTCACGATGCACCCAACGTACCCTACTCCCCATGAACATACAACGTCATGATTTTGGTTAGTACGTCAAAGTACACGAGTCGTGACAAACATTAATAATAGTTTTAAAGTTTAAGGACAACTACACACGCTCATAAATAGAAATATTCGATGATACACAAACATGCAGAATTTATACATACAGTTTTGTTTTCATAATGACTTGTTTTGGAAGTGCAAACTTGGTGAGAAGAAAACTCACATGCTTACAAGTATTTGCATCTGTCAGTCAATATTCTGTGTGTTCCATCATAGCATGTTATGTGACCGTAAAACTATATTTAAGAATATCATTATGACATTTCAAGATTTTTATAATGGAGGGGAACTGCTACGACTTTATCAATGCGACATGTATTATAGGACGTTATTTCATTAAAATCATGCAAAACAATGAACAATATATAAAAATATATTCTATTATTGTCTAGATATTCAAATATACATGTCTAAAGTACAAAATGTTAGTTCCAAAACATCAACTCCAACAATGATTACGTTTTTTATAATTTTTACATCATAAATTTAAAATATAAATACCCAGATCACCATTCCCTCAAATACCTTATAGTTAGTTGCAAAAAATTGTTAACGCACGTTTTATACCTCCGACATTTTAATCATTTTCAATAGAACTTTCACTTTGTCATAGGAATTGATAATAATAAATTTAAACGGTTTCATACTTACTATCATTAAATAAACGCCTAAATTCAATTATAATGAATTGAATAATTTGTTTCAAAATTAAAATATTAATATATATGTATACATGTATACATACCATAAAGAGGACGAACGACGTCGTTTTTTAGCATTACTACTTGCAAAGCCACATCAATAGACGGTAGGCAAATTACATCCGGGAAGCGGTCTTCCTTGCATGCCCGACAGCAAACCCGAGCTCGAGCCTGAGACTTCGTTCTGAAGCAATCAAGGATTGGCGGGTCGGTATCAGAGGTTTTCTTGCGATCGGATTTTACATTGTCTTCTGAGTCCGTGGCACATATTTCCTCGGTGGGCTGTTGTTCAAGACGATCCCAACCTATCCTTCCAAGCACGAAAAGCTGCCAAACAGGAATTAGAATTAGAAGAGGAGGAATATAGTAAACTCAGATATTAAGGGGTCTTGATCCCAAAAAATGGTCCTGGTATCATTGGTACGCGATTATGTCGCCCGAATGTTACAGGACATTTCGGGCATGAAGGTTCTCATCCTCGACTACCAAACGGTATTCTCTTTCTTCATACAGACCCTAGTGATTCGATTACTTTCTTAAATTCAATTCAAAACTCATGAACTCCTATCAGGTTTACCTTTAATTTTCTTGGCCTTCCACAATGATACGGCATGGGAATGTTGCCTAATCGCGGCCAATCACCTTTGAAATAACCACCTGCGCGCTACTGATATTGAATTCTGTGTATCTGAACATGATCACTGTTTTCTGTTTTTAGTTTCCCTAGTTATTCTCCGAATGCGGATCTATGTCTGATGTTTTACCCCCGAAACAGGTTAGCGTTGTGAGTGTTGCTTATTCTCAGTCAGAGCTACTTCAGAAAGAAGTATTTTTAGTTGAACTGGTGGATTCTATTTTCAGATCAAAGGAACCAATGTCACATCTTAAAGCTATCTATTTTTTTCGACCAACCCGGGATAACATACAGCACCTACGGCGTCAACTGGCTGCTCCTAGGTTTGGAGAGTATCATCTATGTAAGCTTTCATTTGGATTTGAACGAGCAATATGTGGTGCAATACAATCATCAAACCACATATTCCTTTGTAAGATATATCAAGTCACTGCCAAGGCACACTTGTAGCCTGTTTCACCTTAGGTGGATATGAATTAGCAAAACATGGCATAATAAAATCATGGAAATACTGCTGCTTTGAAACAATATATTTGATTAGCAATAAGGCTTGTTTGTATGTTTTCATGTTTTTTTACAGTTTTTTCAAACATGTTGAAGGATACCCAGATTCATATATTGGCTGATTCTGATGACCGAGAAGTTGTGCGGCAAGTTCAGGTATTTGGTTGTCTTTTCCTATATTACAACGCTATGTTGTGAGCATTGGGTTCAAAAGGCTATAGAGGGCGAGATGATGCAAGATTAATGTTCCCAATTTTTTTACAATTCAATGTCACTGCCCTCACTTTGAATAACGTGCTTATGCTGTAATTTTTGAACTATTTTTTGGTTATTTCTCTCTTGCTTTTTGTTTTGATTGATAAAAGGAATTCTATAAAAAAGACACAAGTGGTGCAGAGAATCTACGATAGTTTTATGAAGAGATCAAAAATATCAAGAAAAGGGGAGATGAAAGTATTACATGAAGAAGACCAAACCTCTACGTTAGAAATCCAAAACTCTTTAACTCGCTGGCTTGTGCTTTCCTTTAAAAACTTCGGAAGGAGACAAAAAAACTTCTTTCTTTCCTTTCCGAGGTGTAATTGATTCAAAGCTAAGAACTCATTTGAGAGAGAAAGTACCACAACCCATTTAGTTCCAATGATAAATTGCATGAAATCCCAAAGCTATTTCAACTAAGGGCAATGCAAGATAACGCAGTTGATAGATTTATGTTAAACCCTATTTTTTATTATTCTGGGTATTTTCGAGTCTCACATCGGAATACTCCTGTATGCATTCCTCTTTCTCAATCTATAAAAGAAGGTTTCCGCCTCAACTTGAGGTAGGACGATCTCCCATTCTACATGGTATCAAAGGGAACCTAATCCCGAGCCCTCCCTCCTTTAGATATTTTTTTCCTTCCGGCTTTGCCCTAAGTGACACCCCTCCTCTCGAGTCTGCCCTACGCGGCCACCCCCTCCCTCCTGGGTCTGCCCTACGCGGCCACCCCCCTCCTGGGTCTGCCCTACGTGGCCCCCTCCCATCCCGACAGCCCCCATCCCGGCTGCTCCCATCCCTCTGGCGGCTCCCCCCCGTCGCGGTTCCAAGCCCCGCCTCTCGTCGCGACGCCTCTCGTTCAGGCGCCCTCGTCCTACCGCCCTCGTCCAGTAGCGATCGACCCGTCGCGCCCTCTTCACGCTGCGCCTTGCGCGCGCCTCCAGTTGCTGCGGATCCCTCCCAGCGGTCCTCCTCCTAGCGCGCGATGCTCCAGGCGGACTCCCTCGCCCCTCCGGCCTTGTTTCCCTCAGCGGCTTCCCCACCGCTCCTCTGTTGCCGACGTCACCCTTCTCGGTCCTGCACCTCCCGCCCGCAGCCCTCCGTCCTTCTGCAGCTGTCCTGCACCCTCCTAGCGAATCCCCTCCCGGTGGATCTCCCTCCCTGTCGGCCTCCCGTCACGACTCCCGACCTGCAGCCACTCTCTCCTACGACGACCCTCACCCGACGGAACAATGCCTCCCGATCTGACGCCATCGCCCGGCCAACCGCCTTTCCCGACGCTTCCCAGTCCGGACTTCATCCGGCCCCGGCCTCCAGCAACTTCCCGACAACACCCGACTCCCGCTCAATGCGTCTCCCAACTCCCGCGGCCCCGCTGCCCGATGCGCCTCTTGTCGCCCTTCCGCGCTCAGCCCCACCTCCCGTGGCTGTCCACCCACGCAGCCGCAACCGCAGCACCGCGCGCGCGCCTCCTGTTGCCGGCCTGTACACCAGTTCGGCGCTACCTGGTCTGCCTCCCTGCGCTCCTAGCAGTGTTCCCGACTCGCGACACTCTCCGTCGGCCTCCCACTTCGGCCGCCGTCGCCCACATTCCTCTTCATCCAGCACCCGTTACAGAACGACACTCTTGGTAGAAGAAATTGCTTGGATACAATCTTATCGGGCGAGTGTGCCATCGTTCTCTTCTCCGACCCCCATTGCTCAAACTGACAGCTCTACCGCGTGTGTATCTCTACAATCCACAACATGGATGCTAGACTCTGGTGCATCGGAACATCTCACAGGGGACTCTGGTATGTTCACTACCTATCATTCATACACCGATGCCTCTACAATTACTATTGCAAATGGATCAACAATCCCCATCATCGGATTTGACACATGCCACTTGACCCCGTCTTTTCTCCTGGATTCGGTTGCTCATATTCCTCACAGTTCCTTTAATCCTCTCTCAATCAACAAACTTACCAAAGATTTAAATTGTGTCTCTACTTTTACTTCTTCTGGTGTTGTTTTCCAGGAGCAGACGACGAATCAGGAGTTTGGTTGAGGTCATCTTCAGAATGGGGTGTACATGTTCGATACCCCGCCATATCTCGCTTGCTTATCTACCTCGGCCCGTGCTCTTGACCTACATTCCCGTCTTGGTCATCCACCGCCTTCCATCCTCCATAAAATCTGCCCCCAATTCAGTTCTCACCTATCATTCCATTGTGAATCCTGTAAGTTTGCTAAACATCATTGGGTAACATATTCCCCTCAACAGGAACCACGTGTAGTGAATCCTTTCGATCTTGTTCATACCGATGTATGGGGTCCTTGCAGGGTTCCGAGCTAGTCTGGGTACAACTATTATATCACCTTTATTGATGATTACTCCCGCATGACATGACTTTACATGCTTCGTGATCGGTCTGAAGTATTTCCTACCTTTCAGACCTTTTACAATGAAATTCAAACTCAATTCTCCACCTCCATCAAATATCTTTGCTCCGATAATGGACGAGAATATTTATCTACTTCCTTTCAGTAGTTTCTCAAGGATCACGACATCATTCATCAGACATCCTGTCCTGATACACCTCAGCAAAATGGAGTGGCGGAGCGAAAATATCGTCATATTCTGGAAACTGCTCGTGCCCTCCTATTCCACATGCAGGTGCCACTCCACTTTTGGACCGATGCCATCCTGACTGCAACCTACCTCCTAAACCGACTCCCTTCTTCTATTCTTTAGGGGGAGACTCCTTTTCAGACTCTGTTCTCCTCTCTCCCTCCTCACTCACTTTCACTCCGTGTATTTGGATGTCTCTGTTATGTCCGTGACATTCGTCCCGGCCTTTCCAAACTCTCTCCCAAATCTCTCCGCTGCATCTTCCTCGGATATTCACGCACTCAACGCGGATGTCGGTGCTTCTCTCCAGACCTACGACGTTATATCATCTCTGCTGACGTCTCATTTGTTGAGAGTTCTCCATTCTCACTTCCCTCTCCCCATCCAGATACTGACATCGATGATTGTCTTCCACGCATCATCCATCCTCCTCCGGTGCTGCCTCCTGCCGCTCATCGGTTTGGTACAGTCTACTCCCGTCGCCCATTGACTGTGCCCCCCATCCAGGCCGAGGAGACCTTTGTCTCAGATTCGTCCGATGCTTCTGCTCCGACACCAAATGACTTGCCCATTGCCCTCCGAAAAGGTACTCGCTCTTGCCAGAGTACTCCTCTATTTGTATCTTCATACATGGGTCTGTCAGCTATGGAGACAGTATCCATTCCTCGCACAGTTAGTGATGCAAAATCTCACCCGGGTTGGTGAGCAACAATGCGGGATGAGTTGCAGGCTCTGGAAGAAAACCATACTTGGGATCTTGTCCTCCTTCCAGCCGACAAACAGGCGGTTGACAGCAAATGGATTTACACAGTCGGGCTGAATCCCGATGACACTCTCCATCGACTCAAAGCCCGCCTTGTGGCAAAGGGCTTCGCACAGACTTACGGTATTGACTATTTTGATACCTTCTCTCCAGTTGCCAAGATGACCTCCGTTCGGTTATTCATCTCTCTGGCGGCTCATCATCATTGGTCTCTTCATCAACTGGATGTCAAGAATACCTTCCTCCATGGATTTCTTGAGGAAGAGGTTTATCTGCAACAGCCTCCCGGATTTTGTGCCTCCTGCAAATCTGTCGACTCCGTCGCTCTCTTTACGACCTCAAGTAGTATCCTCGTGCTTGGTTCGGCCGCTTCAACACTTTC
Organism: Viscum album; assembly: GCA_963277665.1. Taxonomy (NCBI): domain Eukaryota; kingdom Viridiplantae; phylum Streptophyta; class Magnoliopsida; order Santalales; family Viscaceae; genus Viscum; species Viscum album. The sequence continues at coordinate 1,952,628,664 of OY728153.1, read as the reverse complement.
GTCACCGACTTTGGGCTCCCTCGCAGCATAAAGGACCACACTGTGTTCTACAGGACGACCTCCGCTGGCTGCATCCTGTTGGTCGTTTATGTGGATGATATCATCATCACCGGTAGCGACTCTGCTGGTATCACCCACCTCAAGGGGCATCTTCACCAGCACTTCCACACTAAGGATCTCGGTCCTCTCACATACTTCCTAGGCATCGAGGTATCCTATTCTCCGAACACTATCTCCCTCTGCCAAAGAAAATTTGCGTTGAATATTCTGCAAGATGCTGGGCTGACACAGACCACTGCTGTGGACACTCCTCTAGAGCCTGGGGAACGGTCTCTTTATGACTCATCAGAACCGTATTCACACCCATAACGGTTCCGTCGACTGGTGGACAGACTTAATTATTTCACCATGACTTGTCTCGATATTGCCTGCGCTGTTGGCAAAGTGAACCAATTTATAGAGCATCCGACCACCTTTCATTGGGATGCTATCCTCCGCATCGTCAAATACATCAAGCGAGATCCTGCCCGTGGTCTTCCCTACTCCCAGCATGCTCATCTGAATATTGAGGCGTTTTGTGATGGTGATTATGCTGGTTGTCTTGCTACTCGGAGATCTACTTCTGGGTTTGCCGTATTCTTGGCGGACAACCTCATCTCCCGGCACAGCAAGAAACAGACAGTCGTCTCCCGCTCCAGTGCGGAATCCGAGTACCTTGCCATGACCACCGTCACCACGGAGATCATTTGGCTTCGACATCTCCTCCAGGAGTTTGGTTTTCCTCCGCAGACATCTGCTCACATCTGGTGTGACAATCAGACAGCCACCAAGATAGCTTCGAATCTCGTCTTCCATGAACGAACGAAACATATTGAGGTGGACTGCCACTTTCTTCGCCACCACCTGGAGCATGATCACGTCAGCTTTAGCCACATCTCGACAGCGGACCAGCTTGCCGACATCTTCACCAAAGGCCTCTCAGGGGTTCGCCTAACCTCGCTCAGTTCCAAGCTGGGCATCCACAACATCTGCGGCCTAGCTGGAGGGGGGGTGTGTCTGGTCTTGTATGATGTCATCTTTCTTTTTGTGGGACTCGTTGTCCAAGCTGGGCATGTCCAGCTTGAGGGGGAGTGTTAAACCATATTTTTTATTATTCTGGATATTTCCGAGTCCCACATCGGAATACTCCTGTATGTATTTCTCTTTCTCAATCTATAAAAGAAGGCCTCCGCCTCACCTTGAGGTAAGGCGGTTTCCCATTCTACAATTTCAAATCAAAATTACAAAGAGGTAACCAATTAGCAAGACTATTGATAGGAACGTGGGATGTTGCAACAACGCAGCCATACGCAGCAGCTGGGGAGTGTGGGCTGTTACTGGCAGGGGCAGTTAGAGACAATTGCAGTATAGAGTAGGGTGAGGCAGTTGGGGCTGGTTGGGGTATTAAATAAAGGGGAGCTGTTGGCTGAGGGGATTATGGATTGTATTTGGGAGTTATCAGCTGTTGCTGATTGGATGGTTAGGTCTCGATCTTGGGAGCGGCGCCTTCCAGGGAGTTCTTCATTCTTCTACATCTTCTCCTCCTCCTCTTCATCTTCTTCTATTTTGTAATTCTGCCGGTTGTAATAGAAATCTTCTGTTTTCTCTCTCTCACTTGGATACCTATCAATTGGTGTTTTCATTGAGAGATTTTTTTTGGAGTGTCTTGAGAGAGGAACTCAAGTAAAAGGATCTTGATCGAAACTGATGGTGCTTCTGGTTCGTCAGTGCTGGTGGTGCTGCCTAGGGAAATTCTTGACCGAGAGTCTGTAGCAGTCGTGGCAGACACTGCAACAACTGTGGAAAACAGGAAGCGGATCGCAACAGGAGGAAAACAGTTCACGGCAGCTGCAACTGACTCGCATTGACGCAATAGTAGAAAACACCTCGCTGTAGTGAACAATCGACTCGCAACAGCTGAGAACGAGTCACAACACGTATGCAGGAGTACGAACGTTGAAGGCGAAAGTGCCAAACGAAGGCACGATCAAAGGGAGTCGCGTAGACGCAATAAGGGAACAAAAACACGACTCGCACCGGCAAATTCTTGATCGGACAAACTGTAGTGGATGCAACAAACACAAACAAAGTTGATGCAGTAGTTATGTACTTGCATCAGTGGAGTCTGACTCGCAGCGGTTCCAGGTCGGCAGGTACGCACAATGTTGGACACAACAATCAGCCACTGGTTTGAACAGTGTTGGTGACTCCCATGCGCAATGCGGAACGTCTGTCAGCCAAGGAGAGGTCGATCATGGAGCTGAAGACAGAGGTTTTGATGCAAGAGATTTGGGCGTCACATGCCAAGTTGGAAAGAAGTCATGGGGAGAGCTTTAGGCAAGTGATGATACTAGAGTTTTCTGGAGACCAACCCGAGTCTTGGATCACCAAAGCTGAGAAATATTTCTCGAACCATCAAACTCCGGAAAAAGATGGAGGTATCGATGACGAAATTCTGTATGGAGGGTTCGACTTGCATTTGGAATTTCTTGTTGGAATCAAATAAGGCCGGGCTTACCTGGACGCAATTCAAAGAAAAGCTGTCTGGGAGATACGGAAGTGCGGTGGCAGCCAATTTCTCCGAGCTTCAGGCACAATCTGGACTGCTATCATGTGCCGAGGAGCTGAAAGTTTCCAGACCCTTACAACTGCATCAAGTGACGCTGCTGATGGCGCTGACACAATCACATGGTCCTGTTGAGCTGCCTATACAGCTGCAGGGTGAGTTGAAGCAACCTTTGTATGAACCTCAAGGATTGGACACTGCTCTGGACTGTTTGGGAGAAGAACGACGATGAGCAACTGTTAGAATCCAGTTCGCAACGGCCAGATGAGGTAATTTCTGAATCATGTTCTGTCGTAAGATGGCGTGGCACAACTAAGTATTATGAGTGGCAAGCAAATTCCTAGTCAAGCGGCTGGGTTGTGCGAGAAGCTAGAGATTGTGATTGTAGACTAGCTGTATGAACATACCTGATCAGTACTGCCTCATGTTGAGAATTCTGTTTGACAACGACGTGCAAAATCGGTGACCAGTTCGAAGCAACAACGTAGGGTGCCACTTGAGATGCTGGATCGAACTGAGGAAAACGTTGAAATGTCAATGCGACTGAAATTTCTGGTTCGGACTGAAAAGAAGCCAGAGACGGTGGTTTTGCTCAGGTTGGGCGAGCGGCTCCAGAGGGGCGCTGCTGATGCCGAGGGTGCATGTCAGGGAAGCTGAGGTGCTCAAAAGTCCACAAGAGGGAGCCTCAATCAGCTGGTAGAGGTAGCTGCAAGTGTTGGGATCCGTATTCAAGAACCATCGCACCAAAAGGAGTTTGCTCGGGGAAGGACTGTCAGTACAATGGCGGCACAAGGGGCTGAAGACACTTGCGATATAGCCAAGCTGCGTTCAGCCCTTGCATCCGTCAATCATAAGAGGAGGATATTGCAACAAATGAAAGACGATGCAGCTTTGCTGATTCTGAAAGTTGGCGGGACAGCGCCAGCTGCGATGGCAGCTATACCCGAGGTTGAAGTTGCTACTGGACAAGCTGCTTGGCTGCCAAGGCCACCGTCAAAGCCTCAACCATGGACAAGTCCTTCACATAGTGTTCAGTTTATGATTCAAGTAGATGACTAACCAGATAATCACCTTGAGGATAAGGTTGTTTTTCAAGTGGGTGAAAATGATAGGAATGTGGGCTGTTGCAGCAGCCCAGCCATGCACAGCATCTGGGGAGCGTGGGCTGTTACTCTTAGGGGCAGTTGGGTAATTGCAGTATAGAGTAGGTTGGGGCAGTTGGGGTTGACTGAGGTATTAAATAAAGGGGAGCTGCTGGTTGAGGGGATTACAATTTGTATTTGGGAGTTATCCGTTGTTGCTGATTGGAGGATCAGGCCTCGGCCTTGGGAGCAGCGCCTTCCAGGGAGTTCTTCTTCATCCTCCCTTCTTATTCTTCATCTCCCGCTGTTCTGTAATTCTGTCGGTTGTAATAGAAATCCTCTGTTTTTTCTCTCTCACAAGAAGAAGGGAGGATGAAGAAGAAGAAGAATGAAGAACTCCCTGAGAGGCGCCGCTCCCAAGGTCGTGGCCTAACCCCTTCGATCAGCAATAGCTGATAACTCCCAAATGCAATCCGTAATCCCCTCAACCAGCAACTCCCCTTTATTTAATACCCCAGCCAGTCCCAACTGCTCCGACCTACTCTATACTGCAAGTACCTAACTACCCTTGGCAGTAACAAACCACACTCCCCAGCTGTTGCATATGGTTGGGCTGCTGCAACAGCTCAAGTTCCTATCAACTATGCCCTTTCTTTTGATGCTTGTCGGCTATAAGGATTTTCCGTGGAGTGGATTCCCAAGAGAATAAAGCGATCTTTGTTAGAACTCTCGATTTTCAAATCAATTTTCAAAAAAAGGTTTCCAGAAACAACAAAGCTATAACAAGTGCAACAAAAGTAGGCATCTTTAACCAATGCACTTCATTCACATTTGAACGATTTCCCCAACTTTTATAGAGCAAGTCAAAGAATTCAATAAATTCTTCAATCTAGAAATCATGGTCAAAGAATTCAATAAATTCTTTAATCTTCAAATCATGGCCACTTCTTATGAAATTGATATGCCAACTTCTCCCTTGAAAGAGAGAAGTGATAGTTGCTTCATTTTGGGCAACAATTGTGTAATGATTTTGAAACTTTGGCAAAAGGGAATATCGCATCGTCAAAGGTTTGTCCAAAAGAAAATAGAATTTCTGACTCATGGAAGCCATTTGATGTTGCTTAGAAAAGAGGTCCAATGATGGCTAATTTCTTTCCATAAGCAGGTCTCTCATGAGGCAAGCAGTCATTCTTTGTGATCTGCTTGTGTTATTTCGAGCCGTACTCATCAGATGATCACACACCAAAGTTTATTTTTTTGAGTCATATACTGCCATAACCATTTGTCTGAAAAGGTTGAATTGAAATCCATGAATGATTGGTGCAAAGCTCTCACGAGAGAAGAATATTTTTAAACAACTCCCAATTAAGAAGAGGGTTATTGAGACCTTTACCCAAACTGCCCCGTTGAAATCTTTTTCAAGTCTCTTAGAGATGGAGGATGAAATATGAAAGATAGACATAAAGTAAGCTAAAAGATTTGAAAGAATGCTTTTAATGAGAGTAAGTCTTCCTCATGTAAGGAGAGATGAGCCTTTCCACCCGTTTAGTATCTTCTCTAATCTATCAGTAATAGAGGTCCAAATTTCTTTATTCTTGTAAGAGGCCCAGAGAGGGAGGCCGAGATATGAAATGAGAAGCTTTAAAACCTTACGACCAAGAACAAAAGCAAGATAGAGGACATATCATTCTTTCCAATTGGTATAATCTCACCATTTGACCAGTTTCAAACCAAAAATATATTCGAAAACAAATCTCACAACAGTGATTAAGAAAGATTTTAGTAGAGTGGTTACAAAACAAAATTGTATTATCTGTAAAGAGAAGGCGCTTGGGATGCAGGGGCAGTTTTGTCTTTACCCATTTATCAGTTTGTTGTGGCTAGCTGTAGTTGGTAAGTGAAGTACGAAATAAGAGGTCAGCAGGAAAAGAGGGGTACGAAGATTCATTTTGGGATTTCATCACCTTGGCAGCTGGTAGGGCCAAACCTTGGTAGGAGTCGGTTGTGGCCTCCAGGAGAGAGGTCTTCTTCCGGGGAGAGCTTCTTCTTCTCTTCTTCTACACCTTATGTTGTTGTAATTCTTCCTTCTGTATTCCCGTTGTTACAATATAGTGAGAATAATGTTTGTTCTTCCCATTTCCTCTCTCGCACTTATTTGTCCTAATAAATTGGCTACTCCGTTCCTAAGCGGGAGTGACGATCAAAAAGTGGTGCGCATGCTAGGGTACAAACGATCGGAACAGAGCGACGCACGCTGGTGTCCATGATCGTCGAGAGTTCGCTGTGGAGGATTTCCAATGCAATTGAGAGAAACGTATTCTCGCTGTGAGACACGTTCTTTGGAGGAGGATGTTCAGAATGGAGTTTGGCAAAGCTACGAAGGTTTTGTGTGAGGACCGGACGACGCAAAAACAGATAGCTGAGGTACGTTGACAGACTTCGTTTGCCGAAGTCTTTGCTAGGAGACAGGCGGAGATCGATAGGCGAATGTGTGAGCTTCAGCGCAAGCTGCAGAAACAAATTGAGGCCCTCGGTGGTCGTGCTGGACGACCGGAAAATTCCGGATAGTTGACGCAAACCGAGGAGGCGGTAGATAGTTTGAAAGCAAGCCGAGCTGTACGGGAGTGAAACGCTTTGGAGGGGCAAGCAACAATGAAGATCGAGAGGCTTGAGTTGCTGGCGGAACATGTTTCAGTCTCCTGAAGACAGAGTAAGCAGTTGTTGTGATTCCGAGAGGGAGCAAAAGCGGAAAAGCCGAGGCCAACAGTAGACGGCGTGGAAGCTTGAATCCAGGAAATGCTGCTATGACAGAAGTTGTGGATGGAGAAGTTTGGGAACAACATGGGGCAGCTTGTTCCAGCTGCACAGGAGTGGGAGTTAGGTGAGGGGGCAGAGCTGCCAATGCCAATTCGAGCAACGCTAGGGCCTTTGCCACAACCCGTGCAAATGCAGCCATTGAAGTTGATATTTCCTATGCTGGAGGATAGCTGAAGCCGACGCTTGTGGATAAATATGGGAGTGGCTAGGAGCTGCAGTTTGGAACTATTCTTGAACGTCCAGAGGTAATTCTTGATCCTGGTCTGCAATCGAAACCTCCTATTGCGGATATTGTGTATCCGAAACATAAGGAGCAAGTGGTGAATGGTCGCGGCACTGCTGTTCTTAGGAACTCAAGTGGCTGGGGATCAATTTTTATTGAGACGAAATTGTAGGAATTTCAAAAACCTATCGATTCCAGACTCGCCATTGTTTTCAGGGCATGTAGCGCTAGAATTCAGTGGCTCACAATTTGTTAAGGCTCACAAGGGATAACAGTGTGTGGACAACAAGGTTGTGGACATAGTTGAATACGGAGAAAAGAAAGTCTTTCAAGAGCTGCGGGAGAATGTCAGGGAAAACGAGCGGCCCAAGTGGCTGCGAAAGTGAGAAACAAACAGCTGCTAAAAAGGTCTGCACATACCGGTTGGAAGGAAGAAAAAATGGTTCGAGTACCACTGCACTGAAAGGAGCTTCGTCGTCTTCCTCTTACTGCTGAAAAGGAGGAAGTGCAGGCAGATATGGATAAAGGAGAGACTTGTATTTTCATCAACCGAAGAGGAGCTCAAGGCCGTTTTCAAGTGTTTTGCAAACAACCGCCTACAAGTAGAACCAAGACAAGAAGCTATCTGGAAAGAAGAGTGCAGACAAATGTTACCTATTGCTGTTTGTGGTAGGGATATCTCTGCTCCTGATATCAATGAGGATGGAAAGCCCAACTATGACCCATTAGAACTTTTGGAGGCGGATGGTCTGGCAGGGGAAGAAGATTCAGCTGCTGTTAAGGTAAACTTCAATTCCGGATCACCTCTTTGCAACAAAGGATCTGTTTATGATAAGAACAGGGGATGGCTACTTTGTATTAAGAGTAAAAAAGAGCAGAAACTACAGACAGAGGAGGAGGAAGATGAAGATCGGGAGAGATCCCGCCCAAGCTCGGAGGCAGCTTTCCAAGCCAAATGGCCGAATACCAGAATATTCACTTCCCCCACTCTCCCCCATGCAAACTTATTTATAAGAGATCCCCTTACCTGCATGTGGCCCCACTAGCAACAATATTCCCTAACAAACTCCAACAAGCTCTTTCACGACCCGTCCTTGGAGCCCGTGCCGTGACTACCCCAAGCCCGTCTTCCATAGGTCAGAGGCTGGCGACTAGCACCAAAGGCGTAAATCCCAATAAAAAGGGAAGACATTGCCTTTATGAAACGTAAACACACACAACCAGAGTACAAGCGGAAGCAAACACTAAGTAAACAGTATAACAAGTGTGCTGAAAGTACAAAGAGGGCCGAAAATACAAGCCCAACAGTAAAGTACAAGGAAAAGACAAAACAACAGGAAGGTGTCGAGCTGCTCCTGGATCGTCCTCCGGAGTTCCTACCTGAAGGGTAGGTACAGATGGCCACCTCAGCTCTCCACGTCCGTCTGTCACCTCCGGGTACCGTCTCGTCGTGAAGTCCACCTCCGCGTACCGTCTCGTCGTGAAGTCTACCTCCAGGTACCGTCCAACTCTACAAGCCTCAACCACGATCAGTGATGTCCGTCGTCTGCACCCAACACAGCGAGGTGCGGGCGTAGCCCGTGCAGGGGTGAGTATAACGATACTCAGTAGGGACCCCGAGACCCTCAAGGTCTCACTAAAACCAACAAGGATAAACCACAAAGAAAGATCTCAACAGATAACCTTTACTTAGGTATATGCTCATACATATAACTAAGTTATCAAGTAACCCATCTCAATCATGAGGTAAACACAGTGGTCATTGACTCAGCTCAAACCAGGATTTTCATTAATGATATCGAAACCACAACTGCTGAAGAGCTCCTCCTCTGTCGAGTACAGTGATCCTGTCACAACTCCGAGGCGCTGCTCACTAACCTTAGACTGCTGAGGTACTTTTCCTGTCGAGTACTGCGGGTCTGCCACCCCAACACAGTAGTGCTCCCCGCCATGGGTCTGCCACCCCAACACAGTAGTGCTCCCCGCCATGGGTCTGCCACCCCAACACAGTAGTGCTCCCCCTAATAGCCTACAGAGGCACTCCTTTTGTCGAGTACCGCAGGTCTGCTACCCAAACACAGTAGTGCTCCCCGCCATGGGTCTGCCACCCCAACACAGTAGTGCTCCCCACTGGGCTATACAAGTCACTTCGAAACGAATCGGACAAGCAGTCATTAGGTCTCAGCCAGCTACAAGGTCTCCGTACTCCGTACGCTCGTCTCCGGGAGGGTCTGCTCCACGAGATACTGGTCGATACTTCCAAGTGTCACGTAATCTCACGTGGAAGTATCTCAAGGGACCGCCTCGTCATAGGGGTCTCAACGCAACAGACGGCGCGTCAATCGGACGCCCGGTCTGTGAGTTATTAGCTTTTCCGTTCCAGGGGCTCGGTTGGTTTTTAAGCTAAAACCAATCCGACCATACTCCAAAAATCATCCGAATCCCACGTAGAGTATGCCAAAAGAACCGTCTTATCAAGAGGAATCCAACGTAGTCGACGACACGTCAATCGGACGTCCGGTCCTCAAGTTATAAGCGTTTCCGCTCCGAGGGTCCGGTTGGTTTCGGGTTCGAACCAACACGGCCGTACCCAAACATCGCCGAAACCTTGAGTGTAATATACCGAAACGTCCGTCTCGATCCAAGTAATCCTACGCAACTGACGGTGCGTCGATCGGAGGTCCGTAGCTCAAGATATGTCCGTTTAACTGAAAACGGTCCGAAAATAAGGGGTCTGGGCCCGGTCCGACCCGGCCGTGTTGGCCGACCCTTGGGTAACCGCGGGACCCCTTGGGTCCCACCTCTTGATGGCACCGGCGGCCGGCTGCGCCCTTCCGCCGCGGCTTGTCCCGGCCGCGGTCCGACTCTACTCCGCGACACCGTCGTGCCGCGCCTTTGCGGCGACCCGACAATCATGCGCTGTCGATTCGCTCGTGGTCGGCCCGACGCCGGACGGTTCTTCGCAGTCCGCCCCCATCGTCCACAGACAACAAACGAGAGGGGAAGGGTCGGACCGTGTTCGTGCGGTCCGAGCCCTTCCTCGTCAAGATGGTATCATGCGGCCAAATGAAACTCACGAATTGAAGAACGATGACGAACGATATTAAAACTTGAACATAACAACCCCTACCTCGTAAAACGACGTTAAACGATGGCGAGTCGTGGAAGACGGGCGTTGCGGAAGACAGACGTCGTTCCGTCAACATCGGGAAGGAAGGAGCCGAGGGTGGCGTCGGCGTTCTTCGTTCTTTGTTCTTCGTTGGAGGAATAGGAAAACTCTCCAAGTGCTGGGCGCCGTGCTTCGCTGCTAGCGTTCCGCCGCTTGAAGAAGCCGTCCAGAACTCCTTCCCCTAGCCTCCTTTATATAGGAGTGGGAGGGTTCGTCGTTGGCACGCAAGTCATAAATGGAGGATTTATGACAGAGTGCTCCACCCAATTAATCCGTTGCGGTGGTGCATTAAAATGGGGAGGAAGTCAAAAAGGGGGTTATTGGCCCGGGTGGTCCCCACAGAAGAATATCCTCCAAAGGGAGGATATTTCCTGGCGGGCCCCACCATTAATTAACCACAAAAAAGAAAGGGGGTGGTTAATGCTTGGGTGGTCCCCTCATTAAAAAGGGAGGTTTCATCCTCCTCAATTAAGAGGGGGATTTAAACCTAGAGGCTCTCCCTCATAAATGAGGGGGAGTTAAGGAGTTATGATTCCCCTCCCATTAATGGGAGGCCTCGTGTGGTTTCCACCACAATCAACCTCACATGGGAGGTTGGATCTCTGTGGGCCCCACCACCATAACCTCTCATGGGTGGTTAGGGTGTGGCGGTCCCATCACCAACTCACAAGTGGAGCTTCTAACCACTTTATCTGCACGCCATGTGTTTAACAAAATAAAATAAATTGTTCACTTATTTTATTTTATTAACCCACGTAAAACCCCAAAAACTAACTTTCATACCCGATCATCTGCCGTCGAGATGAAAGTCTTCTTAAGCGAAAACCCGCGCTGTGAGTTCAACGGTGCCCTCGGATTTCAATTCCGAGCACCGGTTCAAAAGATAGAAAAACCCGTTCGTTCGTTTACTGAACGTACCTGAGCTAAACTTCAGAAATTGATTCCGGGGAAAGCGGGCCTCGGAATCAAGTGCCGTCAGAAGCTACAGACTCGTAAAATTCAAAAGAAATTAAGAAAAAAAAATTTCCTTGAAATTTCTGGGTCTTTACATTACTCCCACCTCAGGGCTTTACGTCCCAGTAAAGCTACAACACAAACTAGGGAAACTAAAGGAGGTACCGAACACACATTTGAGCCTCCCGCTCCCATGTGCTCTCCTGGTGGTTCCTGTGCTGCCAGCGAAAGCGCACAAGAGGAATCGACCGTCCTCGTAGGACCCACTCCTGTCAATCCTCGACCTGTACTGGAACCCCGTGAAAGTCGCCCCGTCATCGATGTACAGCTCTCCGTGGTCGATGATGACAGATAGGTCGTGCACTCATATCCTCAGTTGAGAAACGTGGAAGACGTCGTGCACCCAGTGCATCTGAGGTGGAAACGCCAGGCGATAAGCCACCTTGCCTACTTTGCTGGGAACCTAGAAAAGTCCGAAGAATCGCGGAGATAACTTGCCGTCCCGGCCAAATCTCTGTAGACCCCGTCGAGGTGAGACCCGTAGGAAGACGTGGTCGCCATCCTCGAACTCCAGTGGTCTCGTCTCCTATCAACATAGGACTTCTGTCTGCTCTGTGCAGTCTTCATCCGCTCCTGGATGATCTGCACCTTCTCCGACGTAGCCTGAACCATCTCTGGTTCTACATGTGCTGACTCCATCACTATCAACAAAGGATATCTGAAACGCGGTCAGCTGCTGTGATTTCTCCTCTGCCGAAAAGAGAAATCTGGTCTCATCCCCTTGATGAACCACGTTCTTTGCCTAATACAGTCAATCCTGACATGAACGGTAAAATTCATGTCATGGATGACGTTGTAAGGCCTCGACGCCACTACCAAGAGATCCAACTGTTACTCTCGCCTTCAGGGGTTGAGTCACACTGTCGGCATCAGTGCGTGGTTACTAGGTCACCTCCAGTAGAAATCTCACAAGTGAGGGTCAAGTCAACAGTTTTAACCGGAACCTCTTAGTATCAAGCATACAAAAGGACAGGATAACAAACGTCACAAAGATAAGTGTCTTTTATTACTGCAGCTCGTAGTACAAAGACACAAAGCAAACACAACAACGACAACATGGAAACTAAAAGCACCAAGAACAAAGGCCTCCATGCCTGGAACTAGTCCCGCTCCTGTCCACCTGTTTCCGGAGCTTCATAGTCGTATGCTTCAGCTGCCTGAAGCTGAGCTCTCCCATATCCACCCGTTCCCTGCGCTCGGGGTGGACCTCTTAGTGGTGGTGGCAACTCCTCGAAGCCTCGTACACCACCGGCTGTACGACCAGCTCCTCTACCCCGGTCTGGTAGGTTCCTCTATTGCCTGCTGCTCATCTGCTAGATAGGTCGGGCAGTCTCGAGCCAAGTGACCCTGCTTGCCGCATGCATAGCATTTTCTGCTCCTCGTATGACTGGCTCTGTTTTGTTTACCTCGCACAACCGAACCTATAACCCGAGGTCGCCCACCTGTTGGCCTGGTCCTCTTGGACCTCTGCATCATCCGTCTTCTGCCTACAGATGACTCGACTACTGACGGAAAACCCTGCGACAAGGGTAGCAGCTCCTGAGCACGCTCAGAGTGTAGAGTCGCTGGTATAAACTCCACCCTGAAGAAAGTCTCGAAGTCTCCCCAGGTGAAGGTCGTCTCGTCGCAAAACTGGAGCATCCGGCTCCACCACCTCTCAGCTGCTCCCTGAAAGAGGCTAACAGCTAGGTACACCATCAAGTCTGCGGGTGTCCCAGCTGTGTGGAAAGCTCGTGCTACAAACTCCAGCCAATGCCCAACCGTCTGAGAATCTGACTCGCCTCGAAACCTCGGAGGCCTCTGACGTTGGAACTCGTGCGTCGCGCTCAAGAGGCGTGCAATCTTTGCTGGTGTCTGATCTAGAAGAGGGCCCTGTACTGAGGACTCGTCGCTCAACGGCCTGTCAGTACGTACAACTGTCGGGGCTCTAGCTGATCGTCCGCGAGGAGGCATCCTGAAAGATCAGATGCAACACGGTCAAAAGACTATACCTGGTGAGCTGACCTGGTTTGAGCTGATTTAAAAGAAACTTTTGAAAACACACACGCAATCAGTGTTTTTGTGCACTGAGTCGGAGATCAGAAGTCAGGGTCCTGGTGTATGGATACGTCGGCCGCCCGCACTAACACTGGACTCCCTGAACTGAAAACCACACTTAGTACCCTTAACACTATTGCTTCACAAAAAGAAATTATCAGAGTTCTATGTTCTGCGGTAGAACCGACTCCTCTGATACCAGTTTGTCACGACCCGTCCTCGGGGTTTGTGCCGTGACTACCCCAAGCCCGCCTTCCATAGGCCAGGGGCTGACGACTAGCACCAAAGGCGTAAATCCCGATAAAAAGGGAAGACATTGCCTTTATGAAACGTAAACACACACAACCAGAGTACAAGCGGAAGCAAACACTAAGTAAACAGTATAACAAGTGTGCTGAAAGTACAAAGGGGGCCGGAAATACAAGCCCAACAGTAAAGTACAAGGAAAAGACAAAACAACAGGTGTCGAGCTGCTCCTGGATCGTTCTCCGGAGTTCCTACCTGAAGGGTAGGTACAGATGGCCACCTCAGCTCTCCACGTCCGTCTGTCACCTCTGGGTACCGTCTTGTCGTGAAGTCCACCTCCGGGTACCGTCTCGTCGTGAAGTCTACCTTCGGGTACCGTCTAGCTCTACAAGCCTCAATCACGATCAGTGATGTCCGTCGTCTGCACCCAACACAACGAGGTGCGGGCATAGCCCGTGCAGGGGTGAGTATAACGATACTCAGTAGGGACCCCGAGACCCTCAAGGTCTCACTAAAACCAACAAGGATAAACCACAAAGAAAGATCTCAACAGATAACCTTTACTTAGGTATATGCTCATACATATAACTAAGTTATCAAGTAACCCATCTCAATCATGAGGTAAACACAATGGTCATTGACTCAGCTCAAACCAGGATTTTCATTAATGATATCGAAACCACAACTGCTGAAGAGCTCCTACTCTGTCGAGTACAGTGATCCTGTCACAACTCCGAGGCGCTGCTCACTAACCTTAGACTGCTGAGGTACTTTTCCTGTCGAGTACCGTGGGTCTGCCACCCCAACACAGTAGTGCTCCCCGCCATGGGTCTGCCACCCCAACACAGTAGTGCTCCCCCTAATAGCCTACAGAGGTACTCCTTCTGTTGAGTACCGCGGGTCTGCCACCCCAACACAGTAGTGCTCCCTGCCATGGGTCTGCCACCCCAACACAGTAGTGCTCCCCACTGGGCTATACAAGTCACTCCGAAATGAATCGGACAAGCAGTCATCAGGTCTCAGCCAGCTACAAGGTCTCCGTACTCCGTACGCTCGTCTCCGGGAGGGTCCGCTCCACGAGCTACTGGTCGATACTTCCAAGTGTCACGTAATCTCACGTGGAAGTATGTCAAAGGACCGCCTCATCATAGGGGTCTCAACGCAACAGACGACGCGTTAATCGGACGCCCGGTCTGTGAGTTATTAGCTTTTCCGTTCCAGGGGCCCGGTTGGTTTTTAAGCTAAAACCAATCCGACCATACTCCAAAAATCATCCGAATCCCACGTAGAGTATGCCAAAAGAACCGTCTCATCAAGAAGAATCCAACGTAGTCGACGACACGTCAATCGGACGTCCGGTCTTCAAGTTATAAGCGTTTCCGTTCTGAGGGCCCGATTGGTTTCAGGTTCGAACCAACTCGACTGTACCCAAACTTCGCCGAAACCTTGAGTGTAATATACCTAAACGTCCGTCTCGTTCCAAGTAATCCTACGCAACTGACGGTGCGTCGATCGGAGGTCCGTAGCTCAAGATATGTCTGTTTAACCGAAAACGGTCCGAAAATAGTGGGTCTGGGCCCGGTCCGACCCGGCCCAACACCCCCTGGGTCGGCCCGAACCGGGTTGACCCGACCCGGGTCCGGGTCCAACCCGGTGGGGCGCGGCCCGGCCCGGCCGGCGCGGTCCGGCCCGGCCGGCGCGGTCCGGCCCGGCCGGCGTGGCCCACGCGGTGGGCCGCGTAGCTGGCCGACCGGCGGGGTGGCGGCGCCCAGTGGGGCCCGCCCTAGCTGCTGATTGGGGGGGGGGTTACATCCCCCCGGTTCTTCGAAACGGCCGACCGTGTTGGCCGGCACAGCCGACTGCCCTTCCGGATCCGCCGCGGCCTTACGCTGCGGCTTTGTTCAACAGGCGCGGCGGGACGACGCCGCGGCCCGCGTTGGCCGCGGCTTCTGTAGCTCTGGCGCGGCGCGGCGGCGCCACGCTTCTCCTCCGCGGCCCGTCCCGGCCGCGGTCCGGCTCTACTCCGCGCGGCACGACGGTGCTGCGCCTTTGCGGCGACCCGACAATCATGCGCTCTCGATCCGCTCGTGGTCGGCCCGACGCCAGATGGTTCTTTGGTGTCCGCCCCCATCGTCCACAAACAACAAACGAGAGGGGAAGGGTCGGACCGTGTTCGTGCGGTCTGAGCCCTTCCTCGTCAAGATGGTATCATGCGGCCAAACGAAACTCAAGAATTGAAGAACGATGATGAACGATATTAAAACTTGAACATAACAACCCCTACCTCGTAAAGCGGCGTTAAACGATGGCGAGTCGCGGAAGACGGGCGTCGCGGAAGACAGACGTCGTTCCGTCAACGTCAGGAAGGAAGGAGCCGAGGGTGGCGTCAGCGTTCTTCGTTCTTCGTTGGAGGAAGAGGAAAACTCTCAAAGTGCTGGGCGCCGTGCTTCGCTGCTAGCGTTCCGCCGCTTGAAGAAGCCGTCCAGAACTCCTTCCCCTAGCCTCCTTTATATAGGAGTGGGAGGGTTCGTCGTTGGCACGCAAGTCATAAATGGAGGATTTATGACAGATGACTCCACTCAATTAATCCGCTGCGGTGGCGCATTAAAATGGGGAGGAAGTCAAAAAGGGGGTTATTGGCCCGGGTGGTCCCCACAGAAGAATATCCTCCAAAGGGAGGATATTTTCTGGCGGGCCCCACCATTAATTAACCACAAAAAGGAAAGGGGGGTGGTTAATGCTTGGGTGGTCCCCTCATTAAAAAGGGAGGTTTCATCCTTCTCAATTAAGAGGGGGATTTAAACCTAGAGGCTCTCCCTCATAAATGAGGGGGAGTCAAGGAGTTATGATTCCCCTCCCATTAATGGGAGGCCTCGTGTGGTTTCCACCACAATCAACCTCACATGGGAGGTTGGATCGCGGTGGGCCCCACCACCATAACCTCTCATAGGGGGTTAGGGTGTGGCGGTCGCACCACCAACTCCCAAGTGGAGCTTCTAACCACTTTATCCGCACGACATGTGTTTAACAAATAAAATAAATTGTTCACTTATTTTATTTTATTAACCCACGTTAAACCCCAAAAACTAACTTTCATACCCGATCATCTTCCGTCGAGGTGAAAGTCTTCTTAAGCGAAAACCCGCGCTGCGAGTTCAACGGTGCCCTCGGATTTCAATTCCGAGCACCGGTTCAAAAGATAGAAAAACCCGTTCGTTCGTTTACTGAACGTACCCGAGCTAAACTTCAGAAATTGATTTCGGGCACACCGGGCCTCGGAATCAAGTGCCGTCAGAAGCTAGACTCGTAAAATTCAAAAGAAATTAAGCAAAAAAATTTCCTTGAAATTTCCGGGCCTTTACAAGCTCCAACAAATTCCCCTATAACAAATTACCCCATACAAAGACAACAATGCCCCTTAACCAAACTAATTGGCAGCAGGTCTCTATCACGACCACCGTCTCGAAAAACCACCTTGTCCTCAAGGTGGTGGATGACATAGGCAAGCCAGGCGATCTCCCATATTATTCGTGCTGCAGGGAACTGTGGAGAAGGGGTGCTAGTCTGACAATTATGCCAAACAATCCGCCATATCCTCCACTGCAGTCCTGTATAAAGTGCCCGTGCCGCAGGTGTACGCCACCCAATCTCCCAAACACGTCGTCCGCTGTCATGGATCAAGGTTGGAGAGCCGAAGGTGAGAGTGTCGTTTGGCGTAATGCCTGACCTCCATCCATTGGGCAGGTTTTGTCGTGAGCTGGGCCGCAAGTGCAGCTGGTACCACCCGGCTTCTGGGATATAAAAATTGGAAGAACCTTCTTCATGAACCTGGAGACCCCATTCCGACACCGCGGGCGAAACCTGTACAACTGGTGGTAAAATAACAAGAGCCCATGGTTGAGCAAAATCAGTCTGTTGCGGCTCGTGCTTCAACATTACGAACTTTGAAGTGTCCGACTCTTCAATATGCTGGAAGTCTATTACAGACTGACTGGAGATAGCGTTGTTAGGATTTTCGGCCAGCCCTTTGCTCCGGTTGTGCGTCTCATGTTTGGTAGGCCCCTCGGAGTGCGACACAGACACTGGCGTTACCGGCGGCAGGAACTCGGATGTAGTTAGGAGGGGATTCGTTGATGGAGCTTCCAAAATCCTCAAGGATTGCTTCTTTAAGATGCGCCCAAGTGAACGTAGTTGCAGATCCTTTGGCCACTAAAAACCAAAGTGCAAACATATCTGACATGCAGAGGCGTGCCATTGGCACCTTCATCTGATCCGGCGTTTGATTGCGTGAGAAATATTTCTCAGCCCTTGAGATCCACTTCTCCGGATGTGTGGCCGAAAATTCCGGTAAAAACTCTTCCTGTAAGTTTTTTTCCTAATTGTGGGTCACCCGGGCTAGTGAAGCCCGGAGTTCTTGCACCTCCTGCTTAGGATTTTCCATAGGTAAGAAAAACAAATTCCCCCCCCCCCCTGCAGTAGTGAGAGTTTCTTTTTCTTCTTTTTTCTTTTTTTTTTCTTTTTTTTTGACAGAAAGTCGGGCACCTTTTTTTTCCGTTTTTTTTGTTCCTACTGTTCCCTCCTGAGGCAGAAAAGCGGGTCGCCCCTTTTCTTTTATTTTTATTTTATTTTATTTCGAAGACCAGGAGAGCAGGTCACCCTTGTAAGAGCGGCTCACCCCTGCAAACTGAATCGTCGAGCTCCTTGACACGAGCTGGAGGATGGTACGGAGCTGAGCCAATTGCAGTAGTGCGCGCAGGCATAAGGCAGCGAGGAGACTGGGCGCGCGCAAGGGGAAAAACGAGATCGGGCCGAGCGTCTCGTCTCAGAACGCGAGGTGCGAGTGCGCGCGGTGGCCGAGCGGACTCCAGGGACTGCACGTCTTCTTCCGATGTGCTCCCCGTCTGACGCGATGCGGCCGAGCGCTTCCTCTGAGCGATGAGGCGTAATTGGTAGTGCGCCTCCTCCCCGGACGCGTCTCCTACGGGTTCGACGGAAGGCGTTGATAGATGAGTGAGGAAACTGGCTGGCGGTCGTGCGCGCCTCCGAGGAACGGAGACCGGCGGTGCACTCTTCCTTGATCGCGCGGTGGTAGAGTGTTTCCTGCAATGGTCGAGCGTTGTTCTGGAAGAAATCCGAAAGTGTGACGCAGTTGATGGAAGCTCAACAAGACATGCTTGGACAAAAAATGCGCAGAAGCAACGGTCGTGGACGGCTCTGAATGCCAGGATGTCATCGAGCCAGGCGTGACAGCACCAAACAAACTAGGCGGAGGGTAGCGCGCAACTTGTCTGTGCGCACTGCCGCCGGAAAAATGAGTCGCATGTTGTGTCGGGCTGGCCCCCGGCGTTGCATACTCAGATGAGAATGAGATGGAGAGTCGGGATCTTGGAGTCGGCGGGAGAACAAGCAACAACAGGTTGCGCGGCTCCAATGAGTGTACGAGAAATTATCAGACAACGCTCCTCCGCGCTCCTCTGCTTTGAGCGCCATACAACAACACACCCGTTGCGCCTGCTCCAGCCTCTTCACGTGAGCTGGAAGAGATGAAGAGGAGCCGGTTGAGCGGAATCCGGCAGGCCGAACCAAATGATAAGAACTGGGGATGACTACTTTGTATTAAGAGTAAAAAAGAGCAGAAACTATAGGCAGAGGAGGAGGAAGATGAAGATCCAGAGAGATCCTGATAAGAACAGAAAACCAACACTTATATTCAAGTATGAAAAGAACCAGAGAATTACAATAGAGGAAGATGAGTAGTAGAAGAAAGACACTTCGAGAGAGCAAGTGCCCCTCGCCCAAGCCCGCAGGCCGAAACTCCAAGCCTACAGGCCGCCCAGCTAACCAGCAAAATCCCCCCCTCCACTCTCTCCAACCCAGTCAATTTATAACAACCCCCCTATTAACTACTTGGGGACCCCCAACATATTCCCCTTTTATTTCTCAGCATATTCCTTCGCGCCCCCCCCCCATAACATCCTCCTCCAACAGCTGTGGCCCCAAGAATATTTCTCCAGGATCCCAACATATTCCCCATGGGCCCCCCATGCAGTTGTAACAGATTCCCCAACAACAACCCCCTAGTATTTCCTATCACTGCCACCCTATGAAATTCCACCTTGTCCTCAAGGTGGTGGTTGTGGCCCTTAGTGGAACGGTTCGGCCCCGCCCCTCCAATGATCATCACCTGTTTTGGCTGCTCGACGGTCCTCAATTCTGACAACAAATCTGATTTAACTATTGTCTGCAAGTCAGTAGCACCTTTACTGGACACAAAAATCACTTTGTCCCTCACCGGTGTAAAGAAAGGTGTGACAGAGGGAGAAATGGAAGCTTCAACAGCTTCCAAAGCCACACTCCAGCTGAGACAACTCCTTGACAGGGTTCCATGTTTGCCACCTCAGTGTATTCTTGGCCGCTATATCGCTCTAGCAACTCTTTTTTGAACTCTGGCCAACTCATGTTCGGATAAACTTCGCAAAGAAAGGCACGCCAATGAACTGTTACGCCTTCCATACTAACCTTGGCATGCGAGACCTTCACGGTCTCCCATGTGTGGTTGAGTTGGAAAAAAAATTCGGCTTTTGTGATCCAACCCCTCGAATCCATGCCATCGAACAGTGGTAAGTCCCCTCGTCGGGTTGGAACCCAGTTGTATGAATCCAGCTCGTTGGGGTGCGCAATGGACCGTGGCTCCCAGCTGCGCTGTCCTGCAGCGGACTCCCCAACGTGTGAAGCTGACAGGTCCATCATCAAGGTCGGCCGCCCTTCTTCCTGCTGCGGTGCTTTACCCCTGCAACGTGCCAAGCCTGCTATGGATTGGTGAAGTTCTGCTAGTTCCCGTGCTAGGTCCTCCTGGAATTTGGCCTGATCCCGCCGCTCTTGATCACAAATTGATGCCATATTAGAAATAGTCGTTGCAGCTCTTTCCATGCGCTATTCCAAGCTGTCCAGTTGTGCCTCCATTTCCAACGTTTTATTCCAACAACACTTGTTTCCGGCAGAACTCCCCTCTGCAGTGAGAGGCCTCCGCTGCTGGATGCGATGAAGCCGGTAGTATGCCTTCGTCGAGGAGTGAGGAGGATATCCGATAGGCCAGACCAATTTGATAAGAACAGAAGACCAACACTCATATTCAAGTATGAAAAGAACCAGAGAATTACAATAGAGGAAGATGAGTAGTAGAAGAAAGACACTTCGAGAGAGCAAGTGCCCCTCGCCCAAGCCCGCAGGCCGAAACTCCAAGCCTACAGGCCGCCCGGCTAACCAGCACCCCACCCCCCACTCTCTCCAACCCAGCCAATTTATAACAACCCCCTATTAACTACCTGTGGACCCCCCAATATATTCCCCTTTTATTTCTCAGCATATTCCTCCGCGCCCCCCCTATAACAGCCTCCTCCAATAGCTGTGGCCTCAAGAATATTCCTCCAGGATCCCAGCATATTCCCCATGGGCCCCCCATGCAGTTGTAACAGATTCCCCAGCAGCAGCCCCCTAGTATTCCTATCAGATCCCTCCCAAGCCCAGAGGCCACTTTCCAAGCCAAATGGCCGAATACCAGAACTCCAACAAACTCCCCTATAACAAACTACCCCATACCCCTTAACCAAACTAATTGGCAACAGGTCTCTATCAGTTTACCTGCGCATTATTGCAGGATTTGCTACACAAGGCGGAGGAATAAGAAATGACAATGGCACCGGTGGTGGAAGCATTTTTGAAGGGGATTTTCATGGGATGGACATTGCTAAAAGAGTTCAAGAGGCAGGATCAAAGAGGGAGGAATCTGCTAGTTTGGTCGATGTCTTTGGTTGTGGTGAAGCTCCCAAAGTTTTATATATAGGCAACAAACCATCCAAAGGAAGTCGGAGGAGGAAACAAAATTCTTCATTATGTCCGTCTAGCAGCAGTTTGGGAAACCTTATCTACAGCGGGAAACTGGATGTCATGGCGCTGGATGAGAGTTTTTTTCCTCTCGTTGTAAGGGGCATAGTTATTAATGGCGCGCGCCATGGCGCGCCATTGCGCTATGGCTAGCGCCAGGGAGTGGTGCGCCGCGCCATGGCTTCGCCATGGCTCATTTAAAATGGCTCACTGTGGCGTGCGCCATATTGCGCAATGGCGCGCGCCATGTTGCGCCAATGGCGCGCGCCATTGAGCCTTTTTGATTTTTTTGTATTTTTTTAACCTGCCAACTCTTACGCCTCGATTGAAAATACATCTTTTGAGGTCAAACAACGACCTCCCCTTTCGACTCTACGCAACACTCTTCCCGTGAGCGTAGCGACCCAGCCGGTGTTGGACCACATTGACCGCCACGACCAAACCGAGATCCCTCGACCGCCGTGACCCAGTCGACCACGACTTAGCCGAGCTCCCTCAACCACCGCGACTTAGATACGCAATGTTGTCCAGAGCAGGCGCACCTTCTGTGTGAATCAATAATTTTTTTTTGTTTTTAATTCAATTTTATTTATGTTGCTCGCCCCTTATTTTTTTTCGAATTACTCCTGTTGTTTTTTTGAGATATATGGTTTTTTACTCCCGTCTTGGTTTTTTGAGATATATGGTTTTTAATATATTTCATTAATTGATATATATGATTTTTTGAGATATATAGTTTTTAATATTTAATTGTAGGTGTCATTGATGACTTCATTTGTTTTTTGATGTATGAAATATGAATTATTGACATAAATCTTTGTTTTTTTATATATAAATTGTATAATTTATTATTTGTTATTGTTGATATATGTATACACCTCTTTTGTGCGCCGCAAGTTAATATTGCCACGCGCCGTGCGCTTTTGCGCCGGGGGCTCTTGTCGCCGTTGTGCTCCATGCGCCGTAAATAACTATGGAAGGGGGAAAACCACCAACATTTCCCTGTTACGATGGTAATGCTAGGGCGCAAGCCGTGTGGTTTTTGGCTCCTGGCTCAAAGGGAAATCGTTATGCCCTGTTTTCTTCAGCATGTATGATCAAGCAGCCAACTGAAGGGTTTGGATATGAAACCTCTTACTTTGCTTCAAATTACGCTCTGAAGGTGGTGGAGTACTTGTCTGGAAAGGCTCCCAAAAGGGTCATAGCTGCAAAACGTTATACAATTGCTTTGTGCACGGATGGAGAGGTGTTCACTTGGGGCCACCTGCTTGCAACGCCAAAGCGCGTGATTATTACTAGAAATTTGGGAAAATACGGGAGTTTTCCATTAAAGTTCCATCGCATGGAGAAACTACTTGTTGTTGCTGTCAGTGCAGGACTGGTACACAACATGGCTTTCACGGAAGATGTTGCTTTATTTTATGGGGCTACCTCTGACCCTGATCTGAGATGTGCACAGTTCTATTTTGTGAGTGGGAAGCGCCTGCTGTGTATAGCTGCAGGAATGATCTGGGTTGCGGCAGTCACAGTTAAGGACAATGGTTTCCATGTTGGAGGAAGCAGAACTGATTTGAAGTTTGCAGTTGGACCTGTACATGCACTTAATGGGATATAAAGTGAAGGCAGTCATTGCATTGCTAGTGATCTTTATGATTACAGGACAACTGCTGTTGATGTACTAGAAGATGTAATTTCTGCTGGTGTTCATATTGATAGAAAATTAGGACAAGGGGGCAACACTTTCTGGAATTTAATAGCAGCAGAGGTTACAAAACAGAGCAGACAAAAGACAGAAAAAAGTACACTTAGAACTCCTGCCCAAGCCCTTGGCCGATTCCTGGTTTCTAACCCCACCTTTCCACTTTCCTCCCTCTTCCTTTTATAACTGAACAACCCTTAAAGTGTAAGGACCTGTGTTTTTCCGGACTGCAGTTTTGAGCAGAAATTTGAATTTTTGCTGTTGGATGCTCGTGAGGGGTAAAATGGTCTTTTTCCCCAACCAGATGACCTCAGATAATTTTTCTGACCACTTTGTTGGTCCCGGAATATGGTGTTTACCTTAGGACATGAGTTTGGTGGAAATCTGAGTTGTTCGAATTTTAGCGGAATATTTAATATTTAATATTATTAAATTAAATATTAAATTATTCATGCAGGTTCGTTCGGTGATAACTTTTAAACGGAGTGTCAGATCGAGATTCCGTCTTCGCCGTTGAATTCGGAATGGGGAGTTTAGCCTAGACGAGGCATAAACTCGAGTTGGGCGTCGGGGCCGGGCCGGGCCTCTTTTTCTTCTTTTCCCTTTTCTTTGCTTTTCTTTATTTTCCTTCTTTTCTCCTCCTTGTGCACATTGTGCTTCTCCTTGGCCGTGTCCTTTGGGGAGAAATGGAGATTGAGAAAGGGTGAGAGATGGAAGGCAAGAGGGGTACCGTTTCGAAGCTCCCGACACGCTGAGTCGGCCTGCGACATCCGTAGATGGTGAAATCAACCGAAGCTTCGGCAGTTTCCGCCCGAAGGTAGGCCCGTTTATGGTTTCGCCATAGATCCCCTTTAAACATGTTGTTTTAAGTTTTTAAAGCCTTATATTGCTTGATTCTGACCCCTTGAGGCCAGATCTGTTGTTTCGGGGGCGAAAACGGGTGTTTCGGGAGTTTTGAGGGATTTTCTGTCGGGAAACCTAGGTTACACGGCGTGTGTTCCAGGGGAACATGTCGTGTGTTCTTTCCGTTCAGGGAAGAAAAAGTTTTCTTAAGTACATGCCGTGTACTCTTGAGTACACGCCGTGTAGTGGTTGGCCGTGTGTCCGACCGTGTGAAAAAGGAACACAGAATAGTGGTTTTTAAGGAGTACACGCCGTGTAGTGGCACATGGGC
Organism: Viscum album; assembly: GCA_963277665.1. Lineage (NCBI taxonomy): Eukaryota > Viridiplantae > Streptophyta > Magnoliopsida > Santalales > Viscaceae > Viscum > Viscum album. Next base: position 1,952,604,714 of record OY728153.1, on the reverse strand, counting down.
ATGTGTCCGGGTGAAAACGCACACGGGATGACATTTTGTGAACAGTACACGCCGTGTACAGCAACTTACACGCCATTTACTACTACACAGGCAGACCCCATGTACTCCAGAGTACATGCCATGTACTTCTTCCAACCTGTTTTCGTCCGGAGGTTCTTTAAACCCCTGTAACTTGCAATCCAGGAGCCCGTTTCGTGCGCCGTCTGCGGCCACACGACCCTTGATTTGAGGAGAACCTTTTGAGGCCAGTTGGAGAACTTTTTGTGTTGGGAACGATGCTCGGTGGTACGAAACGTCCAAAATAATAATAATATTTTAATTATTATTATTTGGCGATTATTGAATCAGACGTATCTTCTGCGTCTGATGTCCGTTTGACCCACCGTCAGCAGCGTTGTGACCCTGATTTAAAGGACATTTCGACAATGATTTCAGGTGCTGAAAACCGAAATCAGGTGTGGGCCCTGCTCAGGATCGTTACGGTGAATAGTACCTTTTTCACCGATTGACCGTTTTGGGCGTGTGAGTAGTCTATTCTAAGTGTTTTTCTGCATAGATCGCAATGGTGGAATCCTATAGACATTTAGAGGTCATCTAAATGGTGTTTTGGGGGTTTCTATCTAAATGGAGAGGTTCTTCTTTTAGTTTTTGAGTTCAGTTGTCATCTGAGAGTGAGATTTGACATATGATAGGTTGGGTGTACGGACTAACTTAGTTGAGACCTTTGATCTGAGATGAGTTGTGAGCTATCTCCCGTGACCTATGATTTTGAGGACATTTCCCTTGTGAGATGCGCCCTTCTGGCCTATGAGGCCGTGAGACCGGATGTTTCCAAGGATCCCCTGAGGGATTCCTTTGATAATGTGTTGACCTAGGGAGTCCCTAGGATTTCTATCCTGTTTTTTTTGAGAGGATCCCTGTTATAGGATGCCTCTGTTGTTCTTCGTTCGAGGATCCTGTGTGGGATTTCTCCCTTACTCTTCACTAAGGATCTCGTGTAGGATGCCTTCGCTCTTGTTTACCTGGAGGATCCCGAGTAGGATGCCTCCTCAGTGTTTGACTTGAGGGACCCAGCAGGTGCTCGTTGTTTGACCAACCCTGATTTGTTACATCGGGTTTGGGTAGATATGATGTTCGGGTGTCACCTAGAACCCGTACCGAACTGGTAAGCCCATGGGGCTGTGGGTGTAGTGTTGGGTTGGGCGTTCGGGCCACCCTCACTCGTTTGTTTATATCTGTCTTGGTTTTGCTGATGCAACAGTGGTTACCAGAGGTGCTTCTTGGTTGGTGGGTGTTGAGCCTGGCGCGAGGCGTCATTCTTGTTTGTTGGGATGCCTGAACGTGCTCTCTTGGGATTCGGAGAATTAGATCATGATTCATACAATCCAACAAAAGGAAATAACTAGTTATTTGCGACGGGAAGAACCCCCCGTCACAAATAACCTCTGGGACGGACTATTTGTGACGGGAATTAATCCCGTCGCAAATAGCCCGTCGCAAAAGCTTGTTTTTTCCGCAGTGTTCTTTGATGCATTCTTCCCTTTTGTCAGCCACCTCGACCTCTTTTTCCACTGGTTGTCAAAGAGCACATGATCATTGTCAAACTCTATTTCCACCTTCTCTGCACATCGAACAAGTTTTTCTTCACTTTTGAATTCAAGAGAAGTAAATGCCCTTCCGTATTTTGATTTCAATCCTTAGTAAAAATGATTGATTTTACTATCAAGATCCCAGATAAAATTTGGAGTGTACTTTGCCAATCGAGTGAATTTTGATTCGTATGCAGCCACTGAATCCACCTTCTGTCTCAATTCCAAGAATTGTTTTTCCATCCTAAATTGAATCGTCTTAGGAAAATATTTCTCAAGAAAAATATTATTGAATTCATCACATTTCAAAGCATCAATCTCCTCACTAACCCTGATATTCTTAACCATCAACTACCATTGGCCGACTTCACCTTCAAAACAGTAAATATCAAGACTAACATTTTGATGTGGTCTGAACACCCCATAACATTGAAAATCTTTTGTAGGGCTTTAATCCATCCTTCAGCTACCACTGGGTCAGAAGATCCACCAAATGTAGGAGGGTGTTGCCTCATAAAATGTTTCATTGTTGTCATGTTCCTCTATGGTAGATCTGAGTGATCTCTTGCATGGATGTCACCACCATTTATGACCCGCGTCAACTGATCCATTATTGTCACAACCTGCTCAGTTCTAATTCCAACCATTCCAAGTTGCTAATTCAAAAGAATAATTTTTTCTCGGTGTCTTCCCACTTCAGCTTCCCTATTTCCTCTATAAAAAACCATTTTGAATAGACATGGTTTAGATGAAACAACATGGTAATTTTCAAATGCTATATCATTTCAACATAAACATAAAGTAAAATCTTTTAAAGGTGTTCTATTAACATTATTATAGTCCTCTAAAGTTATCTAAATCTTGCTATGATACCAACTGTAAGGACTTGACCTTAAACATTACATATTCTAGTAATATTAACTAGAATTCGCTTTGTTACATTCTCATAGATCTTTTAGGTTTAGAATTTTAGAGAATTAGATCATGATTCATACAAGACAAAAATGATACAATTACAAGATGGACACACTTATACTCAATATCCATTTTTTCACCATATAAAACTTTTTAAAACATAGCATGATTTCTTTTTGTTGGATTGGTGTAGCCCGATCCAGTTGGGTCGGATGCTTGTGGCCCGTACTTCGCACTAGCCCACAACTTTCACAGGTCGAGCTTCGCGGTGAGCTTGTTGGGGGTTGCAGGGGGCAACGCGCCCCTGCTCCGGGGATCCGAGGGTCGAAGGTCCCCGGCCCAAATTTTGAGGAACTGTAACAACTCTGACCACTATAGCAGAGCTGACCGACCGTCACCAACAAGACATTGTAGCAGTGCGGACTTTGAAGTCAACAGTACTGTAACTCCTTGGACTTCCAGACGACAGCCACTATAGTGACACAGACTTCCAACAGCCTTTCACTGTGCACAACGGACTTTCCGACGATTGGTAGAATATTGCTTCGTCTTCTACATTAGCCCATTTTTGGGCTAGGGTCTCTTGTTTGTTGGGATATCGAAGGTGTGTGATTTTCGAGAGAGAACTTGAAAATACTGAGTGCAAGAATTCTAAAGATCCGGGAGCCCGATACACATCACTGTATCGTAGAGAGGAAGGGGAGTTCGAAGACAGGAGCCATTCATGAAGGAGAAGAATTGTGTGCCCCAGTTTGTGTAAAAAACTAGAGTGGTGAGCAAGCCGGACAACTATGTTCTGAAGATGACCTGGGAGTACAAGACTTGGAGCTGTACACGAGAAGACCTGTTGATCCAGCCTGTTCGTGGAGGAAGATCATTTTACGAGTGGTGCAGAAGCAACCAGGAGCATACAAAGATCTTTATATTCTGGATAATACATTGTGGTGGGGCAGTGTGAAGCTGCAAGACTCTCCTGCGTGACTCAGGAGCTGGAACACAGTGTTGTGTCGATCAGACTGGGAAGGTCCGTGGTTGTAACCGCTTGTGTTGATAGTGGAAGAATTCATGATTGGGGGGTTAACCAATCATGGCAAGAAGTAGACTATTCTGCCGAACCTTGTAAATCCTTTGTGCTGAGCTCTGTTTTCATTCTGCTTCATACGAGGTGAGGCTGTGAGAATTCATTGAGTGGATCGGGACCTTAACAAGTCCAAGAGGTTGAGTTCAAAAAAATAATTCGTAAAAGAAGACTACCGATTCATCCCCCTCTCAGTGGTCAATCCGGCCTGAGGCATCACAGAATATTTTTTTCGAAACTGTCTTTTTAACAGAAACCCTAGCCCCCCCAATACAGGACTTCCTAGTGTAGCCCTCCCCCAACCTTCGGTGTGGTACAGAACCTGGGGTCTCATCTTTCATCCTGCGGTTGAATTGGGTAAAACTGCGCCTCCCCACCCCACCCTGAATTGTCTTAGCTTTTAAATCAGACGACGATGAAATTACGATGCTAAAGTGAAACTAGTGGGAGTCGAACCTCCGACCTCGAGGACCGTGGCCCCGACCCCTTCCTAATATAGAAATGACATCTCCTTGAAAAGCGGTCTTCGAAAAAAACCTTGCCTTCGCTGTCCTCTCTTCAGCTCCATCAGAGAGTCTTATTCAAAATGACTTCAATTCAATTGTATCTTGGCATGATATCTGTGTACAGTAGAACAACTTTAATTTTGCCCCTTGGACAGTTTTCTCAGCCATGGTTATATGCATCAGCTGTTTTCTTATTCTTACTCTGGATTTCCCTTGAAACGGATGATCAACACAACGTGGTTTTTGGCTTCTTTCTTCGATCTTTCAAACTTCTTGAAATTTCCAGAATGACTCCATTCAACCTAAGGATAAAAAAAAGGCAGAAAAAAGTTCATTTTGCATTAAAATGCCTTCAAGTCTCTTAGCATTGCTCATGGCCATTTGTTCAAGTACAGTTTTGTTGCTTGGCAAGTTTAAAATTACGAGTTAAGCAATATGTGAAAGATCCTTATCGTTTCAGGACCAGACCAGCTTCAAGTTTTGTTTTGTTTTTTAATGTGTCCGAGTACATTTATCTGTACTGTATCATGCATGCATCTACAATTAGTCAGATCCAGATTGTTGGTAAATATTTTATGAACTTATGTTTCACATTATAAAATTGCAATTTTTTATAGCCCTGCCTGTGATTTGGTATAGTAAAAGCAATGTATGATTTTGCAGGAATTCTATGCTGATTTCATTGCTGTTGATCCTTACCATTTCACCTTGAACATGCCACCAAATCACATTTACATGGTTCCAACAGTTGTAGATCCATCTGGTGTTCAGCATTTTTGTGATCGAGTTGTGGATGGCATTGCTGCTGTTTTTTTGGCACTAAAGCGGCGACCTATCATTCGGTATCAGCGGACTTCAGATATGGCAAAAAGAATTGCGCAGGAAACTGCAGTGAGCAGATTGCTGTCTACAAAATTTTGCTTCTAGTTATTTATATGCCAATTCATACTATTTGAACTAATTTCAGGTATCCTTTATTTTGTATAACAGAAACTGATGTACCAGCAGGAGAGTGGCCTTTTTGATTTCCGGAGGATGGAAGTGTATCCATTGTTGCTAGTTATTGATAGGAGAGATGATCCTGTTACTCCACTGCTGAATCAATGGACCTATCAGGTACTTCTTGGCGACACTGATCCAGTTTTCATCTTGTTCCCACTCTGATGTCACTTTTTTATATTAATTTATCATTGCAGCTCATCTTTAAACCCAAATTTTATAGGCGATGGTACATGAGTTGATAGGCATTCAGGACAACAAAGTGGAGTTGAGAAGCATTGGTAAAATTCCAACAGATCAGCAAGTGGGTTTGTAGTTTTACCAGTACTGTCAATGCTTTTCATACCATGCTGGGTGATGATGACTTTATCTGTTATTAATGTTATAGGAGGTTGTGTTGGCATCAGAACAGGATGCCTTTTTTAAAGCCAACATGTATGAGAATTTTGGAGATATAGGACTGAATATCAAGCGGATGGTGGATGAGTTTCAGCAAGTTGCTAAGAGTAATCAAAACATTCAAACAATAGGTGCATGCGATTCAACTTTTATAAGAACCCATTAGAGGCAAAGTTGATAAACTAGTTGAGTAATCACGAGAGTTGTGATTTTTTTTCAGAGGACATGGCAAAGTTTGTTGACAATTTCCCCGAGTACAAAAAAATGCATGGCAATGTTTCAAAGCATGTTGCACTAGTTACGGAAATGAGCAAGATAGTTGAAGAGCGGAAGCTCATGTTGGTTTCAGAAACTGAACAAGAGTTGGCCTGCAATGGAGGACAAGTTGCAGCATTTGAGGTAGTGTAGTACTTTTGTATTAATTGGTTGTATTATGATTAGATTGAAATTATTGAATGGTTTGAGTCTGAGGTTTGGAAAATTCTAATGGCTTGTTATGTGCATGCATTGTTCAGGCAGTGAAAGATCTTTTGCAAAAGGAGAGCATCTCGGATATTGACTGTCTACGACTGGTGATGCTTTATGCTTTACGCTATGAGAAGGAAACTCCTCTTCAAGTGATGCAGCTTTTAAACAAACTTGATTCACGATCTGCCAAGCACAAGCCTCGGGTAATTGACTTCATATTGTCCTTTATTCGCTTACGAATTGAAGAAATCGAGCACATGCCATTGTTAAAATTGTGCTGAATGCTCAGATCTGTCCTAGAATCTTTTTTTTAATAGCAAATCCTTTTAGGTGATTTACTTTACCGTAGAGGTGGCAATTCAGATTCATGGGGTTCGTGTCGGGTTGGCTGTCCCGTGAACCCATTTAAGCTCAACCTAGTTCGACTCATTTAATCAAATGGATTGATCCGACCCAGCCCATTTATGAAGAGGGCAAACCTGCCCTGCCAACTTGTTTAACTATATATAACATAGATTGCATCATGACATGTCTAAATAGTTAATATCACACACTCAATAACCTAACGAAATTGGATTATCCCATGCAGGATAAAAATAACCTAACGAAATTGAATTATCCCATGCAGGATAAAAATAACCTAATTAATATGAATCTTATGTTATCCATGTTGCAATTTGACCTTTTTAAACCATTTAAAATAACGTGCTCGAAACATGTTGAAGTATTTCAAATGAAGTCGATTATAATAATAAAATATATTATAAAATTAAGTATTATTTTATTTTTCAAATATTTGAATCATTATAATTTTAATTGGGTTACATGGGCTAGACGGGTCAGGAATAGTCAACCTGAACCCGACCCAAATATTATTCTTGTTAGATTACTCAATCTGAACCCATTCAGGTCTGACCAAAAACCCGTTTAACTCATGTCATGTCATGTTGATTTATCGTGCTGGGTTCAAAATTTCCACATCTAATGTTGAGTGATGATATCTGGTGGGTATGTTGGGCATCATGGACAAACAGCTGGTCCAATTCCTTCTAAAGCAAGCTGGTGTTGACAAGAGAACCGGGGATCTTTTTGGGAACCGAGATTTGTTGAATATTGCACGGAATATGGCTCGTGGGCTAAAGGTTTGTTTGAGAAATCTTTACTTGCGCAGAAAATCACTTATTATACTTAAAATTTTAACCTGTGTTAATAGGGGGTTGAGAATGTGTACACTCAACACCAGCCTCTTCTCTTCCAAACTCTGGAAAGTATCTCGAAGGGACGATTGAGAGATGCGGACTACCCTTTTGTGGGAAACCACTTTCAACAAGGAAGGTCTGCTTTAATGGCACATCTTTGCATTTTAAGAAAACTTATGTTGATGTAGTTGGTATTTAATTAGACCGCAGGATGTGATTATTTTCATCGTGGGAGGGACAACGTATGAGGAATCGCGTGTTGTTGCACAGCAAAATGCTAGTGCTTCTGGGATTCGATTCATACTCGGTGGTTCTACAATTCTCAACTCGAAGAGGTATGCAGGTCTTGATGAGTTGGAGCTTTGTTTATGGTTGTATGATATTTCTGCAAATGCAGTTTTCTGAAGGACCTTGAAGATGCCCAGAGAACAACAGCTCGTTCCAGCAGCAGCATAGTTTGAATGTGCTGTGATCAGCATTACAACTAAGTCCTGCACCCTTTGTTTGGTCAGGAGACGGAAAAATGATAAAAATCTGCATGCCAAACGCCCCATTAATGTAAAGATGACTTTGTTGAATGAATTGGGGGACTTTTTTGGCAGGATATTCATTATTTAATGCTTTGGACATCACAACACCTGAACCCTCAGTCAATCACAAACAACTTCAATGCACAGTAAATTCAAGTTCCCATGCCAGGGACGGACCACTCTAACATGATAGGTTTAGTCCATTGGGGCATCAAAATATTAAACTTTCCAAGAAACCGAGTTAGTACTACTCTTGCCCCTTCAGGGGTGGTCCAATGGTTAAGGTCATTCATTTGTTGGGGCGTAGCTGGGGTTTGACTTCCATTGGTTGTCCATTTGGATCGTAATTATACCTCTGGTGATTTACCGACCCAACACTCTAGCACATAGTGGGGGGTCCAGTTCAATTGGTTTGTGGAGCGCATTCGAGACCCGGGGTCTTGTACTCACTTCACTGGTGGGAGGACTACATTGGGAAGAACATGCTTTGTATGGGTTGGTTAGGGTTTTTGTACTCAAAAAATAAAAAATGCTTGTGTTACCTCTATGCTCATTCCAATAAGGGTCCAAAAGGGGAAACCCATAGCTAGGTGTAATTTCACTTTCAATGGACAATCACACGCCACATAGGTGGCATGGCAAGTGGGAATTTACACCTTGCAACACATGTTAGACTGAGGATTGCACATTGTCGGAATATGATGTTAGATAAGAGATAAAGTCTTGGAATAATCTACCAATCACCACATTACTGACAAATACATGATTACTCAACAAATCTTCATATCTAGCAGGACATACCTTTTTAATCAAGCACTAAACTAAAATAATGTAGTAAAGTGGAAGTCTGAAGTTTGTTCCATGAGGAAACTGTTGGAGTTGGTGCTCTAGAACCAACTTCTTTGTACTTTATGATAAACATGTATTCATTGTTTTGAATATTAATAAACTAATTATCACATCATGATTGTTCTTCTACGTGACATAATATGCGATAATGTCCTAAGAATAGCTGTCACAGTAAAAGGTCATAGCAATTCTCTATTATGATGAGAACTTGGAGGTGTTACGATGCTGTTCTTGAATAAATGTTCTATAGTCGGGTGATATCATTTGAGGGACACAAATGATACATGTTATAAGGGGTGAAGACTCATAGGATTTTGAGACGCCTTCTCATGGTGTACAGCCTTGGTAATATTTAGTAGGATATTATGAGAACGAGACTCGCTAGTAGGAAATCCACATTTATAAGTGTCATTGTATGTTCCTATCTGCGGACGTGTATATTGGTCCTTAGACTTTAAGATTATTATTAATGAATATTATGAGTTGCTACTTTGATGGATTGATGAAAATTGTGACGACATATGTTCGCGGCAAAGTGGGATACGTTAGGTGTGTCACAAGTAATATTACATTAATGAATAATGCGAGAACTAATTTATCCCTTATGTTCATCAACGAAAGTTAATATATCAGGTCCTTTGATGGAAATGATATGTAGCATAAATAAATCCATGACCATGGTGTTCTATAGACAAATTCTATTTTTGGAAAGTCGAAGAAAGAGATATCGAACATATAGGTTGACGACATGGATATGCAACCCGCTCGATTAAAGATATTGTGATAAATAGATTATATTACACAGTAAATGTCCGTATGAGTTGACATGTCGTTGCAACATTAACGTATTTCTCTATTGGTGCCTTGACGTGTTTGACGTTAACCTTGAACTTTAGGCTGCTTCGCCTAATGCCACTGAGAAAGAGGATAGAGGGCCACACACTAAGTGTATCCAGAATCTCGGTTAAATAATATATTATTATTTATTATTTATCAGGTTGAATAAATATTATTTCTGCACTTGGTTTAATAATTATTCATGCATGCTTGATCGCTTTAATTTCGTCACTAGTTATTCGAGAGAATATATTTTAGTGAATATAATATTTATTTATTTATTGGTGAATAATACAGTGATATTTATTTAATAAATAAATAGCCATTATTTAAGTCTTGATAAATATCGTGAAGCAATGACTGACCGAGTTTAATGGTCCGGTGAGAAATAATAAATATTGAATATTATTTAATTAAATAATGTTTAATTATAATTTGCAAGTTAAGCGCATGTTGAGAAATAATATTATTGTTATTATTATTTGACATTGAGTTTTGCTAGGATTAAATAAAATAATCAAGGATACTTGTGTAATTATTTTATTTTAACCCTAACAATATAAATACCCAATTATGTTATTTTCTAGGCAATTCATTTTTGGTTGTGCACAACAATCTTGGAGAATCCTCTCAAGGTTAGAGAGCTCCCTTCTCCAAGAATGCTATTAAGAATAGAGATCAATCCTCCTCCACCTGATCAAGGAGAACGCTTTGGAAGCGATTCTCGAGCCGATCAAAGACGGACGACGCAAGCGCAAGGATCTTCTGTGCCAGCATCCGGAGACTCCTTCGGCGACGTCTGGAGATTTGTGGAACACATGTGGATCACTGCTAGATGAAATCTACACTTGGTTTTTACAACGCAACGACGGTGCACTGCAGATTTGTTGCTGAATTCATCAACGAAGAAAGAATTCCTTAGAGGTAATTCTTTATCTAATTATATTAATTATAAATAATATGCGTTGATCTCCTCTCTCAGTTCCGACGTTCCATCCCTTGTTTATTTTTTTGATTCAATTCTTGTTGATCACGACGTTCATCATTGCATAGATCTCAAATTAACCATTGATTATAGCAAAAATCAAAGTTGGGCACCACCCTTTCTGCGCTTCCACTGCGCTCAGAACCTACAAGTGGCATCAGAGGGGGCACATAATTGTTTATAATTATTTAAAAAATCATTGGTGATTTACGCATTTGTAATTTAGTTTTTCAATTCAAGTTTAATCGTTCTTTTAATCTGAATTGTCAGATCTGTTTCTTCCTTCGTTTCTTGTAGATCTAATCAAGACGTTTAATTTTATGATTAAAATAAAATTCATCCGGAGGTGCCAAGATTTCTGGCTGGACAACACTGGACTACACGTCGTGTAATCGGAATTACATGCCGTGTAGTTCTGTTCAATGCATAATGAATTAGTTCAAAAATTAATTCTGGTCGTATGCATTGAATACACACATTAAATTGCACCGCATGTTGACCAGAATTTAATGGCGCACAGTCAGTTGGACTACACGCCGTGTAGCCCACATACACGGCGTGTAGTTCCTTTGAGTCACAAACGGGTTATGTATTCAATACACGACCTACCTGACTGGTGACCGTGTAACACGAAGTCAACACGATGTGTGACCCATTGGACACGCCGTGTACTCTAAATTTTTCGAGGCATAGACTACACGTCGAGTCCCTAGGCGTGTCTCAAATAAATGGTGAAAGATGTACACATCGTGTACTTATACCAAATTACGCATACTTCAAATTTATTTATTTTGCGATGTAAATCTTGAGACATGTACTTGCGTGTGGTCGTGAAGATAAGACACACCATGTGATAGGTTTTAATATACATAAATATTTAAATGTTTAATTAACATCTGTGTAATATTCAAATATGCATATTATGTATGAGTCGTATTACAAGTTGTTACTCTACGTGCATTGAAGCATAACACGTGATCGAAAAATCATGCAATTCGTGTAATCATCCGTGAAGTACACGCTGTGAAAATACGTGATAAGTCATGTATGTCATATGTCACAAGAATAAAACAGTATACAAGTATAATACATGTTGGGTAGATTTGGACGAGTATTCATCGTGTTGCCTCCAAGGTACATTTATGTACAAGGTTAAATTTTAAATGAATTTATTTAATTTGTTTAAAATTATAATAGATAAGAATCTCAAGGAAATTCAGATAAAGATTAAGATAAAAGGATTGATTAATTAAAGATAATAATTAATCGGTTCGAGCACGATTTATCTTAAATAAGAACAATTAATAATTTAATGTTAGTTTTATTAAATGCGTAATTCGTTGCATGCATGTGGATGATCATGAGTTAGACCCGATCTTTTGTATGTGATTGGTTTCATTTAATTTATTATTAAATTAAATTATTGGCATGTGTGCCTTCTCTCTTTTCATTATGTAGGGACTACGTGCCCATGATTTCTTTTATGTAAACTAATTCCCCCCCTCACCCATGTGTGAGTAAAGGACATATGTAATGGATAAAACTTCCAAGCTAGTGGAAGCGGTTCAAGTTCAGAACCGAGACGAAACCAAATCGAGGAGATACATAGGCGAACATGTGGAAAGCTGCAACACGAACCTTAATTCGTTCAAGGTGTTTTCCCTTAGGTCCACGGTTAGTTTATCAACCTCTAGATAAACCAACCACTGGTAAGTGCTCATGATCATACCGCTTCATTATTTTATATCTGTTAGTTGCATGGTTATTTCATTATGGATGTCTTGTCATGATCACATAATTAATGAATTAACAAACATGCAAGCTAGAACTAAAATAAACCGGATTATGCGTAAATATTATCTAAGACACAGTTAATCACTTAAGTAATCCCACTTGATATTAACAAGCATGTGATAAAGATAATAATTGACAATTTACGCATAAAAGGATAAAATCCCTCAATAAAATATTAAGTCAATATAGCCTTCCATTACTTCGGTTAAAATCGAACCATAGTTCAAAATGCTTGAACAACCAAAGTTGGGGTGCTTTCAATTATCGGGGAATTCTAACATGAGGTTTTGAGTTGACTTAACTTGATTCACATCAAGAGTTGACTGCTAAAGTAGGACTTGGTGTAACTGAGAGATAAAAGTTGAGAAAATCTAAATTAATGATTTCAGGATTGGGGAGTCCACTCAGCAGATCAAGGAACTGTGAGTTAATGTAGTTGACATTTGGAATTTCTACCTAAAACCATTCAAGTTGTTTGACCAATCAAATTCAGGGTAATGAGAAAGAGAATATGGATCATTGTCACTAGAATATCCAAACATGATATTCCGAAGCCAATGGTGAGAGCTATTGAGTTTTGATAAAATAGTAGGAGACTAATAAATATAATATTTATTTATTAGTCTAAATTTTATCAGATAAAGTACTAAAATCATGTTTATTTTATTTGTAGAAACAACAATAAAATGACATCAAACATATCACTGCGATCCATACTTGAGAAGGACAACCTTCTCATCGACATAAATTTCCAAGAATGACAATGACGTTTACGTGTCATCCTTCGCCATGAAAGGAAATTGTATGTGATGGAAGAACCTTTACCAGTTGCGTCTGACAATGAGACAAGTGATAAAGAGCCATCTCTCTATGAGAAACATCTGAATGATGCTACAAATGTTCAGTGCTTCATGCTATCATCCACGTCCAATAAGCTTTTAAAGCAACATGAGGATATGAATGCCTATAACATGATGTCTCACCTTCGAGATCTCTATCAAGAGAAGACGTGACAAGAGATGTATGAGATCTCTAATGTTTTGTTCACAACTAAGCTTGAAGAATTTGCGCCAGCTGAGCCCCATGTAGTAAAGCTTATCGGCTACGTAACGCTTGAACATCTTAGTGATTAAATTCTCAAACGAGTTGCGTACAGATCTCACACTTTCATCACTACTCATGTCCTTCTCCAACTTTATTGTTAATTACAATATGAACAATAGTGTGAAGAGTCTTCCAGAACTTCTTACTTTAATTCACCAAGTGGATAAGGACACAAGGCTTGACAAACCTGCAGTCCTTATGGTGAATAAGAAAAGGAAAGACAAGCCAAAAGGGCCCAAGACTTATAAACAATTTAAATCTCCCGAGCACCGTCCTACCAAGAAGAAGAAGATCCAGAGGCAGGGCAAGGAAAATGGGGCAGTATGTTTTGCATGTGGCAAGTCAGGTCACTGGAAGAGGAACTGCACCTAGAAGTAAGGGGAAACTAAAAGTGCGTTCATTATTGAGTGTAATCTTTCAATATCTACACATTGGGTATTAGATACAATTTGTGGAGCTCACATCTATATCCAAATGAAGGAACCAAGTAGATTCTGAAAGATTACCTGAGGGGAGGTGAATCTGAGAGCTGCCAATGGAGCGAGGTTGCCTGCCCTAACCATTGATGACTACCACCTTTCATTGCCAATGAGAATGATCTTGGTTTTAACATATTATTATTATGTACCTACAGTTATCAAGAACATAATTTATGTGTCATGTTTAGATATAGATGAGTTTATTTTCAAATTTGGAAATAAATGTTGTTTCCTTTATAAGGACAACATATGTTATGGTATGACACATTTAAATATCGGTATTTATGTATTAAATTATGAAAACCAAGTGTTGACAATCGATAATGAATCATGTTCACACGACTCATATAACACCCAACTGCAACATCACAATCTTGGTCATGTAAACGAGAAGCGTTTGACAAAGCCTTGTTAAGATGGTTATTTAGACTCTTTTGAGCTAAAACCATTTGATAGATGTCATGATTGTTTACAATAGAAAATGACCAAACCACCATTTTGTGGATATGGTGAAAGGGCTACATATCTTCTAGGATTGGTACACACTGATGTGTGTGGACCATTTTCAATAGAAGTTAAAGGTGAATATTTTTACTTCATAGCTTTTACCGATGACTTGAATAGATATGACTATATTTACTTGATGAGGTATAAGTCCAAGTATTTTGAGAAATTCAAGAAATTCAAGAATGAAGTAGAGAATTAACTTGGTAAGAAGATAAAGAAGCTTCAATCGGATCGAGGTGGTGAATATCTTAACCAAGAGTTCATTAACTTTCTACGGGAGTTTGAGATTCTATCTCAACTCACTCCTTACATACCATAGTGGAATTATGTTAGTAAAAGGAGGAATCGTACCTTGTTAGACATGGTAAGGTCGATGATGAGTCATGCAGATCTTCTGTTATCCTTTTGGGGATATGCATTACAAACATACACATTAAACCAAGTACCAACTAAAGTGGAAAATGAAATTCCCTTCGAGCTATGAAGTGGAAAGAAACCCATTTTATCGCATACCCGTGTATGGGGTTGCGAGACATGTTAAGGCCTTCTTAAGCAACAAACTAGCACTCGATGCATGAGGTGTATCTTTATAGAGTATCTCAAGGAAACAAAAGGATACTACCTATATAACCTCTTAGACAAGAAAGTAATTGTCGCCAGACAAGTCGTCTTTCTTGAGAGGGAGCACATGCTCAAAAAGGATAGTGGGAGCAAGATTGACTTTGATGAAGTTGATGCTCAAGATACACAAGAGTTGGTAAATGAACAGATTCCATAGGTTCCCGTGGAAGAAGTAGTTCCTGAAACACAAGTACTGCGTAGGAGCGTAAGGGAGGTAGGAGAACCATAGAGATATGGTTTTCTAGTCACTGAAGATGGCGACTTATTGTTGGTTGACAATGATGAATCTATCTCCTACAAGGAGGCAATAGAGAGCTTAGAAGTTGCATGATGACAAGAAGCCATGAATTCTAAAATGGATCCCATGTATCAGAACTAAGTTTAGGTTCTGGTTGATGCGCTAGTTGATGTAAAACATGTTGGATACAAATGAGTATTCAAGAGGAAACTAGACATGGAAGGTAAAGTGCATATAAAGCAAACCTAGTGGCTAAAGGGTTTAAACATCGTTAAGGAATTGACTACGCTGAAACCTTTTCGCCAGTTGCCATGTTTAAATTCATCATAATTCTACTTGCAATAACAACTTATCATGACTATGATATTTGACAGATATATGTCAAAACTGCATTCCTTAATGAGAATCTTCAAGAAGATGTCTATATGACACAACCAGAAGGGTTCGTGACTCCAGGTGATGCTAAAAGGATTTGCAAGTTACAAAAATTCATTTATAGACTGAAGCAAGCATCTGGGTCATGAAACATTTGATTCGATGAAACCATAAAAGAATTTGGTCTCATTAAGAACAAATGCGAGCCATGTGTTTACAAAAAGTTTAATGAGAATGTGGTCGTTATCCTAGTAGTATATGTTGATGACATATTATTTATTAGAAAAGACATACCAATCTTACAGTCAATTAAGGACTAATTAAACAGGTGCTTCTACATGAAGGAATTAAGTGAAACAACCCATATTCTATGGATTAAGATCATTCATGATAGATCCAAGAGGTTACTTGGACTAAGTCAAAGTACATATATTGACCAGATACTAAAGTGATTTAGTATGAAACAATTCAAGAGGGGATTGGTTCCAGCATCACATGGTTTACATCTTTCTAAGAAAATGTGTCCTCAGATAGAAAAGGAGAAAGAGAGAATGAGTAAGATCCCATACGCTTCAACGATATAGGATCAATCATGTATGCCATGTTATGCACTAGACTTGATGTTGTATATGCATTGAGCATGATAGATAGATATCAAGCAGATTCAGGAGAACAACATTGGACTGCTATTAAAGCTATCCTTAAATATCTGAGAAGAACTAAGGATATGTTCCTGGTGTATGGAAGAGATGAGGAGCTGATCATTAGGGGTTATACTAATGCTGGTTTTCAGACAGACCAGAATGATTTGAAGTCACAATCAAAATATGTTTTCTATCTCAACGGTGGGGCTGTGAGCTGGAAGAATTCAAAGCAGCCAGTTGTCGCTGATTCTATAGCGGAGTCCGAGTATATAATGGCTTCTGATGCAGCTAAGGAAGGCGTTTGGATTCAGAACTTTGTTTAGGAGCTTGATGTGGTACCTAACAGTAAAGACCCTATCACATTGTATTGTGATAATACTGCAACAGTGACTCATGCAAAAGAGCCAATGTCACACCAACAAACAAAACATATACTCCGTAAGTATAACCTCTTGAGTGATTTTTTATCGAATGAGTGAAGTTGCAGTGAGAAAAGTATCCATGAAAGTGAATGTGACAGACCCCTTAACTAAAGGCCCATCTCAACAGAAGCATGAGTATCATGTGAGAGCTAGCAGACTAAAGGTTGTTAGCAGTTGACTCTAGTGTAAATGGAAGTTTGTTGGAGTTGGTGCCATAGAACTAACTTCTTTGTACTTTATGATAAACATGTATTCATTGTTTTGAATATTAATAAACTACTTATCATATCATGATTGTTCTTCTGCGTGACATAGTATATGATAATGTCTTAAGAGTAGCTGTCGTACTAAAAGGTCATAGCAGTTCCCCGCTATGATGAGAACTCAGAGGTGCTACGACACTATTCTTGAATAAATGTTCTATAACCAGATGATATCATTCGAGGGACACAAATAATACATGCTGTCAGGGGTAGAGTCTCACAGGACTTTGAGACACTTTCTCATGGTGTATGCCCTTGGTAACATCCAGTCGGATATTATAAGAATGAGACCTGTCAGTAGGAAATCCACATTTCTAAGTGTCATTGTATGCTCCTATCTGCAGACGTGTGTATTGGTTCTTAGACTTTAAGATTATTATTAATGAATATCATGAGTCGCGTACTTTGATGTATTGACAAAAACCGTGATGACAGATGTTTGCGGTGATGTATGATACGTTGGGTGTGTCACAAGTAATATTGCATTAATGAATAATGCGAGAAATGATTTATCCCTTCTATTCATTAACGAAAGTTAATATCTCAGGTCCTTTGACGGAAATGATATAGCTTAAATAAATCTATGATCACGATGTTCTATAGGCAAGTTCTATTTCCGTAAAGTCAAAGAAAGAAATATCGAGCATATAGGTTGATAACACTGGTATGCAATCTGCTCGATTAGAGATATTGTGATAAATAAATTATATTACATAGTAAACGTCTGTATGAGTTGACATGTCGTTGCGACATTAACTTCTTTCTCTATGGGTGCCTTGGTGTGTTACTAGACGCTAACCTTGGACTTTAGGCCGCTTTGCTTAATACCACTGAGAAAGAGACCTAGAGGGTCACACACTAAGTGTATCTAAAATCTTGGTTAAATAATATATTATTATTTATTATTTAACAGGTTGAATAAATATTATTCCCGCATGTGGTTTAATAATTATTCACGTATGCTTGATCACATTTATTTTGTTATTGGTTATTCTAGAGAATATATTGATCAGAATATTTAATAAATATTTATTCTCTATTTACTGAATATAATATTTATTTATTTATTGGTGAATAATGCATTGATATTTATTTAATAAATAAACATACATTATTCAAGAGCCAATAAATATTGTGGAGGAATGACGAATCAAGTTTAATGAACCGATAAGAAATAACAAATATTGAATATTATTTAATTAAATAATATTTAATTATAATTCACAAGTTAAGCGCATGTCGAGAAATAATAATATTGTTATCATTATTTGACATGGAGTTTTTCTAGGATTAAATAAAATAATCAAGGGCACTTGTGCAATTATTTTATTTTAACCCTAGCAATATAAATATCCAATTTCTCAAGAGCCAATTCATTTTTGGTCGTGCACAACAATCTTGGAGAATCCTCTCAAGTTTAGAGAGCTCCCTTCTCCAAGAATGCTCCTAAGAATGGAGAACAATCATCCTCCACCGAATTAAGGAGAACACTTTGGAAGTGATTCTTGAGGTGATCAAAGGCGGGCGATGCAAGCACAAGGATCTTCCGTTCCAGCCCTCGGAAACTCCTCCAATGACGTCTGGAGATTCGTGGAACACGTGTGGATCACCGCTAAAGGAAATCTACATTTGGTTTCTATAATGCAACGACAATGCACCATAGATCTGTCGCCAGATTCATCAACAAAGAAAGAATTCCTTAGATGTAATTCTTTATCTAATTAAATTAATTATAAAAAATATGCGTTGATCACCTCTCTCGGTTCCTAAATTCTATCCCTTGTCTATTTCTTTGATTCAATTCCATTGATCACGGCGTTCATCGTCGCATAGATCTCAGATTGATCATCGATTATGGAAAAAAGCAAAGTTGGGCACCGCCTTTCCCGCGCTTCCACTGCACCCAGAACCTACATATTCCCCAGAGATTGTTAGATCAATTGCAGTTTTGTTAAGATCATTATTAGGACTCTTTGCCTAATTAGATTGGAATGACATAAAATGAGTTCGTACTCCCTCCCCTCGCTGGAGAAGACCACCCTCCGAAGAAGATAAGCTAAGACCTCCCAAGGTCCAGCTCCCAGCAGCCAGCCTCAAGTTGCTTAAAATGAGTTCGTACTCCCTCCCCTCGCCGACTCCCACATTTATTGCCCCTAAACCAAAAACCAACAACTCCGACTATCAATATAAAAGTACAATGTTGCCCCTAAAACTAATACCCAACCTCCCAACTATTACCCAACCTGTCACTGCCCCTCTCACGGACAACCCACTACACATTACCCCACACACGGCAGCCCCACATTTCTAACATTTCCTCCACCCTCAAAACCACATTTTCCCCAAGGTGGAATTCCAACGAGACTCAACATCTTTAGCTTTGGAATGACAACCCCCCCAAAGACAACGACATGTTGGGGTATACTTGGGCAAACTTGGGTAACCAATGTAGGTGGATAGTGTTCCTCAGAAAATGACGTCATCTTCGATCTTGAACTAGTCTTGGGGGACACTGCCATATACAAAAATTTATTACATTGTCTGTGAGTATTAAACATCGACCCTGCAGGTAAACCACTCAATATTGGTTCCCCAGTAGCAACAACACCCTTGCTGACGCCATTCCCCAGTCTTCGCTCAGGCTTAGGTTTCGAAATTTCTGTTGTAGCTTCAAAGGCTTTCTTGACTTTCCCCAACGAAGTATCAATGTAACATTTATCATGGAAGCCACCCGTAGTCTAAAATTTAATTTGTTTCTTGAAAGATGGTTTCATGACTTCAAACTGCTCCATTAGCAATTTATTGTCCAGAACACCCTGTATTAAACCCACTTGTACTAGATTTTCCATGGCCCAACCTTCATCAGCAGTGGAATGGAAAATCAAAATCACATAACCTTATTTAGCTAATCTAACTTGGGTTGGACTTACACAAGGAGGTATGACCCCAAACATGGTTATTCCAACAACAATTTTTTCATTTCCAAAGAAAAGTTTCTCCGATCATTTCCAAACTTCTTGTCACCATTCCATCAATTAAATCTCCAACTTTAGACATCTAGTGGATTGACTTCGTTTAATGAAGCACGTAGATTCCCAAACAGTGTTGGTCTCCTCTTCCTTAAACAAAAATAGGGAGAAAATACCGCTATGTACATTAAGTCTTTACATTTTCTGCTCATATTCTAAACAGATTTCACGGGTAACTCGCTCATCCCAGATCCCCAAATTCTGTAACTTGCTTGTTGTAGCTCTTCCCCACCATCTCAACATCCATCAACTGCTCAACCTGAGTTCTCATGACTCGAGGAAGAGAATTTGGTGTCTCTTGGACCGGTCTCCACTACAACACCACGTCCCCTGGTTCCCCCACAAAGGAATTAGAGAAAATAAAGGCTCAATCGCTTGTACAATAGCCCAATGAGAATCATCATCCGAATTTCCCTACTAACGTTGCAGAAATTGCTTTGGTCACCCACTCCACAACAAACTCCCAAAGCTAGTCCGTCCTCCTCTCTTCTAACCCTACCTCTCAAACTGAGCCAAGAACAATGATTCTCATTAACATAAAAAGTAGGGAGTGAAATGATTTTATCCATATCATGCGACACAAGAGAAGGCTGTTGTTGCACTGCCGCCACGCCTGACACTAAAGTGTATACAACACCACAGTAAGTTCGACCCACTACACACATCTCACTATGTTCTTCTGATAAACAAGCATTCAAATCTTCTGTAACCAAGCTTTCCTATTATTGTCTCTTGCTAGGAATAGCGAAGCAATTTTCCTCATCACTTAGAGTAGAAAATGAAGTATCATTCTCTGCACCTTGCCTCACATGTTCAGGTAAAAGTATACTCGGTCTTTGTTCTTCTATAATAGCTAGAGGCTCCATAGAACCATAATTTCGTGGTTGTACTGTCAGCTCAAAACCAAAATTTTGTTTTTGTTCTGTCAGCTCATAAAATTCGTCATTCGCTTTCGACCATTCCCGCCACTACTACAAAATAGGCCTTTAACAACACTAGAAATGACATTTATCAGTGCTTTCAAAAGCACTGATAAAGGGGCATACTGCAGTGTGCTGTAACAACACACTATAGCACCAGTGCATTGTGCTGTAACAACACACCGCAACACTGGAAACACCATTATATATCAATAAAATCAAGTACCAATACAGAATTTAAATGAAATAAAATTTACAACACAAATACAAGAAAAAGAGAACACTTTTATAAACATTTCAAATATTGATTTATACAATCACATTAGTACAAATTATTACATACATTCAAAAACATCAATGTTCCTTTGTTACAGCAAAAGAACAAACCAACCCCTGCTTGATCAAAAGAACTCACTCGTATAAGAAAACAATTTTTATTTTAGTAATAATATAAAGGAATAAATTAACAAAGTGTTAATTTTAAACTAAACTTTGAGTCATACTGGGAACACTATGTATATAATTGAGTTGTGATTGATTCTTACATGTTATAACATTTCTTGTAAATATTCAAACATTATCTATGTGAAAATTAATTAAATAAGTATAAGAAACCCCCCCCGGGCACAACCTAGTGGTTGCGAAAGTGACAATTTTTGAACTAAAATGTCGATTTTCAACTGATAACATACACTTTGAGTCATACCGACTACATTGTGTATCATATTAAGGTGAAACTGATTCCTACACGTCACAAATAACTTATGGATAATTGTCGTAAAGTATAAAAACTACCCGAATGTGTTTGGTCGATTTTGAGTAGTTCAGTTGTCCATTTTACTAAAATTGATGTCAATTTTAAATAAAAAGATGTACTTGAAGTCATACCGGTCACACCATGTGTTGGATTGAGGTGCGACTGATTCTTACACGTCTCAAATGATTTATGGATCTTTTTCCTAAAGTATGAAAACAACTCGAATGTGTTTGTTCGATTTTGAGTATGTCACTTACCTTTTTTACTAAAATGTCATTTTAAACTGGAAACACACACTTTGACTCATACTAATCACATCGTGTATTGGTTTGATGTGAGATCGATTTCTACATCTCATAAATGACTTATGAATCGTCGTTCTAAATTACTAAGAAAATCTGAGCGCGTTTGATTGGTTTTCAATGAGTGATACTTGTTGAACTAAAATTTCGATTTTAAACTGATAACACTTTGAGTCATACCAGACACATCATATATCAGAATGAGGTGCGGCTGATTTCCACACGTCACAAATTATTTATGTAGCTTATGGATCGTTTTCCTAAAGTATCAAAACAATTTGAATATGTTTTGCTCAATTTTGAGTATATCTGTTGTCTTTTTTACTAAAATTAATTTCAATTTTAAATAAAAAGAAGCACTTGAGCAATACCGGTCACACCGTGTCAGATTGTGGTGCGATTGATTCCTACACGTCCCAAAGTCTCAAAACAATCCCAAACTTCCAATGTTACAACAATTTCCATTGTCTTTCTTTGTCAAACTAACAACACTGTATATTAACTCTATGTTCTTAGGAGAAAAACCTTTCTCGTTGTTGAAATCCAGAAGAGTAGAGGAAACTCATGTGCCCATTATATTACGAGAAGTCTCCACAATGACCACATGAGTGTTGGATTGGTGTAACTCGATCCTCTTTGGATGATGTTGGGTCGAATGCTTGCGGCCCATACTGCGCAGCAGGTCACAACTCCATGGGTCAACCTCTGCGGTGAGATCGTTGGGGGTTGCAGGGGCAACACGCCCTTTCTTCGAGGGTCGAAGGCACTGACCCAAATTTTGGGGCACTATAGCATCTCTGACTAACTGTAGCAGAACCGACTGACCGACACCGACAGAGTACTGTAACAATGCAGACTTTGACACAACTACTGTAGCAGGTTCGACTTTAGAGACACTGGTACTGTAGCTCCGTGGACTTCCAGTCTCCGACCACTGTAGCACCTTAGACTTGGGTGGCCGCGACATTGTAGTGATGCAGACTTCCAACCGATTTTCACTTTAGCATAACAAACTTTCTTTGCGATTGGTGAAATAGTGCTTCATCCTCCTTATTTGTCCATTTCGGGCTAGGGTTTTGAATGTGATTGAGAACCTTGGAACTCCTTGTAATTTTGTGTTCTCGACTATAGTGAAATTTCTGCCTCTCCGTGGACGTAGAGATCATTTACTGAACCATGTAAATCTCTGTGTCCTGTGTTCTTTTTTTCTCTTTTACTCTTCTGTGAATCATTTTTTACTTCGTTTCTCCTGACGTTTCAACAACAATGAGCTTACTCTACTCTTCTGGCTTTCAATGAGAAAGGTTTTTCTTCTAAGAACATCGAGTCAACTTTACTTCCCAAAATCTCTGTGAAAAAAACTAAATAAGTATTAGATTAAAATGAAAAGGAAATTAACTTACAAACAATAGATAAAATGATGATAAAATTAATTAAATAAGTAGTAGAGATTCATCTTTTCATGATGATTGTATGCATTCTTAACTCATTTCCTTGTTGTCATTATCTAAGTTGCAGGCTCAAAGTTCAATCTCTCGCAAGCATGAGCAGTTTCGAACAAACCACCCCAACTCGAACAAAAGAATCTATTTGTATAAGAAAACAATTATTATACGAGTAATGCTAAAAAGAAATAAATAAAATATAAATATGAAACAATACATTAATTCTATAGACAATGATTTTACTATGCAAACATCAAGATTACCTTTGTGATTGAGCAGTGGGAGGAACTTGAAGGAAAATGATAATTGAAAACACTGCATGGGTGAAAAGGTTTTGAGGGAGAAGAAGTTTATAGAATTTTTGGTGCAAAAAGACACGAACGATGGAGAGACTACCCCAACTCGAAAAAAAGAATCCACATGTATAAGAAAACAACTATTATGTGCGTAATACTAAAAATAAATAAATTAAATATAAATATGAAATAATATATTAATTTTATGGACAATGATTTTACTGTGAAAATATCAACATTATCTCTGTGCTTGAGTAGAAACAACGTCATTGTCTTCCTATAAAGGCATGAAATATGGACATAAATCTTCTAAAATAACAAATTCTGCAAGGAATAATGAAAATTTAATCAAAGTTCCATTATATATTTTTTCGGTAAAATAGAGAAAGTATATCATAACATTACTTTTACATCTTCCCAAAGGGTTTTCTTTGTTATAGTTTGTTCTTCTGAGGGATCAGTAACATCATCATGTGCAGAAGACATTGTCTGAATGAGTAGTCAAACATTTAATTTAGATTATGTTAATGCAGTAAATAACATATAATATTATGAGGAAAAAACATAGTATATTAAAAAACACTCTTACCTTCTCATTGAACTCTCTTTTTTTAATTGTTTTAGGGATTTTGTTCCTCTATCGAGAATCCAAATCCTCTCTTTGTGGCCCCCTCTAACGTATAATCCATTGTCTACATTGAGACCAACATGAACTGATTGTGATCTCCCAATGAAATGGTCATCCTTGATTAGATTTTCATCTGACCCGACATTTATTTTAGTCACCACCAGGACAATCGATCGATTCTTGTTTGTTGGATCTTAGACATAAAATACTTGCACTGCTTGTGATGTCACTATGAATGACTCTTTTCCCCCCTTCCACACTGAAATTCACCTTCACAAATCCTATTTCATCAATTTTCACCGCACTCATATTGTCAACACATTTGCAACGGAAAATCAGCACTTGAAATGTTGTATAATCCAACTCCTATATCTATTCGATAATACCAAAATATGACATATATGCATAAATTGGATTTCTATCCTTGAAACTAGATATGTGCATTGCTTCCGGCACAAGCATAACACCACTGTTTTGCATCGTACTGCAGTCATCGTGTTCTTTTGTATAGAATGTATAACCATTGATTACAAAACCAATGTAAGATATAACATTTGTATTCGGTCCCCTTACTAGCCATTGAAGTTGTTCGACAATTGAATTCAGATTTTCAAATAACTCTTTATAAATTTGATATCAGAACTATCCTATAAACTGTTGATTATGTGTATTTGATATCCATCCTTCAACCTTTGATGAATTCAATAGTTTCTTCAACAATATATATCGTTTTGCAATACAACCTTCTGATCAACTTCAATTCTTGACATACCCTTTCAAAATCTTCACATACAATTCAATGGGGCACATCCATCTATAATGGACATGACCACATAGTTGAACCTCTCTAACCAATTGAACCACCAGGTGGATCATAATATCAAAAAATGTTGGTGGGAATAACATCTCTAATTCACATAATATGTCTGCAATCTCCTTATTCATGATTTCCAACTTTGTCTGGTCTATAACTTTAATGCATATGGCTTTGAAAAAGAATCTGGTTAATGTATGTCATACATTTTGAGGCAGAATGCAACAAAAAGTAACATACATCAAATCTTGCATCAAAACATGATAGTCGTGTGATTTTAGTCCTTGTAACTTCAAATTATCCATTGAAATGCCATTCTTGATATCTGATGAATACCTCTGTGATTTTTTTACATCATTAAGGAAAAAGGCAAAATTGCAATTTTTCTTGTCTGGAAAGAGTGTAAGCTGTTGGTGGAAGAAAAGTCCACCTTTTACCCTTCATCGATGCCAACTCTTCCCTTTTCTTCATTTTAATCAAGTCCGACCTAGCCTTGATGCCATCTTTCGTTTTGTTAGAAACATTTAGTAACGTGTCAGTAACACTATAAAATAAATTTTTTTCTACATGCATGGCATCAATAAAATGTATGACATATAAACAATTCTAATATGTAATTCAAAGAAAATTGATCTCTTCTTCTAACTTGATTTTTAAGGTTTTTTGAAAATAGTTTACCGAAAATAGTGTCGATATCTTTTACTTTATTGTATAGTTGATCACCCGTTAGTGGAGACAGTGCTTTACCTTGTTTGATATTCTCATCGAATGCTGTCATCCAAGATCGATATTTATGTCGTCGAGGTAAAAATTTCTGATGTCCTAAAAACACAGTCTTTGAGGAATGTTTCAACCAAACTGAGTGTGTGCGTTTTTTACAAATGAGACACCCTAACATTCCTTTAATGCTATAATCTGATAAATTTCCATAAGCAGAAAAGTCATTTATCGTCCTGTACAACGTGACCCTCAATGTGAATTCTTCACTTCTATGAGCATTATACATTATAACACCTGTATTTCACTTCAATTTTAGATTTTCGATCAATGGAGCCAAAGAGACATTAATATCATTATCCGGTTGCTTTGGTCTAGGTATAAGCAGATACAACATAATGTATTTGCACCTCATGCATAACCACGACAAGTTATAATTTACCAACATGACGGGCCATGTACTGTGAGTAGTACTCTGTACACCAAAAGGATTTATTCTATTTGTAGATAATGCAAGACAAAATTTTCTCGTCTCATTTCCAAATCCAGGATACTCGTAATAAATTTTCTTCTACTGAGGAGAATCTGCTGGATGATGTAGGTTCACATATTTGATTCTTGTATCTGCATGCCATGTCAATTGTCTTGCGGTTTCCTGACATCCATATAGTCTTCTAAATCGTGGAATAATAGGAAAACATTGTTGTGGAAAAAACATCGGGAGCAACAAAGTGAAAAAACGGATCACAAAAGAGTAAAAGGGGAAAAAAAGAACGAGAACATAGAGATTTACGTGGTTCGGGAATAATCCCTACATCCACAGAGAGGCATAATTTCACTATAATTAGGGAGAACAATTTTTACAGGGAGTTTCAGGGTTCTCAATCACCAGCTAAACCCTAACCTGAAATAAACTAAAAAAGGAGGAAGACGATCCACTTTTCCACCAACCGCACAGGAAGTCCACATCGCTACAGTGAAAGGTGGTCACCCAGTACTATTGACTCTAAAGTTCGCACTGCTACAATGCCTTGTTGGTGTCGGTCGGTCAGCCATGCTACAATGGTCAGAGCTACTACAGTGCCCACAAAATTTGAGTCGGGGCCCTTCGGCCCTTAGACCCCCAAAGAAAAGTATGTGTTTCTTCTTGTAACCCCCAATGAGCTCACCACGGAACTCGACCCGCAGAAGTTGCAGCCTGATGCGCAATATAGGCCGGAAGCATTCGGACCAATCATTATTCAAAACGAATCAGGCTACACCAATCCAATAAATACCATACAGATTTCGAAGGACTTGATTCATTTTTCTTGTATCGATCTGCGACATACTTAGACCGTTTTATGAGTGATTCGTGGTCCTTGTGAAACAATATGTAATCTTTCAGACAAACATGTATTTTTTAGAGATAATGCCCATTGAACGTAACATTTGTTTAGCATCATATATTAGACATGGTAGTTCATTTTCTTCTAGTAGCATATTATTCAGGAGACCAAATAGTTCTATAAAGATGATGTCACTCCATCTGCTACCAGCTTTCAAATTATATAACTTCAATACAACTGACAATGTTGTGTATTTAGTACAACCGGTATATAATAGTTTCTTGACACAACTATTTAACTTCTCAAACAACTTTGGACGATCACGATGACCATGTTCAATTTCCATTGTCATTTCTTCCATGTGATCTCTATCATCATTTACACTAGTATTCATATCAAATGATCCATAAACTGCAGTATCATCCCAATCAGTGTGTACGTTCAATTTTTCCTCGTTTTTAGTTCAACATTTATAGCTTTGATCTATTCCATGACAAATCAAATGTTCTTCCAACCCATTTGGACTAATTTGTCTTGAATAACAACAACGCAAACACAAAGGATTTTAGAATGGTCGTCGTATGCATGCTCTCTTGCAAACTTGATGAACTCTTTAACTCCATATTCATACTCTTTTGTTAAATGATTAACGTGCATCCTTTTTCGATTCATATCTATCCTATTGGGTTAATAAAATATTAATTTTGTATAATAAATAAATAAATACACATAAGATATTCATTATCAAAGGTGAAAGTTATAGACAATTCTAATAAGGGAAACCCAAAATTTGATTGTTTCAAAGAATTTCAGTATGATTTGAAGAAAATGGGTAATTGAATTTAAGAAAAGAATTAATCTACTATGACAGGTGTTATCCTCTGAATTCATTCAAAGGTGAAAGTTATAGATAACTATCATGCTCATTAGCTCATCTCCCAAACACTTATCATTGCATTTTATTGTTTGAAACACATCCTCAATCTCTTGTGGGGAAGAGGACTACTGTTCAGAATAGTAAAAACAACATAAAAGAGATGGGGGATGAGTCTCAAGAAACAAAATGAAACAACTATTCAGGAGATGAAATTGATGAGGTTGACAATTGTCTATAAAAGAGATGGATGATGAGTCTCAAGCAACAAATTGAAATAATAACTGTTGTTTGACACACATCAAGTCTTTCTTAAATCCCCTAAATAAATGAAAATATAATATAGGCAATTAGAGTCATAAGAAACCCAAATATGATAAACAAGAATAATAAACTCTTGCCTTGAAATAATAATAATAATAAACTCTCATTCAATCAACTAGAAGATATAAAAATGTATTGATAAAACATTTTAATAAATAGAGTTATTTCATATACATGGATGGTAATTAGATATTCCCAGGGGTGGAACCAATACATGTAGACCTAAAATGATGAATACCTAAAAATAATTTCTAATATATAGAATTTGATAACCTCCATTCTATTTTTAGAACAAGTGATGTAACAATCTAATAAATTATTACATTTAATGTTATTGTTATATCAAATATTTGAAAACATCTCAAGACTCTTGGGATGTCATATCGCCACACCGACCCATCCTAAGGATTTTAGGGAGGCCATCACATCATATTTTCCCATCTCAAGGATTCTAGCGAGGCCATCTAATACACATTGACCCGTCCTTAAGATTATAGGGAGGTCTATAAAGAAGTTGACATAAAGTAATAATACACATCAACAAGGTATATCACAAACAAGGGAGAAAAACACACCAACCCTTGAAACATCTATTTCATACACACTAACCTCTATCGATACGGAACGACTCCCGTGTGTTCACATTTTCTAAGTGGTCTACCCTTCACTCATAAATCTAAGTGGAATCACAAAATTAAAAAATCTATAAAACATCACTCCCCATCTGAAGTCTCTACTGCAAAAATACGAAAATAACTAATCAGTTTAATATGTCAGGAAACAGTCTCATAGCTACCCAACCACTATTATGGAAATTGATACATACAAAATTACTGACGATATAAAATGGGATGAGACTTCTACAATATGGTCAATTCCACTATTTATCCAACAAAAATAAAGCATGATTCATCCACACTTTCACATAAATAAAAGAGTAGCTCACAAATCCTCTACATTAATTCACAATTGCAATTAAGAAGGAAAGAGATGCTTGTATGGCCTGAGAGCGAAGATAAGAAGGCTCATAGTATATGAGTTTCACACTCTAAAAATTCCAAGCATCAAAATTAACGATCTACACGACCAAATCTCCAAAATGGCTAACTCACCACACATACAGTTGCAAAACAGCTTCCACCATGACCAAAACCATTGATGTTTTACACCCTGAGTTCCCCAATAGAAAGTAGAGAAATACTTACATTCGAGAGAGAGTAGAGAAAGACTTACATTCGAGCTTTGGATTCGTTTGACTCTTGAATCATTTGAGTTTTGAAATTGTTCAATCCTTGATTCGAGCTTCACTTCACCAAGGAGTGAGGACAATAAGTGGCTTCTGCGGAGAACTTTGAATATCGCGAACTAATTCGCGATGGTTAGAGTTCTTAAAATAGATCAGGACACTTTTATCAATGCTTTCAAAAAAGCGCTGATAAAGATATCTTTTATCGGCGCTTAAGTAATAAGTGCTGATAAAAAGAATCTTTATCAGCATTTTTATCACAAATATAGATAGAGCTTTATCAGCGCTTAAGTAATAAGCGTTGATAAATGATTTATGATTATAATCATAAATATTTTTTTTGTAAATATATATATATAATAAATATATATAAATATAAATATAGTAAATATATTCTTTATTTAAATATATTTATTATAATTTTATAATTATTTAAATATATAATTATTTATTTATAATTATATAAATATTTTTAAAAAATAATATTTAAATCATTATATATATATTTAATAAATGTATATAAATATAAATATAGTAAATATATTATAAATTTAATAATTATTTAAATATATATAATTATTTATTTATAATTATATAAATAATTTTTAAAAAATATTATTTATTTATTTATAATTGTAAATATATAAATGTATAAATATAGTAAATGTACATTTATAAATATATTTATTTATAAATATTTTTTTACAAATATTTTTTTAACATTATTAATGAATATTTAATCTTAAGTGCATGCATGTTAAAAATAAGTGAAATTGAATAAATTAAAAATAAGTATGCTAACAATATTGAAAAAATGGATAAGGTTTGTGTGTGTGCATTGTATATATATAAAAATGTATTAATTACATATATGTGAAGTCAATATAACATACGTTTGATCCATATTAAATTGAAAAATAAAACGACATTCTATTATGTCCATTACTCTACAATTAGTCAGTATTTTTAATTCATATTAATTTTTAATTATAAACCATTATTCTCTAAATATATGACTGTTTAATGTAAAAACATAAATATTTTGTATTATATAAATCATATTTATATACATACATATATATATATATATATTTAATATATACTATTTATTAACATTATCAATAATTATTTACTTAATAAAATGTTTAATTTTTTTCTAAATTTACTTATTTTTAAATTTTAATTATTTAATTTTCATTTTGCATACACATCTATATATTTAATATATACTATTTATTAGTATTTATAATTTATATATAGTATAATCAATTTATTCATTTTTATCAGTAATTATTTAATTAATGTATTTTTTTAATTTTTTTAATTCTCATTTTTTATTTTTTATTCATTTAACTATTTCATTTTATTCGGACCTTTATCAGTGCTAAAAAAACATTAATAAAAGATCCCTTTATAAGTACTAAAAAAGTGATAATAAAGGGTACCCTTTATCAGCGCTATAAATAAGGCGCTGATAAAGGACATCCTTTATCAGTGTTACAAATAAGGCAATGATAAAGGGTACCCTTTATCAACGCTACAAATAAAATCGCTGAAAAAGTGTATACTTTATCAGCGCTAAAACAAAAACGCTGATAAAAGGTAAAATTTATCAGCGTTTTTTTAGTGCTGATAAAAATGACTTTTATCATCGTTTTTTTCTACCGTTGATAAAGGTTAGGACTATTAAAGGCCTGTTTTGTAGTAGTGTGCTGAAATTCTCTCAGCTCACATAGCACTCACCGGAGGTCGACAATCACTTCTGCTATAGTTGACGGTGCTTTCGACATATGTTTTTCATGACCCTGTTCCTGCTGCCCGTACTCCCACATAAATTTCTCAAAAGGTGTTTCAACAGTAGTGTTCCTATTATCC
This sequence comes from Viscum album, assembly GCA_963277665.1. Taxonomy (NCBI): domain Eukaryota; kingdom Viridiplantae; phylum Streptophyta; class Magnoliopsida; order Santalales; family Viscaceae; genus Viscum; species Viscum album. Next base: position 1,952,573,358 of record OY728153.1, on the reverse strand, counting down.
ATTCTAGTTCTCATATACTCTTCATAGAAGTAGCTCAAAGCTTCCACACCTACGTCACAAATATATTCCGACTTCTTCTCTGGTCTATCCTGCAAGGTGCACAATAGGAGTTTCGTCGCAATCGCAACACTCTGTGCAATCGTCTTGTCCTAGTGACAATCATCTCTCAACTGCGATCGTATCTTCCAACAACATACTCTCAGAGATCACGATCCCTTGTAGAGATGGCTGTCCTCACATTTTTTTCCTGCCAGACTTCAAACAACCTCTTCAACGCTTGTCAAGAGTCTTTCATCCTCACAATAATCATCTTCATCACTGCATACGTGTTCCTCCTGCCTGAATGGCCCGAAAGCCTTCATTTTTATTGATTTTTTATAACCTCCCTTTCAAGGGATGAGGGGGAACCCTTACAAGGCCCGTAGGCTCAGAGATTACATGGCCCAAAGGCTTAGGATATTACATGACCCGAAGGTCTAAGGGAATTCAACCAGACTATCTACAAAGAACTGCCCCTCCCCAGCATCTGCATCCTGATAGTAGCTCTCCACCTTTGCATGACCGTCTGACTAGGCTTCCCGTGCAAGCACAGGCTGATACCGATGGTATAGCCATACCCTCTCATTCTGACAATCCATTTGGCTCTGCTCTGGTGAGTGCACCTGCTCTGAATCCTCTTCTGGGGCTGCTCCTTTTTTGTAGTGTGTCTGGGGCCTGCATTCATGTGGCCCGAAGGCCTTGGGGTGGCCCTAAGGCCTTAAGGTGGCCTGAAAGCCTTGAGAATCAACTGGCCCGAAGGCCTTGGGTGGCCCAAAATCCTTACATGACCCGATGACCAAACCGGTGGCCCGAAGGCCCAGATGGATGAATAGTTCTGGCTACTACAGTACCGAATAGTGCCTGCTACAGTACTGCTACAGTGACTGCTACAGTTCCTGCTATTGTAATCATGTTTCTAGAAACGACAAACAACTTTCATTGAGTTTTACTCTCAATGAAAACATCAATTATTAAGACCCTTGCCTAACTAGGATGACATGAAAGAAAATATGGAAGAAGAGAATTAAAAAATTGTATATTTTTTCTAACACAACAGCAGTAGGCAATTAGAATAGGAGATACAGTAGAATTATAGTAGAATAGAAGTAGAAAAAGAAGAATAAATAGATGGGAAATGAAGGAAGTGGTAGCAGAAGATGAAGATAAATGTCCTTCCCTGGAGAAGACCACCCTCTGTAAAATACTAGCCGAGACCTCCCATGGTCCAGCTCCCTGCATCCAACTCTAAGTTACCTAAATGAGTTCGTACCCCTTCCCTTCCCTCAGCTGACTCCCACATTTATTTCCCCTAACCCAACAACCAACAACTCTAAACAACTATCAATATAAAAGCACAATGTCACCCTTGATAGCTAATACCCAATCTCCCAACTAATACCCAACCTCCCAACTAATACTCAACCCGCCACTGCCCCTCTCATGGACATCCCATTACATAATACACCACACATGGTGACCCAACATTCATAAAAATCATGATTAAAAATCTTAAAGGAATACTAGAAATAGTTTTCATGAAAACTATTTTGACGATAAAAGTGTTGGAATTAATTTTAGAGGATGACTGTTCAAAAGATAAAAATCTAATAAACTGAATAAATTCATTGAATTCAATACTTGCAAGATTATTAATGAAATTGAAATTTATATGATCACTCTAGTTCCCATGATCAGAGGAATTAAAATCAAAATATTTTTAAATAAAATCTTATAAGCAAAAGATAAATTCAAACTATTTTATATTTTAATCCCCTCACATATTGGATTTCCTCCTTCATTATACACTTGGTCAAAAATTTCGTAAAGAATAACATAAATCTATAATTCTCAATACGATGTTAACTGAATCAATTTATTTCACAAGTGATTTTTTATTATGGCATTAGTTACATATCTTTTTGATTCTTAATTAAATTTTTGTACTCTTAATTATCTCTCCTTTAGGGAAGTTAATTACTTATGATCAATGAAATATCTGTTGGGTTTTGTGGAAGTTCTTCAGTTTCACCGGACTGAGTTTTTCAGATGGCGTTCAACTGAAAAACATGATCGGACGAAGATCATTAGATAGAGACCACCGAACAGATGTGTTTCCTATTGTTCAGTCTTTCAGAGTGGTCAGGGAAAAAATGTTGTTACCAAAAAAACATCCATCAGACAAAAATCATCAGACATAGATGATCAGACGTAGAGTCACCATTCAAAGATGATTGCACAAAGGGTTTCTGTGGTGAGTCTTCGGTATCATCAAACATAGATGATCAGAAAGAGATCATCAGTTGAAGTTCTCACATATGGTGTTTACCGGGAGTGGTGAATCAATGCATGGGTTGAATGCATTATGACCGATAGTTTCCTAGGTCAACAGAAGGTTGATAATGAATCTCAGAGGTTGGTGCATCTAGTTGACCAGACATAGACCTCTATAAAGAGGTAGTGGCCTAGCTCTGAAGTGGCACTGTTTTTATAAAAAACCGAAGAGAGTTTATGACTGAATTGTTTGTGACTTTGTAAAGTGGAGAGGGTGTGAACTAGTGTGTTATATTTGTTAATATCTCCTGAAATGAAATTTTTTCCAATGTTCTTCCGTGGATGTAGGACTTATGTTCGAACCACGTAAATCCCGTTTGTTTGTTTGATTTATTGTTTGTGTGTGTGAAGTGTGGTTCATAAATGTTTGTGGGATGATTAGGTGATCTCTCATCCTAGTTCCAATGCACATACTTAGAGGAGGCGGTTATCAGACAAACCTCTATCCGATAAGTTTGTGAAGTTTTTCTGCTGTTCTAGTTGAGGCGATTGGATGAACATCTCCCTTTTATGTATGTGGTGCTTTCCAGGGCTGTCCGTTAGGTCAAACGGATGAAGTGCTTCCTCAATCCCCAACAAATGGTATCAAATGGTTGGTTATACTCCACTCACAACATTTATGTCTCTTATTCCCTTGGATTTCATGTTATTTGATTTCAATTGGCCTTTATTATTATCAAAATAACGACTTCAGAGGAAGGAAATGTTCGTATCGACAAGTTTGATGGGACAGACTTTGCATTTTGGAGAAGGAAATTGGAGGATCTTTTGATACAAAAGGATCTGGATGCTCTTTGTTTAGGTTGAAGTTAACAGAACGAAGGCCTGCAACCAATCACGTAAATGACTTCAATATGATTCGAGAACAACTCGATTCAGTGAGAATAACTTTCACATATGAAGTTTGAGCTTCTTCTTTCCTCACTTCCTGAAAGCTGGGATTTCATGCTGACAGTGGTGAGAAACTCCACTAGGAAGACAAATCTTATGTTTGATGACATTCAAAACTTGTTCTTGAATGAGGAGTTGAGGCGGAAGGAAGTTCAGAATTCATCTAAAAGTGCTCTCAATGCTACTGGGTGGGGATGGTCACCCCACCAAAAGGATCCTCAGAAGAAGAAATCTTCGTAAGATAAGTCACAAATAAGAAGTTGAGGTAAATCGATTGGTCAAGGTCTGACATGTTGGCTTTGTGGGAAGAAAGGAAATATTAAGAAAGATTGTTGGAATCAGATGGAGTCATCAACTTCTGAGCAGACGAACTTAGTAGGTATAACAGACGGAGGTTATAGTTTGATACCGAGCATGATCCTTTTAAAGGAATCATGGGTTATTAAATCAGGTTCATCTTTTCATTCAATTGGTGAGCGTGGGTGCATGGTTGATTATGTAACATGAATCTTGGGCAAAGTACATTTAGTGGATGATGAAACTATGGATATTGTTTGAAAATTCAATGTTAACATTTAAATGAAAAATGGAAGTGTCTCAAGACTGAAAGATGTTAAACATATTCCAAGTCTCTGAAAGAACCTCATATCAGTGGGAAAACTTAATGATGCTGGTTTTAGAATAACTTTTTCAAATGAAGAATAAAAGATCACAAGAGGGTCCATGGAGATTGATCACTGAGTTAAGAATGAAACATTGTACTTGATCGGATGGAGATATGAAGTTGCAGTGATTGAAACGACTTCATCGAACAGTCCGAAAAAGTGGAACTGTAGGTTTGGTCACCTCCGTGAAAAGAATCTAAAAGTTATAGTGATGAAAGACATACTTCTTGATCATAAAGACCTGAGAAGATATGAGAGCTGTATTTTAGGGAAATAAAGGAGTGTCTCCTTAAACTTGGATGGTAGAAAGCCAGGGGATCAAAAGTTAGAACTTGTTCATTCTGATGTTTGGGGTCCATCCCCTGTTCACTCGATTGGAGGATCACTGTACTTTGTGACTTTCATTAATGATGTTACTCAAAAGCCTCAGTTTACTTCTTAAAGAATAAATCTGATGTATTTCAGGCATTTATTCAGCGTAAATCTTTAGTAAAAAAAGTGTGTGAATGAAAGTTGAAATGCCTCCGGACAAAAAATGGTAGAGAGTACACCATACACAACTTTCACAACTTTTGTTGACGGAGGGCATCAAACATGAGAAGAATGTTCCAGGAACTCCACAACAAAATGGAGTATCTAAAAGGAAAAATTAGACACTGACAAAGAAAACTCAGAGTATGAGACTTCACTCTAGAATGCTTAAGAGAATTTGGGTAGAGGCAATTAATACAACAATGTATTTAGTGAATAGAAGTCCGACTTTAGTTGTAAGATATGAACTTCTCGAGGAACATTGGTTTGGTAAGAAAGTTGAACCATCTAGAAGTCTTTAGAAGTGTTTCATATGTTTATATCGATACTAAAGATAGAAATATGTTGGAGGTGAAATCCAAAGTGTGTTTTATTGTCAGATATGGTAATGAGAACATTGGATATCGCCTGTGAGATGATAAAAAGAAACAAGTCATCTGGAGATGAGATGTTGTTTCCAATAAAGAACTTTTGTGGAAAGATTAGAACTTGAATGAGAAGGAAGTTGAGGTTAGATCAACTGTCGATGTTCAAGATGACCAGACAGAGGTTACAAGACATACATTCAGTCGGAAAAGTTCAGGGGAAACGTTAAAGGATAACACTCTGATAGTAAAGCTATCAGATGGAGGAAGATCATATAGATCACCACCAGATAAAGGATGATTGGACAAAATGATACCAGATGCAGAATGATCAGACAAACTATGTATCGAAAACACCATGAATAATGAAGTGAAAAACGATTCAGAGAAGAGTAAAAGAAAAAAAAATAGAAGAAGAAGAAGATCTTGGACATAGAGATTTATGTGGTTTGGAAAATGTTCCCTACGTCCATGTAGAGGTATAAATATCACTATGAAATTTGGGAGCACAATTACAAGGTGATCTCTCAGAGTTTCTAACAACATAGAAACCATAGTCTGAAATGGTCTAATAAGGAGAACGAAACACTATTCCACTAACCGCACAGAAAGTCCGATGTGCTACTGTGAAAGATGACCAGAAGTTCGTATCACAAAATTTCCATAACCAAACAAGTCTAAAGTGCTACAATACTAGCGGATGGAGGTCTGCATCGCTATAGTACTGTTGAATCCAAAGTTCGACCTGCTACAGTGCCCTGTCGATGTCAGTCGGTCATCTCTGCTATAGTGTCAGAGTTTCTACAGTGCCCCCAAATTTGGGTTGGGGGCCTTCGAGCATCGGAGCAAGGGAACATTTCCATCTACAACCTCTAACGAGCTCACCGTGGAGCTTGACCTGTAGAAGTTGCGACCTGGTGCGCAGTACAAGCCACAAACATTCGACCCACTCCATTGAGACATACTTTGTATTATACACCTATTTATTTTTATATGGTGTTTATACTTCCCCTTTAAGGTATCTAACATGAATATATACTTATTAATGATAATTTATTATTCAATGAAGATGAATATTTAAACAAAAAGATGATCTTATTACACTTTTGATTGGTTATATTTTTCTTCAATATACATATTTTTCAAAATAGTTTTAAAATGTTTTTTTATTTACTAAAATGATTTATTAAGGAAATTTTATACTATCCTTAACTTTTTTCAAGATATAAAATGAATCTTTCAAACTTTTTCCTAAAAGATTATTTTTAAATCTCTTTTCCAAAAGTCAAAATGAATGTTTTTAACGTATACGGTGTTAACAAACTTCTCCGTCTCCATAACTATTTTACGACCTTCAGATTCTCCTATAAGTTTTTTTATAGTTTTGTAAAGAAAACTCTTTAAATGAAATATTATTTTAATATTTCACTTCCATTTTCCAAGACTTTATTTTACCACAAAACCTATAATTATGATAAATTGAAATTCATCTTCCATTTATTTTATGACTGTTTACTTTATCTTGAAATATTCACTTTCTTGATATCATTTTTCATTTGAAATTACATTTCTCTTAAATATTCATATTCACTGTATCATTTATATGATTATTTCCTAAACTGTATACCATTAGTATATAGGATGTTTTATTATGAAAGTTATTTAATTGACCGGAGAAAATCTTAATAAATCCATGTTCTTTACTCAATATAGATATTTATTGATAAGAAATATTGTCATTAAATAGAATTTATCATTCAGTATATGAGGAATGCTTTTGACATGTAATGATGAGTGAAGCTTGATTATAGATAGACTCTCAATGCATTGAAAAGTCTAGTGAGACAAATTATTTGGCCAAATTAAATGAGTTTTTATCCATAAATTTAATTTTTCTTGCGAAAGGTCTTGATAGTAGAGGTACCATGATTCTTGAGTTCACGACTTCCATTATTAAACATTTCCTTCATTGAGAATTCAATTATTATTATTATCCATGAGATTTTCGTTTTGATATTATCCATGGATGTATTTCATTCTCAATTTATTGATTAAATAGAACGTGTTTTTAATTATTTACCTTATCATATTGATTATGCCTTATCAAGTCATGATAGATTTTGCTATACATAACCCTTACTGATCATTTGAGCTCACCCTTACTTTGTTTCCTTTTCCCAGGATATGAAGATGAATTCTTTAAATGAGGTTCAAGGATCCCAAACATTTGGTTTTGTTATGTTCTGTGTTTTATTCCCAATGTAATATGGGTTTCATATATCTATCTCATTCTTTAAAACTATTAAACCGATCAATCCTTGGAGATATGTTCCCTTATATCTATGCCAACGTAATAAACAGACACCAAATTTGGGTTACTGGAGTCGGGGTCTTTTCAATTAGTATAAGAGTAAATTTAGTAGAAACCTTGTGAACTAGATTTAGTAAAACATAGATTAAGGTAAATAACCCCATGGATGAATTTTAGGATATATTTAATTGAAGAAAAATATCATAAAATATTTGGTAAATAAGTGATTATGTGGTTTTCTTAGAAATACATTCCCATGGATACTATAAGTGGACATGGTTCTGGTATAGTTGTACCTAGGGGTAATAACTCTGAAAAGGGTGCATTGAACTCGACCCGATCATTACCCGGTGCACAACAATAAACCTTACTATGCACTTAGTTTGACACTTTCTGGGGATATGCTTTGGTTAATTCACATTTTCTTTACAATCCATTACAAAATATATGATAACATTTCTATGGCATAAAAACATTTTCAAAGAAACCAGGTTTATGATTATGAGATTAACAATGCATAAATTTTCAATTTATGTTAAGTGTTATATCATATTTAGAACTATATATTATGATTTAAAGTTCCTAATGTTATGATCTAATTCATTATATTCCATTTTTTAGCAATTATGCATTGTATAAAGAATCGTATCAATACTCACGACCAATGTAGAGATCTCCTTGTTGAGAAAGCCAATATAACTGGTATTGGAAATGAGCAGATCATTACCATCTTAGGGAATATTACTCAGGTTATCATGAATAACCATGCCCGGATGAAGCAACCTGTTGTTCCACAACATGATTCTCCTATGTTGGATCATTTCATGCGACAGAATACCCCATCATTTAGTGGGACCACTAATCCTGTAGCAACTGAACAATGGGTTAAGTCTCTTGAAAAAATATTTATGGATTTAGGATGTGATGAAAAAGAAAAGGTTATATTGGCAGTATACTTTCTCAAGGGTGATTCTAATAAATGGTGTTCATTGATCTAAAATACTAAGGAAGAAAAAGAAACCGAACACACGAAAATGAGATCCTTTAAAGGAACATTCTTTGATAAATACTTCTCTCATGAGTAGTAAATGAAAATGAAGAGAAAGTTTCTTAGCTTAAAGAAAAAGAAGAAGAAAGTGTTTCAAATTATGAGTAAACCTTTAAAAGGTTAGCTAGGTATGCTATGGATTACATACGCAATGCGGAATGAAAGTTTGATCATTTCTTTGAAGGGATCAAGCTAATCCTCTGAAGGGAACTGGTTTCTCAAAAATTTTCATCGTAAGATGAAATAGTTTTATACAACATAAAAATAGAGAGAGAATTTTATAGATTTTATATGTTCAAGGGAAATTAGGAAAATAAGAGGCTGACTGAGCATAAAAAAAGGGAATACATCAAATAATAAGAAGAGAATGAAGAAATTTCCATCTTGTGAAAAATATGGAAAGATTCATCATGGTAAATTATTTAAGGGTATGAGAGTTTGTTATAAGTGTGGAGATAAGGGCCATCAGGCTAATGATTTCTAAGGGAAGAAAGAAAAAACTGCTATCCAGTGCTTCAATTGTAAAGAAATAGAGTATTATTGAAACCAATTCCCTAAGAATCTAGAGAATATACCTCAGAAGAAGCTAAGATATCAAGGTCAAGCTTATGTTATTACTACAACCGAAGTGGAATGATTAAAGTGCTTGCATGTTTGGAATCAAGAACTATGTTGTAGAAGTACTTTATCAATGATATTCTGGTTATAAGAATCATAAAACATATAAATATTGTACTATAGTAGTTTTTGTTTGAGGATTTGAAAGCATATGTTAAATGACATTAATAACCAAGAAAACCGATTTAGTGGTAAGGTAATATTCTTGGAGGATACATGTTTAAGGGAAAGACAACCCTTCATATGTGCATGATGTTGAGATAAAAATGAGATAAAAAGATGTTTGATTATGATAAAGTAAATGAGATAGTATTGATGACTTTGGAACTAATTAATGATTTGATGACAATGTAATTTATGATGGAGTTTACTACCTTTATGGATTTATGGGATATATGGAATAAGGATAAAGTTAATTTTTGAAAGTATGCATGTTTTCATTAAGGTTTTATATTGATTCAGATTATTCCCATGTTTTAGGAAAATATATGACAAAGGTATTCACATGTTTGGTATGTGAAATTCTGAGATACCTTATGTTATCTAGAGATAAATATTTGATTAAATATTTAGAGTCAGAAGAAATGACTCATGAATCTTAAGATTCATTAAAAGTAAATTTTAGTGCTTTAGACATGAAAAAATTCATCTTCATTTCTTAGAGTTAGAGATGAAGTAAAAATTGATCGAATCACAACCAAAGGATGGAATTTTTCTTATGAAATGGAAAGAAATAAATTATGTTTCCTCGTAATCTCTATCATGAGAGTAAAAAAATCCTTCAACTTTAGGAAAATGATCTTGAAATAAAAGTGTTACACTTTCACCTTCATTTTTGACATATCAATGGTCTTTTCACTCACCATATATTTATGGCTTTGTGGTCGTTAACTTTCTCCTGACCATGTTCTTTATCACTTTTTATTAGACCTTGAGAGTTAGTTTTCTCTTCCATTTCCATATTTTAATTTCCCAGCAATTTTATCCTTATTTGGGAACCTGATTATGTGTTATTTCAGGTAACCTTTATGTTTCTCACTTTCCATTTTTAAGGGAAGTTTTATTAATCCTTTTTTATGATTTGATTTTCAATAAAGGTTGAACCTTTGATGACCAATACAAAATTGTGAGGGAAAAATTTATTCAAGGGGTTAGAATGAAACAACCCAATATTTTAGAATATATTTCTTTTTAAATAAATTTAATTTCTATGATGACTTACGTTACATAAAATACTGAGTCTAAACGAACCACAATGTACTATTAAAATATTATTATTTAAATATGATTGTTATAACCTAGATATTTAATTTAAAAGTATGAACACGACTAACTATACTATGAAAAGTATATGGTTTAAATATGTATAAATAATTTAATTGGTTATCATCTAATTATAAATGAAAATAAAAACTAATTGAAAATGAAAGAAATATTTTTTTGAAAAATATTTCGTATGTGCGCAATGTATTTTTATCATTATAAATTAAATTAATCACTATTAGTGAATGATTTTAATGAAATTTTTATATTATATATTCAATAAAATGTTTTATCATTTATATAATATTTTTTCTTGGAATATGACAAGAATGAATCTAGTTTTATGCTTAAAAACTGTATTTTTTCTAAATAGTGGTTTCGTTGCCTTTTACATACTTGTTTTTAAAACTAATTTTTATTAATTTTAGAAAATTTATTTGAAAAAACGAACTTCATTTTTTAAATTATCATATTAAAATTATCTTAATGCAAAGTTTTTAGATTTTTCTGAAAAGTTTCAATTTTTGATGAATAGTGAAAAATACTAATTTTTATTGAAAACTATCTTTTCATTTCACATATACCTTCTTAATTTCCGTTCCGCGAGAGATATGATAATGTTTCTTGTGTGTACACCATATTACTGCCTCACGAAGCGATGCAATTTGTTTTTCACTTACAATTTACATGGGAGGTAATAAAGATAAAATTAATGAATATATGTGTTATATATGACATCATAATCACTCTAGAAAGGTGAATTATTATTTACCTTTCTTTTGTTCTATCCATTTAAAAACAAAAACATTGTTTATGTGTACGTACAACCTACTGTTTTCATGGATGATATATCTTATATTTATATCTTTAACTTTAATGGATGAATCTAAATATGTATATAATGAATATATATGATATATATATCCTGAATAACATTTTGAAGGTGTTGGATTCACGAACAATGTACAAGGACCAAAATTACCGGACCAAAACTTACACAAAAAATGAAGTAGTTACCACTAGGAATTGTTAATAAATAGGTGATAAAAGACTAAGTAAACCATATATGGTATGGTATATATGAGGATGGTTTTAGAATATATGTATCATAAATCTGTATTTATTATATAGGAGGCTAAAGTGATTTCGAGGCAAGACAAACTCGATGTAAGGGATTCTGTCTCAATTTTCACTCTATTAAGACATACTTTGTATTATACACCTATTTATTTTTATGTGGAATTTACACTACCTCTTTGAGGTATTTAACATGAATATATAATTATGCATGATAATTTATGATTCAATTCAATTTATTCATTAAAGAGGAATATTAAAATGAAGATTCAGTCTTATTTCACTATTGATCGATTATATTTTTCTTTCATATCCATATTTTTCAAAATAGTTTTACAAAAGTCATTTTTATTTACTAAAATGATTTATTAAGAACATTTTCTACTATCGTTGACTTTTTACAAAATATGAAAGGAATCCTTCAAATGTTTTCCTAAAAGGTCATTTTCAATTTTTTTCCAAAAGTCAAGGAATATTTTTTAATGTATACGATGTTAACAGACTTCCAAACTGCCATAACTGTTTTAGTACCTTTATCTTATCCTATAAGGCTTCTATGGGTTTTCAAAGAAAACTATTTAAATGAAATCTTCTTTTAATATTTTTCTTCCATTTTCCAAAAGACTTGATTTTACCACAAAATTTATAATTCAGATGAATTGAAAGTCATCTTCCATTTATTTTTTGGTTTAATTTCTCTTGAAACATACAATTTCTTAAGATCATTTTTCATTGGATATTAAATTTCTCTTAAATATAAATATTCCTTGTATCGTGGACATGATTATTTCATAAACCAAATACCATTAGCACATATAGTGTTTTATTATGAAAGTTATTTGATTGACTGAGGAAAATCTTGATAAATCCATTTTCTTTACTCAATAAAGATATTTATTGACAATCTATATTATTTTTAAATTGAATTGATCATTCAATTTTACGTGTAATGATTTGGTCATGCAGTGATGGGTGGAGTTCAGTTATAAATATACTCTCAATGCATCAGCAGGTCTCATGAGACAAATAAGTTGTCCAAATTAAATGGGTTTTTACCCATAGTTTTAATTTTTCTTGTGAAAGGTCTTGATAATAGATGTATCATGACACCTAAGATCATGATGTCCAATATTAAGCATTTCCTTTATTGAGAATTCGGTTATTATTATTATACATGATATTTTTTTCTTTGATTTTATTCATGAATGCATTTCATTCTCAAGTTATTGATTAAATGACATGTGTTTTCAGTTATTTACCTTGCCATATTGATTATGACTTATCTACTCATGATAAATTCCACTCTATGTAACCCTTACTGAGCATTTTATCTCACCCTTATTTTGTTTCCTTTATCTAGGATATGAAGACTAATTCTTTGAATGTGCTTCAAGGATGTCGAGCATTTTCTTTTATTACGTTCTATGTTTTATTCCTAATGTAATATGGGTTTTATATATGTATCTAGTTATTAAATTATACTAAATTGATCGATCCTTGATGATATTATCTCTTGTATATATGCTAATTTAATAAAATAACCACTAACTTTGGGTTACTGGAGTTGGGGTCTTTATAGTTGGTATAAGAGAAATTTTAGTAGAAATCTTGGGAAATAGATTTAGTAAAACATAGATTAGGGGTACATAACCCTATGAAAACTTTTGAGGATATGTTTAATTATAGGAAAATATCATAAAATTTTTAGTAAGGAAGATATTATGTGGTTTTCCTAGAAATAAATATTTGTTTGGATACTATAAGTGAACGTGGTTCTGACACAGTTGTACCTAGGGGTAATAACTTTGAAAAGGGCGCAGTGCATGAAGAACCTTACTATGCACATGGTTTAATATTCTCAGGGGATATTCTTTGGTTAATTCAAATTTTATTTACAATACATTATGAAAGATATGATAATATTTTTATTTCATAAAGATATTCCCAAAGAAACAAAGTTTATGATTCTAAGATTAACAATGCATAAATTTTTAATTTATGTGAAGTGTTATATCATATTTAGAATCATATATTATGATTTAAAGTTTATAACATTATGATCTAATTTTGTATATGCCATTTTTTTATAAATGGTTCCTTACATAAATAATCATATTAATACTCATGACCAATGTAGAGATCTCCCCATTGAGAAAGCCAATATATTTGATATTGAAAATGAGCAGATCATGACCATATTAGGGAAACTTACCCAAGTTATGATGAATGACCTTTCTCGAATAGAGAAACCTATTATTCCACAATGTGATTATCCTATGTTGGATTGTTTCATGTGATAGAAGCCCCCATAATTTAGTGGGTCCACTAATCTTATAGTAACTGAACAATGGGTTAAGTCCCTTAAAGGTATTTATGGATTTGGGATGCAATGAAAAGTAAATGGTTATACTGGCTGTATATTGTCTCAAAGGCGATGATGATCAATAATGGTCATTGATCCATAATACTAGGGAAGAAGAATAAATATAACACATGGAATAGAGATATTTTAAAGAAACATTATTTGAGAAATATTTCCCTCACGAACAATGAATGAAAATGAAAAGAAAGTCCCTTAGCTTAAATCAAAAGTAAGAAGAAAGTGTTGCGGAGTATGAGACTACTTTTACAAGGTTATCTAGGTATACTATGGATTACATATGCAATGCAGAATGCAAGATTGATAATTTATTTGAAGGGATTAAGCCAAGTCTCCAAAGGACACTGGTTTTTAAAAAAATTTCATCACATGATAAAATAGTTTTATGTGCCATCAAAATAGAGAAGGAATTTTCTAGATCTTATATGTTCAAGGGAAATCAAGAAAATAAGTGGTCGATTAAGCACCAAGAAAAAGGGAATACATCAAAAAAGTATAAGAGAATGAATTAATTTCCATCTTGTGAAAACCGTGGAAAGTATCATCCTAGTAAGTTCTTAAAGGGAATGAGAGTTTATTATAAGTGTAAATATAAGGGTTATTAGGATAATGATTGCAAAGGGAAGAAATAAAACACTACTATACGGTGCTTCAACTACAAAGAAATGAGACACTATTCAAACCAATGTCTCAAGAATCAAGAGAATATACCTCAGAATAAGTTAAGGGATCAAGGTCAAGCTTATGCTATTGATAGAAACAATGTGGAATGATTAAGGTGATTGTATATTTGGAATGAAGAATTGTGTTATAGATGTATTTTATCATTGATATTTTAGTTATAGGAATCATGAAATGCATAAGGATTGTACTATAGTAGTTTTGTTTGAGGATTTAAAAGCATATGTAGAATGGTACTGATAACCAAGAAAAGTGATTTAATAGTAAGGTAATATTCTTAGAGAATACATGATTAAGGAAAAGATAACCATTAATTTGTGCATGATATTGAGATAATAATGCGATAAAAAGATGTTTGATTGTGATAATGTAAACGAGATTGTATTAATGACTTTGAAACTACTTAGTGATTTGACGAAAATGTATTTTATGAAGGAGTTTACTACCTTTTTGGATTTATGGTATATATGGAATATAGATAAAGTTAATTTTTGGAAGTATTCATGTTTTTACTAAGGTTTTATTTTGATTTAGATTATCACCATGTTTTAGGTAAACATATGATCAAGGTATTCAAATTTTTAGCATATGACATTATGAGAATCCTTATTTTATCTAGGGTTAAATGTTTGATTATATATTTTATATTTTTGTGTTTTGAGTCTGGTCATACATATTTTAGAGGACCCTTAAGGTTAACTATTTATGAAATGGATTAATTTGAACATTGGGTATTATTGGACAACTTGTTCTAACCATCTTGTTTTTGGTAAATATTTAGAGTAAAAAAGAATGACTCATGGATCTTACGATTCATTAAAAGTTAATTTCAGTGCTTCAATCATGAAAAAATTCATCTTCATTTCTTGGAGTAAGAGTTGAAGTGAAAATTGACGAAAGCACAAACAAAGGATGAAATATTTCTTAAGAAATAGTTAGAAATAAATTATGTACATTTCCATGAAATCTCTATCATTATAGTAAAATGATCCCTAACTTTATAAAAAGGAACTTAAACTAAAAGTGTTATACTTTCACCTTCATTTTTGACAAATCAATGGTCTTTTCAATCATTATAGATTTATGGCTTTGTGGTCGTTAACTTTATCTTGACCATGTTCTCTATCACTCTTTATTATACTTTGGGAGTTAGTTTTCTCTTCCATGCCCATATTTTAATTTCCCACCAATTTTCTCCTTGTTTAAGAATATGATAATGTGTTATTTCAGATAAACTTTATATTTCCCATTTTCCCTTTTTAAGGGAAGTTTTTTAACCCTTTTTACAATGTGGGGTTTTAAAAAAGGATGAATCTTTGACAATCAAGAGGAAATTGCGAGGCTATAATTTATTTAGGGTGGTAGAATTTAACACCCCAAGATTTTATAATATATTTCTCTTTAAATAAATTTAATTTTTGTGATGACTTTCATTACATGCAACACTGAGTCTAAACGAACCACAATGTACTATTAAACTATTATTATTTAAATGTGATCATTATAACTTATCCATTAAATTGGAGGATATGAATTATAAATAAATTATGAATTTTATATAGTTTACACATGTATAAATAATTTCATTAGTTATTAATTAATTAGAAATGAAAATAAAAACCAATTGAAAATAAATGATTTTTTTATATGAAAAACTGTTCTTATGAACACAATGTATTTTTATCACAATAAATTAAATTAATCACTACTGGTGAATAATTTTAATTAAATTTTTATATTATACATCCAATAAAATGTTTTAACATTCATATAATATTTTTTAGGAATGAGATAAGAATGAATTTAGTTTTATGCTTAAAAAATGTATTTTTTCTAAATAGCGGTTTCGTCGCCTTTTGCGCACATATTTTTAAAACTAATTTTTACCAATTTTAGAAAATTTATTTGAAAAAATGAACTTAATTTTTGAAATTATAATATGAAAATTATCTTAGGGTTATTTTTTGGGTTTTTTCCAAAAAATTTCATTTTCAATGAATAATGAAGAATACTGATTTTTATTAAAAATTATCTTTTAATTTCAAGTATTTTCAATGTTAAATTTTGTTTTAAAATGGTTTAAAAGTATAATTTTTTTGAATAATATTATGATTAATCCAATTTATGTCATTGGAATCAATCTTATGTCCAATTTGTATATAACTGTTTTTATACTTATGAAAACTTTTCTTTGGAAAATTGAATTTTCAATGCGCTTATGGGTTTTATTTTAAATTAAGTTCTACCACTTCTGTTAGTTGAATTTGATAAAATTGAATCCATATTTTTAATTATAATAATTAATATCATTATATAAAGTCAACTTATTTTTTTACCATAATGAATATTAAAAACATTAAAATTTAATTACCACGATTAAGGTGAAAACATGTTTATCGGGGGGTTAAACTAAGAAGGCATGAGTTAAAAATGACCTAAAACCTATCTAGTTCTTATTGGATGGTAATATTTAGACCTTATATAATCTTATTATGGGGAAGGTTCATTTTTTAGGCTTTTGTCATGTGAAAAATGTTTGTATGATTTACTCTATTAAAAAAATACAAATGTGCCATCTCCCTGACTTATAAAAGGCCACCCTCTCCTCTCCTATCAATAATTTCAAAGCCATTTGGTTAGGTCGATCCCTAAAAAAATAGATTAATTACCTCCAAAAATCCTAGATACCTTGGTTTGATCAGAAATCCAACCTAGGAAGACTTTTCATGCAAACCTAAAGGGGTTTTCCGAATAAGAGGTATCGTTCTTAAACGAATGTTTCTGTTTTATTTCTTCTTCCACCTCCTTAAAATATTTTTAAACCATGATTATATAGTAAAATAAATATATTATATATAATAATATGTTATTATGTTAAGTTTATGACCTATATCCATCTCTTCCTCCCTCAAATGATAATCAAAACTGTCGATTGTGTGCACGGAAGACTACCACCCCATAAACCAATGTAACTCATTTTTCATCAACTCCTCTCTCAGTTTGATATAATGATGGATTTAATATATATATATATATATATGAAATTTATAACATAATTATACTTCTTGAATTATATAATCACATATACATTCTTACTTTCCATTTTGTGAGAGATATAATAATATCGCTTGTGTGTACGGCAGACTACCAGCTCATAAACCAATGTAACTTGTTTTCCAACAACACCTCTCATAGTTTGATATAATTATGGATTTAATATATATATATATATATTATAATTGTAACATAATTATACTTCTGGAATTATATTATCACATATACATTATTACTTTCCATTCCGTGAGGGATACAATAACGTCGCTCGCATGTATGGCAGACTACCGCCTCACAAAATGATATGATTTTTTTTTCACTAATGATCTAAATGAGAGGTAATAAGGATATTTTTTTGAATATATGTGATATATATGGAATCATAATGATTATATAAATATGAATTATTATTTACCTTTCTTTCATTCCATCTATCAAAAAATGGAAACAATGTTCATTCATACGTATAACCTACTGTCATCATGAACAATGTATTTCATCTTTCTATATCAAAATTTTATGGATTACTCTAAATATGTATATAGTGAATATATATTATATTTATATCATGAATAACATTTTAAATATGATGTAACCATGAACAAAGTATAAGGACCAAAATTACCAAACCAAAATATACATGAAAATTGAAGCAGTTACCTCCCCGAACATTAATTTTAATAAGGAATTTTTCATAAAGGGGTGATAAAAGACTATAGGTAAAACATATATGGTATGATATATATGATTATGGTTCTGGAATAGATTTATAATAAATTTATATTTATTATAGAGCATGATAAAGTTCTTTCGAGGCAAGACATACTCGAGTTAAGGGATTCTATCTTAATTTTCACTCCATTGAGACATATTATGTATTATGCACCTATTTATTTTTATTTGGAATTTATAATACCCCTTTTAGGTATCTTAAATGAATATATACTCATTCATGATAATTGATGATTCAATTCAAGTTATTAATTTAAGAGTAATATTTAAATGAAAATCTGGTCTTGTTTCACTTTTGATCGATTATATTTTTCTTCCATATCCATATTTTTTAAAAATAGTTTTACAAAAGTAATTTTTATTTACCAAAATGATTTATTAATGAAATTTAAACTATTATTAACTTTTTACAATATATAAAAGGAATATTTCAATTTTTTTTCCTAAAAGGTCGTTTTCAACTCTTTTTCTAAAATCCAAAAGGAATGTTTTTATAACTTATACAACATTAACGGACTTCCCCACTGCCATAACTATTTTACATCCTTTAAGTTCTCCTACATGTTTTTTATAGTCTTGTAAAGAAAAGTATTTAAGTGAAATATTATTTTAATATTTCTCTTCCATTTTCCAAAATACTCAATTTCATCACAAAACCTATAATTCTGATGAATTAAAAGTCATCTTCCATTTATTTTGTGGTTTACTTTCTCTTGAAACATTAAATTTCCTAATATAATTTTTCATTATCCATTACATTTCTATTAAATATTCATATTTTTTGTATTATGGATATGATTATTTTCTAAACCATATACCATTAGTATATATAGTGTTTTATCATGAAAGTTATTTGATTGACTGGGGAAAATCTTGATAAATCCATGTTCTTTACTCAATACAGATATTTACCGATAATACATATTGTTATTAAATTGAATTTATCATTCAATATATGAGGAATAATTTCAACATGAAGTGAAAGTTAGGGCCCAATTATATATATCTCCTCGATGTATTGACAAGTCTAATGAGACAAATCAGTTGGCCAAATTAATTAAGTTTTTATCCATAGTTTTAAACTGTCTTATGAAAGGTCTTGAAAGTAGATATATCATGATTCCTGAGATTATGATGTCTAATATTAAACTTTTCCTTCATTGATAATTCAATTATTATTATTATCCATGAGATTTTCGCTTTGATATTATTCATGGATGCATTTAATTATCAAGTTATTGATTAAATGACATGTGTTTTTAGTTATTTACCTTTCCATATTGATTATGCATTATCTACTCATGATACCTTCCATTGTACGTAACCCTTACTGAGCATTTGAGATCACCCCTATTTTTTCCTTTTCTCAGGATATGAAGATGAATTCTTTGAATGAGTTTCAAGGATGTTTAGAATTTTATTTTGTTATGTTATATGTTTTATTCCTGATGTAATATGGGTTTCATATATGTATCTGGTTCTTCAATACTACTAAACTAATCGATCATTGGTGATGTGATACCTTATATATATGCTAATGTAATAAAATAACCATCGCCTATGGGTTATTGGAGTTGGGGTTGTTATAGTCCTCACCAGTTCCTACCACTAAACTCCATCCTATCACTTAATCAGACCCTTTGATTCCACTCTGTCATGACCCCCACCCCCCAAATATACCCCTCCCCGACCAGTAATAGGAGAAAGGATATAATGATTCCTGAAGCCCACCTCCAATAAGACACAAGTTGGTGACAATCACCATGAGTATATCATCCAGAAAAATGAGAGGCATTACACTCTAAGATTGATAAATGAGATAAATGATAGAAACACCCAACCACTCCTGCTCATAAAAAAGTAAAGAGAGATCCCAATACATTCATGTAATTTCATACACCTAAACAACTACAAAATAAACTAAAAGTACAAAAATAAAATCCTTGGTAGTGACCTCGAAGTTCAAACAACTCTTGAACAAATCCTTATGCTAGTAATGTCTAGCCTGATCACCAACCAACTCCTACAGACCTAAAAAATAGTTTATATATACATATGGTGAGTATAACAAGTATACTTAGTAGGATCCTCCCTAGGGTTTCTCATGTAAAAGATAAATAAATCATAGTAAACCCCAATGAATAAAAAAGTGAAGCTAACTCATCACCTAAACAAGTATGCTAAGTTCCCAGACTCACCATGTTTCTCTCACAAATTATCATATACAACAAAAATATAATATCCAACATATATCAAAGAAGGTACCCCACCACCACTGCCCCACTGGTTTGCTGCTCTTCCCCAACATTGCACATCCTAGGTTGTCACTCTCAAAAAGAAAACCATCCCAAAGACACCAAAGATACTATATAAAACTATGTACCCCATAAATTACATCATCTCCTCATCACATAATATTCACCTAGAGTATCACATCATCTCATCATCCCATTCCACATCTCTAAAAAGTAACTGAGTAGTTTTTAGGATCCACCATATCCTGTATGCTGAGTATTATACCTCAAATCATCAAAAAGCATACATGAAAAACCTATAATAATCAATAGGATACTATATCTAGAGATACATGTGTGTGAAATAACCACAATCCATGTAACGTCCCCCAATCTTACACTCTCTTATATGGATAGAAAAGGTTAGTTATGAGACCTCAAGCACACCTCCCTGTATGCCAGAAGATTTGGACTAATAGCGGGGGTGTGATAAGTACAACGAGGAGGCTATACCCCATGGATTCAGAGTTTACAACATAATAGAAAATATCTAATGACAATAAATAATATCGGAGTGAGAAAATAATGGAAACAATATAATACAACAGAAACCAACAATAAATTCCAACTAAATAATTAAATAAATAATAAAGGAATAATTTAATGATGTGATGGAATGTAATTAAATGCCATGCTAGAAATAATATAAGTAAAAGACTAGAAGACTCAAATAAAGACACAATAACCCATGGTCCTAAACCCCATGTCAACCCCACCTCCAAACTCCAGCCCATCCAACAAACAAACAAATAAACAACAAGGTCCTTTTCCTTTGTCCAAATTTGCTTCCACATAATCTTCTCAGGTACTAATTGATAACCCGAATATGGTGTGAGTATAACTCAGTAGGTCAACACCATCGTGTCTAAAAAAATTGGTATGATAAGATGTGTATGCAATAAAGTTATAAACATGTGTATTAATTAATTCAACAATTAATAAAATACAACAACCTACTTCAGCTCCATACTGGAATGTCTCTGAGCATGCCTCACAACCATGCCAACCATAACTGTATAACCATGATAAAATAACCTGCTTCAGCGTCATGTTAGAATATCTCTAAGCATGTTTCACAACCATGCCAACCACAACCATATAACAATGGTATAATCACAAAAATTTTGGTCAAAATCCTATAAACATTACAATATCCAGGTCAAATCCCTATAATCATTACAACATCTAAGACAGATCCCTATAAGCATTACAACATCCGATAAAAATCCTTATAAGCATTATAACATGATACTGGGCTGAGCCTACTCAATATAAGCATTACAACATATAAGTGTACACATTCCAAGGCCATGGATGATATATAAACATTTCAACAAGGATCATAAGTCCTTTTATACAACATGGATATCTCAATATCACATCACATTCCTTAATGGTTAATTATGCGAATTACCATTTTCCTTTCTTATAATACTTTCATTTATATCACAATTGATCAAAATTAAAATAAATAAGTAGCAAGCCATAACAAAGGGATTATATATCAAGATATCACCCAAGGTATAATTTCATGATAAACACACTTCAATCCATTTCAATTATATTCAAGGTTCTCTCACCCAACGAGTATCCTTAAGCCAAGTTTAAAATCAATTGAAGCCCACAGACTCCAAGGAATAATCCCATTCATTATTTAATTAATTCAGGCAAATGTTATGTTGTAACAATCACAATATTGCATATAATAGGAAAATATCAAACCATAGGGTTAGTATTTAGATCTACTACCTTTAACTAATGATCAAATAATTATTTTAACAATAAACACTCATGAGGAAGATGGTGAAGATGATCTAAAGAAGGATCCTAGATCAAAACTGATCAAAATCAAAACCAATAATGAACATGGTCAAGAGATTACACCGTAATGTTTAGATAAACAAGATATTGAAGGGAAAATTGAAAAAAACCACTTATCAGGGATCAAAGGCATTATCAGGATGTTCGGAAGGTAGGTTGACATTCCAAAGTTGTCTGGAATGTGCCCTAGGGTCGAGAGGAGAAGGTTACAATGAGTTAGAATAAAAATTTAACCACAAAACATACTTTAAAATAGAAGTTATGATAATTACATGGTGTGTAATGTAGTTACATGTCGTGTAAATATTTTTAATGGGATATGCCGAAAAAACCGTCGCCTCAAATTATTTTATTAAAAAATCCTGAAAATTACATGATGTGTAATTTATTTACACGACATGTAAATGTTTTGAAGATGGTTTTTCAGTCCATTTCCTTATTAAACAATCCAAACCCCTTTTAAAGATTCTCTACTTAACAAGAACCTATGATAAAAGTTGATCCATTTATACTTAGACTTCATTAATTCAAACAAATATAAATCCATGAACTTTAACTCATTTTCCCCAACAAAGGATCTCCATGTGGATCCTCTCCTATTTTCTCAAGTTTCCTTGAAATCTAAGACCATGTTTATTCAAACATAAGGTATCTACAATGAAACATTACCACTAAGGTTTAAAGATGAGGAAAAACTCACCCAAAATAAAAATTAATGAAAAAATAAGATAGAGACATACCTACAAAAAAAAGGATCTTACAACCTCCCCACCATATAACATCTTGTCCCCGAGCTTCTCCAAGAATCATTGTGAGATATCAGTAAACAATTCTGGCCATTGTGTTCACATATCAGACTCCATCTACCAAGTCTCCTCCTGAACTCTCCCATGATTCCACTTCACTTGAACCAATAGTATAGTCCTACACTGAAGATATTTCTTACTATGATCCATAACCTATATTAGATGCTCCTCAAAGGATACATCAAAACAAAGCTCAAAGTCTACTATGTATATCATATGGGAAGGATCTTGATGATATCTTCTAAGTTGGGACACATGGAACATGTTGTGCATGAAACTGTAGCACAATAGAAGGGCTAAAAAGTACGCCACTGGACCGACCCTTGCTACTATCTCAAATGGCCTGATAAACCTGGGAGCTAGATTTCCCTATTTACTGATACAGTGTTTCCCCAATCTAGGAGATATCTGAAGGAAAACATAAATACCAACCTCTAATTCTAGAGTCAATCTCTGATGGTTAGCATATGATTTCTACTTTCTCTTCACGGTCACCAATCACCATCTGATCAACTAAACTTACTTAGATGTCTCCTACATGAGACTAGGCCCAACAAGTGCTGACTCACCTACCTCTATCCAATAAGGAGTAGAATGACATTCCATACAAATCCTCGAAAGGTTCCATTTGGATCGATTCATGGAAGCTATTATTATATGTAAACTCCACGAGTTCCATTTGTTTCTCCCATGAACTACCAAAATCCAAAACATAGGCTCGTAATATATCCTCTAAAATCTGAATAGTCTTATCATATTGACCATCAGCCTAAGGATGATAGGTTATTCTCAAAATAACCCGTGATCCCAACGCCTTATAAAGACCCTTCCAAGAATTCTATGTGAAATAAGAATCTCTTTTTGAAATGATACTCCTCAGAACACCATGAAAACGAACCAA
This sequence comes from Viscum album, assembly GCA_963277665.1. Taxonomy (NCBI): domain Eukaryota; kingdom Viridiplantae; phylum Streptophyta; class Magnoliopsida; order Santalales; family Viscaceae; genus Viscum; species Viscum album. The sequence continues at coordinate 1,952,549,550 of OY728153.1, read as the reverse complement.
CTTATGCATGTAAAGACTACTCAGTTCATCAACCAGGAAATTCTCCTTGATATGTAGGAAGTGAGCTACTTTTTTTAGTTGATCCTCAATCACCCATACAACATTATTCTTATTTGTTTTCCTGGTTAGTCCTATCACAAAATCCATAGTCACATCATCCAATTTCCACTCAAAAATGAACAAAGGTTGCAAAATCCCAACTGGCCTTTAATGATTGACTTTCACCTATTGAAAAGTGAGACATCTAGCCACAAATCCTACTACCTCCTTCTTTATTCTTGACCACTAGTAATGTCTATGGAGATCATGATACATGTTTGTCAAACAATTATGTACCTCCCATCTAGAATCATGAAACTCCCTCATCAGCTCATCATGTAAGCCCATATGAACACATACTCGGCCACAAAAAATAATAGAATTGCTGCTACCAAGAGACCATCCTAATGGTGTCTCCCCAGCATATAATTTATCTCTTATAACTGAGCCCTCCAGATTAGATAACTACTTGGTCTTAATCTAGTCCAAAAGAATGAGTATAATAGATGTCGAAGTCATTATTAATCAACCCTGAGATTCCTGAACATCTAGATGCATTTCTGCAAAGATATCCATTACCCAACACTCATCGCAAGACTCCCATACTACTTATGTCTACATATTTTGGATCAATTCATTGGCAATGACGATTCCCTTTCTCGATGTATAATCCAACTAAAAGTTGAAAGACTGTAGATACTCAACCCACCTCCTCTGTCAAAGGTTCATGCCTCACTAAGAAAATAAGTACCTGAGGCTCTTGTGGTTCATATTTACCACAAACCTCTCAAACATAAGATAGTGTCTCCAACATCTCAGGTCATGTACCCCTACTTATAACTCCAGATTGTGAGTAGGGTAATTCCTCCCATACGGTCTCAGCTACCTGGAGGCATAAGCATCCACTTGATCCTCCTGCATCTGAACTACTCCAAGTCCAACTCTGGATGCATCATAGTACATGGTATTTTCTTTACCCAACATAGGTAAAATGAGGATAGGTTCCAAGGTCAACCTACCCTTTATCTCCTGAAAATCTCTTTCACAAGCATCAGACAAAAAACACTCCACCCTTTTATTGTCCATCCCAGACATCGGTGCTTCCAATTGGGAGAAATCCTAGATAAAGCATCAATAATAACCTAATAACCTAGAAATATTTGAATCTTGAAGAAATTATTAGGCTATTTACCAAGATACAGTAGTTGCAAATTTCTCTGGATCTACCAACACTCCTTCCCCTGAGATGACATGACCCAAGAATTTCACTTTATTAATCCAGAAACTGTATTTGATTAGCTTAGTGTAAATACAATGCTCTCTAAATGTACTTAATATGACATCAATATGTTGGACATAATGGTATGATGATTGGTATTACACTAAGATATCGTCGAAAAAATCCACCACAAACTGATCTAGAAAAGGATGAAAGATCCTATTCATTAAGGCCATGAATACCATCAGTGTGTTAGTCAAACAAAAAGGCATAACTATGAACTCTTACAAACCATACCTACTTCTTAAAGTAGTTTGAGGTATGTCCACTGATATCACCCTTAACAGGTGGTAACCAAATCTCAAATCGATCTTGGAGAAGATATTAGCACCTCTCAACTAATTGAAAAGATTATCAATGCATGAAAGAGGATACTATCCCTTGAACTTCATTTGGTTCAACCTCTGATAATCCACACATAAGAGCAAAGATATATTATGATTATTGGTGAATAGAACTAGAGAACCTCAAGGATATGTACTAGGTCATATGATTCCTTTATATTCTATATCTTCCAACTAAACTTTCAACTTACAAAGATCTGCTGGTTTCATTCTGTAAGTTGGGATAAAAACTAGATTTTCTCCCAACACCAACTTGATTGTGAACTCATTCTATTTCTCTGGTGATAATACATAGAACTCATCAGGAAAGATATACTGAAAATGATCTACCACTAGAGGAAAATAATCTTTCTTCATTCCATCATAATCTAGACAAAGACCATCTATCTGAGCCAGGAGACAATATAATTTTCATTGAATTGGTCTTAAAAGACCAACATGAAGATTCCACTCACCCTGGTGAAAATAGATGCCTCCTTTTGGAGATAGGAAAGTAACTATCCTCATGTAATAGTCGATATAATCCTAGTTTAGAACTAACTAGTCCATTCCAAGAATCAATTTGAAGCCTATCATTTCTAGTAGGAATGTTTCCCAAAAGAAACAGTGACCACCAATATTTAGAGAACACTCCTTACAATATTTGATACTTTATGATTGAACTCTGAAAGGTGTTTCGATGGTTAAAACACCATCCAAGCATTCCATAACCAATACCAAACACTTTTCAAAAAGAGCAGATAGAAATTAATGTGATGCTTCTGTATTAAGAAAAATAAAATCTAAGGTATATGATATAAGAATTGTACCTCTAAAGGTAGACATTCCTACATCCACAATAACCGAAGTAGTCTGCATAACATGCAGCTGATTTGTCCCTTTACCTTGGGTTCCAGTTTAAATATCCTGAGCTATTTCCCCTGCTTGGTACTGCTGCTCCCGCACTGGGGTACCATGTCCCTTACCTCGACCTAAATGGAAGCCTGCTGAGGGGTAGCTGAGCCCCTTCCCGACTCAGTTGCCTATCCTGATCCCTAGCTAATGGTATTCTATGAAAATTTCTCATAGAACCTATGAAGATGACCCAATATTCCACAAATACGACACTCAACTACGGGGTAAGGACACCATAGGCTCTTGTGGAAAAAATTTCCACACTAATAGCATTGCAATAGAACAATATCTTGAGATAGCTGTCCATTGCCTTGACTGCTCTGCCCACTACTACCTTGGAGAAATTAGTCATAGTGGTGCTTCTTTCTACTTAAAGAAGTGATCCCATTTCACCCTACTAAAATAGCATAACTTCTACTTGGGGTATCTCTCATATTCCCTTTCATGATGAGTGCCCAGTTTATCATGTCCTAAAAACTACTCAAATGAAAAAAATTCACCTGAGACCTGATCTCATAATGAAGACCATCCTGAAAATGTCTCATACTGGAGATCTCATTAGCTTCCAAAGATGGCACAAAATGCTGTAGGTCAGTGAAACGTCTAGCATAGTACAACACTAACATACCATCCTATGTTAGATGCATGAACTCTTGAGCTTTTTCATCCATAAACATCTTAGGATAGAAATGGATAAAGAACTTTGTTTTTAAATTCCTTTCAAGATAGCACATCATGTTTCCCATATTATTCCATAATATCCCACCAATTATTGATAGGTACATGAAGCATATATGTATCAAGCTTCACCCTCCTATCTGTGGGTGTCTCAAGATGCTTGAAGATTGTCTAGGATGACTCGATCTAGAACTTGGATTCCTGGGGGACTCCTTCCCCAGTAAATGTTGCTGAATTCTAAAGTTGAAACTCTCTTGTCATCTTAGACATCAAATGGACGCTATGAACAGTATCCATTTTTATGGATCACATAACCCTTATAAATCTACTGTGAAGCTAAACATCCATCTGATCCTCATGAACTACAGGAATCTCTGGTTCCGTTGTGTTAGAAGTAGGCTGATTATGGCTCTCCTGACGCTCAAGTCAAAGACGACGAGGAAAAATTTTCTCTACAAGACAAATGAACACCTTTAAGAACCAACTAAAACAAGTTCAACCTCAATAGGTGAATAAAATAGAGAATCACTAACTCCTGGTCTCTCTAAACATGAATTATAAATGTTTTAGCATGACATGTCAACTCATTTAATTTATCAATTAAAACAAATATATCATATCACAATTAAATAGGTAAGTATATATAATATCCGAACAAATATGTCCCTATCATGAATAACACATGTTAATATATCCCTATGTGCCTATTATTATGCATGTATACTCATCTCGCACCATACTGGGCCACAAGTACAAATCTCAAGAAATAATAACATCACACAACATGTCAATCATCCAAGGTGAAATAATATCCAACCGTAACAAGCGGACATCATGAACAACAATCCCATACCTAGGCACTCAGATTTTCCTCCATACATGGGTTAGTTACTCCCATGAGTAAGATCATTACCAATTCCTGAAATATCTTAGCCTCCTTTCTACCTTTCATAAATAGTAATAAACAAAAAAGAAACCTGACATGATCTGATACCACTTTGTAACTTCCCCTGACCCGGTACTCTTATGTGGTCAAAAAGGGTTGATTATAAGACCTCAAGAACACCTCCCCATATGCCTGAGGATTACAATTAGTAGAAATGGTGTGATAAGTATAGTGGAGAGACTATAACCCCTGGATTCATAGTTTACAACACAAAAAAACATCCAATAACAATAAATAAATATCAGAGTGTATAAATAATGGAAACAATATAATACTGTGAAAACCAACAATAAAATACAACTGAATAATCTAATATATAATAAATGAATAATGTAACGACATGATGAAATGTAACTAAATTTCATTCTAGAAACAATACAAGTAAACAACTAGAAGACTCAAATAAAGACTCAATGTCCCTAGCCCCAAACCTCATGTTAGTCCTACATCCAAACTCCATCCCATCTAGCAAGAAAACAAATCAACAACAAGATCCTTTTCCCTTATCCAAACCTACATTCACACAATCTTCTTGGGTCCCAAAAAAAGATCCGAATAGGATGTGAGTATAACTTAGTAGGTCAACACCACCAATTATAAACAAACTAGTCTGATAATAAGTGTATGCAATAAATCAATAAACAGATTTATTAATTAATTCAACAATTAATAAAATATAACAACAACTTTCTTTGTATCCATGTCAAAGTATCTATGATCATGTCTCACAACCATGCCAACCACAAACATAAAACCATGGTAAAATAACCTCCTTCATCATCATTCCCAAATATCTCTGAGCATGTCTCATAACCATTCCAACCAAATCCATATAACCATGGTATAATCACAACAATCTAGGTCAAAGACCTATAAGAATTATAACATCTGGGAAAAATCCCTATAAACATTACGACATTTGGGACAAAGCCCTTTAATAATTACAACATGGGATTAGGCTGATCCCGCTCAATATAAGCATTACAACATATAAATATGCACTTTATAGGGCCATGAACAATATATAATCATTTCATTAAGGATCACAAGTCCCATAATAGAGCATGGATATCACAACATCACATCATAATACTCAATGGTTAATTATGTGAATTACCATTTGTCTTTCTTATACCACTTTCATTTATATCAAAATGGGTCAAAAGTAAAATCAATAAGTGGTAATCCATAAATCAGGGATTCTATATCAAGTGATCACCTAAGGTCTCATGTCATGATAAAAAATTTAATCCATTAGACAATTCAATTATATTCAAGCTTCGCTCACTTAACGGGTATCCTTAAGCTAGGTTTAAAATCAATCCAAACCCACAGACTCCAAGGAATAATCCTATTATTATTTTAAATTAATTCAGGTGCACATTATGTTGGTGTAATTATAATATTTCATATACTATAAAATTATCAAACCATAGAGTTAAGATTTATACCCCCTACCTTTAACTGATAATCAAACAATTATTCCAACAACAAACACTCACAAGGAAGATGGTACAGATGATTGCAAGAAGGATCCTAGATAAAAAATGGACAAGATCAAAACCAACAATGCACACAGTCAAGAGATTACACCACAAATTTTGTAGAAACAAGGGAGAGAAGAGAAAAATGGACCAAAACCACTTACCAAGGATCAAATACATTATCAGGATGTTCGGAAAGTAGGTTGACACTCAAAAGTTGCTTGGAATGTGACCTAGGGTCGAGAGGAGAAGGTTACAATGAGTTAGAATAAAAATTCAACTGCAAAACATACTTTAAAATAGTAGGATAGGGAATTAAACGATGTGTAATGTAGTTATAGGTCGTGTAAATATTTTTAATGGGATACACAAAAAAACCCGTTGTATCATATTATTTTATTAAAAACACCTGAAAATTACACGACATGTAATCCATTTAAATAGTGTGTAAATGTTATGTAGATGGGTTTTCAGGCCATTTGCTTATTAAAAAACCTAAAAACCTTTTAAATATTCTCAAATTACCAAGAACCTATGATAAAACTTAACTTATTTATACCTAGACTCCATTAATTTAAACAAATATACATCCCTGAACTTTAAGTCATTTCCCCCAACAATGGATCTTCACATGGATCATATTTGGTTTTCTCAAGTTTCCTTGAAACCTAATACTATGTTTATTCAAACAAAAAATATCCATGATGAAAAATTACTACCAAGGTTTAAAGACGGGGCAAAAATCACTTGAAAGAAAAATTAATGAAAAACTCAGAAAGAGATGTACCTAGAAAAAGATGGGATCTTATAAGCCATTATATAACTCTATACACATATATGAGAAAAGTAACTACTGTGCATGACAGAACATAATATTACTGGGAGAGGAGAGCAAGGTAAGAGGGGGGTAGTCAGCCATCCATTCCTAACCAACCTAGATGTTGGGAAACACACCCTCCCATAGTCCACTTGGTGTCAGCATCCCTACCGATATGGGTGGGGCAACATATAAAAATACCTTAAATTACATAATATATATATATATATATATCACAAACACACTATGGGCATCAACCTAGTCTTAAGCCTAAAAACATTCAAGAAGACTTCCAATTATTTATTTCTACTAAACACATGACATTATGCTAAAGATTTAATTTTTTATTTACATGACCATCAACTGATTTCCATGTCCTCCTGGCACAAACCAACCAATCTCATGGTTTCTTCAAGATTATCATCTTTTCAACATTCCAACAAGACATCAACCCCCATGAGTTAAAACACATATTATTAATTATCATTCCATAATTCTAGGTATTCTAGGACTCATCCTAAGATATTATAAAAAGAGATGCATAAACCAAACACAACTAGCTACATCAAGCAGTGGAGAAAGGAATGTAGAAACAATCAACCCAACCACCCGACCTTTAAGCGGATCCATTATTAAGCAAACATTATTTCTTTTAGATTAACAATGTGAAAACTCAGGTTCAACCTGTTCCATTAGTCCTGATGCTATCCTTGACACCACCATGCATATCAACATGCGTCCTACCATCTAAGTTGTCAATTGTTGCTACAAACTTGGGTATCCTTTCCCATGTCTTTTCAAACCACCATCCATACAAGGATAATATCCTATCACATCATAAGGATCACACCCAAAGAAATTACACAAGTTAACAATGAAACAAAAAACAATCAACATGGCATCTAGGCCATAAAAACCAAGGCATTAAACCTTCACAAGAAAATTGTCTCGCTTAACCCCCAAAATTTATCTTTATCGAACAATTGGTTCATTACAATCTTAAATTAACTAATTTATTGATCATAGGTTATATCCACATGTAAACTAAGGAATCGACTATCAACAATTATAAATTATTTAAAAATGATTTCAAGAATAACTTCCAGTTTCATCAAAATTTAAGGTATCATGATAGAATTTAAACATGCATCAAGCATCACTTTGATTTCCATGAAATTATAAGGAAGTGCAGTTTCAAGTTAAATATGACACTTTATTATTTGGCCAACGAGAATTACAAACTTTATATTCTTTGAACAATTTCCAAGAATAACCAACATGCTAAATCATAGTATATACAAACATGATAACCATAACATAAACAAAAGATAGTACACTATATATTAAAATAAGAGGCAAACCATTATCATGGTGGAAACACATGCGATCACTTTAACCAAAACCAAGGTCTATTATTTAATCTAGTTTTATCTTCATTAAGGTTAATTATACCATTATCCAAAGAGATAAATTGTGATAAATTTATTATTTCAGATAAAATAATAGGAGAAGTAACAAATCCCCTACCTTGCTTTAGAAGTTCCATGTTCTTTGCACAAGAACAGATGATCAAGGTTCAACCACCACCAGAAGAAACACCACCCAGGTATATGAAGACTAGTCAGAACCTAACATCCACAAGTCACCAACAAACCAATATCAAACAATACCAAAAGTAAAGTATTTGGCCACCATGAACATCTAAATAGAAGGATAAATTAAAATGAGAAGAAGTGAAAGGTACCTTGAAAAAGAGTACTTGATTCACTACAATTTGAGTTAGAATCCATAAGAAATCGATCATAGGGAATCAAGGGAGGGTAGAACCAACATTACCAAGCAACAATTTATGTCAATGGAACCTCAAATTTAGAAATCACTCAGCTATGACCTAGGTTTACTGGATCATTTAGAAAACTAATAAATGATTCAAGAGGGTGCACAGATCGATTAATAGAGGATGAAATATCCTAAAACTGCATTCAATACCCCCAATAAAATTCATGCATTATCACCTTCAAATAATTTGAGATATGAGGAAGAATGTTTCTACTTTTCCCATTTCAAATAAATCCTGACCAGCATCATAGCTTACACCATGTTCTATCCTTGGATATAGTATTCCTAAATACTATATCTCAAAACAGCTTCCATTAGGGTGTGTTTCCCATATTTAGGTTTGATCTCATTACGCCCAATACCATATTCATGATGTTCTATTCTACCCATTTTGGATAGAAAACCATCCAAATAGTAATTCCTAGTTCCATGCCCTTTCTGACCATTTCTACCAGTCCGCTTCAGATATAAAGACAATAAGGCCACCATAAATTACACCACAACCGTAGTGTTTCCCATTTTAGGCAGAAAGTACTCAAAACACCACCAAAATCATCTAAACTCCTCCTCGACACCACCAAGACCCAAAAAAGCACAAATTAAAGGTCAGGAAGGTATGGAACATTACATTAGATACATATCAAATAATTATTTTCCATAAGAATTAAAACCAAACCCAAAGTGAAGAAAAAGAAATGAGTTTTTCTAAAAAACTACCCCAGGAAATACCTCTCAAGAATCTCTCTATCATAGGAGAATAACCAACTCACTTAGAGAAACATGGTTCAAGGCTAAAAAACATGAATAACCGGCCTCCAATCACTCTCTTGGGTGAGATACCTCTAAAATAAGAGAAATAATACAAACAAGGCATTAAGGAATAGAAAACCATATCATAATACAAATAAAATCCAACAATAAAAATACATCAATATAAAAGAAGAGCTAAGTTTACAAAAACTCGAGATACTAAGCACATATATGTGACTCAAATTCCCAGGTTTTCACGAACCAACCCCATTCAACCCTGAACTGGTCACCTGAGCTGGCCTGTGATAAGGCCTGAGAGGCATTCCTGATCCTCCCTAGCTGGAAACTAGTGCCAAACATCAAATATAATTTAGTGAGAATGATTTAGCCCAGTATAAACTGATAAAAATAAAGTAAAACAGAGAAAAAAATACACTAAACATAAAAAATACCAAAAAAATCCAAATACAACTACATCAAAATGAAATAAAAAACCATAAAAAACAAAAAACAAATCAGAACCAAGATTGATGCAATCTCCATGTGACCTCTTGATCACTACCATACAATAAACCAACATTCTCTATGGGTAAACCCGAATAGAACCCGAACCTGCAAAATAGCTTGGGTTTACTGACACCGAGTTGCACAAGTTGGGTGTGAGCATATAACAACTCAGCAGATAAGCACCACATAATCTATACATGTCCTTTTTCTAAATAGTCCAAAAAATATAGTTTTAAATACATTTGTGAAAATAGGGTTTTTATCTTTAAATAACAAAAAAAAAACTTTTCCATAAAAACTATATTCAAAACAAAACACGATTTTATTTTTAAAAAATATTTCCATTCCAACACCCATTTTAAAAAAAAACTCTAAATAAGAACCCAAATAAGTTGGTCAAAGTGTTATGCCAAGAATAAAGTAAACAGTACAATAAGACAAATGTAAACAAAACAAGTAACCAAATAATTACAGAAATAAAATAGAAACATATAGATAGTAATCATGAGAATTTCTTAGACATCTCCAGGAGTAATCCCTAGATGTATTCAGATCAGACTCACCTATCAACTTATGGTGAAGATCCATAGTTATTAACCAACTAGTTTCTATAAACTCGTCTCACTAGTGGAAAAGACCACTTGGCCTATCCTCTATCTAGGGGGTACTAATCTGTCTAATCGGGATTAGTAAGAAACCTTCACTTGACCCTCTAGATGTTGCCAAGGAGACCCATGATAATAATACAAGGGAGAATGAGGAAGTCATCACATGCCCAAAATTAACCATAACCCATAGATTCCATTGGGAATTCTTTACCCAAACCCCGACACCAACTATGCAAAGATCCTCTCATCGGAAGGACGAACATAGGGGTACCCATCACTCATAGAACCACCCAAAAGTACTGGTCGATCCTACACATCATTTGTTTGTAAAATCAGTTTTCAAAGAATCACAAAGTACCAACCATGCCTTTATATCATTTACAATTCAAAATAAATTTCCAAAACTATTTCTAAACCCAAGATGAAAACAACATTTATGATCAAAAAGTGTCAGATGATCCTTTTGAGTCATTTAATTCCCAAATCACACCTCAAAGTGTAGAACATGCCAAACTTTAGGAAACATTCTTGAAATACCACACTTGAGTTCATTTGGAAACCAAAGAGAAATTTAAGAAATCATAGGGGTTTTTGAAGAACCATTTGAAGGGAGGAGAGACAAGGAAGAAAATAAGGAAGAGGGAAAAGTGTTTCATAATCTGGGGTTTAAGGTAGGCGTTATAATAGAAATCCATTATCATTTGTGTTCCTATCCATATGTGAACCATATGCACATATGGATATTCCAACATCTAATGTACTATCCATGGTAAACTATAAAAATACCCGAATTCCAACTTTAAGAATCAACACTAGAATTACCACTAATCACAACATTTCAAATTTGAGCACTAAACCACAATAAGGCTTTACAACCACATAAAATACTCAATTCACATGGAAAAACAAATTACCAAAACCCAATCTAGGCCAAACACAATCCAAAACACCCAATTCTATTCCCAAAACTAATTTCCACTTTCATCAAACACTCTGTATACATATATATAGGCATAATCATAGAAATCACTTGAAAATCCATTTTACCCAATTTTCTAACATGAAAACAGTAAAACAATTCACACAACCACATCATAATCACGAGGAACCCATTTATAAAATAACTAGAAACACTCAATCATCCAATGGAATGTTTCAGTAAAGAAATAGATGGAAACGCCTACCTCAATGGCATGAAAATGCAATGACACTCCAAGAGAGAGAAGAACTAAGCATGAGAGATGATCCACACACCATAACATAAAATAAATCAACCAACATTATCTAACCCTTACTTTATGGTTTGACCAAGAGAAAGCTAAGCCAAGGGAAACTAAGAGACCAAGAGAAGAGGAGAATAAGAGGAGAAAATTGGACAAAAATCAAGATGAAATCAACTTGGAAGATTGGAGGAGCATCTACCAAGGAGGAGGATCCAAGGAGGAGGAGGATTTGAGAGCCCCACAGTGCGCCGAGGACAAATGGGGGAGAAGAATCCTGAATGGGGTTAAAAGGAGGGAGGGGAAAAAGATGAATTTTAACTTTTTTAAGAAGCTGGGAAACTTAAAAAGTTTGGCCACACAGTTTTCCAAACCATGCAGTAACCATGAAAACCCTACTAGAAGGAAGGGACACACTTACAGGTTGGCTGCATGGTTTGATAAACTGTGCACAAATTGTGAAAAATGGTTATAGCAAAATTATAGAATCTCTTGCACACTTGTCATATGGTTTCTACTAGTACTAGTAAAAATATGGGTTAATCTAGTGCTAGGGATTTAACAGCACAAGCTAAAAGCGCTGTTAAGTACCCCCTTTTTTAGTGCTAAAAAAATCACTGTTAAAAGGGGTCTTTAACATCATTTTTTATCACTATTAAAGGAGGCCTTTAATAGCGCTAGAAAAAGTACTGTTAAAGGGGGACCTTTATCAGTGTTTTTTTACAAGTGCTGATAAATGGGGTCCTTTATCAACACTTTTTTAGTAGCACTGATAAAGGGTATATTACATAAAAAAATTACATTTCATTGAAAATAATATATTTATATATAAATATATTTATATTGATATAAATATAATATATATTTTTTAAATATGTTTTAGATAAGGTAAATAGGCATTTACACTTAATATAAAAGATATTTAGTGAAAATAGATTATAAAATAAATAAAAAAATATTTTTAATCTTTAATTAGTAAATTATTATCGAGTAATAGTCATTTAATATCAATTGGAAGACAAAAAAAATCAAAAAATTAATAAAAGATCTAAAAAATGTTGAAAACGTAACTCAAACTTTTGATTTGGGTGTCTGTTTGGGCTCTACCACATATCAAATCAAATATTGAGATGAGCTCTATTCCCTAATGACATAGAGTAAACCCTTCATCACATTTTTTGAGTCCAAAAAAGGCCTAAAAGGCCTCCAAAACTGAGTTTTTATTCGAGGTAACCAATTTTTTTAACATTCGATGGATTTTCAGCCTTATTTAAGAGGGTATTTTGCCCATTTTTATTGGGGACTGAATTTATTCTCAGGTATTAAATTCATATTGATATTATGGCTTTGAAATTTTATCATTTTTCACAATTTACTGTTATTTATAATCAAATATATAATAATATATATATATATATATTTTATATGTTCACGCATAAAAAATTAATTTTATAAATAAATTATTAAATATATTTACATATAAAATATATTTATTAATATATAAACATATATATAAACATATATATAAACATATATATAAATATATGGATACTAAAATGTAACAAAAAATATATAAATATCTAGATATATCATAAAATGTAGAAAAATAGTATAGGGGAGTGGAAAAGTCATTGGGGGTCTTAGGTTCGAAACTCACTGGAGGAAGGGTATGCGAGGGAGGGTTGGATTATCTAAAGTTCTCCTAAAGGGTTTGAGGAAGTGATGATAAAGGGAAGGGTGGGGGGAGTGCTCATAAGGGGGGGGGGTGTGAGTTTTTTAATTTTTTTACCCTTTATCAGTGAGGCATTTAGTAGAAATTTTTAGCACTGTTAAAGCCCCACTTTAACAATGCCTTTTTTAGAATTGTTAAAATTGGCCTTTAATGGTTCTAAAAGAAGCGTAGGTAAAGGAACCCTTTAATAGTGTTTTTTTAGCACTGGTAAAAGGGGACTTTAACAACACTTTTTTAGCACTGATAAAAACTTTGGGCTTTTAAGAATGATCAAGTTATTATTAATTTTTAAGCATTAATAAAGGCTTATTATATCACTGTTAGAGGTAATTTTTTTCGTAGTGTAACCATAAAAAATATGTGTGCCTTGTCCTTGAAATCAAAAGAATCCGCACAATTACCCCTTTAACTCACATGGTTTGAGAAAAACTGTGTGCAGGCCATGCCAACAAACCATGAAAGAAGAAATTGATCTGAAAAAGCCCTCTAACTTAACCATCCACATGGTTTACCCCTAAACAGTGCACACTAACCGTGAAAAAGTCCAAAAACCACATGAAACCTCCAAAAATCAAATAATATCAACAGGAACTCATCCCAAACCTGAACCAAAAGACCCAACACCAAGAAGAGAATAAAATAAAAATAAAAACCAAGGTTGGGGTGCGACAATTCTCCCCATAATTTTTTTTATCCCCATAAAGTCACCTAGTCGAATGAGGAATGAAACTCAAACCCAAAACTTAACGAGGCCAAACAGAACTATGAACCTCAATGTGAAATTTTTCCACTCCACAAGTCACACCTAACCAACACCAGATACAACCAAATCCATGGTTGGTCTCCCCACCATTTAAAAATGAACTACCATGATGACACCAACATGGGACTCCCAATATAAAGATAAACTCAACAAAATAAACTCAAACCAAACACTGAAGCAAGCCACTATTCATCATTTACACAAGATAAAAACATCACCAAAAGTAGTATAAACCAATACCAAAACTGATCCACAGGTCTAACCACATAGGTTTCTCAAATAGAGCATAACCACAAAACTTATAAGAGAAATAGGCCACTCAGTATTTCACAAAAAAGGGCCTTTCAAATATAAGATAAATTACAACATGGAAACTTAAACTGATCCCACTCTAATATCAGATCCAAAATATGGGACAAGAACCCCACCACTCCAGCTATTCCTGACCATGTAAAAAACTTCATTCTGGGGCCTATGGATTGAGCTATGATGCCTTGAAGCATATATTAATCTATATTTAGGAGTTGGTATCCTCCGATTAAGACTTCTTATAGAATCACTGATTGTAGAACTTCTCCAAGTGGCCTAAACAACCACATCATCGAAACATCTCTAAAGGATTACGACAATATGGATTTGAATTCCCAGACCAAACACAATGGAAAAACATAGGTGAATGGTCTGATGAATGAAAAGTCAGAACTGAAAACAGAGAATCCTCATAAAAAAGTTCCTCTGGAACACACTCTCCACTAGACAGGGGACCTTCACAAGCACTGAGAGAATCCATATTTCCAACTACTATAGATTGCGCTCCGAGAACCAACTCGGCTAAACATGCCTCATCCATGAGTTTCCTGAATAGAATTTCCTCAGATGAGAGGACTCATTCCTTAATCTATAGATGAAGACCCCACAAAAATATATGATATTTTAGCTGATCCTTTAATGCTATATCTAGGGAAAAAGAAACCAGATATTTGAAATGTCCAATATAGGCCTTCACCATTCTTTGACCTTTTTGAATACCCAAGAGCTCTGATACTTTCTTCACATTCACCACCTTAGGTATGAACCATCAAATGAAAGTGGTCTTAAAGACTTCCTAGGACATGCCAAATTGCAATGATGATGGGATGATCACCTTCCACTGATAGAAACTTAGACCTTCAAATGAAACCAACACAGTATATACTCTCACGACTTTAGGAGTTCCTAAAGACCTAAAGTCACATTCAACTTCTTAAAGCCATTTTGAAGCCTGTAATGAACCTCAATCACCATAAAAAACCAACAATAGCTAAGAATAACTTAACTCTGCCACCCTACTAAGAGCTTGGGAAGGGTTAAAGATTGAAAGAGACCCACTAGAAACATTTGAGACCTTTCTGGGTGTCATAATATAAATAACATAATAAAAAAACAAAATCAACATCAACCAGAAATTAAACCAAAAAGGAACATACCAAACCAAAACACCAAGATCATAAATCAAAACATCAGAAACAAAACCAAAATCCATTCACCATTTCCATTCTTGATTCCAAAACCATATTGCTCCCAGGAAACTTTCCCAAAATACCAAAGATCATTTTCAAACCCAACTCAAACACCCAATCCCACTTTTAAAATAAAAACATGTCCCGAATTCATTTTACTTTTAAAAACCTTTTTTTCATTCCAAAATCCACTCATGATGATAAAAATCAAACCCAAAACATAACTCACACAAAAAATCCTAAAATAGTGAACTAGTGGACATGAATAACCCAACCACATAATTTAATAGACCATACCCTGAGTAAGCACCAAACTTTGGAAGCATCTTGAACCATGCACTCGAGCACCACATGGTTCACTACTCTATGTAAGATCACCATGTAGCACCAGTTCATTTCCATTATCATTTCCCAAATCACAAACTCAATAAGAACAAATTACATAAACCTAAAAATCCAAAACAAAATAATAAAATCCCAGAATACCCCTGGTAAATCAAGGATCAAAATGAGTAAGAGTTTAAAAAATTCTTCCTGTACCTACCTCTAGAGTTATGATAGTCCTATCTCTACTTTATCTGACACCTCAAAATAAAAAAGGGCTACTATAATACCATTTTTTCATGAACCAAACCCAATAAACCTTGAACCGGTCACCCTAACTGGCCCGCAACAAGGCCCAAGAGGTGTTCCTTATCCTCCTGGGCTGAAAACTAGTGATGGGAATAAAAAATAATCTAGTGGGACTGATTTAGCCTAATATAAATTGATACAAATGAAGAAGAATAGAGAACATAATGAAAATCCATTGAATGTAAAAAAATACCAAATAGATCCAAATAAAAATGCAGCAGAATAAAACAAAAACTAAGAAAAACCAAAATCGAACTAGAACCATTAATGATATAATCTCCATGTGACCTCTTGGACACCACCATCCACTAAACCACCCCACTCCATGGGAAAACTTGAATAAAACCCAAACCTATAAAAAATCTCGGGTCCACTGGTGTCGAGTGAAACAAGTAGAGTGATTTAATAAAAAAAATCAGTAGGTAATCATCATAGAATCCATACACGTCCTTTCCCAAAACATTCCAAAAATTCTAGTTTGAAATATATTTATGAAAATAGGGTTTTATCTTTAAAGAATCAAACACATATTTTCCAGATTTTTTTTAAAAAAAAACATGCTCTTCCTTTTAAAATATATTTCCATTCTAACAACTAGTTTAAAAAACAAAATCCAAATAAGAACCCAAGAAAGGTGTCAAAGTTTTATGAAAAGAATAAAGTAAATAGTGAAAGCATACAAGTATAAATAAAACAAGTAACAAAATAATTAAAAAATAAAACAGAAACATACATATATTAATCATGGAAATTTCCTAAACATCTATAGAAGAAATCCCTAGATGTACTCAATTCAGACTCACCTACCAGCATATGGTGAAGCTCCATAGTCAATAACCAACTGGCTACTCTAAACTAGCCTCACTAGTGGAAAATATCACTTGTCATATCCTCCATTTAGGGTGTACTAATCCATCTAATCGAGATTAGTAAGCAACCATCACTTGACTCTCTAGATGATTCCCATGAGAACCATACTAATAGTACAAGTGAGAATCATGAGGTCATCACATGACTAACATTAACCATATCCCATATATTCCACCGTTCATGCCTTTCCCAAACCCCAAAACCAACTATACAAATTCCCTCTCATCAGAAGGATGACCATAGGGGTACCCATCACACATAGAACCACCCAAAAGTGCCAACTAGTCCTACACATCATATTTTTGTAAAAACAGTTTTCAAAGCATCAAAAAGTACCAACTGGGACAAACACAATCCAAAACACCCAATTACATTCTCAAAAACCAATTGGTACTTTCATCAAACACTTTATATATATACATATATGCATAATCATATAATTCCATTTAAAACCCATTTTCAACAATTTTCCAACATGAAAACACCACAAAAATTTACACAGCCACATCAAAATCATGAGAAACCCATTTATAAATTAAATGAAAACACTCAAGTATAAAATAGAATATTCTAGAAAGGAAATGGATGGAAACACCTACCTTAATGGCCTGAGAATGAAATGACACTACAAGAGAAGGAATACTTAATCCCAATAGACGATCCACACACCCTAACATAAAAAAATCGACCTAAATTAGAAAAACATCACTCCAAGGTTTGACCAAGAGAAAATCAGGCCAAGAGAAACTAAGAGACCAAGAGAATAGGTGAATAAGAGGATAAAATTAGCCAAAAAATAAAGAGAAACTCACCTTGGAAGCTTATAGGAGAATCGACCAAAAAGGAGGATCCAAGGAGGAGGAGGAATTGTGAGCCCCATGGTGTTCCTAGGCCAAATGGGTGAGAATAATATTGAATGGGGTTTAAAGGATGGAAGGGAAAAAGAGGAATTTCAACCTTTTAAGAAGCTAGGAAAATCGCATGGTTTGGCTGCATGGTTTTTCAAATCATGCACCAACCATGTGCACCCTACTGGAAGGAAGGGACACCCACATAGTTTTAAAAACCATACACCAACTATGAAAAATGATTTTTTCAAAATTTCCGAACCTCCTGCATGCTTTCTGCATGATTTTCACTAACCGTGCGCAAGATGTGTGCTTTGTCCCTAACACCAAAAGAAGCTGCACGGTTACTCGTTTAACTTGCATGATTTGAGAAAAACCATGTGGATGCTATGTTAGACAAACTAGTAAAGAATAAATTGAACTAAAAACACCCTCTTCCTTAAGAAACTGCATGGTTTACCCCCAAACCATGCACACTAACTGTGCATAGGGAAAAAAACCACCCAAAACCTCAAAAACTCAAAAATTCTCATGGGAAATCATCCTGAACATCAACCAAAAGATCCAAATCCAAGAAGAAAATAAAATAAAAATAAAAACCAAGGTTGGGGTGTGACATATGTGATCTCCCCCACACCACTATATCACCACAAGACATGAATCAAGTGGTATCTTAAAATTTAGGTGCCCAAAACCACCTTTAATTTTTTCTATAAAAGGGAACCTTGGGAACCTCATTTTTAAGTTAAAAAAAGAGTGAATTTCTATCATTTTTGATTATTTAAGGATTAATCTCATCACATTTGAGGTTTTGGATCTCCCTATTCTCATAGAGAGAGTTTAAATGAAGGATTAGATCCACCAGATCCTCCTCTCTATCTTAATAGAAATATAAAAGGTGGGTTGTCATTATGAGGGAGATGCACATATTTTAAAGTTAGTTCAAACAAATAATTCCTCTATGTATTTGCTATAGTTTTTTTGTTTTAACCATTTAATGTGTTTTTCTATTGATATAATTTTCTATCATACATTTATATCAAGTTTTATTCACACAATTCTTGTGTTCTCTTAACTAATTGAAACTAAGATTTCACATGGGAAACTTATATTATTATGAATATACATAATAAGATTCCATTTCTATCCCACACGCATTCAATTTTTATGTGATTTGGTATCCCTAAAATAATTCATAAGATGTGGAACTTGGTTTGATGATGGTTACACCAAGGCTCACATATAAGTGCATCAATTATAGGGGCTAGTGGTTAATCATGATTCTGGTTAATATCAATGAAAGAGTTTTTCTAAACCTAATTAAAATTTTAAAACAATGAACTTGAAATGGTTTTTAGTGAATTTTTAATGATCACCTCCTTTTATTTCACTCAAAACAGACTTCCTTTCATCAAGCATTAAACTATTTAATTAAGTTGTTTACTTAAAATTGTTTTCAAAACCACCCTAAATTTTTAGTTATTTTCATTAAAAATCACACTTTAAACCCTCTAAAACTCTTTTAGAGATAACCCCGAGGCTAACTTATACTATAAAATCAACTTGAAAACCTAATCAATTTTACGCGTCATGGAAACACTGTCAAAATTTGACACCTTTTCTAAGGAGTGATTCGGTTTTAGTATGCATTTTGACAATAAATTTGTATATTTTATAAATATTCACACGATTCTTTTCTTCCTTCACCTTTTTATATAAAATTTTGTTCTAAAATATTTTTTGTAGGCCTTGTGCATAATAGGATCTTCATCGGGTGAACTACATCCTGTCGAACACGAACCATAGAGGATTTTGCATCAATGACATCTAGAAGCACCAAATGATCCTTGGAATGAGGACTCAAAAAATATAAAAACTTTTATTTATATTTATTATTCTATTGAAAACAACATCAAAAATAAAATAAACATGAATAATATGGCTGAAAATAATAGGAAATTAAATGAACTTACATCACCTGATGTTGACATTCAACATATGTACATTCAAATACAAGGCGGAACACCTAACTTTGAACTAAAATATATTCTAATTCACTTATTAAAAAAATTTCAAGGTATTTATAGAGAAGACCCACATAAGAATTTAAAGTAATTTCATACTATATGTTCAATATTAAAACCTGCTAACGTGGATTAAGAACTTGTAAAACTTTGGTCTTTTCCATTTTCTTTAGAAGACACTGCAAAAGTTTTGTTATACTATATTAAATCCCAAGATGGGTGGAAATGAAATATTTTTTCTAGAAAAATACTTTCCATCCTCTCAAACTAAATATATAAGAAAATAAATTTGTGGAATAATACAATCTCTATGGGAAACACTTTATTAATATTAGGATTGATTTAAAAGGTTATGTTGAAGCTTTCCACACTACCAAATAAGTGATTAAGTATTAATACCATAGTTTTATAAAGGTTTAATTACCATTGACCAAAATATGTTTGATGCTTCTACAAGTGGTGAATCAGTTGAAAAGGCCCCAATTGCTATAATTTCCCTCATAAAAAATATGGCGTATAATATGTAACAATTCAGTTTGAGGTCTAGTGTACCCATTAAATGTGTCTATGAGGTGAAAATTTATAAGTTTTAGAAGAATATGGATACAAAGTTTAAAGAGGTAATTACCCTTATCTGATATATTTCTCTTTCTTTAGAGAAATATTAACTTCTCCTTATATTCATTATAGTATCTATGCTGCTGACACCCACTATTTTGACCAACTCCCTCAATTGAGAGACCATTTTGAGACATGTGAGGCAATTTTCCTAGGCCATCCATATAAACCAACCCATAAAGCATGAATCATAATATCCATCCAACTTTGGATATAAATATAACCAAGTGTATAGGTAATGGGGTATCCAAACCAACCTCAACAATCCTAGAACCACCCGGGGTACAATAATCCTCCTCCAACACCACTTAGAAATCCCCAACCACCTCAAAGGACTTTCCAACAACTCCCTCCAAAACCTGATCCTAGCTTAGAAGAATTAATAAAATAAATGGATACAAATAATATCTAATTCTAACAAAAAACCCAAGCTTCCATTCATGACTTAAACAATCAATTAGGCCAACTCGCCAACTCGGTGGGTGAAATCCAAAGTTAGGGGTCAAGTAAACTATAATCTCAACTAATAGTCAACCCAAGGGACAAGGGAAATATCAATTTTATCACCCTTTAAAATGGTATGAAACTTAAAATTTAAATAAAAAAACTATTATAATTATCCCCTATTGAGGAAATCACCATTTTTACCACCTCTAAAAATAATAATATGGAAAAACCTTGTCCTAAGATAATTTACACCAAATAAAAGAGAGTGTAATTTGATGAAACCTTTAGCCTAGAAATTCCTCTTCCATATCCACAAAGGGACACCTAACCAAGGAAAAAAAGAAAATAAACATGATAAGTAAATATTGTAAACATTAAAAAAAGTGTAGGTTAACATTCCCTTAACAGATTGTTGTGAAGAAAATTATATGATATGCCAAGTTTCTAAATGGGATATTTACACACTGAAGGTGAATTAATGGTGATGAAAAGGTGATATTGGGGAGGATTAATGTATCAACATTGATATATCCATCACTTCCCACTAAATATAAATATCTTGGAACATTCTCAATTCTATGCATAATAGGGGATTATTTCTTTTTTGATGCTATGCTTGATTTTGGTGCCTCTATAAATGTGATTCCTTACTCTATTTTCTCTTTATTATATATTGGGGAGCTTATTATCATCAAAATAACTATCAACTAAAAAATTTGAGTACATCACTCCCTACTGGCATGCTAGAGGATGTTCATGTGAGGATTAAAAATTTAAATTTTCCTAAATATTTTTATATGCTTAAAATGAAATTTTATAAGATAAATGGACATGTTTGAATTATATCAGGGATAAGTTTCTTGAAAACCTATAAAACCATAATTAATGTCTATAATGAAACATTATATATGGAGTTTGGTGGTGACATTATTTACTTTAACATCATTGATTATATGAATCACCCATAATAATATCATTTACCTCCAATAAATTTCATTGATGTACTCCCTTTCCCAAAAAAAAATCTCTTCATTCACCTGATCCTCTTTCTAAGCATTCATAATTGATAAAAATTCTAGTAAATTATTCATGTGTTGATTCTTATATTTTTCTAGAAAAAATTTATGTATGTAAGTATATTTATGATTTCTTACATCTTGGGAGTTTAGAAACCATCAATGATTATGTAATGAATTTTGATATTACATCTCCCATCGAGGAGATAAAAAATGATCATATAGGTGGTATAAATGATATTCTTCTCAAAAAATAATTACCTTCTATTCTTAACCCGCTTTCACTTGAATTGAAACCCATTCCAAGTAACTTAAAATATTCATTTCTTGAGGGTTTCAACCAATTTACAATCATTATAGCCAATAACATCTCTCTAGAGAATGAAATACAATTTCTTGACATTTTGAGAGTGTAAAAAGTAAATTGGATGGAAATTGGCCGATATACCTAGTATTTGACCATTAATAAGAATGTATGGATTCTTCTTAGGGATACAACTAAACTAGTAAGGCAACCAAAATGTTGAAAAAACCTCACCCTCATTGATGTTGTGAAAAAGGAGGTAATCAAACTATTAATAGTTGGAATTATATATCATATCTCTAATAGTAAATGGGTTAGTCCAATATAAATTGTTCCTAAAAAGTCTGGTCTTATGGTTGTTCATAATGATCTTAATGAATTGGTTCCCACAAGAGTACAAAATATTTTGGCGGGTCTGTATATACCAATGCAATCTTAACCATTTAACTCGAAAGTACCATTTTACATTATTTTTTATTGACCAAAAGGATCAGGGAAAAAAAAATTTACATGCCCATTTGGAATATTTTCATATAGGATGATGCCATTCAGCATATTTAATGCTATAAGAACTTTCTAACACTACATGGATAGTATTTTATTAGATTTCCTAGAGTATTGAATGGAGGTATTTATGGATCATTTCACTATTTATGGTTCCTCTAATTATTTTTTGTATAATCCTGGTTCTATGATTCATTGATGCATTTAAATAAATCTTGTTTTAAACCATAAAAAATGTCATTTTATGGCGGAATGAGGCATTATTTTGGTTCATGTTGTTTCTAGGGAGGGTATCCTAGTTGGTAAGTCAAAAATAATTTTTATTTCTTTATTAACCTACCCAAATTGTGTTTGAGATGATCATTTATTTTTGGTACATGCTAGTTTTTTATCATCAATTTATTAAATATTTTAGTAAAATTTCACTCCCACTATCCAAACTTTTGCGAAAAGTTGTGATTTTTTATGAAAATTGTAAAATTTAATTTGATGAATTTATTTTTTTTCAAATCACCCCTAGTAATCCAACCACATCAATGGGATTAACCATTTGAATTCATGTGTGTTTCCTCCAATTGTGATGTTGTGGTTGTCATTTCACAATGGGTAGGCCACAAATCTCTTGTTAGTGAATATACATGTTGAAATCTAGACCCAACATAGGATAAATAAGAAAAAAATGAAAAATAATTCCTTTCTATGGTGCTCACTTTGGATAAATTTTGTTCAAATTTCCTTTGGTATAAAATAGTTGTGTTTTTTTACCATGTTTCCATTAAATATTTGTTAAAGAACCCCGATGCTAAACTACACCTTATTCGATGGATGCTGCTACTTTAAGAGTTTGATATTAAAATTTGAAATAAATAGGGAGCAGAAAATTTAGTTATCAATCATATTATCCACACCCTATTGACCTTGACATCCACTCATCTAATAAATCCAAAATTATGGAAACTTTCCCTAATGAGAAATTGTACAATGTTAATGATACTATCCCATGGTTTTTAAACTTATATAACTTTTTTGTTACCTCATAGGTACCTCCTGAATATAATAAACACTAACTAGATAGACTTAGGAGTGATTCAAGGAATTACATTTGGGATGACCCCTATTTGTGGAAAATCTATAATGACCAAGTCATAAGATGATGTGTACCTGATGATGAGTTCACATCTTTACTTACATTCTATAATACTATTGCATGTGGGGGTCACTTTAGTCCCTATAGAAATGTACAAAAAGTACAAAAACCTAGTCTTTTTTATACAATATTATTTCAATATGATCATCAATTTTGTAAGTCATGCACACTATGCGAATTTATTAGAAACATGTATAAAGAGGAATAAGATGCCCCAACAACCCATACTCTTATGTGAGATATTTGATGTTTGGGGTATTGAATTCATGAGACCCTTTACTAGTTATTTTGGATTTGTGTATTACTTATTGTTGTTGATTATGTCTCAAAATAGGTGGGAAAAAACAACATGTACCGATGAATCCTGACTGGTGGTTGAATTCATAAGATCTAACATTTTTAGCAGGTTTGGATTTTTAAGGTTTATCATTAGAGATCCGGGTTCTAATATCTAAAATAACAACATGAAAACCTTTCTCCATAAGTTTGGGGTTGTTCATAAAGTCTCCATTTCATATCACCCCAGACTACTAGAAAGTTAGTTTTCAAATCAAGAAGTTAATAAAATATTGGAAAAAATGGTACAAACCAATAGGAATGATTGAAGTATGTGCTTATATGATACACTATGGGTGTATCATATAGATTTTAAAGATCCCATAAGAATGTAACCTTACAGGATCATCTTTTAAAAAACTTGTGATGTCCTAGTAGAGGTAGAGAACCGTTCATATTGGTCTATTAAACAATTTAATATGAATCTTTCATAAGTATGTGAACATAGAAAGATGTTGATTCATAAGTTGGAGGAAATGAGAAGAAAAAAATATGAGAACTTCCAAATATATAAGAAGAGAACCAAGTATTACCATGGCCTCCTCATCCTTCATTGTCAGTTATAAATTAGTTAGGTGGTCCATATTTATAATAAAAAGCTGAAGTTTCACCCAGGAAAGTTTCCTTTCTACTGGTTTGTCGCATATACTATGACTAATGTTTATCCTTTTGGGGTTGTATAGGTTAAAAATCAGAAAATCCAATAGGAATTCGCTGCCAATGGGAAGTGGATAAATCACTTCTATGAAACCCTTCTAGTGTCCCCAATAGAGGAACTCCACCTTCAAGAAGTGACTTATTAGTAACAATAATTGGGTTTTATCCTTCATTCAGACCTTATATTTAATTATAGTGTGCACACTAAACACTATAGGTGTGTGTGGGGTATACATTCCCAAGTTAGTTAGTATTTTTGTTATCTTTTTTCTCCTTTTCACTTACTACATGGTATTTTTACTTTTCTCCACTTTTCATAGTTTATTAGGACTCATGATCATATTTTTATTTTTTTACTTATTGCATGGTATATTTTATGTTTTTTTCTTATTCTCTCACCTTATTCAATTTCTCCCCACTTTTGTTCTGAATATTCATATAAATTCCCATATAATCATGGAATTTATTGAAAATTCATGTTGAATTTTCCTATTTCATATTTTTTAACATTTAAAGATTTTTTTTCACTAATGGAATGTGATTTTGACCATAGAATTAAAATTTATTGGGTGATTTTAAGTAAAAGTGGTTATTTTTCAATGATATAAATGATTGTATCTTTACAAAACCTTTGAGATATTTTTACCTTATACATGAGTTTTTATGGATTAATTATATCATTTAACATCTCCACACATAACTGTAATCGATCAGTAAGTGTGAATATTTCTTACTTAATTGAATGTATATATAATTTAGGTTAATTTTCAAAGATTTATAAAATAATTTTCCATACATTCATTCCTTATCTTATATGTTTCATTACTGTATCAGATTGATCTGTATGTGTGTTCCAATTTTACAACTATTGTACACCCTCAAAAGAAAAAAAATGTTATTAAATAATTAGTGGAGTGATGGAATATATAAAACATGGGGATATCTAGGTTGGTATCTTAATATTTGACTTATAGGAATGCTTAAGTTAGTGGGTCTTGAAATTTTATTACAAAGGATTTAGGGCATGTTTGGTGGAAAGAATCAGGTAAAAAGTTTTTTTTTAAAATAACCTATATTTATTGGATAAAAAGTGTAAAGAATAACATGAAATGGTTATCACACACACATGTGGAAATTTAGTGATATTTTTGAATTGTTAATTCCTTAATAAGTCTAGTATCATATATATACCTAACTTTTATTCTTATATAGTTTATGAGACACACATATCCAAGACTATTGATATTAACTATTTGTTGTGATTCTTATTTTTCTCACATTGATATCATGAAATGAATTTACTATGAATGTAAAATATTCAATATCTAGGGAATATATTCATGCATTATTTTGTAAAATATTATTTTTTCTGGGAGTGAAAATGTTTAGGTGTGGGGGTGTGATCACATAGTTATTCACAATTCATTTCCACCCTTATACCACTGTGTTAAATTGACTTTGTATTATAAATTAAAACTATATTAACAAATTTAAATTCTCATTATATTCAATTAGTTAATGTTAATTACTATTAATATGGTTAATTTTACTTTTTTTATGTTTTCATTATAGGAGGAGGTGATTTGGAGGGCCTAAGATGAAGTGGGAGAAAAATGGGCTTGACTACATGGAAGTCCAAGAATACATGTTCATCGATTTACATATTCCAAAAATATGCCCATCTATTTTAGGATGATATTTTATATAATGATCCAAAACTCAGTGAGATACAACTCTTATGAAGACACCCAATCCCAATTCATCTATCTGGTGGCCCAACCGAACCGATTTGTCTAAAAAATTGAATCTACTCAAAGTCAATAGTATAACTCAGCATTTTAACAATATATATCAAAATAAATGTCCAATGGATGAAAAATTTAATAATTATACATTAAAAAGACATTCCAAAAACTATTATCTTTTGTTAAAATCCATATTAATTTGTTACCTATCCAAATCTGAGATACAAGTGGTATCTCAAAATATGGGTGCCCAAAACCACCTTCAACTTTGCTTATAAAAGGTAATGTTGGGAACCTAATTTTAAAGTTTGACCAAGGAGTGAAGTTCTGAAATTTTGGAGTTCAAATGGGGTCCTCTCATCACCTTATAGGTTTTGGATCTCTCTATCCTTATAGGAAGAGTTTAAATAAATAAGGAAATCCACTCGAGCCTCCTCCTCCTCTTGATGGAAATCTAAATGGTGAGAGGTTGCTATGAGGGAGCTACACATATTATTAAGGGAGTCATGACACATAGTTAATTTACTAGTTTTCTATAGTTTTTATCTTTTAATAATTTCATGTGTTTTTATTTTTATGTACTTTCTGATCAGACATTTATATTAATTTTCTTTCACACAATTCATGTGTTCTCTTAACCAATTGACACAAAGATTGCACATGAGAAACTTATGTTATTTCAATTGGAAAACATAGGATTCCATTTCCATCCCACACACATTCAATTAGTATATGATTTTTTTTATCTAGAAAACCATGCATACTATGTGGATCTTGGTTTGACGATGGTTAAACCAAGGCCCATGTCTAAGTAAATCAATTTTAGGGGCTAGAGGATAATTAGGATTATGATTAATCTCAACCAAAGAGTTACTCAAAACGCAATAAAATTTTTAGAACTATGAACGTGAAATATTGTGTTGTGTTTCAAAACACCTCCCCAAAAAGTGTACCCCTCCTAGGTTGGAAATGGGAGAAGAGAGATAGTGACACCTAAGTCCTGCCTCTAGTAGGCTCTGGGTTGGCGGTTAACACCAAGGGTATAATGTACACGCAGATGAGAGGCATTACCCTATAAAGAACACATGAAAAATATAGATATAAGATAGACACCAAACAACTATTTATTATACTACAATATAGAAGAAAACCCAAGTAAACATATTTAATGACATGCAAGAACTACTACAACTGAAAGGAAAACTACAAGTACCAAAATAAAGTAAAGGTGACATTGACCATGAATCCCAAACAACTCCTGCAAAACCCAAAGCTAGAAGTAACTAGAACAATCTCCAACCTACTCCAAATTACCTAAAAAATAGTTTATATTTATGTAGGGTGAGTATAATAGTATACTAAATAGGATCCTCCCTAGATCCTCTCATGCAAAAGATAAAGAAATCATACTAAAGCACATTGAACAAAAAGTGAAACTAACTCATCAGTTAAACAGGTATACTTAGTTCTCAACCTCACCATGGGTACTCTCATTAAGTATCATATACAAGAGAATATAATATAATAAATAATATCAAGGATACCCTACTACTACTTCCCTACTAGTTTTCTGCTCTTCCCCAATGTCACATGTCCTGAGCATCTCTCTCCAAAAAACTAGCCCGCAAACACCTGGGTGAAGCACTACAATGTGCACCTCATGAAACAAACCACCACATCCACATAACCAAAAGTAACCAGGTAATTTTAGGTATCCACCACGAACCATATAACATGTATCATAAATTGGTTATTATACCTCAAGCCATCACAGTCCATACACTATGTAAGGATCCTCAAACTATCACAACCTATACACGTTATACCTATAACAGTCCTTAGGAAACTATATATAGAATACATGTGTGTGAAATAACCAAAAACCATTACATACCTCTACACACATATATGGGAAAAAATAATTGGCATGCATACTAGCTCAATTAACTACCAATAGAAGAGATTAGGGCCAAAGGGAATAGTAAACCATCTATCCTTCCACTGGGTTGTTGGGGAAAACACCCCAAGGGCTCAGAATCCCTGGGTGTTAGTTTCCATAAATGAAAGGGTGGAGTATCATATAAAAACATAAAATTTATATGATATAATATATCTCAAAACCACACTATGGGTATAATCTAGTCTCATATTTAACTACAACTAACATTTATCAGACTCCTAACTGCCACTGTTAAGACCAGATATCCTATAAGCACACAACCATTTAAATAGATACAATAAATTAATTTATTAATTTTTATTAGTTTCAATTTATTTCAATTAATTACTTAACCATTAATTAACCATTAAAATATTACATATTAAATTTCATTACCATTACAACAAAGTTCCATGCCCTCCGGACATAAGAAAACCAAGTTCACACCTTCTCTAAATTATAACCTCAGCATTGCATCCCAGCAAGTTCCAATCCCATGGGTTAAACATTTTTTCATTTATTAGAATCATTAATTTCCATATTAAAGGTACTCTAGGAAAACATACTAAGATACTAAATAAGATATACAACCAAGAACATCCATATGCCTCAAGCAGTGGGGAAAGGAAAGTAGATAAACAAACATCTTGGTCGTCATCCAAACAATAGATTCAAAAAACATCCAAATTTCATATAAATGGGTAAGTCTAGCTTCCACCCATTATGTTATCACCAATGTCCTCCCCGACACCCACATGCATATCCTGATGAATCCTGCCATCACAAGTGTCAACTACTTACACAACAACCAGGCCTCTCTGCCCCATATACCACAACATCCCTTCAGGCTCAGTCATCTCAGGCTCACATCACATCTGGGCCTACCTGCCCCATATACCACAACATCCCTCCAGGCTCATCCATAAAAGGCTCATATCACATCACAAGAAGTAGGAAAAAAACATAGTGACCAGGCTCTTGGCCCTAAAGTAAGGGATCCATCCTTCACACAAAACGATCTCTCATGGATCCAAAGTACAAGGAAATTGGATTTTACAAGAAAGAGGGAAACTCAGGCCCTACAAAGACATTATATTTTATCACACAATCAGTTCTTATTCCATATTTAATTAAATAATTCATTATTTATTGGTTCCAACTACATGAAACCTAACCATCAATCTAGAACAAGCTGTCACAAATTAATCAAACAATTAATTTAACATGGCTTTAATTATTTTACCAAAATGAATCAACATACTTCACCTCTTTATTCAATTCCATTAACACATGTAAGGTCAAATCATTTAGCATGCCTGAAAAATTAATATTACAATACACTGGATTCATTAAACATGAATTTTAATCTTTTATCCAATTAATTAACAATTAATTCTGTATTAACATTATTTATCAATTCCAAATGCTAATACAAGCACAAAAATCAAAACATAGATACCAAACTATCTAGAAAAATAGGAGGCAAATTATTATCATGGTACAAAATAGTAACATCTCCATGCAATCGATTCCAATTCTTTAATCAAGTTCAAGTAATTATTAGGTTAATTTCATTACGACCCAAGGGGCTAAATCATACTAGCTCTATGATTGCATGTAAATAAATAGAGGAGAAACAAATCTCCTACCAAAAAAGGGCTTCAAAATTATTCACATGAGAATGAACCGATGCTAAAAATCCCAATCGCCTCTCCCATAATAACTACATCCACATGAGGATGCCGTGATACAACCGTGCTAATAAACAACCAACAAAACTCCTTTAGAAACATGGAGATCAATATTCATTATGTGTAAAATATAAATAGGTAGAAATAGATTGAATAAATCACAATAACAGAGGTAGAACATACCTTGGATCGAAGACAGATAAAATGAGGGAGGCTAGAGATCAATCCTTGACAAAAGAACCCACAAAATGTCAAATAGGGGGTTGCCAGGTCACCTAGAATTAGGAGAGAGGTTCTGTAGCTATTGGGTTTGACAAAACCGAGAAGATGAAAATGTTTAAAACATACATCATCAAGGATTTACATGAAACATAATACCTTTCATGTTGTCTAATCCTCAGGGTTTAGTTCTCATTAGAAAACATGTTGCCTTTTTATTTTATTTATTTTTTAAAACCTTGATTTATTACACATCATGTGTCTACTTTCACATCGTGTAAATGTTTACATGAGCAGTATAACTCCTCCAGACATCCTCCAAGCCTCCTCCGAGAACCTTGGTATTTGAAAATGATCAAAGGGTCAATCCACATGGATCTGGGCCCTTTCATTCGATGTCTCTAAAAACATTCTCATCCTAGAGAATCCAAAACCAAACCAAAGAGAAAATAGAAACGGGTCATCCAAACATCCACCCCAATAGATACCTCTCAAGGCTCTTAGCACCATAGGAGCTCAACTACATCACTAATGGAACAATGTAAAACCACTCAACAAGAACAACCATATCCTAAAAACTCTCCTAGGGGAGATACCTATCAAAGAGTGTAAGGCATAAAAAGAAATAAGAGAAATCCACCTCATAAACCAGAAAATGTCTAAACCCACAAATTAATAACATTACAAGAGAAGAGATAAACATAAAATAGATTGGGGTACTAAGCATGAAACTGTGACTCATATTCCTATACACTCTCTGCCATGCCACCATGAAAACACAACACAAACCAAGGGGATATAATACATGTGAAAGACCTTCTCTTGGTGGTTTTGGATCTCTACAGGATGTTCCTTGAAGGTTTCATCATCATCAACATCGATCTTTCCCCAATTGATGATGTGAGAGTCATCATGAAGATAATGACAGATATACAACACATGAAAAATATTTTGTATCCAAATCATCTACGGGGGAAGCTCTATCCGATATTCCATGATGCCAACATGATCTAACACCTTGAAATTTCCAAAAAACTAGGGAGAAAGATTACTCCCACAACCAAACATTTTCTTCCCATGATGGGGAGTCACCTTTAAGAACACATGATCCCCAATTTCGAACTCTAGAGGTATCCACCTTTGATAAAAATTGTATTTTTGACGATCCTGTGCAACTTTCATCCTCTAACAAATCACCTGAACCATATCTATTATATTCTGTACTAGTTTTGAATTGGGAATTGCTGACTCTCTAACCCCAGTCTAACACAATAGAGAATGGAAAGTATGTCCATACAAGGATTCAAATGGCACCATATCGATGGTTGAGTGAAAAATATTTTAATAAGAGAAATATACTAAGGGAAGGTGCCTCATCTATGAACCTCCAAAATCCAGGACACAAGAGTGAAACACATCTTTAAGAGTTTGGATGGTCTGCTCTATTTGACCATCCGTTTGTGGATGAAAAGTAGTGCTAAGGTATAGTTGATAACCAAAAGCATGATGGAGACCTATAAACACCCTAGAGGTAAAATGAGGATCTCAATCTGAAATGATCATCCTCAGGACTCTGTGGAGTGTCACCACCTCCTCCTGATACTACCTCAACAAAACCTCTAATGATCTTGACTCCTTGATTTCTATAAAGTTGGATGATTTTTTAAAATGATCCCCTACCACCCATATAGCGTCATAGAATACCTAAGATAAAGGTAAACCAATAAAAATTACATCAATATGTCCTCCCACTTCCACTAAGGAACATCTAACGATTGGAGCAAACCACTGGGAACATAGTGCTTCGCCTTCACATTCTGGTAGACCAAACATAGAGATACAAACCCTGCAACCTCACACTTCAACCATGGCTACCAAAAATGACATCTCAAAGATGAACACATATTTTTCATGCTAGGATGTACTTATAAAGGTGAAATATGGAACTCTCTGAGAACCATATCATGCATCACCAAAGGAATGAAAAAACTTCCCTGAAACAACAGTCAGTGTTATTCATCATCAGACCAACCATGAGGGGCCTCACCAAAAACAACTCGATATCTTCAGAACTCCACCTCAAGATCCCCCAAATGGGACTCTTCCACCTATTTAACCAAATATGACCATCGAGCTGTATATGAAACACTTTCAACTCATAAGTTTCTATCCTATATAGATACATTGAGACAAGAGAGATTTCTAGTTGTAGTTTGATCCCGAACTTCATCTCTCATCGAGGGGTAATGCTACAACCTTCTATAGAAAGACATCAGGATACTATTATATGACCCTAAGAAATTATTATTGATAAAACTCAGAAAAAAATAGTATCAACTCATACATCAAGGATGATAAGGACATAACACAACTCTGAACCATTCGAGTGTCTCACAAGCCAAAAAACACTACTGACTCTCCATTAGCATTGAAGAACATGACCTGCATCCTGAAGAAATCCATGATATCCTGCACTGAATACAACCAATACATTCTGAGGATGATTTCATATGGGTTTATTTTTAAACATAGGAAATATACCTAAGGGTAGTTCTTCCCCAACACTACCTCATAGTCTCTACATACTTCAAACAAGTCACCTCGACCTTCAACTGGTGTAGTCAACACCAAGGGCACTGGAAGTCTCTCTACCTCAAGTACCAAAGAATGGATAAGGGATGGTGATATGAAGGAGTATTTCACTCCTAGATCAAATAAGGCATGGACCCAAGTAGAAAAAAAGCAAAGGGTACCACGAATGACATCTGGAACACCGAGCGCTGGCAATGCTAAAGCATCAACCTAACCATGGCCTACTCTACGACTTATCTAACCCTACTGAAGACCACCTCCATGGTCGTGATATAATATTTGAGGATGGGGATAATCTTGGGGATATACACTACCTACCCCATCTACTCTCTACTGATCCCAAGATGGAGTAACTTGTTGCTTCTGCCTTAGATGGAACTGCCGTAATAGATGAAATTGAAGTGAAAAAACTGGTGCACGCTGACTGCTCAGAAAGGTTGGAAACTCTCACTACTAATGACCTATACCTATACAAGAAAAACATGAATATGATCCCTTAGCATAGGACTGAGATCCACTAACCCTGGAGAAACGAGACATTGAGGAATGAGACCTACCCCCAACTGATTAGAAACTCTTCTGTCTTGAAAATTGGTAACCCTGGATCATAGATCTTCTTTGTGAGGAATCCTGAAGAACCCCCTCTCGTGAGGATCTAGTTGTGAATAAATTCATATCAATGACCTATGCTCTCTACAACACCCCGAGATACATCTTCTTCATAAATGGGGTGACTTGAAACTGGATCTCCGGATTCAAAGACTCCTTGAAATTCCTCACCCTACCCCCCTCATCTGGAAACAGGTCCGAAGCATATCGAAGAAGGTTCCTAAAATAGATCCTAAACTATCACAAACTGTATCTCCCCTACTGAAGGGTAAAAAAATACTAGAGACTGGACACATTCATGGTTGAAGAAATAAACTTGACTCTGAAGTAGTTTCAGAACTCCTCCCATGAGACTACCTACTCCTCATGATCTCTGAGGAATAAGAACCACCACTTCCTTATTACCCCATAAAACATTATCAAATCCAACGATGCCCAATGATCCTTTCAATCACGTATCTAACTAAAGGCTATCTAAACCTCCTATAACCAGTCTTCTATGACTGCATGTAGAGGCCCAAAGCTTGGCGTACATGGACATTACATTACTTTTGCGGAATATCTAATACATAACAAAAACAGACACACAAGGACTGTAATAGTTTAGTGTCTTTGGAAACTTGGAATAAAAACTTCTAATCATGTTGAAAGATCTTCAACATCTCCCATAACGATCTTACCCCTTTTGTTTCCTTACCTAAAACCTTTATTTTAATCCTGGGGGAAAAGAAAACATAAAAAGGGTAATCTCAAATGACCAGTAAGGGTAAGCATGGAGAAAATAAAACAAACCATATACATTTGAACTTAAAAATATGAACACAATATTTAAACATCAAAATCTTGAGCAATGACATAAAACATAACAGTACGTAAGGAATAGATCATAATAGAACATCAATCATCATAAAATAGCATGGTAATAAAACATGTAATTGTGGAAAACCATTAAGCACATTTTATGATTTCCATAGTAGCCAAGGCATTTCTTCCAAGACCATCTTAGTGGAAAAAGTCCCATTCTGAATCGAGTTCACTCCTCATTCCAGTCCTGTAACACTGAACCAGATTAACTTACCCTTCCAGCCATGTCTATCTCATGAGATATAAATCTTTACCCAATGCATTGGAGGGAGATATAGGTCCCACCCATCTCATAATGAAATCATTCTTTCGTGTGCCACAAAATCATAAATCATACATCATAGCATAACCCATGTAATAGAATGGGATTCTTAAACATCATGCCATCATAACATAATCCATATAAAAAATGGATATCATTTAATCATAAGAAGAATAAAACCATGTAAATAATGGAGACATTATACTTGAAACATAAACATATTAAATAATGTCATTTTAGATGGAAAATATTTTTGATAAAACACTTGAAATGAAATCTTGAGGAAAATATCCTTTATTCTTCCAAATCATTTTCTTTTCACAAAATGCCATGCAATTTTAAAAGAAAAGGGTTTTGTTGAAAATAATCATGAAATCTTGTATAGGAGGCTTCATGAAAATGAGGCGTTATGAAACCGTAAAAATCCATTCACTTCGTATAAGTTAAAAATAACATTCTCCTCGTACTTTTTTCAGAAAAGTCAAAAAGTACCTCGTATGGTAAAAAAAAGAAAGATTCCTTACATAAAATGTAGTAAAAGTAAAAAATGGTTAAAAAGGAATTTAAAAATACATGAAACTATTTTTAGGAAACATGGACATGGATGATAACAATAACCCCAGTAAATACTTACGAATAAACAATCTCAGATAAGAACGAGATTGAAATAGTTATCCCTTACCTTATGTCCGATATGCTTCGTATGTATCCGAAAATCCTGTATAATGATTTAAATAATGTCATTGAATTATTACAGAATCATATTTATTGTTATGATATCATATATGTTTCACTTATGAATTTATATTACCCATTCTTTTGTAAATTCCATGTTAAAGCAGCGTTTTGGGTAAGATCGTTTCATTTATCATACGTGTTTCGACTTGTTGTTATTGATATTATTACTCATATCCTGATTTACTTAATTAAAGGATGTAAAACATGATTTATATATAATATATATTCATCATATACATATATATATGATAGATCAATAAATGGAATGAAATACACCGTTCATGGAGACGGTAGGCCGTACGTACGCATGGATGCTGTTTTCGTTTGCTTATTGAATTGAATGGAATTAAGTAGATGACATACATATATATATATACATAAATAAAGTATCATTATTATGTCATATATTTCATTATTATTCATTATATATACTTTATAATCATTCATGAATGGTTAACATGGAGAATGAATCTCATCACGTTGTGGAGACGGTAGTCCGTACCTACGCACGAGTGATGATATCATTCTCATGATCGTGAAATTGTATTGAAGTGTATGTATAATATTTAAGAATCAATATCAATTTAAAATAATCATATATAGTTATTTATTTAAAACATTATACCCATCGAAGTAAGGTGGTGGTCGAAAACAGATTACACCACAGCGTGGAGACGGTATTCCGTACGTACGCACGCGCGGTGATTTCGTTTTCCGTAGGATGGATAGAAGGTGAAATAGGGTTGTTTCATATTTATAATAACATATCAGTATAAAATTAATACTTATGTTATTAATTTATAATTAGACAACTAAATAAGAATAATTAGAAGAAGAATGAAACTTGAGAGAATCGGAAGAAGAGATTACCTCTTCTTCGACGTACCTCCTTTAAGCTTCCTCTTAAGGAAGTAGAGTTGGTCTTTTGAGAATACCAGAACCTCTAGAATGTTGATAGGGAAGTGGAGAAGAGAAATGGGTAGGGATTCTACGAGCTTAAATGCTTAAAAGGGTGTGAAGAGAAGAGGGAAGGGGTTCCCTTTTTATAAGGGAGGAGAGTGGCACCTTTGGAAATCTTAAAAATATTAATTTATAATAAATCTAACCCCACTTAAAATCCTCAAAAATGACTAAAATTAGGATATGAGGTAATATAGGGTTGTAATACCATAAACCAATCAAATTTAGACATGTTTTGATTTTATTTTAAACCATATCATTTTTATTTATCCTTATTTAATCTATTTAATTTTATTTGTGGCCATAATATTCTAAATTTTAAATTGTTATAAATATTTACTTATGTGTTGTGAATTTTACATAATTAGATACATTATTACTTGTTATAACATATAATTTTCAATTTTCAATTTTTAAATATTTTTGTGATTTTTAAACAATTTAATAATATGTTATTTTTATAAAATATCAATAGTGTCAATTATGACACTATTCAATTATTTGAATTTAAATAAAATCCACAGAGAAGATATATTCAATACAAAATATTTAATAGATTCCTAAAATTTCATATTCATCTAGAAAATTCGTGGAGAACATTAAATAGTTCATATAATATTTATTTTAATATTTTTAAAACCATTTATGTGATATTTCTTTTAATAAAATAATTACTACACCATTTTTTGTATAATTTAAAAATTAAAAATAAAATATTATGATGAAGATAAATCTTATAGCATTCATAAGAATAATTTTAGTTGGATTTACCTTATAAAACACCCAACTTTTAAAATGTTATAT
This sequence comes from Viscum album, assembly GCA_963277665.1. Taxonomy (NCBI): domain Eukaryota; kingdom Viridiplantae; phylum Streptophyta; class Magnoliopsida; order Santalales; family Viscaceae; genus Viscum; species Viscum album. Next base: position 1,952,512,324 of record OY728153.1, on the reverse strand, counting down.
TTATTAAATTATGTAGGTGACAACTTTGACAACATTTAAAATAAAATAATATAAGTGTCATAATCACTTTTATAAGACTCCAAATGGTCATATATTTGGTAATTAGATGCTTATGGTGCATATATACACTACTAATAAGTTTTGATCAGGTTTGTGAGCCCTTTAATATGTATTAATATTTCAATAAAAACAATATTATTGATTTTTTTACTAAATAAATAATTTCTGCATCATTAATGTATAAGCTAATAAGGTAATTAAATAAATCTTAAAAATTACAAATAAATTACCATGATAAATAAAAACATTTTATCTTTCGAATGAGTATTTATAACCGAATTTATATTCTGTATAAGCTTATATTAAAAATACTTTAATTATTAAATTTTGAGTGAGACATATTTCATTTTCTTTTAAATAAAATAAACTAAAGGTCTTAATCACCTCCAAGTGGGTTCTAATGGATTCCATTTCGACCCAAATATGACTTAGGACTAAATATAATCATCCAATTGTATTAAGACAAGTGTTAGGGTAATAATATTATATATACCCTTAATTACCTGATTTACCTTTTACTATGGTAAATAAAATTTACCATAGTTACTATTCATAATGCCCAAAAATAAAAAGTAGTCTATTAATATAATTTGGACCCAATAATTCCAAATATGGAATCAATTTTTCCAAATTCAATACACAGAAGTTGCAGAAATTAAATTAAAATTAATCCCGTTCTCGAAAGAAAATGGGTTTTTGTTTAAAAAATTGCAAAAGATTGAATTGATTTAACCTACGAATTCAATGTAAAATCAATGCTAATGACATAAATTATATTAAATGGTAAAAATATATTCTATTTATACTTTAAAACCATTAAATATTATAATTTAACCACATAAATTATTACGATGAAAAAAGTTGTTTTTAATTAAAATATAGTGTGTTTTTACTATTCATTAAAATATGAAAGTTATCAGAATAATATGAAAATTTTATCCAAAGTAAAATTTTATATCCTGATCAAAAAGAAGAATTTTATTTTTTCCAATTGAACTTATAAACACGTCAAAAACTAGATTTAAAGTAGGTGCGCCATCAAAAGGCGTCAAAACTGTATTTTTTGAAAAATACTTATTTTACCAGAAAAATTTATTTTGTTCACATAACATGTTTTAGAAAATGTGTAATATGAATAATAATGTTATAAAATTCAAAATTTAGTTAATAATATTCATAAAGGCTAGTCCATAATAATATTATAACAATATATCATTGTTTAGTGAAACTCGGTATTGCGTACTAAACACGCTATCGAGGAAGGTCACGATTGTGTGTAATACAAGCCAAGTTAGGGATGCGTGTAGTGAAAGACTCCTTTGTTGTTTCGTATAACAGAATCCAACCATATTTCATTTATACATTGAATATATATATATATATATATACACTCAATGTTGCGTAGAATAACTACTATCAAACGAACTTGAATTTGTGTGTAACATAATCCAAGAATAGTGTTGCGTATACTGCAAGATAATACGGTATTGTGTATAGCGCAAGATAATCTTGGTGTAGCGTACAACAGAAGATATGAAATAAATTAAAAAGAATATATCTCATAAAATCTCGGGGTGTTACATTCTACCCCCCTTAAAATGAATTTCACCCTCGAAATTAGTCGGGGTTATAAATGGTTTACTACTTGTAAGTTTCTTTAATAGAAACCCACGTCGTAAAAAGGAATACCAAAAATTATCTGTAAAAACTAAAGTATGAAACATAACGGTTATCCAAATTATCTAATCACTGGGTTTCCACATATGAGAACATAGGTGAAGATATGGATATGGAAGATAAATCTAACCATCAAGTTCTGATGGAGAGTGGTAGAGAACATGGCTATGAAAAATCCAAAAATCACAAAGCCATAAATTTGTGAAGATCCAAGGTACCATCTGATTCATCACATATGAGGGCACTAAGACAACATTTTTGGTTTTCAAGATAATTTCCCTAATGTTGAATAATTTTTGAATTAAAAGAAATACTTACTTGATTTTGGTACAATCCTACCGTTGCTCGTGCCTAGAAAAATTTCCACTTCATCTCTTAAAGAAATGAAGTTGAATTTGTCATTCGTGAAGCGTTAATAGATCATGTGATAGAATGGTGGGTCATTCTATCTATCTCAAATAAAAGGTTAGAAAAAGTTATTAAATATACATAAGTCCATCTATGGTGAGATTAATCATATATGGTTCCTAAAATGGATGTATACTTCGTATATCATACCACATAATAAATTGAAACTAATTTATACTAACCAGGGACTTCCTGTAGTCCAGTGGTATGTGATAAAGGCCTATCGCACTTCGGTTGTGGGTTTGATTCCCACAACCTTGTCCGACGCGACGAGTTTTCACTTGTCCTGCAGGTTGTGTTTTTCCTAAAACTACATAATTATAACATTCCATAGATAATATCGAAAACAGTTCTAGCCTTAAACAATACTAACTTATGTCCAACATAATCCATTTCAAATATTTAGGCTTATCCAAAATACTTCTGTCCAAGCTTATAGTATAAAGAAAACAATTACTAGAAATGTCATCTACCGAGCATGTTAATACCATCATTTATCCCCCATATATCATAAGATATATCTTGTTGGTCACATTCCAAACATGTGAATACCTTAATCATGTATTCTCTTGAATACCCATTGAACCTTAGTGAAAACATGAATGCTTTCAAATGTTAATTTTTTCCACATACCAAAATCCAAAAATTCTATATACTCAAACCATGATATCACTTAGTCCTTATATTAATCATGAGCTCATGAATACTATCAAACAATTTATTTTCTCTTTATCCCTTCATTATGTGCATATCACCTGCTTTCCAAAATATTTGAATTACTTTTCATGGTTACCGGTACCATATTCTTATAGAAAACCACAATGAACCAATACACAGACATTTCAATATTCTATAAAAGTACCTCAACAACATTATTATTGAATTCCAATACATAAGACCTTCAATCCATCCTCTTCAATGATTGGAATGGAATAGGTCCTTCCTTGATTTAAAAGTAACTTCTTCGGTCATGGTATTGAGTTGGGTAATGCCCATGTTCTCCACAGATAAGACATTGGACTCCATAACAGTCTGTCACTCTATGACCCTTTTCTCCACATAGATAAAATCTTCCCCTCCATTTGAGGTATTCCTCAAGGTTCTTACTTCCTTCTTTAGAAATCTCAATATTCCTTTTTCTATGCTCCCCACCATGAGAACATGCATAAAATTCAATCTTCCTCTTATTTGATGACTTAGGAATACAACTACAGTTCACCTTGTTAATCATATATCAAGATGACTGATTCGGATTAATCATGATATCTTTCTCTACAGGAATTACATAATTTCGTTGATCATAGTCACCAATTTTTCCATTGGAATCAATGTTAATTGAATTCCTTCTCATTACCTCTGTTGACTAAGAACAAAAACCATAGTGTAAGAAACAGTTAAAATAATGAGGAACCACATAATCATAAAAAGTCACTTATGGGATGTCTAACTTATCAAAAATTCTTCAATCCATGACTCCTTAGGTTCACCCTAGGTTATTCATGATCTTCAACAGAATTCTAGGACTCTAACCTATACATATACTTAACCTTAGGGACATCCCTAGACATACCTTAGAAATATCTCTAAGGATTTCACTAAAGTTTTCGCATGCTAGTTTCCAAAGGTTGACTAAACCTTTCCTCTGATACCAACTGTAGAGGCCCAAAGCTTATCGTAAATGGACATTACATTACTTTTGTGGAATATATAATACATAACAAAAACAGACACACAAGAACCGTAATAGTTTAGTGTCTTTGGAAACTTGGAATATAAACTTCTAATCATGTTGAAAGATCTTCAACATCTCCCATAACGATCTTCCCCTTTTTGTTTCCTTACCTAAAACCTTTATTTTAATCCTGGGGGAAAAGAAAACATAAAAAGGGTGAGCTCAAATGCTCAGTAAGGGTAAGCATGGAGAAAATAAAACAAACCATATACATTTGAACTTAAAAACATGAACACAATATTTAAACATCAAAATCTTGAGCAATGACATAAAACATAGCAGTACGTAAGGCATAGATCATAATGGAACATCAATCATCATAAAATATCATGGGAATAAAACATGTAATTGTGGCAAACCATTAAGCACATGTTATTATTTCCATAGTAGCCAAGGCATTTCTGCCAAGACCATCTTAGTGGACAAAGTCCCATTCTGAACTGAGTTCACTCCTCGTTTCAGTCCTGTAACACTGAACCAGATTAACTTACCATTCCAGCCATGTCTATCTCATGAGATTTATCATGTCTATCTCATGAGATATAAATCTTTACCCAATGCATTGGAGGGAGATATAGGTCCCACCCATCTCATAATGAAATCATTCTTTCATGTGCCACAAAATCATAAATCATACATCATAGCATAACCCATGTAATAGAATGGGATTCTTAAACATCATGCCATCATAACATAATCCATATAAAACATGGATACCATTTAATCATAAGAAGAATCAAACCATGTAAATAATGGAGACATTATACTTGAAATATAAACATATTAAATAATGTCATTTTAGATGGAAAATATTTTTGATAAAACACTTGAAATGAAATCTTGAGGAAAATATCATTTCTTCTTCAAAATCATTTTATTTTCAAAAAATACCATGAAATTTTAAAAGAAAAGGGTTTTGTTGAAAATAATCATGCAATCTTGTATAGGAAGTTTCATGAAAATGAGGTGTTATGAAACTGTAAAAATCTGTTCACACTGTATAAGTTAAAAATAACATTCTCCTCGTACTTTTGTTGGAAAAGTCAAAAAGTACCTCGTATGGTAAAAAAGAAGATTCCTTAAATACCATTTAGTAAAAGTCAAAAATGGTTAAAAAGGAATTTAAAAATACATGAAACCATTTTTAGGAAACATGGACATGGATGATAACAATAACCCCAGTAAATACTTACGAATAAACAATCTCGGATAAGAACGAGATTGGAATAGTTATCCCTTACCTTATGTCCGATATGCTTCGTATGTATCCGAACCTACTGTATAATGATTTAAATAATGTCATTGACTTATTACAGAATCATATTCATTGTTATGATATCATATATGGTTCACTTATGACTTTATATTACCCTTTCTTTTGTAAATTCCACGTTAAAGCAGCGTTTTGGGTAAAATCGTTTCATTTATCGTACGTGTTTCGACTTGTTGTTCTTGATATTATTACTTATATCCTGATTTACTTAATTCAAGAATGTAAAACATGATTTATATATAATATATATTCAGCATATACATATATATATGATAGATCTATAAATGGAATGAAATACACCGTTCATGGAGACGGTAGGCCGTACGTACACATGAACGCTGTTTTCGTTTCCTTATTGAATTGAATGGAATTAAGTAGACGACTTAAATATATATATATACATAAATCCAGTATAATTATTATGTCATATATTTCATTATTATTCATTATATATACTTTATAATCATTCATGAATGGTTAACATGGAGAATGAATCTTATCGCGTCGTGGAGATGGTAGTCTGTACGTACGCACGAGTGATGATATCATTCTCATGATCGTGGAGTTGTATTGAAGTGTATGTATAATATTTAAGAATCAATATCACTTTCAATAATAATATATAGTTATTTATTTACACCATTATACCCATCCAAGTAAGGTGGTGGTCGAAAACAGATTACACCACAGTGTGGAGACGGTATTCCGTACGTACGCACACGCGGTGATTTCGTTTTCCGTAGGATTGATAGAAGGTGAAATAGGGTTGTTTCATATTTATAATAACATATATATATATATAATTAATACTGATGTTATTACTTTATAATGAGACATCTAAATAAGAAGAAGTAGAAGAAGAAAGAAACTTGAGAGAATCGGAAGAAGAGATTACCTCTTCTTCGACACACCTCCTTTAAGCTTCCTCTTAAGGAAGTAGAGTTGGTCTTTTGAGAAGATCAGAACCTACATAATGTTTCTAGAGAAGTGGAGAAGAGAAATGTTCAGGGGTTTACTAAGATTAAAGGCTCAAAAGGGTGTGAAGAGAAGAGGGAAGGGGTGCCCTTTTTATAAGGGAGGGGAGGGGCACCTTTGGAAATCTTAAAAATATTAATTTATAATAAATCTAACCCCACATAAAATCCTCCAAAATGACTCAAATTCGGATATGAGGTAAGATAGGGTTTTAATCCCATCAACCAATCAAATTTAGACATGTTTTGATTTTATTTTAAACCTTATCATTTTTATTTATCCTTATTTAATCTATTTAATTTTATTTGTGGTGATAATATTCTAAATTTTAAATTGTTATAAATACTTACTTATGTGTTGTGAATTTTCCATAATTAGATAAATTATTACTTGTTCTAACATATAATTTTAAATTTTAAATTTTTAAATATTTTTGTGATTTTTAAACAATTTAATAATATGTTATTAAATCTACATGAAAAATGGGGGTTCAAAACCCATTGGGCGCAGGTTATTGTAGCAGTACTGTAGCGTACTATAGCAACGACGTACTGTAGCAACGACGAGCACTGTAGCGGCGGAAGGGCACTGTAGCAGCGGTAGAGTACTGTAGCAGTGGTGGGTACTGTGCAGTACTATAGCAGTGCAGGTACTGTAGCAGTACTATTCACAGAATGGGCTTCGGGCCAAAAAAATGGGTCTACGGGCCATGTAATGGGCTAAATGCCCACTGGGCCTTCGGGCTATGTAATGGGTCTCCCTCTACCCAGTTAAAAGAGGTCTTTGCTTTCCTTTAATAATAAATGAGGCTTCGGACCCAACCTTTAAAAAAATGTTATTTTTATAAAATATCAATAGTGTCAATTATGACACTATTCAATTATTTGAATTTAAATAAAATCCACAGAGAAGATATATTCAATCCAAAATATTTAATAGATTCCTAAAATTTCATATTCATCTATAAAATTCATGGAGAACATTAAATAGTTCATATAATATTTATTTTAATATTTTTAAAACCATTTATGTGATATTTCTCTTAATAAAATAATTACTACAACATTTTTTGTATAATTTAAAAATTAAAAATAAAATATTAGGATGAAGATAAATATTATATCTTTTATAAGAATACTTTTATTCAGATTTATCTTCTAAAACACCCAAATTTTAAAATGTTATATTTATTAAATTATGAAGGTGACAACTTTGACAACATTTAAAATAAAATAATATAAGTGTCATAATCACTTTTATAAGACTCTAAACGGTCATATATTTGGTAATTGGATGCTTATGGTGTATATATACACTACCAATAAGTTTTGGTCAGGTTTGTGAGCCCTTTAATATGTATTACTATTTCAATAAAAACAATATTATTGATTTTTTTACTAAATAAATAATTTCTGCATCATTAATGTATAAGCTAATAAGGTAATTAAATAACTCGTAAAAATTAAAAATAAATTACCATGATAAATAAAAACATTTTAGCTTTCAAATGTTTATTTATAACCGAATTTATATTCTTCATAACCTTATATTAAAAATACTTTAATTATTAAAGTTTGAGTGAGACATGTTTCACTTTCCTTTAAATAAAATAAACTAAAGGTCTTAATCAACTCCAAGTGGGTTCTAATAGATTCTATTTCGACCCAAATATGACTTAGGACAAAATATAATCATCCAATTGAATTAAGACAACTGTTAGGGTAATAATTTTATATATACCCTTAATTACCTGATTTACCTTTTACTATGGTAAATAAAATTTACCGTAGTTACTATTCATAATGCCAAAAAATAAAAAGTAGTCTATTAATATAATTTGAACCCACTGATTTCAAATATGGAATCAATTTTTCCAAATTCAATACACAGAAGTTGCAAAAATTAAATTAAAATTAATCCCGTTGTCGAAAGAAAACGAGTTTTTGTTTAAAACATTGCAAAAGATTGAATTGATTTAACCTACGAATTCAATGTAAAATCAATGCTAATGATATAAATTATATTAAATGGTAAAAATATATTATATTTATACTTTAAAACCATTAAATATTATAATTTAACCACATAAATTACTATGATGAAAAAAGTTGTTTTTAATTAAAATATAGCGTGTTTTTACTATTCATTAAAATATGAAAGTTGTCAGAATAATATGAAAATTTTATCCAAAGTAAATTTTTATATCCTGATCACAAAGAAGAATTTTATTTTGTCAAATTGAACTTATAAACACATCAAAAACTATATTTAAAGTAGGTGTGCCATCAAAAGGCGGCAAAACTGCATTTTTTGAAAAATACTTATTTTACCCGAAAAATTTATTTTGTTCACATAACATGTTTTAGAAAATGTGTAAGATGAATAATAATGTTATAAAATTCAAAATTTATTTAATACTATTCATAACGGCTAGTCCATAATAATATTATAACAATATATCGTTATTTAGTGAAACTCGGTATTGCGTACTACACACGCTATCGAGGAAGGTCGTGATTGCGTGTAATGCAAGCCAAGTTAGGGATGCATGTAGTACAAGACTCCTTTGTTGTTGCATATAACAGAATCCAACCATATTTCATTTATACATTGAATATATATATATATATACACTCAATGTTGCGTAGAATAACTACTATCAAACGAACTTGAAATTGTGTGTAACACAATCCAAGAATAGTGTTGCGTATACTGTAAGATAATACGGTGTTGCCTATAGTGCAAGATAATCTTGGTGTAGCGTACAACATAAGATATAGAATAAATTAAAAAGAATATATCTCATAAAATCTCGGGGTGTTACACTGCAGCTGAAATAGATCCCTCATACCTCTACAAACTCTGGTACTAAAACTCTCAGAGTGTGCTCCTCCAAGTATTATTGTCATCAACCTCTACTTTGTGGTGATCTACTAGTGTGACACACTGAACATCTTCTATGTGAAACTGAATAGGACATTGAACTAAATCCATGCTTACAAAAGAAAAAATATTTAGAGATCCCAAAAATGGAATATGGAAGACTTAAACATTAATTAATTGTTTTCTTTTATTCATTTTAGGTTAGCCTATACCAAGGTCTACCCATTCAAACATAGGCCCAAAGAAGAATGATGCATGATACTTTCCTATATCTCTACCCTGCAACTAATATCACCTTATTTAATAGTCTTTGTAAGATTAAATTCCCATGAATTAGATTATAGGGTCCCCTAAATACCCATGTCTAATATAGTATCCCATGTTTATAATGCATGCTAAAATTAGGTGACACTGTTTCCCCACCATCACATAACCTCACCTATTCCTAACTCCAAAATCCATCCTATCCCTTAACCATAGGCTCTGATACCACTATATCACGACACACTCCCCACAAAGTGTATCCCTCTTAGGCCAGAAATGGGAGAAGAGAGATAGTGACACTTGATTCCCACCTCCAATAGGCCCCGGGTTGGCGACTAGCACTGAGGGTACAATGAATACAATGATGGGAGGCATTACCCTCTAAGAGAACACATGCAAAAGTGAGAGATAAGACAAACACCAACCAAATACTACTCAAAATACAATATAGAAGAAAACCCAAGTGCACATATGTAATGACATGAAAGAAATACTACAACTAAAAGGAAAACTACAAGTACTAAAAGAAATTAAATGCACCAGCGAACACGAAGACCAAACAACTCTTGAAAAACCCCAATCTAATAGCAACCAGCCTGATCTCCAACCTGCTTCGGATAACCTAAAAAGTGGTTTATATATACATAGGGTGAGTATAATGGTATACTCAGTAGGATCCTCCCTGAAGCCTCTTGAGTAAAAGATAAAAAAATCATACTAAGGCATAATGAACAATAAGTGAAACTAACTCACCACCTAAACAAGTATACTAAGTTCCCAGACTCACCATGGATACTCTCACCAATTATTGCATACAAGATCATATAATATAATAAATAATATCAAGGGTACCCCGCTACCTATTCCCTAATGGTTTTCTACTCTACCATAACATTGCACGTCCTGAACATCTCTCTCCATAAAGTTAGCCTACATGCACTTCGACGAAGCACCACAACATGCTCCTTGTGCAACACACCATCACATCCATATAACCAAAAGTAACCACGTAGTTTCTAGGAGCCACCAAAGCCCATATAACATGTATCATACATAGAATATTATACCTCAAGACATCAAAGCCCATACATTGAGTAAGGATCCTCAAGCCATCGCAACCAATATACATTATACCTATAGTAATCTTTAGGAAACTATATCCCAAATACATGTGTGTGAAATAACCACAATCAATTAAATACATCCACCCACATATATGGGTAAAAATAACTACTGTTCATACCATCACAAGTAACTACCAAGATAAAAGAGAGGGGCCAAATGGGTAGTTATCCATCCATCCTACCATCGGGATATTGGGGAAAATACCCCCAAGGCTTAGAATCCCCTAGGTGTCGGTTGTCATAACCTATAGGGTGGAGTAGTGTATAAAAACACAAAATGTACATGATATAATATTGCTCACAACCACACTATGGAAATAACCCAGTATCATATTCAACTACAGTTAATGTCTCACAAACTCTCGGTTTCCACCACTAATACCAGATATCCTATAAGAACATAACCATTTAAAGAGATACATTTAATTAATTTAATCCTTTTCATCAGTCTCACTTTACATTAATTAACTATTTAACCATTAATAAACCATTAACATTTTCCATATTACATTTCATTACCATTACAATAAAGTTCCATGCCCTCTAGGCATAATAAATATGAGTTCACGACTTCTTAGAATTATAACCTTAGCATTACATACCAGCAAGTTCCAACCCCATGGGTTAAATATTTTTTCATTTATTAACATCATTACTTTCTATATTTCTAGGCACTATAGAAAACCATAATAAGATACCAAACAAGGTATACAACCAAGTACATCTATCTACCTCAAACAAAGGGGAAAGGAAAGAAGATAAACAAACAAACTGGCTTTCATCCAAACAATAGATTCAAACAACCATCCAACTTTCATATCAATAGGTAAGCCCAACTTCAACCCATTACATCATCCTCAGTGTCCTCCCTGACACCCACATTCATATCTCAATGCATCCTACCATCACAAGTGTTAACTTATACCACAACAATCGGGACTCCCCGCTCCATATACCACTATATCCCTCTAGGATCATCTATCCCAATCCCACATCACATCTAGGACTCCCCTCCCCATATACCACAACATCCATTCAATATCAGCCATACCAAGCTCACCTCACATCAAAAGAATTAGGAAACAAACATATACACCGAGCTCGTTTCCTTAAAGCAAGGGATCTAGCCTTAATATACAATGAGCTCTCACAGATCCGAAGTATAAGGCACTTGGACTTTACAAGAAAGTGGGGAAATAAAGCCCTATAAAGGCATTATATTTTATAAAAAAATCAATTATTATTCCATATTAAATTAACTGATTCATTATTTATAGGTTCCAACTATGGTAAACCTAACTAGTAAGCTAGTATAAGCTGTCACAAATTAATTAAATAAATAATTTAACTTGTATTTAATTATTTTACCAAAAAGAATCAACATACTTCACATATTTATTCAATTACATTAACACATTTAAGGTCAACTAATTTAAACATTCTTAAAACATTAATATTACAACACACCAGATTCATTAAACATGCCTCTTTAATCTTTTAGCCAATTAATTAACAATTAATTCCGTATTTACATTCTTTACCAATTCCACATGATAATCCAAGCATAAAAAGCACATAATAAATACTATAATATCTAGAAAAAAGAGTTAAACCATTATCATAGTACAAAATAGAAACATCACTATGTGATTGATTCTAATTCTTTAATCCAGTTCAAGTAACTATTAGGTTAATTTCATTGTGATCCAAGGGGATAAATCATGCTAGATCTATGATTTCATGTAAATAAATAGAGAATCAATGAATTTTCCACCTCAAAAGGGTGTAAAATTTCTTTTCATGAGAATTAACCAAAACTACAGATCCTAATAACCTCTTCTACTAGAACTACATCCACCTGAGGACACCGTTTCAGGAATGCACCAACAAATAAACAACAAAACTCCTTTAGAAATATATAGATCGAGTTCCATCATGTGTAAAAGATAAATGAGATGAAACAGGTTGAAGAAACTGTAAGAATAGAGGTAGAACATACCTTGGATCAAATATGGATCTATAGAGGGAATATAGAGATCGATCCTTAATAAAAGAATCCCCAAAACGTCAAAGAGGGGGTTTCCAGATCACCTAGAATCAGGAGAGAGGAGATTTAGTCGTAGGGTTTGACAAACCTGATCACATTAAAATGTTTAAAACATTCATCATTGGGGATTGGAACAACATGCAATCCCCTTTCATGTCGTGAAATCCTCAGGGTTTGGTTTCCACCAAAAAACACATCACCTTTTTATTTTTTTTAAAACCCCGATTCATCACACATCATGAAGCCTACTTTCACATTGTGTAAATGTTTACACGGTGTGAAATCTCACCGATTCCAATTTTTAGTATCTGAAATCCTATAGACTTAATTTGAGCCTCCTTTGAGCACCTCAGTCTTTGAAAATGTGTAATGGGTTGATCCGCATGGATTCAGGCCCTTACATAGTGAACTTGTAATGATCACCTCCTTATATTTCCATCCAAACCGATTCCATTCATCAACCATTAAACTCTTTAATTAAGATTTTTACTTAAAACTATTTTCAAAACCACCACTAATTTTTAGTTATTTTTATTAAAAATTAACACTCTAAACCATTTAACACTCCTTGATACATGACTTAGGTTTTTACTTATACTATAAAATCATGTTAAAAATCTAATTAATTTGATGCATCATGATAGAGTGATCACGAAACTGAACTAAACTTGATTAGCGAGTCAATAGGTTATAAAATAAATATTAGAAAGAATAGAGGGGGATAAATTTCCAAGTATGGTTTTTATTTATTTAAAATAAAATAAAATACAACCATGAAATCAATCAAATTAATTATTTATGAAATTCCTTAAGGTTAACTAATCCCATATTGCCAGTGACGATAAATTCCACCCAAGTCTGTTAAACTCTCATTATTAGAGTAATATAATATGAACTTGGTTCATTAAAATTTATCTCAAATATAAAGTAAGAATAAGGCTATCTCTCATGATCCCATCCTTCATTACCACATTGGGATCATCCCTTAATTACTATCACTCTCACTAAGAAATAAGGAATGAGATGCTTATTTAGGCTCAATGTGGTACTAATTAAAAAGAATTAATCATAAGTGAATAATAATTAAAAACATTTCATTCACATAAATTTACATAAATCCTACCCTATTCTATGAATTTATCCTCTCAAGGTCATGATATTCCTAGGAGTATCATGCAGACACTCTTGAGCAGGGGGTGAATTAGGTGTTGTTAAATTCTTTTGCCCAAAAATATTTTTTCTTTTGTTACTTAAACCCCATTGGGTTTTAAACATATGTAACCCATTAGGATACAAATTAATCTATTATATTTTACCAAACCATACACCTATATTTAATGCATACACAGAAATTAAAGCTGGAATAGGGTTTTTACAAGGTTCGACCTCAATGTGGGAAACTTACTCACCATGTTCAACTCTCATTGAGACATGAATTATTCACTAATAAATTTTTTATCTATTATAGTGGGTCATCCAGGTATTCTCATAAAATATATCTTGCCATATTAAATGGGAAAGTAATCACTATATTATATAAATGATAGATCCTACACTATATTACACAAGGTATGTGATTGCACTACAATTCACTATTTTATTTCATCATTACACCATTGTATTAAACTAATTTTGTATTATAAATTATAAATATAATATAAAATTTAACTTAATTTTTTATTCCATTATTTAATATTTATCACTATTAAAATGATAAATTATACTTGTTTTTATAAATTCGTTGTAGGTGGAGGTGATTTGGATGCCCTAGAGATGATTCAGAAGGAAAATGGGCTAAACTGCATGGAAGCCCAAGGAAACTTGTAAACTATTTTGCACATTTATAGAAATATGTGACTCAAAATGGGATGATATTTTTTGGGTTAGTCAATAATTCAATTTTATACATTTCATATGAAGAAACCAAATTCAAATTTGATCTTATAGTGGCCCATCCGAACCATTCTTTTCAGGGAACTGAATCTGCATGAAGCCAGAAGTTTGGTTCGATATTATGACTATATCTCCAATTATAGAAGTTAAATGGCCTAAATATTTGACATTTTTATATTAAAGAGTCTAGAAAACAACTTTTATCATTTTTAAAAGTCTATATAATGTCATTTACTAATCCAAAACCGAGACACAAGTGGTATCTCGAAAACTAGGTGCCCAAAACCACTTCCCATTTTGGCTATAAAAGGACACCATGAGCACCTAACTCATTTGAAAGTTGGACCAAAGAGTGAATTGCTACCATTTTTTAGTTCCATAAGAGTCCTATAATATTATTGGAGGTTCTGAATATCCCTATCTCTATAGGGATAACTAAATTGAAGAAGGATATCCACCAGACTTTCCTCCTCCTCTCGATGTTGGGCTAAACAGTGGGTATTTGTTATGAGGGAGCTAAAAATATTGTAAAAGGATTTATAGAACTTTTTTATACTACTAGTTTGATGTATTTTGGGTTTTAAAATATTTCATTGAGAAGTATATTACTTTGATTCTTGTTTTAATGCTTTGTTTGATTGAATCAAATGGAATTCTCTTCACTTTTAACAGATCAATGTGAAGTTTTGAGTGCACGATTTGTGTTGTTCCAATTGGATAACACAATAATAATTTTCCCCACTTATTTGAGATTTAAATTTTATTTGGAAGTTATTATATCATGCATGATATCTGTAGCTTGTCTATACGATTGTTATGTCAAGGTTTGGCTCAACGTGCTTTGATATAAAAGCTCTGAAAGTAATAAATATTCTAATTAATTTCAACCAAATACTTACTTAAAATATAAATTAAAATCTAAGAGATATTAACTTTATATGTGTGTAGTGAACTCACAATGAACCCTTTTTTCTCATATTTTTCAAAATAAACTTGTTTTTCAACTATTAAACTCTTCAAATTAAGTCATTTTATTTTCTTAAAACTATTTTCAAAACCACCCCCACTTTTAGTAATATTTATTAAAAATACACACTTTAAACATACAATTCTCCTTAAGAGACAATCTAGGGTATTACCTAAATTATAAATAAACCTTAAAATGATAATAAATTTTATGTGTCATGAAAACATGTTCAAATTTTGGATCTGTTTCTAGGGAGCGCTTTTGGTTTTAGTGTGTTTTTTTATAAAAGTATTGTGTATTTTTTAATTATTTGTTTACTTATTTTCACTCTTTATTTTTTTAAAGTTTATTTATAAAATAATACTTTTGTAGGCCTTGTTCATGGAATTATCTTCATTAGAGGAACTACTTCCATTCGAACATGAACTAGAGAGGATCTTACGTCATCAAAACCAAGAACCACTAAACAATCCATTGAAGGAGGACACACAAAACATCGACACAATTTTTGATAATTCCCCTTATTCTTCTAGAACCAAAATCAAAACTAAAATAAACTTGCATTACATAGCTGAAAAAAATTGAACAATAAAATAACTAAGCTCACCCGATATTGATATCCAACGCACATATATTCAAATGCAAGGCAAGGCACCCAATTTTGAACTTAAATCTGGTTTAATTAATTTATTACCAAGATTCCATGGACTCGTAAGAGAAGATACATATAAGAATTTAAAAAAAAATTATACTGTGTGTTCTATATTAAAACCTACAAATGTGTATGAAGAATAAGTAAATGTTAGGTCATTACCATTTTTCTTAGAAAACACTATGAAATATTGGTTGTATTATATCAATTCACCAATTAGAGGTTGGGAGGATATGATTCACCTTTTTCTTGAAAAATAATTACCATCCTCTAGAAATACAATAATAAGGAAAGAAATATGTGGGATAAGACAATATAAAGGGGAAACACTTCATTAATACTAGGAAATATTTAAAAGGCTTTGTTCAAGTTTCCCACATCACCAAATAAGTGATCAACTTTTAATAAAATATTTTTACGAAGGTTTGATTCCTATTGATCAAAACATGATTGATGCTGCTTCAGGTGGTGCACTAGTTGATAATACCCCAATTGTTGAAAGAACCTGAATTGAGAACATGGCGCATAATACTCAGAAATTTGGTTCAAGGTATAATGTACCCATTTAAGGTGTCCATGAGGTGTACAATATTGAATTTGAGAAGAAGGTGGACACAAATTTTAAAGAGGTAAGTACCCTTCTTCGACAACTTTCTCTTTACAAAGGGAAATACCAATATCCCACTCCTATCCATTGTGGTATATGTTCTTATAACACCCACTATTTTGATCAATTCCCCCAGCTGAGAGATACTTCTGAGAGTTGTGAGGCTATCTTTCCAGGACACCCCTATAACCAACCCTTTAGGAAAGAAACTTACTATCCATCCAACCCTAGGTGGAAAGAAAACCAAGCCTATATAAAACTGGGTATTCAAACCAACCTCAACAACCATGGAACCAACTAGGCCAAAGTAGTCATCCACCACCACCACCCAGAAATCCTCAACCACCTTAAATGCCTTTCCAACAACCCCCAAAAGCTAAGCCTAGCCTATAATAAATGATAAAACAAATATCTTCCAATAATCTCCAATTCCAACAAATAACCCAATTTTCCATACAAGATCTAAAAACCCAATTAGTCCAACTAGCAAACTCAGTGGGGGAAATCCAAAGTCATGGGTCAGATAAAATACCCTCTTAACCTCTAGTAAACCCTAAAGATAAGGGAAATGTTATTACCATCACCCTTCAGAGTGGAACTAAACTTAAAATCCAAATGAACCCTATTTTATAGTCATCCCCTCTTGAGGAAAACACTATCCCAACCATTAAAATTAGTCCAAATGTTGAAAAACCTTGTCCTAAGAGATGAAATTATAAATTAAAGAGTGTTTATGTTGGAGAGTCACCTAGCTCAACCATTTCTCTTCCATTTCCCCAAATTTACTCCTAACCAAGAAAAAAAATAAATAGAACTTGATAAATAAATCTTGGAATTTTTTAAAAAAGGACAGGTCAACATCCCCTTGATTGATGTCGTGAAGAAAATTCCATGATACACCAAGTTTTTGAGGGAGATGTGTACACACCAAAGGAAAATTCATAGAGATGAAAAGGTGATCTTGGGGAGGAATGCATCAAAATTTATAGAGCCATCACTACCCACCAAATGCAATGATCCTGGAACATTCTAGATTCCATGCACCATATGTGAGTATTCCTTTTCTAATTCTATTCTTGATTTAGGTGCTTCTATAAATATGATTCCTCACTCCATTTACTCTTCATTGCAGGTTGAAGAAATGAATCCCACTAAAATTGTTGTTCAAATTTCAAATAGGAGTACTTCACACCCCTCTAGTGTGTTAGAGGATTTTCTTATGAGGGTGAAAATTTTAATTTTTCCTGTTGATTTTTATGTGCTAAAAAAGTAAGATGATAGGATTAATGGACATGCCCCAATTATATTGAGGAGGCCTTTCTTGAAAACCACCATAACCATAATTAATTCCTATAATGGAAAATTATCTATGGAGTTTGATGGTGACATTGTCCACTTCAACATCCTTTATTCCATAAAGCGCCCCTCAGAAGAGCATTCCTCACTTTCAGTTAATTCAATTGATGCACTCCCTTCCCATGAAAAAACTTATTTTCATTACCTTGATCCCCTTTAAAAGTTTTCATCATTGATAAACATTATAGGTAATGAATCATTCATTGATTGTTGTAGTGGTCTAGAAAAATGTCATGCATGTTTGTTAATTGATGATTTTTTGAACACTAAGGATCACATGACCATCAATGATATTTATAATCTTGTAAAAGCTCATTCCTCATATGAGGATGATAACATTGAGTAGTTAGATGAGATTAGTGACCTATCACTTTCACACACACTTCCATCAATCCAAAATCCCCATGAATTGGAACAAAAACAACTACCACAAGATTTAAAATATTCCTATATTGAGAATGAAAACAAATTTCCTGTCATCATTTCTAGTTTACTCCCTCGTGAGAATGAATTTCATCTTCTTAAACATTTGAGGGAGTATAAAAAATATTTGGGATGGACACTTGTGAAAATTATTGGTATTAGACCATAAATTTTTACACATCATATATTGTTAAATAACGAGGCTAAACCAGTGAGACAGTCACACCGTCGACTGAACTCAACCCTACTAGATGTTGTTAAAAAGGAGATAACAAAATTATTTCCTATTGGAATAATTTAATCCATCTTTGACAAACAATGGGTTAGTCCAGTACAAGTGGTTCCTAAAAAACTTGGTCTTACAGTAATAAAAAATGAAAACAATAAATTATTTCTAAATCATGTGCAGAATAGTTGGTGTGTCACCGTAGAATATCACTAACTAAACCATCACACTAGAAAGGACCATTTACCATTTCCATTCATTGAACATATGAAATAGAGGCTAGTAGGGAAGTCCCATTACTATTTTCTTTATGGGTATTTTAGATACTTTTAGATCCATATTTCCCCTGAGGATCAAGAAAAGACAATATTTACTTTCCCCTTTGGTGAATTTTTATATAGGATGACGCCATTTGGTCTGTGCAATGCTCTAGGTACTATCCAGCAACGCATGGTTAGTATTTTTTTGGTTTACCTAGAAGATTTAATGTAAGTTTTAATAGACAATTTCACTGTTTATGAATCCTCATTTGATGAATTTTTGAGTAGTTTAAGTTATATTCTACATTTATGTATTGAAAATAATCTCATGTTAAATTATGAGAAATGAAATTTCATGGTGTGACAAGGTATAGTATTGGGCCATGTCATTTCTGGGGATGGTATCCAAGTAGATAAATCTAAAGTGGATGTCATTTCTTCCCTACCATTCCCAAAAAATGTACGAGATGTGTGGTCCTTCTTAGGTCATGATGGATTTTACCATCGTTTCATTTGTGACTTTAGTAAGATTGCACTTCCCCACTCCCGATTTCTCTAAAAAGAAAATGAATTTGTTTTTGATAAATAATTTGATGAAGATTTTAATAAATTGAAAGGGAGTCTCACATAACCCCTGATAATCCAACCACCTCGATGGGATTTACCATTTTAGTTCATGTATGACACCTCTAAATTTTCAGTTAGGGTTGTCTTATCACAAAGGGTCACTCAATCTCCACATGTCATTGCCGATGCCTCACATACACTGGACCCTACCCAAGAAAACTACACCAAAACTAAAAAATAATTTCTTTCCATTATGTTTGCCTTGGATAAATTCAGGTCACACTTTTTATGGTATACAGTAATTGTGTTCTCAGACCATACAACCCTCTAGTATCTCCTTAATAAACAGGAAGCCAAACCACGTCTCATTTGTTGTATGCTCATCCTTCACGAATTCAATATAGAAATTAGTGATTAAAAAGGAGTAGAGAATGTGGTGGCTAACCATATCAGTAGGATCCACCCATCCCCATACATTGAACCATCCTCCCATATTCCCATAAATGACATGTTTCCAAATGAGCAATTGTACTGAGTACAAGATGATATTCCTTGGTACGCTAAAATTGTAAATTATTTGGTATCATATTGCATTCCTACTAACTTAAAAAAATCATGATGACCGTCTAAAACATTATTCCCATTAGTACATTTGGGATAACCCCTACCATTGGAGAACTTGTAGTGATCAAGTCCTTATGCATTGTGTTCCTAGTAATTATTTTCAGTATGTACTTAGGTTTTCCACACTCTTTCTTATGGGGACCACTTTGGTCCCCAATGGACTACTTGCAAGGTACATGATTATGGTCTATTTTGGACAACACTTTTTTAGGATTCCCATGATTTAGGTAAATATTTTCCTTAATATCAGAGAATAGGGAATGTCTCTAAAGGAAATGAAATGACACAATAACCCTTGATCTTTCATAATATTTTTGATATTTGGGGAATTTAATTTATAGGAACATTCCCTATTTTATTTGGGAACTTATACATTATTCTTTTAGTTTATTATGTGTCAAAATAGATAGAGGAACGATCCATAAGGATAGATGATTCCAAGACATCTATGGAATTTTTAAGAACCCAAATATTCTATAGGTTTGAATTACCTAGGTTCATCATCAGTGACCAAGGTTCTCATTTCTACAACTGGACAATGTAATATCTTTTGCATCAGTATGGGGTCAGACATTGAGTGTCTAATGCATATCACCCACAAACCAATGTTCAAGATGAGGCGTCTAATATATAGGTAAAATAGATTCTTGATAAAATGATTCAACCTAATAAAAAAGATTGGAGTCTTAGAATCAATGATTCATTATGGGCCTACCATTCTACTTTCAAAACTCTCATTGGCATGTCACCCTATTGTCTTGTGTTTGGAAAGATTTGTCACCTCCCTTTTAAGATTGAGATCCAGGCCTAATGGGCCATTAAACAATGAAATTTTAATCCTTTTAGTGAAGGTTCTTAAATAAAGTTGCAGATTCTGGAGTTGGAGGAAATTTGTAGAGATTAATATGAGAACTTTAGGATTTACAAGAAGTGAACCAAGGATTCCCATGACTTTCTCATCCTTCATCATCAATTTGACATTCAACAGAAGGTACTCCTTTATAATGCAAGGCTGAAGTTGCATCTAGGTATGCTTTGTTCCCACCAGTTTGGACCTACACTGTTACTAATGTTTATCCATTTGGTGTTGTTTAGGTTCAAAATGAAGAAAGCAAACAAACCTTTACTATCAATGGGAAGTGTCTTAATAAATTTAATGAATCCCTTCTGGAGTCCTCGATGGTGGAAATCCAAGTTCAAGAAACATCTTACCAATATAGTATTGTCACTTTCCCCCTCATTTCCCCCCTCACTTTTGTGTTATAATGTTAATTTTTGATGCCCACTTTATCATGAAAAATGATTCCTGATTAATCTTGGAATTTATTTAACATGAATGAGTAATTTCCCTATTTCAAGTTTTTTAACATTAAAAAAAACCATTTATTAAATTTTTATTTTAGCATGAATTTAACATTGAGGTGTGAGTTTTTCAAGTAAATTGGTTGTTTTTAGATGATATAAATGGTTGTATCATTTTGAAACCTTTTAGAAAAATGATATCCTTTGGTGATTAGTTTGTGGGAAATTATGTCACTAAATATCTCCACACTTTTTTTTCACCCAACCATGAAGTGGGAATATTTATTACTTAATATAAGGTAAATATAAGTTAGGTTAAAATTTATCATCTTACCAAAATATTTTTCTTTCATACATCCATTCCTTATCTAATCTTTTTCATTACTGTACTGGATTGACCTATGCATGTGTACCTATTATCTGACTATTTTACGCCCTAAAAAAATATGGGTTATGTCTTGGCTAGGTCAAAAACCACTCTTTCTCGAACTTTGATCTTATTATAACTATTACAATTAGTGTCATGAGGAGTTCAAACAAGGGTTGAGTTATGGGTGTGAGATTTGTTCCAAGTTCAACTTTTGAAAAAATATTAAACGAGGGGAGTGATGAAATGTACACATATGGGGATACCTAGGTAGGGAGCTTAAGGTTTTAATTTTAGGAATGATTAAGTAAGTGGGTCTTGAAATTTGATTGCAAAGGATGTAGGGTAGGTTCAGTTGACAAAATCATTTAAAATGAGAAATTTTAAAATAACCTATATTTAGTTGATAGAAAGTTGAAAGAATTTCATGGAATGGTTTTCACACGAAACATGGAGAATTATTAACATGGTTAACTTGTGAATTATTTTCTCATATTGGTATCATGAATCTCTTAGAATTTCATTCTGATACAATTTATGAGACATATTTTTCCATGATCACTGAGAATAACTCCTTGGTGTGATTTTTGATTTGATCAAATTTATATCATTGATAAAATTTCATAGAATGTTAAATATTCATAAAGTTTTAAATATATACATGCATATTTTTTTTTGAAAGTTTTACTCTTCCCAGGAGTGCAAATGTTTAGGTGTGAGGGTATGATCGCACTGTAATTCACTGTTCTATTTCACCCTTACACCATTGTATTAAATTGATTTTGTATTGTAAATTACAAATATGATATCAAATTTCACTTCATGTTTTATTATTTTATTTAATATTTATCACTATAAAAGGGGAAATTATACTTGTTTTGATATTTTCATTGTAGGTGGAGGTGATTTTGAGGCTCTAGAGATGATCTAGAAGGAAAATGGGCTAAACTGCATGGAAGCCCAAGGAAAACTTTCAACTATTTCTCAAATTTCATGAAATACATACCTATAAATAGGTTATGATTTTGTGGTCTAGTCCATAATTCAATTATATACATTTTATATGAAGAAACTGAAGCCCAATTCAGCCTTCTGGTGGCCCGTCCGAACCATTCTGTCTAGGGAACCAAATCTACATGATGTCAGACTTTTGGTTCAGTATTCTGACTATATATACAATTATATAACTTAAATGACCTCTATATTTGACATGTTTATAGTAAATATTCTGGGAAAAAACTTTTTTCTTTTTTCCAAGTCAAGATAATTCCATTTACCAATCTAAAACCGTGACCCAAGTGGTATCTCAAAAACTAGGTGCCCAAAACCACTTCTCATTTTGGATATAAAAGGGAACCATGGGAACCTACCTCATTTTAAAGTTGTACCAGAGTTAAGTTCTACCATTTTTGAGTTACGAAGGAGTAATATAATCCCATTGGAAGTTCTTGGGCTCCCTATCCTCATAGGGATAACTGAAATGAAGAAGGAGATCCATCCAACTTTCCTCCTCCTCTCGATGTTGGGATAAACAGTGGGAGTTTGTTGTGAGGGAGATAAAAATATTGTAAATGGAGTTATAGAACTTTTTATACTATTTTTTTTATGTATTTTGGGTTTGAAAACATTTAATTTATAATTATCTTACTTTGATTCATGTTTTAATGCTTTGTTTGATTGAATCAAATGAAATGCTCTTTACTTTTAACCAATTAGTGTGAATTCTTGAGTGTATGACTTGTGTTGTTCCAATTGGATAACACAAGAATAATTTTATTCCCCACTTATTTGAGATTTAAATTTTCTTTAGAATTTATTATATCATTCATGAGATCTGGACCTTGTCTATATGATTGTTATGTCAAGGTTTGGCTCAACGTGCTTTGATATAAAAGCTTGGAAAGTAATCAGGATTCCAATTAATTTCAACCAAAGAATTACTTCAAATATAAATTAAAATCTAAGAGAAATGAACTTTATACATGTGTATTGAACTCACAAAAAACCCTTTTTTCTCATATTTTTCAAAATCCACTTATTTTTCAACTATTAAACACTTTAAATTAAGTCATTTTATTTTCTTAAAACTATTTTCAAAACTACCTCCTATTTTAGTAATATTTATTAAAAATACACACTTTAAGCATCCAAATATCTTTGAGAGATGAAATAGGATATTAACTATATAATAAATCAACCTTAAAATCATAATCAATCTGACATGTCATGACAACATGTTTAGGAAGATATCTTTATACTGTATCCAAAAACCTTTAAAATAATATCTCACCAGATGGTTCTCAACTTCATTCCTCCTCTTGAAGTAAACAAATAGTTCTATCTAGGGATTTATATACACCCATGAATCTAATATGCTTCCTCAAACATAGATTGAATTTTACTACTAGAATATTTTCAAACACTGCTCATGCAACTCGACATCTATTCCATTGAAAAACTTCCAGATTATCTACAGAAAATACTTGTTGTCTCTCTCAACCTAGTACTTTAAGATAACAAAAAAATATATTAATTGGTGAGGATATAAAGAATTAAATAATTCTAAATATATTTCTTGGAGATTAACTCATTGAATACACTGATTTTCCTTTTTCTCAAACCATGCAGTACCATGTAAGGTTTACTGCTCCTCTTCTTTTCTTTTTCTTATTTCTTTGAGAGTTCAAAACTCCCATCTCAATCATAAAAATTCTTATTCTTATTTAAAACCTAACTAATTATTAGGTTCAACAATGGTTAGGTTCTTATTCTTCCTCAAGATAATTTCTTCTTTGATCATCTTCTCCATCACCTTATACTTTTTTTATATCCTCATTGGGATAACTCAGTTCTCATTATGCCACTCACAACCCTCTATTAAATATTATTGTTTTTATTATCTTCTATATGAACTATACACATGACTTATTACTTTTTGGTGGGGTCTTCTAAACTTAAAATAAATATAAATAACTTAGGTAATGTGTTTAAAAAAAACCACATGCATAGGTTAATTTGTGATATTTATCCATTGGATTTTTAACTCTTGCATCTTCTGATTTAATTTCCTTAGAATAATTATTCCTAGAAACTGATAATTTCATTCAAATTTGATATTCCTTCTCATATATTTTAATATCAACATACTCATTCAAAAAACTTGAATCATACACTCTTTTATGTGTTTGTGATGTTTAGAAAACTTAAGAAAAACTTTAAAATCATCATAATTAGATATATTATTCAAATATTAAATATAGAAACTTGGTTTTTCAGTCTGCAAAAAACCTAAAAATTTCAATATATATTGATGTTAATGTAGAAAGACATTATTCTTACACAGACTTGAATCATTTTTATGCAGATACAAATTGATGTTTACATATGCCTATATGATGTTTATAGAGATCATGGAATGATGTTTACATAGACAAGGATTCATCCCTTTATAGATAGATGATGATTACACATAGGGAGACTTATGTTTATGTAATCCTAGAAAATTATTATATAGGAAAATATTTTTTTTTCATTTTCACACTCATCTACACTAGATTATGGTTATACAAGATATTAATGAACCTTATATATATGAGGAGATGATGCATACACAAATATGGATGTTGTCAAATCTCTAAGACATGTGAATTCCAGAATTTCTCAAATCAAATTTGAGCCACTCAAAATGACTTCAAGACACACCCACTCCTCTTTAACACATATTTAATTACTTTATATTTAAAAAATATAACTCAATATTCTAAAAATCCAAGGGAACTTCATTCTCCCCCTTTAGATTTGTTTTCGATACCATTTTATTTAAAAATTCAATAAAACATATATCGACCCCTTGTTGACATGAAATGAAAAGGAGGGAAATATGTTCTACCCTTTATTAACATTATATAGAATGTTTTCTGATTTTCAAAAAACTCTTAAAATTTTAAGAAACTCATATTAACCCCCATTTGAATCCCATCCCCCTTTGAGAGATTCATTCAAATTCAAAGTTTTTCATTATTTCTATGAGAGAAGGGAGACACCACATCCTTCTCAATAATGTTCCATCAACTCATCAAATCTAATTATACATGGGATAAACTTTTGTAGAAAAAAATAGTGATTAATTTAGATAACAAGGATTTTAATTTTCTCACTTTTATGTGGTACCAACTTAAACTTCCATTCTATAGGGGATGATCAAACTAATTTTCAATAAATTTTTAGAACCTGCAATCACTTGAATACACACATAAAAAACATTCAAGTACAAGGTATTTCATCCCCCATTTATTTAGATAAACACTCCTTGATAAATATAATGAATATGAAATGGAGAAAAAGTGGGAATGGATCTAATCTTAGAATGTAATGAATACACCACCACTTTTTCAAAATTTTCAAACATTGAGGATTCGTATGGTGCTATTGATTTGTCACAGAATCCTGGGGGGATAGGAACTGGACCCTCTCTTATAGATATCATCTTCATCCATCTCTTGATGGATATTTCTAGCTAATTCCCACCACTTCTTAAAAGGAAGTTGGTTCACCAAATCCACCGACCATGGTTGGTGGTAGCCATGGGAGAAGTCCATGGTAGGTGGGGGGGGGATTGGTGAGAGTTGTGTCAAACTTGACACCTCCTACCATGAATTTAAAAGGAGGGTCTAGGGAGCCTTCCAGGATCATCAATCAGAGTAAGGAGAGCTCTTCCATTCTTGAGATCCTTGATAGCTCTTTTTGAGAGAAAGAAAGAGAGGTGTGGGAGGGGTCCATTTTAACCTTTGTTTTGGCGTAATAAAAGTTCATTTTACTCTTCCATTTATCTCTCTTCATGGTCATAAAAACACAAAAATTGGTATTGAAGGGATTTCTGGTATAATGACGATGAGAAATAGATATTTTACAGTGATTGGAAAATTCAAGTTGCTCAAAATCCTATTTTGAATGAAGATTCAAAAATCTCATGGTGAGATGATTCCAACGATGTAAACAACATCGAAAACAGATCCAAGATGATTTCCCTAGACTCGGTAAAAGTTTGGTCAAACCCCAGGTGCTATAGTACCCCTTTCCCGGAGAAAAGGTACTTTTCTGATGCTGAAGACTTTTCCGGAGAGTTTCCAAAAGCTGGTCTGACATGCCATATTAACGCCATGTCATCGCCATGTCAGCACCATGTCATCAGTTGATCTTGGCCATTGATACAGTTTTGATCATATCTTGATCAAACTGTGTCCTATTTTGATGATCCATGAGTTGATTCCACCTTTTTCAATCATTCCAAACACAATGGTGAGATCCATTTTTCCATATTATTCCCCAAATTTTTTATAATTAGAATTCAATGGAGGGATCATCCACGAGAGGGATGATCATGTTGACTTCTTCAAACTACTCCATTTGTAAGTCTTGAATGGAATATCTCCTTAATTATAAGGATATTTTTTACCCCATTGAGAATGAGGGAGTCAACCCCAATACCACCAAGTAAGAGGAGTAGAAAAAGTTGAACAAGAAGACGATTTATCAAATCCTCCAATGGATCGATCACAGCATTTACCACCATGTTGGTCAAGAGATTGGTGCATACAAACTTTGGATAAATTTGAAAAATATATACCAATCAAAGACCACTAAAAAAAGATCTTCTTGTTGAAGCAGTTGATGAATCTTCGACTATAGAGTGGAAACTATATAGCCGAACACACCATCAAGTTCCAAATCTTGGTTAACCAGTTGGTGGTTGCCGATAAGAATCTAAATGATGAAGATCCGATGAACCAATTACTCTACACACTTACTAATATATGGGATACACATATCGTCTCACTTAGCAACTCAGCACTCGGAGAAAAACTTACCATGGAAATGGTAAAGGATGCACTGTTCAATGAGGAGGCCCAAAGGAAGGATGCGAGTTAAAACTAGATACAAAAATCATTCTAGAGAAGTGAGGGATACAAAAAGGAGGAGATCATAGGTCAGGAACCAAAGGAAGAAGAAAGAATATAGGAAGGTCCACAGATGTTAGGAGGCCAACATACAAATGCTACCATTGTGGAATGGAGGGACACATGAAGAAGAACTGTCGAAAGTTGCTACAAGAAAAGGGTCAAATTAGCAACCAACAAAGAATAAATGGAGACGTGCATGTGAGCGTCACTAGAGAAGCTATTGTTTGATCAAAAGGTGAAGAAGAGACATTCTTTTATACATAAAGGAATGACACATAATGAGTGGTCGATACTGTAGAATCGTACCACATCACTCCGCATCATGATTATTTCTTGACTTATCAAACTGGTGACTTTGGTGGAGTCAAGATGGGGAATACCAGTTCGACATAGATTTTTGGAATGAGTGATATCCAAGTATAGATGAATGTTGGATACACAATCACCATGAAGGATATTTGGAATGTTCTAAGTTTGACTCAACCTGTTATTAGGTATATCCTTTGATCGACAAGACTATGAAAACATATTCAGCAATAGAGCATGTAAGATGACGAAAGGAGCCATCATCATCTCCTAAGGAATATATACAGTACGTTGTTCAAAAATCATGTGAGGATATGTGTAGATAGACTTAACACAGCAGAAGGAGAAAAGTATTCCAATATGTGGCATAGGAGACTCAGCCACATGAGTGAAAAAGGGTTATCTACCCCGATGAAAAGAAATACATTAGTATTGACAAGGATGCATCACTTGATCCTTGTAAATACTAATTATACGGGAAGAAACATAGATTATCATTCAATACTCCTTTATCAAGGAGATCAGAGTTGCTGGATATAGTGCACTCTGATGTATGCATTACCATGGAGGTGGATTCACTTGGAGGTAACAAATATTTTCTATCCTTTATTGATGATGCATCTCAAAGGGTGTGGGTGTTCTTCTTGTAGATGGAGGATTAAGTACCGGACTACTTCAAGATTTTCCACACCATTATGGAGCATGAAATTGGAAGGAAGATAAAGTGTCTTCATTCAAACAACAGAGGAGAGTACATATCTAGAGAATTTGATGCCTATTGTAGGAGTTAGGGTATCTAACATGAGAGGATGGTCCCACACACCCCAAAACATAATAGAGTTTCATAAAGGATAAAAAGAACCATCATGGAGAAGGTCATAAGCATGATGAGTTTGGATAAGATCTCTAAGCTGTTTTAGGGAGTATTTTTTCATGTTGCATGCTACCTCATCAACAGATCACCACTAGTCCTGCTGAATTTTGACATTCCATAGGATAAATGGTCTGGTAAGCATCCCTCTTACGCTTATTTACAAGTATTTGGATGTTTGAAATTTGCACACGTATCCAAGGAGATCATACAGGATCTTGATGGGAGATCTACTCCATGCGTCTTCATCGTCTATGGTGATGAGGAGTTCAGATACAATCTTTGGGATCTGAAGGAGAATAAGGTGATAAGAAGTAGAGATTTTATGTTCCATGAGAACCAGATGATCGAGGACATTCAAAATCCTAGATTTTATTGAAGGTAAAGTATCAATGAATCAATTCATGATCCAAAACCTGTACCATTACCACCAGTCAATGAGGATGAGGAGGTGCAAGAAGACTCATCAGCAGTAGATCAGGAGGTAGTGGAAGTGGATATTGAGTAGGGGAGACTCAATCCTCTCCATAATAAGTTCAGAACCATTACAAGAGATAGTTGATGTTGTTCCTACTAAAACTCACATTTCACAGGTTCAAAGATCTTCACAAGGAAGGATTCCATCAACAAAATACTCTAAGTTAAAGTACTTATTGCTAACTGATGAGGGAGAGTGATAAGGATACCTAGAAGCAGTGTCTCATCCTAACAAACTCAAGTGGCTACATGCAATGGAGGATAAGATAGATTCTTTGATAAAGAATCAAACATACGATTTGGTGGAATTACCCAAAGGTAATAAGTCACTAACAAACAAATGGGTGTTCAAGATAAATAAGGATGGCATTAAAAAGGAGATCAAGCACAAATCTTGGTTATCTGTCAATGGATTCCTTCCTAAGAAAGGAGTTGACTTTGATGGGATCTTTTCACCTGTGGTGAAGATGGATTCAATCCGAGTCATTTTCAGATTGGTGGCTAGCTTGAACTTGGAGCTTGAACAGATGGATGTGAAGACAACTTTTCTTCATGGTGACCTATTTGAGGAGATCTATATGAAGCATCTTAAAGGATTTGAGGTTTATAAACAAGAAAAACTCATTTTCAAATTGAATAAGAGCTTGTACAGACTGATACAGGCTCACAGGAAGTGGTACAATAAGTTTAACTCATTCTTGGTGAGTCATGGATACAATCAGACATAGGTGGACTACTGTGTCTATATCCAGATATTTTAGGATGGTAACTTTGTTGGCCTTCTACTTTATATTGATGACATGTTGATCATTGGGAAGGATGCAGTGAAGATTAGCGAGTTTAAGAAGTAGTTATCCAAGTATTTTGATATGAAGGACTTGGGAGCATCTTAACATATTTTGGGGATAAAGATCATTCGTGATAGAAAGAAGAAGTTGTTATGGCTATCTCATGAGAAGTATGTTGAACGTTTTTTGAAACATTTCAACATGGACAAAGCCAAACCAGTGAGCATTCCTCTTCTCAGACTTTTGAAGTTGATAAAGAGTTCATTCCTGTTATCCAAGGAAGAAATAAAAGTGATGGAGATGATACCATACTCCTCAGTAGTTGGAAACTTGATGTACACTATACTGTGTGTGAGACCTGACAATGCCCATGCAATGGAAATCATGAGATGATTTCTTTCCAATCCCGAGAAGCAACACAAGGATGCGGTCAAGTGTATTCTGAGGTATCTAAAAGGTAATTAAAAGCTATGTTTGTGCTATGGGGGAGGTGAACTTCTCTTAAATGGCTATAAATATGCAGATAATAGGTGGAGATCATGATAGAAGGAAGTATACATTAGGATACATCTATACATTTGTTGGAGGAGCTACATCATGGTAGTCAAGGTTATAGAAGAGTGTCACAGTATCCACGATGGAAGCCGAGTACATTGCTACTTTGGAAGCTAGAAAAGAGATGTTGTGGATAAATTGTTTTCTCTAGGAGCTCAAATTCAGCTAGAAGGAGTACATGATTCATTGAGATAGTCAAAGTGATTTGGACTTAAGCAAGAAATCCATGTACCATTATCGAACGAAGCAAATTGAAATTCGCTATCATTGGATACATAAAGTGATGGATCAATAGTTGTTTCAAATTGTAAAGATACAAATTAAGGAGAACTTGGTGGATATGTTGAAAAATGTGGTTTCTCAGGAGAAACTAGAACTTTACAGACACTTCAGTGGATTGCAGTTGGAGGGGGATAATTAATAGAGATTTCTAGATGCTTCCCACCACTTCTTTAAAGGAGATTGGTGCACCAAATCCACTTACCATGGTTGGTGGAATCCATGGGATAAGTCCATGGTAGGTGATAGGATTGGTGGGAGTTGTGTCAAACTTGAAACCTCCCACCATGCATTTAAAAGGTGGGTCTGGGGAGCCTTCTAGGATCATCAATTGGAGCCAGGAGAGATCTTCCATTCTTGAGAGCCTTGAGAGATCTATTTGAGAGAAAGAAAGGGAGGGGTGGGAGGGGTCTATTGTAACCTTTGTTTTGGTGTAATAAAATTTTGGTTTCCTCTTCCATTTATCTCTCTTCATGGTTAGAGAACCACAATAGATCCTCCATCGAACTATGGATTTTTTCCATTTTTGAAGATTTCTCTTGGACCGATCAGATAGAAGATGGTCAATGGATCTCAGACTCTTGATTTTTTGGTGGAATATTTATAGGAGACTCCGAACCTTCACCAGTGGACTCTTGTGGTGAGTTTTGGTTAGGATTGGATGCCGCTTCCATACTTCTAATGAGCTGTTGATTCTTTAGGGATTCTTGATCTAGTGAGGGTCTCAGTTCTTAATAGAAGATCTCTGTAGGTAATCCTTTTATCAAGGGAAAATATGGAGGATTTGTGGTCATCTCCCATAAGGTCTTGAGATAATAAACACTTTCATTTGTTCTGGTGGACCTTAGGAGTTCAATCTGGTCATGATTTTTTGATGTCAATGGCGTGGATCTCTCTTCTGGGTATCCCCTTACCCTTTTAGAATGTTTCTTTTCTTTGATCCATTAGTGATTCCGTGGGGATATTTCTATGTGTGGAAATTCAATCCTCAAATATTATTGATCCTTATTTGTCTTGAATCTACATGGAAGTGGATCTTTCCCTCCCTCTACCAAAGCGTATTATTCTTAGAGTGGGTTCCTTCTCATGGTGGTAGAAAATTATGGTTTCTTCTCGTACTCTCTTTTGCTCCCACTTCCAGTTGCAAGGTCATTCAACCCATGAATTCAAGATTTCTATGGTTTCCCATCAACCAACTCGAGGTGGTGCCTTTCCCCCATTTCCCCCATTTTCCCCCTCTCACTTTCCAACCAATAGATCTTAGGGATGATCTTATTCCTCCCTCACTCTTCTTTTCCTGACTCTCCCCTTCCCAGGCCCTCCTCACTTTCCTTTCTGGGACTCGTCCCCTTGGACGATCCCTAGAATTTGTCCCTTTTAGTTTCCAACAATCTCCACCCTCCCTTACCCTCTCCCCCTTCAAGCCCCTCATGTTAAAGGCTTTGGTGGTATTTATTCCCCCATATATTTCCACAGTAAGATCATTCTCCCCTAGGTTCAAATTTTCTTTGAAGAAAGATAAAGCAGTGCTGGCTCCGCCCAATCCTCCCCAACAGGTGATTAATCTTGGGCCTTCAATTTCTTATATTCCTCTTATTTCGTATGAATATATCTATCTTAACATCTATCCTCATGATCCTCTAGATTTGGAACAGATGGAATCCTATACCCTTTATTCACTCTCTTCCTCTAGAGTAATTTGGAATAGATCTCATCCCAAGAAGCTTTGATCAGCATGAGCTCTTTCCAATGAGCCTAAAATAGAAGTGGAAAATTCCTCTATCCACCTTAATTAATGCATTCTATTATAATTTGGAATTATTATGTCTTGGGTGATTGATCCAAGTCTAACCTTATAGATCATGAATTTCAACCTAACTCTATTGAAATAGCCACGATACTGGAACCAAAACCACCTCCTTTGAAGATTGAAATATTTTATCAAAGACTTCAGGTTTATAATTTCTTGTAGATTTCTCCTCAAAACCATCATATTTAGATCTTTTGGAAATCACAAATTTATGTTCAATTATTGGAAGCTTATGATAAGTTCATAATAATAGAGATCCACATGGGAAGGATTCATCTTTACACAAACTTTTTCTATGAGAAGTGTGATAGGAAATAAAGAGAAGGGTTATGGAATGACCTAGACTCTTTTGATCTGGGGGGAATGGCATGAATAGTGGGTGGATAATTTAATGCTATTTTGAATCCTATAGATAAAAAGGGGGAGGATCATTCCCAAGGAAGGAAAGTATGGATTTATCCAATTTTATATCTCAAAAGGGCCTGTTGGATATGGTATTTTTGGGAGACCACTACATGTGGTGTAATAATTAGAAGAAGGATGATCACACCTAGTTTAGGATGGACAGGTGTTTAGCTAATGTGAATTCCATCTCCCCCTTTATAGAAGCAAAGGTCACTCATCTTGTTCGCTCCCTTTCTGATCACTCCCCGCTCTTCATGGATATATCTTATAACCAAGCCAAAGAGGGTCATTTATTATTCTATAAAATATGGAAATCTGATCCTAGTTATAACTAGAAAGTTGCTTCCTCATGGATGAAACCAGTTTAGGGCGATCTTTGGATAGGTCCTCATAACAAGTTGAGGCATTTAAAGTGTGATCTTCAGGCTTGGAGAAAGAATATACCACTACATTTCCTTGATCTAGCTACTATATATTCAAAGGTTGAACAATTGGAGTTAAGGTTGGAGAATGACTAGGATGAGGTCTTATATAACAACCTAATATTGAAAAATAATGAGATGGAAGAATCACTTTTGTAACATGAACGCCGGGTAAGAGAACAATCTAGGATCAAATGGCTTCATGAGGGTGATAAAAACACAACATACTTTCATGAGTGTATTAAAGAAAAGAGGAAAATTACCCAACCCAATATCCAAAGGGATAATGGTACTTTTTAAAATGATCTGACCAAGGTGGGAAGTATGGATGCTAACCATTTCAAGTCACTCCTCTCAAGTGCTAACACACGCATGGATGGAGGTTACCCGAGTGGTCAGTCTGGTTTATTTGATGCTTTTCCTCTAGTGGTGATGAGTAGTGTTAACTCAATAATGAAGACGATTCCTGAAGAACAAGAGATCCATGAATCTGTTATCTCCCTCATCTCTGACATATTTTGTGATGGGCATATTCCTCATGTGGTGAGTGCTACCTCCTTGGTTTTGATTCCCAAAAGTAAATACCCATCTTATCTAAATCACTACAGACCTATAATCCTATTCAAGTTTGTTGGGACCATAAATGATCGACCAACTAGTGCAGTGATAATCACGAGATAAAAATAAAGTTCAAAATGCAGAAAAATAAATGACACCAGATGTAACGTGGAAAAACCCCCAAATGGAAGGGGTAAAAAACCACGAGCAAATAGAAGGATCACTATGGGGTAAAAGTGGGTACACAATCCCTCACTATTACAAGGAGAAAACCCTCATCATATTCTCTCTTGAATAAAGGGGAAACTGCCTCACAAAATACTACAAATAAATGGAGAATTTGAGAACCAGATGAGATCTAATGATCAGATGATAAAACTCATGGGAGAGAGACCTTTATATAGGCTGCCTCTCCCCCTGCCATCCTCTATTCTGCTAGATGATTTGGTGGGGGTTGTCCACCCACCATCTACCACCACCAAACCAACTTTGACAATTGGGGGGGGGGGGGCGACACCATCCTGCCGACACATCTCCCACTTGGAGATTTGATTGTGAACCAATCACATCTCCACATCCTTTCTATCTTCCAAACACACTGCTCAAGTATCTGCAAGGCCACTTGAGGATCTGCACCATATGAATTTATCAGAGTTAATCGCATTCGTCAGGAAATCTTCAAAATTTTCTTTAGTATGAATCTTTTTCATATCCACACTTTCTTCCTCCACCACATCTCGGAAAAAGTGATACTATACCCCAATGTTCTTCATCCTGGAATGAAAATATGAATTCCTTGAAATATGCAAGGTGCTCTAACTGTCACAAAACAATGAAATTTGATCCTTTCTATGCCCGATCTCCTCCAACAACCTTCTCATCCAAATTTCCTCTTTGAAAGCCTGTGTAGCTACCATGTACTCTACCTCCATCATGGATAAAGCCACAACTGACTGCAACTTCTAAATCCAGCTCATAGCTCCTCCTACAAGAGTGAACACATAACCAGTAGTGGATTTACTCCAGTCAGAATCACCTGCAAAATCTGAATCAACATATCCTTTGACAGTAAAATCTGATCCTCTATAACATAATGCAACATTTGAGGTCTCCTTGATATATCTTAGGATCTTCTTCATTATTCTCCAATGCTCCCATCCTGGATTCACCATGTACCGAATAACTGCTCCCACTACATGTGAAATGTATGGTCTAGTACAAACCATAGTGAACATTAGAATACCCACTGCCAATGCATATGGTAATTGAGATATTTCCATCCTCTCTGCTTCACTACTAGGACTCATCGTGGAGGATAACTTGAAATTAATGGGAAGAGGGGTAGAGATTGTCTTACAGTCTTGCATGTTGAAGTGTTTCAAAACTCTCTATAAGTAAATCTTTTGTGATAGAAAAATCTTCCCATTATTTCTATCTCGGTAAATCTACATCCCAAGAATCTTGTTTGATGGTCCCAAGTCCTTCATATCAAACTCCCTAGACAACTGTGCCTTCATCTCCTGGATCTGGTCATTGTTGGGGCTTGCAACCAACATGTCATCAACATACAACAGAATAATGATGAAATAATTACCATCCAAACCCTTGAAATATGAAAAAGGATCTGAATGAAGTCTGTCATATCCAAGACTCATGATATAAGAATCAGATCTCTTGAACCAACACCTCAGCGCCTGTTTGAGACAGTATAGAGATTTGTTCAACCTGCAAACCAAGTTCTCTTTGCCTTCTTCTAAAAAACCTTCCGGTTGGAGCATATAGATCTCTTCATCAAGATCACCATGGAGAAACACAGTCTTCACATCCAGCTACTCTATATGTAAGATGTATGTAGCACAAATTTCCAGAACTAACCGAACAATCATCAGTCTAACAACAGGAGCGAATATTTCATTAAAATCAATACCTTCCTTCTGAGAAAATCCTTTTACCACCAATCTTACATGATATCTTTCCACCTGGTCCTTTCCATCCCACTTGATCTTAAAGACCCATTTGTTTCCGATATCCTTCCTTCCACGAGGTAATGGAATAAGATCCCAAGTCTTGTTCCTATACAGAGATTCAAGTTCCTCCTACATCATCGCCATCCATGAGTATACATCTGGACTCTGGGTCACCTCCACAAAAGAATATGTCTCTTCATCCTTTGTCAATAAGAAATATGAAATATTGCTCTTAGTGACATAGTCTGAGTGCCATATTGGTGCTATTTTCTCTCGAGTTGACCATCGTGGTCTAGACTCAACCGGTACTTGATCATTGTGCTCTGGTAATGCTTTAGAGAAAACTGGTTCTTCCTTGGACTTGTCCTCTACTTCGAATGTTGTATTTTATGAATTCTTCTTCTCTTTGTCTCGATCAATTGTCATTTTCACCTTATCTTCTACAAAAATGACATCTCTACTGATGATAAATTTGTGGGAAGTGGGGTCCTACAAACGATACCCCTTCACACCATCAGCGTACCCCAAGAAGATACATTTCCTGGATCTCGAATCCAACTTCGATCTTTCCTGGTCATTAAAAAATGCATATATAGGGATTCAAAAAGTATGTAACCGAGACTAGTTAGCGGGTTTACCAGTCCACAACTCCATCGGTGTCTTTAGCTCAATCTCCATTGAAGGAGATCAGTTGATCACATAACATGCAGTATTCACTGCTTCTGCCCAAAAAGTTTTGGCAATACCTGCAGTCTTCAGCATCGCCCTTGTTCTATCCAACAAGGTTCTGTTTATCCACTCTACCACTCCATTATGATGAAGAGTGTACGCCACCGTGAACTGTCTCTTAATACCTTCATGTTGAAAAAAAGTATCAAATTTCTCGCTTGTATATTATCCACCATTTTCATTCCTTAGACACTTGATCTTCTTTCCAGAGTCAAGATCCTTCCACGCTTTGAATGTTTTGAAGACTTCAAAAACATCTGCCTTCCTCCTGATTGGGTACACCCAACATCTCCTAGAATAATCATCAATGAATGATACAAAGTACCTTGCTCCTCCTAGGGATATAACCGATGCTTTTTAAACATCGAAATGGATCAACTCCAAGATCTCTTGACTTCTTTCTATTGACGTCCCGAACTTTAACCTGTGTTGCTTTATTAAAACACAATGCTCACAAAATGTTAAGGATAAATTTGTAAGACCAGGAAGAAACTTCTGATCTGCAAGAATCTTCAGGCCTCATTCTAAAATATGACCAAGCTTCCGATGCCATAACGTCATCAACGCTTCTGTCGAGGTAGTTGATACAACAACTATCTACACCTCCTTGTACGTTTCACCCATAAGCACATATAAGTTTTTTGAGATCTTCTCTACCTTCATTACCACAAGTGCACCCTTCACAATTCTCATCACTCCATTCTTGGTGTGATTCTTGCATCCGATATCATCGAATTGTCCCAAAGACAATGTGTTCTTCTTCAGGCCCTTCACATGACGTACTCATTGGACGGTCTGAACAATACCATCATGCATCTTCAGTTTGATGGTACCGACTCCAATGATCTTCAGAGTGTGATAGTTCCCCATGTACACAAGTCCTTCCAGGATGATTTCATATTGGTCAAACCATTCCCATCGAGACGCTATGTTCCATGTTGCTCCTGAGTCGATAATCCATGCATCGTTGAGATGCTTCCTGCTTCTAGTAGTCGTTTCCGCTTCATTGACTAGTATATCTCCTTTTCCAGAAGTAATCACCACATTCCCCTGAGAGCTCTTTTCACCACTATTCTTATTCCAACAATCCTTCTTGATATGCCCCTTCTTGCCACAATTTAAACATGTGACATTCTTCTTCTTACTCCTTGATTTGGACCTGCCATGATTTTGGCTCCCACTGAAACCACGCTCCATCATCCTTCCTCTCTCTATTGACAGAGCCTCTGCTTGGTGCGAAGTTGTCTATCTGTCCTCCTTGTTATTGCGTTGACTTTCTTCTTCAAGAACCGCAGATACAACATCATTGAAGAGTATCATATCCGTTAGGATATTATTGGTGAGGTTGATGATGAGTTGGTCATACGAATCTGGAAAACTCTGGAGTAGAATCTCTGTATGTTTAGTATCCACAATTTTATAGCCCAACACCGTGAGTTGAGTGAACAAGGTATTGAGGCTATTGATGTGGTCAGTCACTGATGATGACTCCACCATCTGAAGAGTGTACAATTTTCTCTTCAGGAAAATTTTGTTGTGCAGTGACTTGGCCTCGTATAGCTTTATCAGAGTATCCCATATTTCCTTCGCCATCTTTTTCTCCGTAATGCTTGATAGGACCCCTTATACCAAATCCAAATGGATGTTTTCAATAACATTCCCTTTCATATCGTTCCATTTCTCATCCGTCACACCCGCCGACTTTTCACCAATTTCCAGTAGGCAATTATCCTTCAGCAGCACTGCCTGCATCTTCATTTTTCACAACGAAAAATTATTCCCATTGAATTTTGCGATCTTAAATTTCACCACCATCCGGACATGCCGTCAGTCCAGAACCTCCTCCATTTCACAACGGTGTATTTAATAATCTTAATATTTTTTTTTCTGATGTGATAAATCAACCGGAGTTGCAATCACAGATCATACTCAAATTTATGAGATTTATTAATACCCAAAAATGTGAACATCACCAGGCCATAACCTTGCCTCTGATACCACTTGTTGGGACCGTAAATGATTGATCCACCGGTGCAGCGATAATCACGAGATAAAAATAAAGTGCAAAATGCAGAAAAATAAATGACACCAGATGTAACATGGAAAAACCCCC
The DNA here is from genome assembly GCA_963277665.1 of Viscum album. Lineage (NCBI taxonomy): Eukaryota > Viridiplantae > Streptophyta > Magnoliopsida > Santalales > Viscaceae > Viscum > Viscum album. The sequence continues at coordinate 1,952,473,397 of OY728153.1, read as the reverse complement.
AAATGGAAGGGGTAAAAAACCACAGAAAAATAGAAGGATCACAATGGGGTAAAAGTGGGTACAAACTCCCTCACTATTAAAAGGAGAAAACCCTCGTAATATTCTCTCTTGAATAAAGGGGAAACTGCCTCAAAAAATACCACAAATAAATGGAGAATTTGAGAACTGAATGAGATCTAATGATCGGATGATAAAACTCATGGGAGAGAGACCTTTATATAGGCTGCCTCTCCCCCTACCATCCTCTATCCCGTTGGATGATTTGGTGGGAGTTTTCCACCCACCATCTACCACCACCAACCCCCCCTTTGACAATTGGGGGGGGGGGGCAGCACCGTCCTGCCTGTAACACCCCAAGATTTTACGAAAAATATTCTTTTTAATTTCATTAATGTCTTGTGTTGTACGCTACACCAAAAGGAGCTTGCACAACACGCATCCCTGACTTGTCTTGCATTACACGCCAACGCGATCTTCCATGATAGCGTGTGTTGTACACAATACCGAGTTTCGCTAAACAACGATATGCTATTAAAATATTATTAAAACTAGCCATTATGAATAGTAATACCCACTTTTTGAAATTTTATAAATTTTATTTTTGAAAATGGACTTCATTTTTGGATTTGTAATATCGAAATTAGCATAGGGTGAAATTTTGGTATTTTTCTGAAAACATTCAATTTCTGATGAATAGTGAAAATTACTAAATTTTAATTAAAAACAACTTTTTTAATCGAAATAATTAATAGTGATAAATTATTAATTTGAGTGGTTTTAAATTATATTTAGAATATATTTTTACAATTTAATAAAATGTTGTTCATTGGATGTAATTTCACATTTAAACCAGACATAAACAAGTGTCAATCTTTTGATAGTTATTATCTTTTAAAAACACGCTATTTGTTTTGACGACGGAAATTAATTTTTAAATTAGTTAATGTAACTGATATGTTTTGAATTTGGTAAAATAAACATAATTTTTTAATTCATAATATCAAATATAGATTAGGCCTAATTTTTGTTATTTTTCTGGAAACTTTCATTTTTTGATGAATAGTGAAACCACTAAGTGGTAGTTAAAAAAACTGAATTTTTCATAAAACTTAATTTTACCGCTTTTGTGAGTGGAATTTCGAAAATCCAAGAGACACGGTTAATATCAAGGACTAAAATGTGGTTCAATGAGATGAAAATAATTTTTGGTGAATAGTAACTTTTTACTTTTTTTTACCACGGTTAAAAGTAAATAGAGTAATTAAGGGTAAAAATGATATTATTATTACCCTAACACATGTCCTAATTCTATTGGATAAGTTTAATTTGGCCAAAAACAACCTTAGGAATAAAATATGACCATTTAGGCCCACTTGGATTAGATTAGGACATTTATTATTAATTTATTTAAAGAAGGGTTAAAATAGTTAAAATCAAAGTTTAATAACTAAAGCATTTTTAATATAGGGTTATACATAAGATAAATTCGACCATAAATATTCATTAGAAATATAAAACTATTTCCTACATAATGGTATTTTATTTATAATTTTTAGACATTAAATAAGTTAATTTATTTATAACACAATGATGATACAATAATTATATTATTAATGAAATATTGACATAATTGACGTTATAAATACCCAAATAAATGTAATTTGAGACTTTTTATGAATTCCAATAATTTTATATGTTAATAAGACATGTTAGTATTGATTTAATTAATTTTTTTTCAAACTAATCATTTTTTTATGATTTTCACAAAAATCAATTACCAAATAGTGTCAAAATTGACATAAAATTGTTTTTAAAACAAATATTATATTATTAATTGTTATTTTATTCCTAAAAATCTAAGGTTAGGAAAAATGACTTAGATAAGGTTATATATATTAATAATAAACAACTTGGGGTTCTTTTGGCTTGATATAGTAAGTTTATTAACCTTATAGTGTAAGAAAACAAGAAGACACGGTAAATGTTAAATTATCTAACTTAAAGTTAAATCTAAATGATAAGGTTAAAATTGATACCTAAACTTGTATAAATTCTATTGGATGAGAGGATATGTACCCATCCCCACCTTAGCTTCGAAATAAATCAATTTGGAGCTATTAAAAAAAACCGAATATGACTTTACAATAAAATAATATTTTTAGTTATTCCAAAGGTGCCCCTCTCCTCCCTTATAAAAGGGCACCTCCTCCCTCTCTTCCTCACACCACTTTGAGACTTCAAGCTCGTCCAAACCCTGCCAAATTCTCTTCTCCACTTCCCTAGAAACATCCTAGAGGTCCTGGTCTTCTTCAAAGACCAATTTTAGTTCCCTAAGAGGAGGTCTCAAAGAGGCGCTTCAAAAAAGAGGTAATGTCCGTTACCGATTCTTTCAACTTTATTTCTTCCTCCACTTATTATTATTTAGTTGTTTCATTATGAAGCAATAACATCAGTATCACTCATATAATGAAATGTTATTATAATTATGAAACAACCCTATTTCACCATCTATGCATCCTACGGAAAACAAAATCACCGCGCGTGCGTACGTACAGAATACCGTCTCCACGCCTTGGTGTAATCTATTTTCCACCACCACCTTACTTGGATTGGTATAATGGTGTAAATAATGACTATATATTATTATTGTAAAGTGATATTGATTCTGAAATAGTATACATACACTCCAATACAATTCCACGATCATGGGAACGATATCATCGCTCGTGCGTACGTACGGAATACCGTCTCCACGATGTGATGCGACTCATTCTACATGATCTTCATTGAATAATGATTATATAAATGAATTTAATGAATGTATATGATATATATTACACTAATACCATTCTATAAATGAGGTATCTATAACCTAAAAAGAAAAATAAGAATTTATTCGACAAAACACGCATAAGAACAAAACGTAATAAACACCCGAATAATAAGTAGTAATGAAATATTACTAATAAGAAGCTAAGAATATGACCATATATGATATCATAAAAATAAGTATTATTCTGGAATAAGTCAATAACATTATTTAAATCATTATACAGGAGGTTCAGACACTTATTAAGCAAATCAGACCTAAGGTAAGGGAAATATCACAATCTCATTTTATCCGAGATTGTTTATACTTTGGTATTTACTAGGGTGTATTTTATCATCCACATCCATGTTTCCTCAATATGTAATATTTATATCCTTATACAATAGCTTATATCCATTTTTACCCTTCAGTGAGTTTTTAGTAAAAGATATGAAAGGAATCTTTTGTCGTTTTTCGTACGAGGTGCTTTTTGACTTTTCCGACAAAAGTACGAGAAGAATGTTTTTTTAACTTATACGGAATGAATGGATTTTTAAAACATTATTTCCAAGAAGATTCTTTTACAAGTTTTCAAGTTTATTTTTAATCAACTTCTTTTATTTTAAAATTTTATGACATGTTAAGAAAGGAAAAATGTTTTTTAAGTAGAAAGGATATTTTCCTCAAGAATGGAGTTCAAGTGTTTTATCAAAATTATTTTCCATCTAAGATAATATAGGGTTCTGTTTCTATCCCTATTATTAAATTTATTTGATTATGTTGTGATGGAATTATTTTTATGAATTCTTTTATCTTATATGAATTGTTTTATGATGTCATGTTGTTTAAGAATCCCATTTTTATTACATGAGTTATGCAATGATGTATGATTTATGATTTTGTGGCACACATAATAATGGTATCATTATGAGATGGGTGGGACCTATATCTCACTCTAATTCATTGGGTAAAGATTTTATATCTCATGAGATAGACATGGCTGGGACGACAGGTTAAACTGGTTCAGTGAAACAGAACTGAAACGAGGAGTGAACTCGGTTCAGAAATGGAATTTGTCCACTAAGATAGTCTTGGAAATGAGTCTTGAATAATAAGAAATGATTCTCTATGATTATGTGTGTATGCCACAAAGTTTCATGTTTTAAGTTATGATTATTGGGATTACATTTCACTACTATGATTTATCCCATGTTATGTAATTAGGATCTCTTTTGCAGGTTAAGATTTCCAAAAGTTATATTCTTATGTATATGATGTGATTGATATTTCTTTTGTTTACCCTTACTGAGAATTTGAGCTCACCCTTTATATGTTTTCTTTTCCCCAGGATTTAAAGAAAAGTTTTAGGTAAGAAAACAAAAAGGGGAAGATCTTATGGGAGATGTTGAGGATCTTTCACCATGATTAGAAGATTACGTTCCAAGTTTCTAAAGACACTAAACTATTACGGTCCTTGTGTGTCTATTTTTTATTATGTATTAAGTATTCCACAAAAGTAATGTAATGTTGATGTATGTCAAGCTTAGGGTCTTTACAGTTGGTATCAAAGGAAAGGTTTAGTCAACCTTTGGAAACTAGGATGCGAGAACTTTAGTGAGATCCCTAGAGATATTTCTAAGGTATGTCTAGGGATGTCCCTAAGGTTAAGTATAAGTATAGGTTATAGTCCTATAATTACGGTAACGATCTTAGAATTAAACCTAAGATGTTATATATTGAAGGTACTCCCCCTTTATTATGTTGTTTTCCCTAGCATGATTTTTTCCTCTCACACTATTCTTTTTGGGTTTTAGACGATGGCTGGAACCCGAAGGAACCGTGTTGATCAATGAAATGGACAATGCAATGATTGTCCTCCTGAACAAACAAATGTTATGGGAGATGGAGTGAAAAATCTTATTTCTATACTTACACAAGCTATGAATCATTCTGGACTTCCAAATGAGTAGATAAGGGAACAATATTCTATTGAGTCCTTCATGAGGCAACGTCCACCTTCTTTCAGTGGGTCTTCTGATCCACTTGTTGCTGAACAATGGATCAGTACCACTGAAAAGATATTTTCAGTTCTTCAATGTTCAGAACATGATAAAGTCATCTTAGTAGTATATCGTTTGGAAGGTGAAGCTGATCAATGGTGGAATCTTATCAAGAATATGAGGCCAAGAGATGAAATTGAGTCCATGGAATGGGACGAGTTCAAGAACTTATTTTTCAATATGTACTTCCCTCTTATTCTTCGAAGAAAGATGGAGAAGGAGTTTCTTGAACTAAAGCAAAAGGATGATGAATCTGTTGGTATATACGAAGAGAATTTTACAAGGCTTGCAAGGTATGCATCTGGCTTTATCATCCAACCTGAAAGTAAAGTTGATTGATTCTTCAGTGGCTTAAAACCAAATCTTCGAAGGGCATTAGCTATAAGAGACTTCAGTAGCTATGAAGAAATTGTGTGCTGTGCTATTAAGGTAGAAATGGAAGTTGGTGTTACATATCCATCTCATGGTTTTTACAAGAAACGAAAGATTGAGTTCAAGGAGAAATCTCAGAATAATGGTGAAAAGAAGATGAATGTTTCATTATGCTCAAAGTGTGGAAAGAATCATGGTGGAGATTGTCTTAAAGGGACTAGGAAATGTTTTAAGTGTGGAAAAGAAGGTCATTGAGCAGCTGAGTGTCGAAGTAATGGAAAAAGGGTTGCTAATGGTGTGAATAAATAAAAGACTGCAGAGAACGCACCAACAACACTTCAATGCTTCAAGTGCAATGAAATGTGGCATTATGCTAATCAATGCCCTAATCCAAGGGTTAATGATGATCGACATGAGAAACCACTTAAGGCAAATGACAAAGGGAAGTCACATGCGATCACTATTGGCGATGTTGAATATGACAACGATGTGGTGGAATGATTAAGTGTTTATGTAATGGGATTCCAAAATAATGTTGTATATAGTATCGTGGAATATTGGAATATTTATGTATTGGTCTATTGTGGTTTTCAATAATTTTATAGTACCAGTAACCATGGAAAGTAATTGAGATATTTTTGGTAAGCAGATGATATGCGCATAATGGAGGGATAAGAAGATAATGAGATGTTTGATTGTATTCATGAGCTCATGATTGATATAAGGACTAAGTGATATCATGGTTTGAGTATAAAGAATTTTGAGGATTTTGGTTTGTGGAAAGTGTTAACTTTTAACTGAATTCATGTTTTCACTAAGGTTCAATGGGTATTCATTATTCAAGAGAATACATGATTAAGGTATTCACATGTTTGTAATTTGACCAACAAGATATATCTTATGATATATGGGGGATAAATGATGACATTCACGTGATTGTTATGTGACATTTCAAGCAATCATTTTCTTTATACTATGAGCTTGGACTGAAGTATTTTAGATAAGCCTAAAGATTGGAATGGATTATGTTGGACATAAGTTAGTATTGTTTAAGGATAGAACTTTTTTCGATATTATTGATGGGATGTTATAGTAATATAGCTTTAGAAAAAGAACAACCTACAGGACGGGCGATAACCCATCACGTCAGACAAGGCTATGGGAATCGAACCCACAACCGAATTGCGACTGGCCTTTATCGCCTACCACTGGCTTACAAGAAGTCCCTGGTTAGTATAAAATAGTTTTATTTTATTACACGGTATGATATATGAAGTATAAGTTCATTCTTCGAATCGTATACGATTAACCTCACCATAGATGGACTTATGTATATTTGATAACTTTTGCTAACCTTTTGTTTGAAACAGATGGAATGACCCATCATTCTATCACATGATCTATTAACACTTCATGAATAACAAATTCAACTTCATTTATTTAAGATATGAAGTGGAAATTGTTCAAAGCACGAACAACAGTGAGATTGTACAAAAATAAAGTAAGTATTTATTCTAATTCAAATTATTCAACTTTAGGGAAATGATCTTGAAAACCAAAAATGTTGTCCTAGTGCCCTTATATCCGATGAATCAGATGGTACCCTAAATCATCACAAATTTATGGCTTTGTGATTGTTGGATTTTTCATAGCCATGTTCTCTACCACTCTCCATCAGAACATGACGGTTAGATTTCTCTTCCATATCCATATTTTCATCTATGTTCTCCTATGTGGAAACCCAGTGATTAGTTAATTTGGGTAACCGTTACGTTTCATACTTTAGTTTTTAAAGACATGTTTTGGTATTCCTTTTATGATGTGGGTTTCTATTAAAGAAACTTTCGAATAGTAAACCATTTATAACCCCGACGAATTTCGAGGGTGAAATTCATTTTAAGGGGGGTAGAATATAACACCCCAAGATTTTACGAAAAATATTCTTTTTAATTTCATTAATGTCTTGTGTTGTACGCTACACCAAAAGGAGCTTGCACAACATGCATCCCTGAATTGTCTTGCATTACACGCAAGCGCGACCTTCCACGATAATGTGTGTTGTACGCAATACCGAGTTTCTCTAAACAACGATATGCTATTAACATATTATTAAAACTACCCGTTATGAATAGTAATACCAACTTTTTGAAATTTTATAAATTTTATTTTTGAAAATGGACTTCATTTTTGGATTCAGAATATCGAAATTATCTTAGGGTGAAATTTTGGTATTTTTCTGAAAACTTTCAATTTCTGATGAATAGTGAAAATTACTAAATTTTAATTAAAAACAACTTTTTAAATCGAAATAATTAACAGTGATAAATTATTAATTTGAGTGGTTTTAAAGTATATTTAGAATATATTTTTACAATTTAATACAATATTGTTCATTGGATGTAATTTCACATTTAAACCAGACATAAACAAGTGTCAATCTTTTGATAGTTATTATCTTTTAAAAACACGCTATTTGTTTTGACGACGAGAATTAATTTTTAAATTAGTTAATGTAACTGATATGTTTTGAATTTGGTAAAATAAACATCATTTTTGAATTCATAATATCAAATATAGCTTAGGCCTAATGTTTGGTATTTTTCTGGAAACTTTCATTTTTTGATGAATAGTGAAACCACTAAGTGGTAGTTAAAAAAACTGAATTTTCATAAAACTTAACTATACCGCTTCTGTGAGTAGAATTTAGAAAATCCGAGAGACACGGTTAGTATTAAGGACTAAAATGTGGTTCAATGAGATGAAAATAATTTTTGGTGAATAGTAACTTTTTACTTTTTTTTACCACGGTTAAAAGTAAATAGAGTAATTAAGGGTAAAAATGATATTATTATTACCCTAACACATGTCCTAATTCTATTGGATAAGTGTAATTCATCCAAAAACAACCTTAGGAATAAAATATGACCATTTAGGCCCACTTGGATTAGATTAGGACATTTATTATTAATTTATTTAAAGAAGTGTTAAAATAGTTAAAATCAAAGTTTAATAACTAAAGCATTTTTAATATAGGGTTATACATAAGATAAATTAGACCATAAATATTAATTATAAATCTAAAAAGATTTCCTACATAATCATATTTTATTTATAATTTTTAGACATTAAATAATTTAATTTATTTATAACACAATGATGATACAGTAATTATCTTATTAATGAAATATTGACATAATTGATGTTATAAATAACCAAATAAATGTAATTTGAGACTTTTTATGAATTAAAATAATTTTATATGTTAATATGACATGTTATAATTGATTTAATTAATTTTTTTCTAACTAATAATTCTTTTATGATTTTCACAAAAATCAATTACCAAATAGTGTCAAAATTGACATAAAATTGTTTTTAAAACAAATATTATATTATTAATTGTTATTTTATTCCTAAAAATCTACAGTTAGGCCAAATGACTTAGATAAGGTTATATATATTAATAATAAACAACTTGGGGTTAGTTTGGCTTGATATAGTAAGTTTATTAACCTTATAGTGTAAGAAAACAGGAAGTCACGGTAACAGTTAAATTATCTAACTTAAAGTTAAATCTAAATGATAAGGTTAAAATTGATACCTAAACTTGTCTAAATTCTATTGGATGAGAGTATTTCGACCCATCCCCACCTTAGCTTCGAAATAAATCAATTTAGAGTTATTAAAAACCGAATATGACTTTACAATAAAATAATATTTTTAGTTATTCCAAAGGTGCCCCTCTCCTCCCTTATAAAAGGGCACCTCCTCCCTCTCTTACTCACACCACTTTGAGCCTTAAAACTCGGCCAACCCCTGCCAAATTATCTTCTCCAATTCCCTAGAAACATCCTAGAGGTACTGGTCTTCTTCAAAGACCAATTTTAGTTCCATAAGAGGAGGTCTCAAAGAGGCGCTTCAAAGAAGAGGTAATGTCCGTTACCGATTCTTTCAACTTTATTTCTTCTTCCACTTCTTCTTATTTAGTTGTTTCATTATGAAGTAATAACATCAATATCACTCATATACTAATATGTTATTATAATTATGAAACAAACCTATTTAACCATCTATCCATCCTATGGAAAACGAAATCACCGCGCGTGCGTACGTACGGAATACCGTCTCCACACCGTGGTGTAATATATTTTCCACCACCACCTTACTTGGATGGGTATAATGGTGTAAATAATGACTATATATGATTATTGTAAAGTGATATTAATTCTGAAATAGTATACATACACTCCAATACAATTCCACGATCATGGGAATGATATCATCGCTCGTGCGTACGTACGGAATACCGTCTCCACGATGTGATGCGACTCGTTCTACATGATCTTCATTGCATAATGATTATATAAATGAATTGAATGAATGTATTTGATATATATTACACTAATAAAATTCTGGATATGAGGTATCTATAAACTAAAAATAAAAATAAGAATTTATTCGACAAAACACACATAAGAACAAAAAGTAATAAACACCCGAATAATAAGTTGTAATGAAATATTACTAATAAGAAGATAAGAATATGACCATATATGATATCATAAAAATAATTATGATTCTGGAATAAGTCAATAACATTATTTAAATCATTATACAGGAGGTTCAGACACTTATGAAGCAAATCAGACCTAAGGTAAGGGAAATATCACAATCTCATTTTTATCTGAGATTGTTTATACTTTGGTATTTACTGGGGTGTATTTTATCATCCACATCCATGTTTCCTCAATATGTAATATTTATATACTTATACAATAGCTTATATACAATTTTACCCTTCGGTGTGTTTTTAGTAAAAGATATGAAAGGAATCTTTTGCTGTTTTTCGTATGAGGTACTTTTTGACTTTTCCGACAAAAGTACGAGAAGAATGTTTTTTAACTTATACGGCATGAATGTATTTTTAAAAAATTATTTCCAAGAAGCTTCCTTTACAAGTTTTCAAGTTTATTTTTAATCAACTTCTTTTAGTTTAAAATTGTATGACATGTTAAGAAAGGAAAAATGTTTTTGAAGTAGAAAGGATATTTTCCTCAAGAATGGAGTTCAAGTGTTTTATCAAAATTATTTTCCATCTAATATAATATAGGGTTATGTTTCTATCCCTATTATTACATTGATTTGATTATGTTGTGATGGAATTATTTTTATGAATTCTTTTATCTTATATGAATTGTTTTATGATGTCATGTTGTTTAAGAATCCCATTTTTATTACATGAGTTATGCAATGATGTATGATTTATAATTTTGTGGCACACATAAGAATGGTATCATTATGAGATGGGTGAGACCTATATCTCCCTCCAATGCATTGGGTAAAGATTTTATATCTCATGAGATAGACATGGCTAGAACGGCAGGTTAAACTGGTTCAGTGAAACATGACTGAAACGAAGAGTGAACTCGGTTCAGAAATGGACTTTGTCCACTAAGATAGTCTTGGCAATGAGTCTTGACTAATAAGAAATGATTCTATATGATTATGTGTGTATACCACAAAGTTTTATGTTTTAATTTATGATTATTGGGATTACATTTCACTACTATTATTTATCCAATGTTATGAAATTATGATCTCTTTTGCAGGTTAAGATTTCCAAAAGTTATGTTCTTATGTATATGATGTGATTGATATTTCTTTTGTTTACCCTTACTGAGCATTTGAGATCACCCTTTATATGTTTTCTTTTCCACAGGATTTAAAGAAAGGTTTTTGGTAAGAAAACAAAAAGGGGAAGATCTTATGGGAGATGTTGAAGATATTTCAACATGATTAGAAGATTACGTTCCAAGTTTCCAAAGACACTAAACTATTACAGTCCTTGTGTGTCTGTTTTTTGTTATGTATTAAGTATTCCGCAAAAGTAATGTAATGTCCATGTACGTCAAGATTAGGGTCTTTACACTGCTGACAAAGTTTACCTACAAGATTATAGACAATGTTATTAATAGGAGAATTTATCCTCTTATACATCTTTGGATCTCAGATGAACACCATGGATTCATCAAGGGAAGGAAGATCCAAAGTTCTATAGGCTTAGCACAAGAAATTATTAATGATCTAAACCAAAATTTTCTCAGTTCTAACATCTCCATCAAACTTGTTATAGATAAATATTATGATCTACTTGAGTGGTCCTTCATACTTAAGGTTATTTCATGTATGGTATTCTCGGTGCACATCACATACATCTTATTTATGTGATTTTGTTCACTATGGTTGGACATGTACTTTGTGGGGGGAAACCATGGATTCTTTAAATCAACCAGGGGATATGGAAAGGAGATCCCATATCCCCGTTTTTTTGTTCTAGTGTGGGATACCCTTAGTAATTTTATTAAGAGGAGACTTTAGGATGGCAGAATTTCTTTATTTTGCTACAGATCTCTTGTTCAACATCTTTCTCACCTCATGTATATAGATGATACTGTTATCTTCATTAACAGAAGAAAATTAACTATAATAGGAATCAATATGATCACTGATGAGTATTTCTACTGGAGCATACAACTGGTTATTCATGAGAAAAGAATCATTTTTTCTTGAACTGGTGTTCGTGTAGGAGGGAGAAAACTTGGAAGAGAGTATTGGTATTAAACATAGAAGTTTACCCATGGAGTATCTTGGTGTCCCTATTTCTTTGAGTCGGCTTCACAATCACCACTTTTATAAGGTGGTGGATAGAACCTTGAGTCACATTTTGAACTGGGAAAATCATTATTTATCATTCGATGGGAGGATCGCCTTGGTTAATAGTGTGTTTACATCCACACCCATGCATGTTTTATCATCCACCAAAGTGAAAAATTATATTGTTTCAAGGATAGAGAAAATAATAAGAATGATCGACATGAGGGGAAGCACTACTAGGTCTCCTAGGAAGAATGGATAAACCAGTAAGGGAGGGGGTATCAACATGTGTAGAATTTCCCATGCCATGCATGTGAAGCTGGTCTGGGAATACATTGAGGGGAATACTTTATAGGTTATTTTATGTAAAAAGAAGTATGGGGTTGTCACAGAACCATGGAAAGGGAAGGTGTCCACATTATAGAATGAAGTTCATCCTTTCATCTTAGAACTGGAGGAAAAATCACACTAGATTGTTGGAAGGGGAGATATTAATTTTTGGCATCACAAATGGATTAATACTAAGCTTGGGTTTCCAGGTTATCCCACACCAGATATTTCCTTCAAAAAGGCCAGTGAGTACCCAATATTAATTCAATCCATTCCAAATGACATGCAGATAAGGGTGTATGATCTTATATCAGTGAATTAAGACCCCAAAAAATGCATGTCCATTGGTTCTTATTATAGAGGATTTTTGGTTATGGACTATCTCAAGATGGTGCATTCGACGAAGGAGAGGGATGGATGGTGTGAGAAGCTATGGTGTAAGGAAATCCCAACTAAATAATTTTTTTTGTTATGGAGAATCAGAAATAATGTTCTCCCTACTAATAAGAATATCCAATGTACTGGTATTCCTATCTCCTCCCAGTGTTGTTACTATTACGATCCATGCGGTGAAAACTTGCACAATTTATTTTTCGAGGGGCAGTGGGATAGATGGTTATGGCGTGGTATGGGCAGTTTCAGGAGTGTATCTTTAGTTATTCACCCTGGTTCTAATTTTCTAGATTTATGGTTTCAATGGGTGAAGTATAGAAACCTGGAGAGCCACATACACACTATTATATTTGCTGCAGGGTTCTGGTGTTTATAGAAGGTGAGAAACAAGGCTCGGTTTGAGGGTATGTAGAGTTCGTGGATGGCCCCGATACATAGAACTAAGTGATTTTTTATCAATAGGTTTATATAGATAATATACTAGTAATATTCTCCTTCTCTTAGGGTTCTGAAGATCGTAGGGATGTCAGACTCTATTCCCACCGGCCTTTATGTTGACCATTGTATTTGTTGGTTCCCTTACAAAACCTGGTTGAAGCTTAATAGTGACAGTTTGTGTAGCTTCGGATCCATGTATGGTGGTGGACTAGTGTGTGATAGAAAATGTTTAGTGGTTATCACTTACATGGATTTATTTGGATATGGTGACTATCTGTATGCTGAAGAAAATGCGGTGGTTACTAGTTTAGACTTTTGCAGTAGAAAAAATGTTAAGCTCACAAATTTTCAGATTGAATCAATGGTGATTTCCAACTTTTCGCAAGGGCTCAACCGTACCCCTGGTTAATCACTTATCATATCTGGAAATCCAAGATTCTACTCAATGGTAAGGTGGAAATTACTCTCACCTAGAGAGAGGGAAACAAATTTGCTGATTACCTAGCTTCCAAATCTCCTTTGAATAGATTTTTATTATGATTCTCTAACTTGGGGTCCTTCCTTCAAGTGGGGATTAATATTGTAATTAGAGATTCTCTCAGGTTGAATTATTATAGAACCCCATGATTTTTTGGACCACTACCTAGTCCTAGTTAAGGACTAGGATCCTTTTGGATTTGAATAAATTTATAAATGTTATGTTATAATATGAATTAAAATAGTGACATGAGAATGAAAATAATACCACAATATACAATTTAATCAAATTTGTCTAGAATTTTAGATTTATGTAAAATGATTAATTTCTAGAAAATTGGGCTTCTAATATCCCCCTCAAGGGATTCCCTTCATTCCATATTCACCATTGATGGTTTTTACACATGTATAATAATAACTTAGATATCTAATCCAATTGATAGATGAATATCACCTGAGATATTCCATGATGGATAATCATTCAAATTTATCTAAATATTTCATCTTTTACTATTTCTTCTTTTTTTAACCTTCAACTTCAATTCCCTCTTCCAAGATTTATATCCAATACAATATTATAATAAGGAATATATTCCAAAAACACTTAAGTGTGAACCATAGGGATAATATATCTTCCTCAACCCATAAACTCATTTCTTTGAAGGTATAAAGTTTATCAAACTCTTTATGTTTTCTTCATATTTAATTCTCCAGGTATGTTTCTCCTTGGGAAACCCAAGGTTATTCTTCATTTCACCATGATTTTTAGTTGAAATAGGACTCTTGAATTTAGAAATTAGACCACTTTCATATTTTCCTACTTGATCTATCTTCCTTTCCTCTTCCAACTAGGCTAACTATATTATCAACACTCTTTATTAATATGCAATGACTTTTTTGTGTGTTCCATCTCCTTCTTTGTAGTAAATTTTCCCTTATTATTTAATTAATTATTTTTATATGGTAAAATAATAATATATTTATCATCATAGTGTCAAAAAATTATTCACTTTCCATACACATATTCATTTCCTTTTAATCTACCCTTTTTAGGTAGCCTCTCAACCACTTCATCAACCATGTCAAAAACTATACCAATCTGATTATTCCTTTCTTGAATTTATTCCCTTTTAATTTTAAAATCGATCCCTTATGTATTGATATTTAAGTACATTTTTCAATGGTCATTTATGTGATTTCTTTTTTCCAAAATAGAATAATTTCTTTTTTATTGGTTGTTCACCATGATTACCTTTCTTCATCGTATTCTTAAGCATACTCTTCTTCACTAATTTGAAACCCAATACAAACTCACTTCCTTTCCTTTGTTTCTTCACTTGATATTTTGGACTTATATTATGAATTAAACATGAGTTAGAGTGAGTTGGTAGATACCAACAATCCTCATAGAAATGGATTTTTTTTGAAAAAATCACACAACTCTTAATTTTTTTTACTTATAGATAGATTATTCTTTATATGTGAAGTCTTCTTCAGTCCAGTATGTTTCCCTTGAATTTAAAATTTTCTCCCCTTACTCAAAGACTTATATAATATCTAAATATTGAAATGTTGTGTCAAAATTAAATTGTATTATACCTAAATCTCTAATAGCACCAACATTTTCCAATTAACCTCATTCCTTTCACTATAGGCTTAGTATGTCCAACATGACATGATTTTGGTTTTTGAGCCGTTTCTCTATGGTTTTTGGATTGGTTTGGGGAGATAATTTTCTTGGTAAAGAATAAATTTACCCTTGATTATGTGGTTAATTTATTGGAATTTTTATTATTCCACATTTTTATAGAATTTAACATTATTCTTGTAATTCCAGAAAAATAGATTCAGTGTTAACTGAATGAATTAGACCATGGCCACCATTTTGTATAATCTAGAGGTGGATTCTTCTACATATGATATTAGTATCATATCACCACCATTTTTATTCTTCTTATATGTGATAATCATCTCTAAATTTTATGTGGAAATTATTTCTTACATCTTGTTGGGAAGTTCCAATTTTTATCTCTTCCAAGTTCCTTAGTTTTATTTATAGCTCAAGACACTTAATTTTGAGTGTATATTTTTCATTATCAACCAATATAAATCTATATTCACATTTTGTATTCAACTTTCCAAATTTATCCTCATGCATCTTACATATCACTTATATTGACCTATCAAGTTTCATTATCTTATCTACTTTAGCTTCCAATTATGCATCCTTCACATTCCTAGAGACTCTGTAATTTCCCTAAGGCATAGATCACTTATTTAAAAACATTTTAAAGAACTTATTTATTACATTAAACCCTTTTAAAATATTTATCAACCATTGAAATTTTTTCCTTACAAAGTGTGATACCTTCTTTGTTGGATTTCATAAGATTTGTGATAATGTTATAACCACTCACTTTCTTTGCAAATGCTTCTTCCATTGTATCATCTCCTTCCTATTTCCATGAATTTTTGATCATGTAACCTATTAATAAATTTTAATATATAATTCAACACCGTAATAGTTATATAATTTAGATAATAAATAATCTCATGATATATTTCTTTATGATATTAAATGTAGCCTATCCTATATATTGAAGTTGTTTCACTAGAGGAATGATAATCAACTAATTTAACTGATAAACCCTTACCATTATGATTACCTTCAGCTTACTTATTTGAACTCTTTATTTGATTAATTACTTATTTTTTCTAGTTTTTAAGATCATCAAATGAAACTTCCATATCTATTTCAATAGGGATGGAAACTACTTCTTCCACCTAAGGCACTTTTGAAAGCTCTTAAAATCCACACTTTAAATATATGAAGTAAAATACAACTAGAAAATATTGTTTCAGAACCAATCAGATATATAATTTGATATAATATAATTATGATAGTCCAAAGTATATTCAATCACAAGGAACTTAGGATCTGATACTTATTTATATTCCTAGGAGGATCATCCAGACACACCTGAGAGGGGGGATGAATTAGGTGTTTTCAAATTCTTGTTCCAAAAACCAATTTTACTTTTGATACTTAAAACCCATTGGTTTATAACCTTTTTCTCCTATGATGTAAATATATCTATTATAATTTACTCTACCGTACACTTACATGAACTGAAGATACTAAAAGTAAAGTTGGGATAAGTGTTTTATAAGGTTTGACCCTAATGTGGGAAACCTACTCCTTTCTATGTTAAAATATCATTGATAAAAAAAATTATCCATCAAAATTATTTTTTAATCAATTATACTAGCTTGGTAAGGAATTAATATGAAACTTGTATTTCTATATTACATGGAAAGTGATCAACATATTACCCAAGTGATAGAGACTCTACTATATTACATAGATAAAAGGTTTTTTATATTGTATCCCATGGTCTTCAATCTGGCATCACACTAACTGGTTATCATATTTCTTACTCATATTGAATTAGAATAATAGTTATATCTAGGGTTTTATCTATATTTAAAAATATAATATGTTTTCTTAAACATAGCGTGACTTCAATTTCTTGAATATTTTCAAACATAGCTCATGAAATTAACCTTTATTCAAGTTCACAAATTCTAGATTATCAATATAAATTGCTTGATGGATCTATGAACTCAGTACTTAAAGAATATAACCACATAATATATATTAACTATAGAGTATATAAATAATTCAACACTACTTAAAATTTTGACTATATATTAACTCACTAAACACTGGTATGCTTCTTTATCACAATATGTAGTACCATGCAAGGACTACTGTCCCTCTCTTTTTCTTCTTCTTATTTTTCTTCCTCTTAATCTTATTATTATTCTTATTTATTGAGATCTAAAAACTATAAAATCACTCATGATAAATCATCATTATATTCGTCATCTTCTTTGAAACCAAATTAATTATTAGCTTCAACATTGGTTTATTTATCCTTATTCCTCTAGAGTATTTCTTCTTCTCTAGGATTCTTATTCTCCTTCAACTTTTTTAGCTCCCCTCTCTGGGATAACTCAGTTCTCACTAAACAATATAAAACCCAATCTTCAATATTATTATTTATTTTTTTTCTAAATGAAATTTACATGTGTCTTTATCATTTTTTGGGGTATTCTAAATTTACCATAAATAAAAATAACTTAGGGAATTCATGCATAATAAACATCATGAAAATGTTAACTTTTCTCTATTACCCATGGTCAATATAATATATTTTAAATAACTATACATGGGGAGTGTTTTCATAATTATTTATTTTTAAACTCATAGAGAATTATAAAAACACCCTTACTTATTCTTATTATCATTTTCCCTTTCTCTCAGCTGAACATGTATTCTCCTTTAATATCCAATAGGATCAGGTTCTTATTTATTATTAAATTCATCCATAAATACCACATTTAAATCATCATTCATATGATGTATAAAATATAGTAACATTAATACATGGAGTGGAGTTTATTAATTTAGTATTGAGCACATATCATGAAGACCTATATAGTTTATAGTTTAATATTTACACACTAATAGAAGATCAACACCTCTTCCTATTTCTCATGGATGAATCACAAATTTATTTGTGATATTTATTCATTGTAAGTTCAAATCTTTCATCTTATGATTTAATTTCCCTATAATAATTATTCTAGAAACTCACAATTTCATTAAAATTTGATCTTCCTCCTCACAAACTTGAATACAATCATCCTAATTCAAAAAAGTTGAAGCACACACAATTTTAAGTTATTGTGACATTTAGAACAATTAAGAATAACTTTGGAATCATTATAATTGAATTTATTCTTTAGATATTAAATATAGAAACTTGGTTTTCTAGTCTGAAAAAAATATAAAATTTCATTAAGTCTTGAGAGTTACACAAATGAAAATCATTCTTATATCAACCCAAATCATGTTTAAAAAAACATAATGATGGTTATGCATGCCTGAATATTTTTTACACAACTCAGGGAATGAAGTTTACATAGAAAAGGATTCACCCCTTTGTTGTTAGATGATATTTATACAGAGAAAAACTAATGTTTTTTATTCAAGCCTAGATGATACTTACATAGATAAATACTTTTCCATTTTTCCACTTAGCTGTACTAAATGATGGTTGCATAAAATATAGATGATCCTTACACACATCATGATATTATTCTTATATAGATCTAAACCTTTTCAAATCTATAAGACTTGTAAATTATATAATTTATCAAATGAAATCCGAGATACTATAAATGTATTCAGGTCATATCCACTCTTATTTATCACATATTGACTTACTTTATATTGAAAAAATACCACTCAAGATTCTCCAAATCCACGAGGACTTAGGTCAAATGGTTATCAACCATGAATAAACTAAAAAACATAGAGGAGGGAATAAAATTAGAAAAAATAAGAAAATATTGTGTAAAAATTGAACACTTACTCAAATAGAGAATATATATCCAACATAGGAATTCCAAAACTACACAATGAAAAAAGTAAAAATAAAATAAAATAAAATCATATCTATAATAGCTCGAACAGTCAGCAATAGGTGGTTAATACCTCCACTGATCCCCTGGTGTTTGATTTGTTTCCTTATAAATTCCTCCTCCTTTCATAGAGATAGATACAATTATATCTATATCTCTATATCTAGAATATATCAAAAAATATTTTCAATTAATTCTTCATCTTATTTCACTTTAATGGTGTCCAAATACATCCCAAAATAGTCATAAAGAAATATTTCGTGTCCATTACATTTGGTTGAGTATTTTAATCTTAAAATTTTACGTTTTAAATAGTGTCAAGAGAAAAAAGTAGTGGCCATGCTTAAATGGTGTCTCTAAAGAAATAATACCACTTCACCGCCTTGTTTCGAAGAAAATTTTAAATAAAAAAACCACTGAGAATCATAGTGTAACCTTTTTACAGTTTCACTTGAGATCAAATATCCTTATTGGTTGACCATCATCATAGAAAAAGGAATCATGTTGTAGCGTGATACAAAAAATATCTCTTCTCAAAATATTTTAAACCCCAAAGATCATAGTGAAGTATTCAAGTTTTTTTGTTGTATTTTGACACTAAGAAAATATACCTTCGATTAGTTTTTATCATGGAAGTTGTATTATGAAGTGAAGGTATTATAGTAAAAATATTGAGCTTCTAACATTTCATGACCCTTTACATCATGGTGTCTCCCTTTATGACACAAAGAATTATTCAAAAAATTATCTATATATCTATTATTTCTTCAACAACCATTTATGGAATGTGATCCCTAGAACACATCACAGTACTGATTTTATCATCTCTTACAAGGTGAAAGCTTGAACCCATGTTACAACAAACCTTTCTCATGGTGCATCTATTTTCCTATATATTTTAATCTCTTCACCTTACAACTTATTATTCTACACTATGACAAAACCCCCATGAATCATGATGCAAGATTCTTCATGGAAGGTTGATCAACTCTCTTTCATACAGGTTTTCACAGCATAGGGAAACATTCCAAATTGTAATAATTCTATTTTTATTTTATTTTAACTAGATCAGAACATTTAATTTTATACAGTGACATCATCAGTTATTGGATCAAATTTATCTCATGTAACTTCATTTTAATATCACATAATAATATTTTTGAGTTAAAATTATGTGTGATTATCCTTGTGACATTATGAGTGTATCATAGTGCAAACCGGTTCTTAAAATTATTCTCATGTAGGATCAAGTGGTTTTTAGTTAATATAATATGAACACTTTTAATTCTATATGAATACTTTGAAAATCCACATCTTTCCTTTTGTATCTTTAATCACACATGTGTTATTCTTCCAAAATGATGCTCTTGACATTTTATTCATATAAAATCCATCAAATACCCCTTTATTATTATGTGACCTCAATAATGTGTGGTTTATTCTTAAATGAACCCCCATAAATTTCTTTTAATTTGATTCAAGATCATTTTATTCCTACGCGATCTCTAGTTCCATTGATTTATTCTAACATGAGATGGCTAGTGCACGACTATTCTTACACAAACACTATTTTATTTTCATTTTATTCTATATTATCCCATAAATCTCCAAATTCAAAATATAATACATTCCTACCATAAGACTAATAAAATCAATAAAAATTAGGTAAAATGACTTATTAAACAATTAAAATAAAATAGAATATATATATATATATAATAAATTCATTACCTTTTCTACTATATTTTCTATCTCCCATTGGTTTAAATTTAGTGGATGATGAGTATCAATCAATGGATCCATGTTAAAGATTTATTATTCAATTAATCAAGATAAATTCATAGTGTGCCACTTTTAACATTTGAAATATTTTTGGGTTTTCAGAGAACATACCTTGGTTTACTCTCAATCAACACTTTATTTAATGTCTATAACTAGTTGTACCATGGATATCCTATCAAAATAGTGGGATGTGGAACATCCCAAATTAGAAGTTTCTAAATATATCTTTAATCATTTTCCATTGACCTTGAATGATGCTGCATTCTCTCCTTGGATGCCAACAACTCTATATGAAAATACTCTAATTATAGGGAATTCTCTCAACCATCTTGACTTGAGTTTTCCAATAAAAAATAAAAAATTCGAGTTAAAAAGTACTACATTATCTCTAATGTGTAATTTCTATCTTTTGAGGCATCAGATGTTCCATTACTTTGGATTTTCTTTGTAGATATTAATATTCTTGTACACAATCATCCAAATCTCTTATAGATCATCAAGTTGAAAGAGTATTATTTTCCCAGATTCACATTCATCCTGTTCACAAATTTCATGACCCAATATGACTTGTTTTCAAGATCCACCTATAATTGATATGGGTTTTCATACACCAATTTAATGAGTGATGTACCCAATTGTGTTTTGAGGATTGTTCTGCATTCCTAAATAGAATCATATATCTTCATGGAAGAATACTTTTTTCATGATCTTACCATTTTTTCTAGAATTTTATTCAATTATCGATTGAATAATTTAATTTTTTCACTTGTTTATAGATGATATGAGATGATTTTATTATAAAAAACTTCACCCTTTTTTGATTAATTCTCATAGAAAGTTAATGAAATATGTTCCTCAATTACTAATGAACAAACGAGGTACTAAAAAACTAGAAAAATACACTTTTATCTATAAATTTCATGGCCACCTTTATTGAATTATTCATTATTGTAATTAATTCCACCCACTATGACACATAATATATACATAAAAGTATGTGCGTGTTGTTAAAAATGTTTAGAAAGGTTCTAATGAAGTCGAATACTTATACATTAAACATTTTAAATTTGAAAATTATGTATTGATACATCTTATTTATTTTATATGTGTTATTATTTCATTGAAAATGATCACATATAACAATATAATATCAAGAATCCTTTTCAAAAGTGGTCTAAAAAATATACTTTGTAAAAATTTATCCATTATTCTATTTGTTCCATGGTGACCTTTGAAACTTGATGAATAATAAAAAGTTTATTATTATTTTTCACCTCAAATTTTAGGTACACATAAACTTATTATTCCATCTTTACATTACTTTAAAAGCATTGGATTATCCCAGAAATATTACTAGGAAATCATTGGATCATTCCCAAAACAAATTTTTCGCTTTAGCAGGGAACCTCTTACTTTATTATGAGGTAAACCACAGGTTACGTTTCCCTTTCAATAAGTAATTTTCTAAATCATGTTAATAAACAAGGAATAATTTCTCACCAATAAACTCATTATCAATTCATATAATTTTATCTATACCAATATGGAAGAATTCAAGTCTTGACAAGTGATTGAAAACTACATTTTCCAATCCATTCTTATGAAGGATCAAGTTTTCAGTGTTCAAATATTCTTATGTGTTTGTGGATATTAGAGAAGAAAATGAAATATAAGGACTCAAGTTTGGAGTTAATTTTAATGTGATGTGAAAATAACACTATATTGGGGTATATTACACTGTGATTTGTTCTTTGGGTGATGATTTTTCATAAATGTTTAAGTTGAAAGATACTTCCATTGCTAGAGATTATGACCTAGGAATTATATCATGGTTTTTATCATTATAGAATAGTGGTTTGAATCATTCCATAATGAGATGTATAAAATATTTTAGTGTCATGATTGGGTGTTGTAGGGAAAGATGTTTACTGTACTTTTAAGTTGTGGTTTTTAGGGAATTGACCATGATTGATTTTTGGTGAATGTGAATTTAATAAGGAATGGAGTTATAAAAATTAGAGATAATATTGGTAGTGCCATAAATATTATATCAATTCTTTGACAAGGTATATTACATATATTTCACTATAATTAATCTTGATATCATTAAATTTTAAAAGGGTCGATTGTGATATTTTTGGAGGTGATAGGGATCTTTTCACCATAATTTTGAGATACCATATTGATCAATCCTCATTACACAGTAATGAATATCATTTTGCTATGATTTTTGATTTCCCTATATATTCATAAATTTTTATGGGTCTTTCCCATTCTATTTAGTTTCATCTTTTTTTTGGTATAATTTTGGTGACAATGAGAGTATCCTAGGAATCATTGGGAATTTCTTTGATGATATTTTATTTCCACTCATTATGAAGGAGGGTTTATTTGAATCAAGGAAATCCTTTTATACTATATTATTCTTTTATCTATCTTATATCTCCTTGTAAGTATTTTATAATGATTAATATTTTATTGACATGGTATTGATGGATTCTAGATACAATGGAGAATATTTTTTAATAATGTGATGATTTAAGCATCGAGCCTAGTTCCTTGACGACGTGATGATTCTAATACCACTTTGAGGAAGGCGATTCAAGAACTTTATTTATTTTACTATTATTGATATGGAATTGTTATTCTTTATTTTAGTATATTGTTTATATTGATTAATCATATAAAATAAATTGATATCTATGAGTTTTGGGAAGATATTTTAGTATATATTATATTTCTTTTGCCTCTAAATCTTTTTTTGGCATTTTGCATAAAATCACTTTTAAAAGTTCAAGTGGGAACCTAATACAACACAAAAAACCAAAAGAAAAACTCATTATAGTCATTTCAAGGCATAAAAGTCCTATCATAACAACACAAACCCCAAAATGAATTCCCCATCCAGAGTATTGTTTTTCCTCAAGTTCCTAGAATTGTAGACTAAGGTTACCATGAGACCTTATGCAGCTCATCGATTGAGAACACCATCAATTTATAATCAAGACCATCAAACCCCAACAACTACCATCATTCAATCCAAAAAATAGTAATCTAGAGGAAAGATACCCAACAAGATCACTAATTACAATAGATTCACTAGACATATATTAATAAAATTTCCAACCAAGATGATTATAGTCTCCAAAAAATACAATACAACACCCCAATAACACAACCACCATCCATTAAAAATTCTCCCACTCGATATACAACCAATTATTTATTACCAACTCTGTCTTCATCATAGGCTTCCACTACATTTCAATACTTCACCTCCACCTAATAATACAACTACATCACCTTATTGAGAAACTACCCTAAGAGTAGATAATAAATCAAATAATTAAAGGAAATCATGCGAGCGAAGGAGAGTAGGAGAAGAGATCCATCATAATGAACCCGTTATGGTAACATGATAATGCTAAGGAGATAAAGTAAATAATAGATGAGACTTAGAATAAAATTCAAGCTAAAAACACAATTAATGAAAAATAATGGAAACCCAAAACATAAAAACAAACCATGCCACTGTAACCCACAAATATCGATCCACCTCCACCACTTGCCTTCATAGAAACATCAGAACAAGGATAGAAAATCCTTCCATCAATTATTATCCTGATGTATTTTGTAATGTGATGTTTGGGTAATAAAACTTGAGGTTGGAAGAGCCAAAAGCAGAACTAAGAGACATCACCAATGAAGGGACCCATGAAAATTTGAGCTGGAAACGTCACTCTAATCAAGGATATGAGAATACAAAAAACTTGGATAGAACCAGCATTAAAAGATTAAAACCATATGGTAAGCCCTAATAACAATGATATTATAAAAATATAAGGGTGGTAACCTAGAAGAGGGTATATAAGAATGAGAAAAATTAGGAGAAACAAAATCTAAAGGCCATCACCAATAAGAAACAATAAAAGTAGGAATCCATGAGCTATAGGCACCGACTTAACCACATGAGAGAAACCCTATCTTATTATTACTTTCATGTTATTTTAGAATATAAAATTATAGTAAATAATCATTAATGTTAAATATGTGGTAATTTTATATATATGAGGATGCATAATTATTTTGATACAAATTATATTGATGAAGCTATGACATGGATATATAATGAATGAACAAGTTAATTAAAGAAGATGAATTGGAAGGGATTTATGAAATTAATTGATCAGTTAAGTGTTGGAATAAATTTTTAATATGTAAATTGATCCATGTGGTGAACTTTTAATTGATATTTAGGTGGAAAAGAGTAATGTTTCAACTTGTTAAACTGATAAGATTAATATATATATATATATATTAGAATCATTTATTTGGGTTTTGTTTATGTTTTATACTTTGTTACTGTGGTTTTTGGTTGGTTTCTATAAAAAACTGGAGCTGTTATTGAAAAGGGGGAGCTGCAATAAAAGTCTAGAATTTTAGAAAATTAATACTATAAAATATAGTTTATGACATAAGTTCATTAAACACAGAGTTCTATCCAACCACATACCCAGTAAGTTAATCTAGTTCAAGCCATTAAAGTATCCAAATGAAGAACACTTATGATGTAAGGTGAGTATTTATGCCTTAAAACCCATGGGATTAAAGACCCCACAAATTCAATTTAGGCTGTAAATCTCAGATATATAAGAATCTTGAAGACCTCAAAGCTATCTTTTACAGTGTAAAGAGAATAATTATGATATAAAAGTTCTAGGAAGAGTAAAAATCATGAATACTTATGATGTAAACACAATGTATGTCATAAGTTATCAAGACTATATATTTCCCAGGTGCCTTAATATTTACAATGCCTCCTTTTTTGCATTATTTTTGATCTAGCCTCTCTCATTTTTTCCTTATATAATTATATATTTTTTCCTGTTCTCCCATCCAAGGAAGTTTTTACCACTTTTCGTTGTTCCAATCTTTATTTTTCATTTAATACAATTTATATACCATGTCGCTGCTTCTTCTCTATTCATGTAAGGTTGTTGTTTCTTAATTTCTTTATTGATCATGGATTTATTTAAATGAATATTTTAATTATGGTGTAACTATTTCATACATCTAATTCATTTATTAAATGTAAATATAATCCAACTAGGTTTAGGGTTCGAGACTAGGGGTAGTGGGAACTTAATGAATTCTTAAATCAAAACTTGGGTAAACCATTGGATAGAAACTAGATTAAGAAATAATGTTTATCATTTTCTTTTTCATGACCCTGATCTAGGGAATTACAATAGAAAGACCCTAACCTAATTAGATTTAAGCAATGTAGGAACAATATCTTGTGTTGATTTCTACTTTGAAGTTGTGCTTGATGCACCTAGACTTACAAGAACCACTAGAGCAAAGAGTGGTTTCTAATATAGGTAGATCCAATTGTTTGGACAAAATCCAATTGGTGAATTTTGAATTGACTAATAGTTTAAGCCATAGGTCTATCCCAATTTATATTTAGGAATACATTTTTCATAGGATCCTTGAAATTGATCTTGAAACCTTCTTAATCAATATAATTTTAATCCAATTTTTTTAGAATAAATCTGAATCCTTTAGCTTCATGCGAGGAATCCATTTATAGGTTTCTATTTCTAGGTCAAAATCCATGTTGTATCCTTCTTGTGGGTTTGAAAATAGACTCCACTATTCTGAATAAATTTTCAATAATATTAGTTGAGGTTAATACAAATTTCGAATCAGATCATGTCCGTGCAGAATTAACAACGCTACATGAGTAGGTCAAATTTTGGCGTTGTTATTGGGGATCTACCTTCAACATGATGAACTTTGGAATAGACCTATGATTTTCTCACCTTCCCTCCCCCTCTTTTATTTTTAGAAATTTTTTCACACATATTAGTTGATTCATCCATGTATCATGGTTAGTGTATGATCCGAACTCATTTGACTCATTAAAAGAGCCTAGAAACTCAAGAATTTATTGCATTCAAGCATGAAATCGAGAGATACATTTCTTTATGCTATGAATCCATCATGGACAAGCATTATAATCTCACACTACCTAATCCACAAAATTCCCAATTTGTGCCACCTGAATAACAAGAAGATTGACCACTGTTGTAGGCATGCACTATTATGGACTAAAGATTTCCATCCATTAGTTGTACTACACCTAGTATCGTCATCCCTCCCATATAAACACAAAATTTTTAAATTAAAATAGGACTAATTCATATGATCTAGAATATGGTCAATTTTGTGGGCTTCAAAATGAGGACCCACACAAGAATTTATATAATATCCTCAATGTCCGTGACACCTTTAGGAATCAAGGAGTCTCATCTAATACCATTTGGCTTATGTTATTTCACTTATCCTTGCATGATAGAGCCAAGTATTGGCTTAAAATTCAATATCCTGAGTCTATTACTACCTGGTATGACCTGGTAAATAAATTCTTAGATAATTATTTCCCACCTATATATACCTAGAAGTTATGAAATGATATTTATAATTTTTCTTAAATGGATGGTGAATCGAGCATGGGTCCATTTTAAGGAACTAACATAGAAATGAACACACTATGGGATCAACATATGGATGAAAATTAAAACCTTATTCCATGGTTTACAACCATCCTCTCATACTATGGTGGATGTTGTTTTTGATGTAAGACTTATGTTGAAGACGCCCAAAGTTGATAGGGCCATCCTTGATGAAATTTAAAAAAATTATAGCCTTTGGAAAAGTGAATGAGGACATAAGAGACATGGATTACACCAAGTATAAGAGACCACCATACTTGTGGCCAAAGTTGAATCCATTATAAATAAACTAGATAAATTTTAGTTTCCTCAACCTCAAACACCATTACCTGCTCTTATCATAGAGGTCATGTGCTATGAGATGCGTGGAGTCCCACACCCATATCAATAATTCCAAGTAGGAATAGAGGAACATAAAAATAAATATTATATTTAAATTAATTAAAATAAACATTCATAGTAGTACTAATAACCATATTACTAGTATATACATTCTCAACAACAAAAATTTTCTAATTAGGGCTATTATCAATAATTGAGTGGTCAAGATCGATAAAGAAATCAGGGAACACCTGGGTAGCATCCTCAAAACCAAGAAAACTGACCAAAAAAACCATTTCGTCAATAACTATACCCCACTAGGGATCCAAAATTTCAACCTAAACAATAAAAATTACAACAAAAGATCCACCTATATAGTCACAAGTAGCCCCACCTCAACAATCCAATTTGGAGAATTTTATAAAAATGTTTGTTAAAAAAGGGAACCATTTCATGAATATACAAGAAAAAAAATGAAAAATCAAAGGTTTTCTCTCCATAACCTAGAGAATTAGGTTGGAAAAATTTCCAAGCCTCTCTCCAATAAACCACTAGGTAAAATTAATGGTAATTCCAAGACCCATCAGATAGAGGAATCTAAGGTTGTGGTCCTTAAAAGTGGAAAAGAACTGAATTTTCAATATTGTAAAAGTGATGAGCGGAAGAAAGAAGATTCAAAATAAAATGAGGTATAGTGGAACAAAAAAAGATAAACTTGAACAAAATCTTAAATAAATTGTGAATTTGGGAGAAAATTATCAATTTCAAGAAAAAACCATTGAAGAAGATGTCTATATGGAACTTGTACAATACATAACCCTGATAAGATGAATTATTATATACATTTTGAATACATTTCATTCATGATTAATCATGATTTACTAGATAATACACTTGGTTTTGATGCATTATTATAAGGATTAGAAATTCAAGGTTAAAAAAATTAATGATGTAAAAATGGTAGAAATCATCCTTACATGTTGTGAATCATAAGTACACGACGTGTGATCCTTGAACAAACCATCATACAAATGAAATTGAAATTTGAAAATACCTAATATAAGTCACGAACCAAGTACACAATGTGTTTCCTGATTACACTTCATGAAATAGGTGAAGTACAAATCTGAATATTACATTGTGTGAAATTATTACACGATGTGAGAAAGTTTAAACCTAGTTGTAGTTGAAGATTCAAGTTAACAAATACATGAAGATCCAAAATATTTAGAGGTTTTGGAAGATCTAAAGTATATGACATGAAGACCATTTACACATTGTGTAAGTTTCAAATCATAGGACACTTAAAATCAATACAAAACATTAACAATTTACATATCATGTAGATTTTGTGCTCTATAAATATTCCAGTTCCCTCGACATGAAAAAGTAGCTCTCAGACCCAAGAACTCCTCTTCTTCCTTTTTTATATTCTTCTTAATTTTTGTTCCATTTTCAATTATGTATGTATCTATTGATTTATATTATTATTATACACATTCCATTGTTGTAGTTTTAAATTTCATAATGATTTTATTGATCATATCTATTCCAACATTCTATTTATAATCTCGTTTTCCCTACAACTTCATTTGCCATTGTGTTTTTTTATTGTTTCTTCATCCAAGTTATCATTTAATTAATTTTTCATGATTTAAATTATAAAATAATATGATTTTTGTGATTTATTTTTTACTAACCATGTTTCGATATATTTCCATGCTTTTATTCAAATCTGTCATGCATAAATAATCCTCTTAGCGTTAGAGGTCGAAAGCAGGGGTGGTTGAGCCTGATTAATATTTAAAATCAAAACTGGGTATCCCTATTTCTATTAACCATATTTAAAACATTTTTCAATCCCATTCTATTGCATTATCCCTACCCATCTGAGGTGCAAGTTTAATAACCATGACCTAGTTGGAGAAGATCAGGGTAGGACCAATAGCCTATAATTATTTCTTCCTAGAATCCATGATTCCTATGCTTAGGTTGTCAATTACTCTGGACTAAGGAGTCATTTCATCTTAGGGGGATCTAATTTTTTAGAACAAGATTAATTAGTGTCTTTTTCACTACTTTACAGCCTATTCTATATGTTTATTTCTAGTTAAGTTGAGCATTACCCTTCCTGATACCCAGAAATTTACCCCAAACCCTTACTTTGATCACTTTTAAGAGCCAAGATACATAGTTTTAGTCAAACCAAACCAAATAGAGTTTACATGATAAATCCTAGAAAAGGTTTTAACCACTGGGTAGCTTTTCTAATAAGTTTTCTTTGTTTATTTGACCTTGGACTACCACTTACTACGACTTAGTAGCTGATTATAGTTTTGGAAATAAACATTTAATCATATTAATGCCTGAAGGAATCAAATATTCCTTTGGGATGCATCAAATAATTTCACCATTTCTGAGGATAACTGTGGTTAGGAATAATGAACTTTGGATGAACCTTGGATCACCTCACCCCTTCCCCTTTCTTCTTTTCCTTCCCCTTTTCCATTTACAATTTTTTTACCCACAAAATAGAACCTATGACTACCTTATTTTATTTATTTCATGCACCAAGGAACCTTTACTCCCTCAAGGATCCTAGATTCACAAAAAATACTTTGTTTTGATCCTGACATCGATAGAATAATTATTTCATGCCTCCACTTCACAATGGTAGAGCATAACTATAACAACCCGAACCTATGTTGTAATGGTGTAATTAATATTAATGTCATTTTTGTACTTATTATTATTTTATGAAAATAAATGAATATAATTTATAATAACAAATGAGAAAATAAGAGAAAAATTTTATTTAATAGAACACTGATACATTACAACATTACACATCAAAATACTTCTACTACTCTAGGAAACTCATAAAAAGACATAGTAAAAAAATGGTGCTCTACTGAGTAGCATAAGAATAAATATTGAGTAGTCCTATTCCTTTGGGTTTTCTATAGTTAGAATAAAAATAGATAGAATAATAATGGAGATTCTGAGAATAAGAGGGATGTACAAAACCATTTTTGAAGCAGGAGAAGAACAAAGGTGTTTTTGTGTCCTTGAATACCCATAAACATGGGTATTTATACTATTTCTATATGGCCATTGTAAAAAAATAGCTATTAGGATTTAGTTTTAGGTGATCATATAAGTTTCCATATGACCATTATAATTTTATTTTAAGTGTTTAAAATTTAAAATGTTTTAATTGAAGATATTTTTTAATATTTAGATTTTAAAATTATAATATGGGTATTTATATTTTTAGTGAGCATAGGTATTATAACCGTTGGGTATTTTAAAAATTTAAAATAATATATTTAATTAATAAACTTAAATAAATGAAATTTTTTCATTGAAAAATATAATATCAAAAAATAATAAGAATGATTTTATACTTTTAAATAATATTGGGAAACTAATTTTAAAGTCTTAAATATATATATATATATATGTGTGTGTGTGTGTGTGTGTGTGTTTATATACAAGTATAAGAATATATATATTATTTTTTATGTTATATATATATATATAATTTTGTAATATATATATATAATAATTAAATTATGAAAAATGCATATTATATTTATGTTTTAAATAAAAATGTAATTTGAATTATTTATATAAAAAACGAATTAACAATTATTTAATATAATAATTATGTTTAAAAAAAATAAGTGTAATAATGAATTGACAAAAAAATCAAAACATGATATATGAAATCACGAGTTAAACAAAAAAGTAACACTAAAGAAAATCTAAGAGATAAAAAAATGAGAATTTTTTTAAAAAAACACATCAACATTTGAGGAGTGGTTCAATCCACCTTTCCCCCATGATCATATCCTCTAATTAGGTATTAATTATGGGTTTAATCCCATACATCTATTTCATATCAGATTTAATCTTAGATATCCATTTGCTCAGGCGCTATCTCAACCGCCAGTCTTTGCACCGGTTGTCTTCTCCACGCTACGCCTGTTCGAGATGTACGGGTCAACCACTGGTTCCTCTTCTTCCTTATCCACTATTCATCCTCAACCCGTGATACACCTCTATTATTCATTGTAAAATTCATTTTCTCCATGGCCCCATGCTCACTCCTCTTTTCACATCAATGATAAGATTGGATTATTTTAAAACCCAACCTGTGACTCAAAGCTCATATTCCCTTTCAAGTTTCCAATCAATCCAAATTGTTTATAATTTTTGATCTGATTATCAATTTTGTTTGATTTTACATGGTAAATTTTGAGTTGAAACATGGGGTATAATATATCTATATATACAGTTCTTTTTTCACCTAAGAACACCTGGCCCCCAATTCTCCCAAGTCCTCCTCTTGTTCTACTCAAATTTTTAGAAGGTCTCATCCCCTAATTCATCTAATTCAAGTAAGGGATTAATTTTGTTGTTCAAATTACGTTATATTACATTAATATACATGAGTATATATATATATATTCATATATATATATATATATATATATATATATTATCATATCTATCTATTTTTCAGAAAATTTTAAAGGGAATTATTATTTTCGGTTATATTTTGTAAGGATTCATTTGGTTTTTCATTTGAAATTGAAAGACTTATATGTATATGTGTATATATATATATATATATATCTTATTTGGTTTAATAATTTTTTGATGAAAGATCATTGTTTTAAATTCATATTTTAAGGGATTCAATTTGTTTATGTTTGATTCCATCAATACTTATATATATGTATATATATAAGTGTATACATGATTATTTATATAAATATAAGTGTATACACAATTTTATATATATACCTATTTCACTTAAGAATTGTTGATGATAAATATTTATTTTAAATTTATGTAAGAGACTATTTTCTAAAGATTTATTTTTATAAATTGTTACAGAAAATATTTTATGTATGTAATATGGAACTATAAGGGATCAAATTAATTATTAAGTTATACAATTTATTTTTTATTCTTAAGGGTGTATATACATATACGTATATATGTATACATACATATATATGTATATCTTTCCAATTTAGTATAATATTTTCAGAACAATTAATGTACGAGTGTATATTTATTTTGTCAAATTTAAATTTAATTTGGAATAATGTGATACTAATTCTAAGTACGATTCAAAAACCATTATACCACTTAGATATATGTATTTAACAAAGTTTATCTTTTATATTTGATTTCATACTAACTCTATCAAGTATATTGTCATTTATCGACGTTTTTATAAAACAAAAATTAATTCTGAAATGACGAGTATTATCAATTCAATGTCATATATATATATATGTGTGTGTGTGTGTGTATTTAGGTATGAAATGCTATTTTCATGTATATATATATGTGATATAGGTTTTGAATTGAATGGTTATTTCCAATTCCTATAGTTGGTAATGGTTAAACTAATTTCAACCTATAAGAATTATATAAATTTATACGTATATATACATGCATATATATATATATATATATTGATTTATACATATGTGAGTATATGTAATTGTTTCTATCTATTTGATGAATTTTTACAGAATTAAAAACTTAAGAGTTTAAGTTTTACCAAGTGATTTTGTTCCACAAATATGTACACATATGTATATAAGATTTATGTATATATATGTGTACATGTTAAATCTTGAAAATTATATTTTTAAATAAAAATAAATTTTTTCTATGAGAATATAATCTCTGGTTTTTAGTGTAAAACAATAAAAAAACCCTATTTTGTTATTGTGTGCCTTAAAATTTTAATAGGGTTTATTATTTTGATATTGTAGTTATTATTTCATGTATATTGTAACATCCCAGGTAAATAAAGAATATGACCTTTTCATATTTATTAATTTTTGAATTAAATATTAATTTTACTTTAAAAAGGTTGCTATGTTCGATAGCGTACCCGATACGCAACAACAGGTTTCTTTGAAATCTTATGTAGCACACTAATAATATATTATTATTTTAAACGGTAGTTAACTCCTAACCGTTGTATTGGTGAGAATTAACGAAACTAACTACAATATGATTATACATGTTTGTTAAATGTATTTATATTTATCTAATAAAATTTAGAGGCTTAAAATTTGAATGAATCTAATTTTAAGCATAATTTACATTAAAAGGATGATTTATCGCCTTTTAATGGCGAACCCTTTTTAAATCTAGTTTTGGTCACTTTAATATATTCTATATGACCAAATAAAATCCTTCTTTAAAATGGGGACATCAAAATTTACTTTGTGTAAATTTTTGGAATTTTTCTGATAAAGTTCATTTTTTAATGAATAGTGAAAAATATTGTATTTTAATTCAAAATTTCCTTTTAATATAATTTATTTATATGGTTATATTATCTTTTTAATTGGTTTTAAAGTTAAATTAAAATAAATTTTTACCATTTAATTTAATTTTGGTCATTGGAATTAATTTCACTTTGAAATTGGACATAAACAAGTATCAATCTTTTGATAGTTATTGTTTCTTAAAAACACGCTATTTGTTTTGATAATGGGAATTAATTTTAAAATTAATTAATGACACTTCTATGTTTTTAATTTGTAAAAATAGACATCATTTTTGAATTCGGAATATCAAATATAGCTTAGGATGAATTTTTGGTATTTTTCAGAAAAACTTCGATTTTTGATGAATAGTGAAACCACTTAGTGGTAGTTAAAAAAACAGACTTTTTCATTTAAATGAAATTTTACCACTTCTGAGAATTAAATTTAGAAAATTCGACATACATGGTTGTTATAAAGAAGTAAAATGTGGTTCAATAAGATGAAAATAATTTTTGGTGAATAGTAACTTTTGACTTTTATTTACCATGGTTAAAGGTAAATAGGGTAATTCAAGGTAAAAAGAATATTATAATAATTCAAAATTACATTAACACTTGTCCAAACCATATTATTTGAGTCATTAACGACCATGGGCATATTTGGGTTGATTTTGGGGCCCCATTGAGCCACTTGGGAGTGATAATGACAATTTAGATTAATTAACTTAAAGTAAAGGCAAAAATGACAAAAGCAAATATCTTTTAGTAAATTAATTTTTAAAAGGGGTTATATAAATTATCTTTTTGTATATAAATATTCATAATAAAGATAAAAATATTTCATACATGATAGTAGTTTTTTTATAATTTTTAGACATTGAATAAATTAAATTATTTATGACACAATAATGATGCAGTATTTACCTCATTAATAAATGATTTAAATAAATAAGATTATAATTATTAAAATATTATCCAAAAACTGTCCAATTCCTATTGGATGATTATATTTCGACCATGAGTCATCTTATATTCAACTATAATGATTTTTGGACCTTTAGAAACCGAATATCATTATATTATAAAATAATATTTTCACACTTCCCTAAAGAGCCCCTCCTCTCCCTTATAAAAGGAGACCACTTCTAACCAATTCCTCACACCTATCAAGCCATTTGGATCATCCAAACTCTTCCCAATTAAGCTCCCTACACCCCTCTCCTAATCCTAGAATCCTTACCTTAGGCTGAAGCCACTTCAAGAAGTCCTTTGGTTCAAACCAAAAGGAGTTACCCAAATTAAAGGTAACCGTTTCTCTTAAATTGTTTTCTTTTATTTTACTTCTCCAACCCTTAAACTCTTTTTATTACTTTATTTTGTAACAACAACAGTATCCTCAATATACTATGATTTTTTTATGAGAAGGATTCGAATTACACTTACACACACCTCCATCTAATGGATGAATAACATAATGTTTCTGTGGATGGAAAACTAACACCTCACGAAACGATGATTGTTCAAATATCTCCAACCGCCTCTCATGGTCGCCATTATGATGGAACTGTATTTATATATGATATATATTATGTTTATTATTTATTTATGCTTCTGTATTTTCCATTTATATAATTACTTTATGGTTTCCATAGTGGGTAAATACGATAATCTCATTTGAGGAAGCGCGGACTACCGCCCCCTCAAAGTGATGTGACTCGTTAATGCCTTATGTGGTATGTATAAAGGATAGAGTTAATGATATTATATATGATATTATAATGGAATTATAATATACCTATTAATAATTATGTTTTATTTCCATTAAAATAAGAAATAGAAATGAAAGCAGCGTTCATGCGTACGTACGACTTACCGTCTCCATGAACGGTGCATTTCATTTCTTACCTCCAAATGTTATGTACTATTATAAATACATGTATATACTGTATATATATGATATATATGATATATATGATATCTAAATCATGAAAACATTCTGGATATAATGGACTATTGACCACATGGACAACTTGTAAATATAAGGTGTTCATTTTTGACTCAAGTACCAAATATTGACAAAATGAACGTTATTGAATTAAATGATTGCATAATGCTTATAACATGGTAATAAGTGATATAAAAGAAATAATAAACTTGAAAAAGGTTCTTAAGAAAGTATAAATTAACTTTAGTTTATTATTCATGATATTAAAGAACAAATGAGTTAAGTTTGACACGAGGTAAGGGATCCGACCTCTCCCTTTCTTTTCAAGTACTCTCTTTTATGTCATTCCTTTTATGCTCCATGTTATTATGTTGGAGGATGTTATTTTATATTAACCATACTTTAATTTGTATTTTCATATGATGAGAGACTCCCTCTTACTCTCATCAATTCATTTTAAGAATTTTTAAGTGGCGCCGTTAGGCTGCCGAATCTTTGTAAGGGATTTTCTTATCTCACTTTTTAATTTAGTGAGATTTCCATCGTTCACCACTTATTAATTGAATGTGGTGTATTGTGTACTGAAATTTGATATATATATCATCATTATTTTCATTATATTCATGGTATTCTGTGATTCATTTTGTGGTTATTAACTTTTGGTCATACGACTCAGTTGATTACAACGTAGTAAAGGGTTTCATCTCACTTTTTTATTCCTGTGAGATTCATGCTATATTTATCACTATTTCTTTTTGTATGGTGTATGTACTGCCCATGATTGTAATATTTGTGTAATATAATTTAATTTATGAGTATTTAAATCTTCATTGTATGATCTTTTTTTCATGTGTCATATGTTTCATAAGTTACCAAATTGGTAAGGGAACCTTTCACCCTCCTCTTTTTAAAAGACTTATTTTTGTTATGTCTTTTAATTTACATATTAATATGTTGGGATATGTTCTTATATATCCTTATTCATGTAAAAGTTTTTTCCAAGTGATGAGATACCCTTTTTATCTCATCAACTAATTTTCTGAATTTTAAAGTGACGCCGTTAGGCTGTCGAATTTTTACAAGGGAACTTCTTAACCCAATTTCAATTCTTTGGGTTCAACTTGTACTTCTTGAATATGTCATCCTATGAATATGTGTGAATGACCTATTATTGTTTTACACTTAATATCCACTTATATTGGGTGTATTTATATTTTTCACACATAATTATGTGATTTATTTATCCTTAATTTAAGGATACCATCTTTATAAGGGATTTCATCTCAATTTACATTTCCATTGAGATTTCATTGTTGGTATGCACCAATTCACTCTTATATGGTGTATATAATATCCTTTGAAATATTATATCATGAATCCCTTTATTCTCATGATATTATAAAGTTATGATTAAATGTTATTCCTTAATTATTTGTATTCAAGCATCTCTCTTTTTGTTAGAAAAACTCTTTAACTAAAATATCGTTTTAAATGTTTTAAAGATTTATTATTCTAAATCTTTATCTTTAATTTCCATGTTTTGGAAATGGTTTATAAGGATTTATTTATATGGACATTTATGTTTTAAAATGATAATTCTTTTAAAATATTCAAAGTGGTATGGGACACTTTGATTCAAAAATCTATTTTTTTAAAAGGTTTTTGAAAATGGATTGATTATTTCAATATCTTGAAATTATTTCTTATGATTAAAAATGAAATGTTGTTATTTAAATGTTCATATTTGCAATATTTTATGTGTAATGATGATACTTGGACATTTTACAGGTTTTTATGTGATAAACCATTTGACGGGTGGTACCGTGAATACCAGGACGAGTGGTTACATTATAACATCCAATGCATTGGGTATGAAAGTCGGCTGTATGGCTATTCCATTTAGTGATATGTGTGGAAGTCGACCGTATGGTTATTCCATTTAAGTATGTTATGTCCCAAGTTACCTTTATATGTTATGTGTTCTTTATATGGGTTTTATGATAACCTTTTGGTTACAAAAGGGTAAGTAGTGATATTTTTTTTCAGTGAGGAGTATTTACTACTTCATAAAGGTGAAAAGTATTACTTATGTTAAATTATTCATGGTTTACTTGTTGTTTTGAAAAACGAACAGTTTTACTTATTTGTGTATCCCTTACTGAGCTTTTTATGCTCATCCCAAGTTTTTGAAATGTTTTTTACAGGACATAATGTGGAATAGGGTCAAGGATGGGATCAAGGAAAAGTCATGCTGTCTTAAATATGGAACTAGACATGAAACTTTTTTGAAGAGTTTTTATTTTATGAAAAAAATGGATACTGGGTAGAAGTGTCTACTTTGTATTCTTTTGAGATGTAATAGTTATGTCCTAATTCTCTAAAACTCTAAACCTGAAAAGATCCTCAATGTTAATTATTCATTTAATTCAATATTATGTAAGGTTTAAGTTCGGGTCCTTATATATATATATGTGTATATATTTTTTTTAATTAAAAATGGTTGGTCTCTTAGTTTCCAAATCCATATACAAAGTTAGATTTTATCAATTTATGGTGTATGGTTATGAGTAACCTAGTTTTTAAATGAAAATAGATATCATATTATGTGCAAAACTTAAACAAGTTATTATTTTATGTGCACAATCTATCATTTCATGTGCGAAATTCCATTCACACATCATGTCATGACATTCATAGTTAGTTATGGCCAATGACTAATTTATAAATGACTTTCCATGCATTTTAGGGGGCATGTATGTATTTATTTCATTATACTGCTTATTTGTGAATTAAAAATAGAGACATTTATTTCAAGTATGTGATTAATATTTTTATAATATTATATGGATTAAGAATTAAACTTTTTAAAGTGGAATGAGACACTTTGGATTGTTTAAGGATTATGTACCTGAAGAATTTATCAATGAATTTATTTTCATCTATGATTAAGATTCCAATAAATCAAATTGGTATGAGACACTTTGATTTATGGAAATATTTTTATTATACATATAAGGAATTCATTAGACTTATTATGTGACATGTGAGGCCCTCTATAGCCTCTCGATGCATCAGTAGGTCTCATGAGAAAAACTAGTGTCTTGGAAAGAGGCCTTGACAAAATGATCATGGTGTCCAACATTATGAAATTACACATGCATTAGACTTATTATGTGATGGGTGAGGCCTGATATAGCCTCTCGATGCATCGGTGGGTCTCATGAGACAAACTACTATCTTAGAAAAAGGCCTTGATGATATGATTATGAATGGTCTTGGAATGAAGTCTTGACGATGTAGCTATAATGTACGATATTATGAATTCCCTCATTATTATATTATTATTTGACCTTCCATGTGATTATTCAACTAGTAAAATATTCAAGGATAAGAATCATTTTCTTATGAACATTTATATGGATTTAGTTAATCAGA
This sequence comes from Viscum album, assembly GCA_963277665.1. Lineage (NCBI taxonomy): Eukaryota > Viridiplantae > Streptophyta > Magnoliopsida > Santalales > Viscaceae > Viscum > Viscum album. Next base: position 1,952,434,066 of record OY728153.1, on the reverse strand, counting down.
TTCACATGGTACAATGTTTTATATTTATGTATATACTAATATATCAATTCATTTCATTTTAAATCTATAAATAGAGGTTAGAAACTCATATATCATTTCATGGTTTAAATTTAGGTGTTAGATAATAATTGATAATCGTTTTATGTGAAAATTATAAACATGTATTATTTCATGTGTAAACCTATATCCGCACCTCTGACATATCATACATAATTAAGGATGGTCATTATCTAACTTGTGAGTGGCATTTCATGCATTTTTTTTCAATTGAGTGCCTATTATATAATGCATTTTATTTCTAACTTTTAAATAAGAATAGAAATTCTTGATCATGGGTTTTCCATAACAATGTTTTTTAGTAACTCTTGAAAAATGATGATGAAATTCTATTAGAAATGTTATTTACCTTTTAAGAAAATTATTTCATTACATATATATATTTTTAAAAATTTATTGAAAATAATTTATTAATTATATTTAAAATCCATTATTGGGAATTTTAAATGCTCACCCTACATTTTAAATTCATTTTTACAAGTTGAGTAGATTTATCAGTGACATTCTTTAATTTGTGGAGGCAGATCTTTGAAGTTTATTTTTCTATAGTTTTGAGGAAATGTAATAGTTGTATCTAATTCTCCAAAACCTAGACCAGTAAAGATCCTTGTTTATGAAATGCGTTGTGTAATTTATTAGTCTCTTTTTATTAAAAAAATAATTAAACAACATATTTTAGTATTAGTACCAGGAAACTGGGGTTGGGGATTTACAATTGGTATCAAAGGAAAAATCTAGATAATTTTGGAAAATTAGAAAAATTAAAAATTTATGCACCCTTTCCTTATAATTTTTTTTATTTTTCATATGTAAGGAAGAAGATCACAAACTAATCTTTTTTCCCTTCCAAACGAGATAATAGAAACGATAATATTAAAGTTATGTTTGGATGTATTTGAGCCTTTTGGAAACCTATGATTATCTTTCAAACATCTTTATCATTTGTTCAAAACCCCTAGTATAATCTAATTCTTTCAAGGTCTGGGTTTTATTTATTTATCATAATGTATGCACAACTTGCATTCAATTCATGACGAGGAAGTTATTTTGAGGGTCTCTTTATATGTTTTACCATGTTTGAAAGGAACCTATCTTTAAAGAATTTCCAGGAAGCTACTGAAGCGGGTGACCTCTGTGCAACTTATCTATTTCAACTCTTAAACTTTAGTTTGTATGAGAGGATTTATGATTTTAAAATTTTAGAAATAAATGTGTTTAAGTTGGTTTATAATAATAAATTTATTTATTATATCTCTGAGCTTTTCATCTCCCATTAATTTTACTTAAGATCCAATCACTACATGCATGAGTTTGACTCTAGCTTCTCGAGGTGTGTTTGGACCAAAGAAATTGAAGAATTTTGAACAACCTTGGAAACCATGACAATGGAGAATCACAAACTCTTGTGGTACTGGTAAAGGTATGTATTAATTATTATAAGTCATTTTTGATAATAATAATAAAATAATTAGTTTTTTTAGGAATATAAAGAATAAATCCCAAAGAAATAAACTTGTGCATTTATGTATAAAATCAAATTGCGAGGGCACAATTCTATTAAGGGGGGAGAATGTAACACCCCAAACCTGTGTTCCAATGGTTTAATTAATATTAATGTCATTTTTACTTATTATTATTTTGTACAAATAAATAAATATAATTTATAATAACTAATGAGAAAATAAGAGAAACATATTATTTAATAGAACATTGATATGTTACAACATTACATGTCAAAAGAATTTTACTACTCCAGAAAACATAGAAAAATACATAGTAAAAAAAATGGTGTTCTACCGAGTAGCATAAGAAGAAATATCATGTATGACTCTTCTTTTGGGTGTTCTATAGTTAGAATAAAAATAGATAGAAGAATAATGAAGATGCTGTGAATAAAAGGGATATACAAAACCATTTTTGAAGCAGGAGAAGAACAAATGTGTTTCTATGTCCTTGAATACCCGTATACATGGGTATTTATACTATTTCTATATGGTCGTTGTAAAAAAAAACTAGCCGTTGGGATTTGGTTTTAGGTGACTGTTGAATTTTCCATATGACTATTATAATTTTATTTTAAGTGTTTTAAATTTTAAATGTTTTAATTGAAGATAATTTTTAATATTTAGATTTTAAAATTATAATATGGGTATTTGTATTTTTAGTGAATGTAGGTATTATAACCATTGGGTGTTTTAAAAATATAAAATAATATTTTTAATTAATAAAATTAATGAAATGAATTTTTTTCATTGGATAATGTAATCTTTGAAAATAATAAGAATGATTTTATACTTTTAAATAAGAATGGGAAACTAATTTCAAAGTCTTAAATATATATATATACACACACATATAAGAATATATATTATTTTGTTTATGTTATATATATAAGAATATATATATATATATATATATATATTATTTTGTAATATATATATATATATATTATTTTGTAATATATATAAATATATAATCATTAAATTATAAAAAATGAACATTATATTTATGTTTTAAATAAAAATGTAATTTGAATTATTTATATAAAAAAAATTAATAATGATTTAATATAATAATTATGTTTTGATAAAAAAATAAAAGTGTAATAATGACTTTACAAAAAAGTCAAAATGTGATATATAAAATCATGAGTTAAACAAAAAAGTAATGCCAAAGAAAATTTAAGAGATAAAAAATAATATATGTTTTAGAAAAACACATCAACGTTTGAGGAGTGGTTCAATACAACTTTCACCCACGATCGTATCCTCCACTTCAGTTTTAATGATGAGTTTTATCCCATCCATTCGTTTCACCTTAGATTTAATCCCGACCATCCATTTACTCAGGTGCGATCTCAACCGCCTGTCTTTGCACCAGTTGTCTTCTCCATGCTATGCCTGTTTGAGATGCACGGGTCAGCCGCTGGTTCCTCTTCTTCCTTCTCCACTGCTCATCTTTAACCCATGATACACCTCCATTCTTCGTTGTCAAAGTCGTTTTCTCCATATCCCCATGATCACTACTCTTTCCACATAAACGACAATATTGGATTATTTTAAAACCCAACCCATGACTCAAAGCTCAGATTCCCTTTCAAGTTTCCTATCAATCTGAATTATTTATAATTTTTTCTCTGATTATAATTTTTTTTCTTTTCCTTGGTAAAATTTTAGTTTAAACATGGGGTATAATATATCTATATATACAACACTCTTTCACCCAAGAACACTCAACCCCCAATTCTCCCATGTCTTCCTCTTGTTCTACTCGAATTTCCAGAAGGTCTCATCCCCTAATTCATATAATTCAAGTAAGGGTTTAATTTTTTTGTTCAAATTATGTTACGTTACATATATATGTATGTATATATATATATACACATATACATGTTTTCATATCTATCTATTTTTTAGAAAATTTGAAAGGGAATTATTATTTTCGGTTATATTTTGTAAGGATTCATTTGATTTTGCATTTGAAATTGCTGGACTTATATGTATATGTATGAATATATATATATATATATATATATATATATATATATATATCTTGTTTGGTTTAAGATTTTTTTGATGAAATATCATTGTTTTAAATTCATGTTTTAAGGGATTTAATTTGTTTATGTTTGATTCCATCAATACTTATATATATGTATATATATAAGTGTATACACAATTATTTTTATATATAAATTTATAAACGATTGTATATATATATATATACCTATTTCACTTAACAAATTTTGATGTTAAATATTTATTTTTAATTTATGTAAGGAAATATTTTCTTAAGCTTTATGTTTACAAATTGTTGCAGCAAATATTTTATGTATGTACAATGGAACTATAAGGGATCAATTTATTTATTAAGTTATAAAATTTATGTTTTATTCCTAAGGGTGTATATACATATATGTATATATGTATACATACATATATATGTATATATCTCCAATTCAGTATAATATTTTTGACAACAGTTAATGTATGAGCGTATATTTATTTTGTGAAATTTAAATTTAATTTGGAATAACAGGACACTAATTCTATGTATAATTCCAAAACCATTATACCACTTAGATATATGTATTTAACAAAGTTAATGTTTTAGATTTGATTTCACACTAACTCATCCAAGTATATTCTCATTTGTCGACGTTTTTCTAAAACATGAATTTATTCTGCAATGATGAGTATTATAAATTCAATGTCATGTGTAGATACATACATACATACATACATACATACATACATACATACATACATACATACATACATACATACATACATACATACATACATACATACATACATACATACATACATACATACATACATACATACATACATACATACATACATACATACATACATACATACATACATACATACATACATACATACATACATACATACATACATACATACATACATACATACATACATACATACATACATACATACATACATACATACATACATACATACATACATACATACATACATACATACATACATACATACATACATACATACATACATACATACATACATACATACATACATACATACATACATACATACATACATACATACATACATACATACATACATACATACATACATACATACATACATACATACATACATACATACATACATACATACATACATACATACATACATACATACATACATACATACATACATACATACATACATACATACATACATACATACATACATACATACATACATACATACATACATACATACATACATACATACATACATACATACATACATACATACATACATACATACATACATACATACATACATACATACATACATACATATCTATTTATGTATGAAATGTTATTTGCATGTATATATATATATGTGATATAGGTTTTGAATTAAATGGTTATTTGTAACACTCCAAGCTTCCACGGTATGCTTCTCTTTGAATAATACAGTAGCGTGTGTTGTACGCAACTTCGAGTTCTAACACACACCACAACCAATCAAACTAGACATAATGAACAGTAATACCCACTTTTTGAAATTTTATAAATTTTATCTTTCAAAATGAACTTCATTTTTGGATTCGGAATATCAAAATTAGCTTAGGATGAATTTTTGTTTTTTTCTGAAAACTTTCATTTTTTGATGAATAGTGAAAATTACTAAATTTTAATTAAAAAACAATTTTTTTAATCGAAATAATTAACAGTGATAAATTATGAATTTGAGTGATTTTAAAGTATAATTAGATTATAATTTTACCATTTAATCCAATTTTGGTCATTGGACATAATTTCACATTTAAACTGGACATAAGCAAGTGCCAATCTTTTGATAGTTATTATTTTTAAAAACACGCTTTTTGTTTTGACAACAGGAATTAATTTTAAATTAATTTATTCCACTTCTGTATTTTGAATTTAGAAAAATTGATTCCATATTTATAATCAGGAGGTCCAAAATTTTTAAATAGGTAACTTTTATTTTTAGACATTTTGAATAATTACTTCGGTAAATATTTTATTTACCATGGTTAGAGGGTAAATCCGGTAAATAAGGGTAAAACAATAATATTAAACTACCCTAAAACGTGTCCTAACCCTATTGGTTTATAAATGTATGACCATGGGCATCTTTGGGTCGATTTTGGGACCCCATGGAGCCACTTGTAAGTGATAATGACAATTTATATTAATCAAGTTAAAGTAAATACAAAAATGACATAAGAATATATCTTTTAGAAAAATAATTTTTACATTGGGTTATATATGATATATTTTTGACTATAAATATTAATTATAAATCTAACAATATTTCCTACATAATAGAATTTTATTTATAATTTTTAGACATTGAATAATTAAATTTATTTATGACACAATAATGATGCAATATTTTCCTTATTAATGAAAGAATGAAATAATTGGTATTATAAATGTTAAAATAAATATAATTTGAAAGTTTTGATGAAATAAAAAATTTTATTGGTTAATATGACATGTTAGGATTACTTAAATTAATTTGGTTCTAATTAATAAAGTTGTTAAGACTTTAAAAAAAATCAATTAACAATAGTGTCAAAATTGACATAAAAGAGTTTTTAAAGAAAATATTATATTATTAATTGATATTCTATTCCTAAAAGTCTAATGTTAGGCCAAATGACTTATATAATGATAGGTGTATCGTTAATGGACCACTTGGGGGTATCTTGGAAGTATATAGTAAGTTTATTAACTATATAATATAAAAATACAAAGAGACATGGTAAATGTCAAACTAATTAACTAAGAGTTAAAACTAAAAGATAAGGTTAATAAAGTAACCCAAACCTGTATAAAACCTATTGGTTGAGTGTTTTTCTACCTATATCCACCTTATACTTTAAATAAGTCACTTTGGAGCCACTAGAAACCGAATATGAATTTATTATAAAATAATATTTCTAACTTTTCCAAAGGTGCCCCTCACCCCTCTTAAAAAATGGCACTCCCCATTCTCACTAATTCCCACCTTCAAAGCCTTTTGGATTGGAAAAACCCTGCCCAAATATCATCCCAACTTTCCTCAATTCAACCTAGAGGCATTAGTTTGATCAGAAAGCTAACATAAGGACCCCTTTTGATCAAATCAAAAGGAAGAACCCGAAGAAGAGGTAATGTTTTCACCACCCTCTTTCAAGTTCCTTTCTTCTTCCACTTCTTATTTATTTGTTATTTACATTATAAAATAATAACTCCAGTATTTTATATATAATGTGATGTTATTATAAATATGGTACAACCATATTCAGTATTATATCCATCCTTTTAATGACATGTCACCATACGTGCGTACGTACGACTTACCGTCTCCACGTCGTGGTGTAATTGTTATTCAAAACATTATTATTTGGATGGGTATGATAATGATGTGTAATTGAATTAAATAATAAATATAACATTATAATTATTCTGTATATATGATATACCATCCAATTATATATTATTTTAATATCAAAAGAATGACATTGTCGCTCGTACGTACGTACGGACTACCGTCTCCACGAACGCGATGAGATTCATTCCCCATCGTATCCATTCAAGTATAATTATCATTTGATGATTAAAAATAATGTTTAAGGACTTGATATCATTCTGGATATTAATAAGATACAACCTATCCATAACAAACACAACTTATGTAACAAAACATATAAAAGAAAACGAGTAAGTTAACACCCGAAACAACGATAATACTAAGATATTATTAACAAAGCAATGTTAAAAGATCATATATGATATAATATTAATGTATATGATTCTTGTATAATTTAATAACAATTATTTCACCATTATAAAGGAGGTTAAACTACCCTCAACCAAAAAAAAGTACAAGGTAAGGGTTTATTTCACAATCTCTTCATTATCCGAAGTTGTTTATACGTAATTATCTATTGGGACCTCTTTATCATCCACATCCATGTTTCTTAAAAAAGTATTTCAAATCATTCTTAATATTTTATAGACTATGGGTTAAATTAATTTATACCCTTGTTAACTTTTTATAATATGTTTATCAAGGAATCTTTCCGTCATTTTCCAAACAAGGTCCTTTTTAACCTTTTCGATAGAATTAAGGTAAGAATGTATTTTTTAACTTATACGACAGGTGCAACTATTTTTCCACCATTATAAAATCATCAAAAATTCCCTTAAAAGATTATAAGAATATTTTCAAAGTAAATGTTTTAATTATGTGGCTTTTAAATGATTTCAAAAAAAGAGATATTTCTCTCAAATAGTTTTGATTTCATCTATGTCAACATCCTTTGATGGATTTTAATCTTATTTGAAGTTGATTTATTATGATACAAAACTTCCATATAGTATTAAAGGTTTTTTGATATGTTTGACTGTGGATGTGTTATTTTTATACCATTCATGGTTTATAGAGAATGTATTTACATTTCGTATGCTAGTTTTAATACGAATGTTTATGTTATGTTTAAACCTGTTCATATGAGGAATGCATTGGACTTAATAAGTGATAGGTGGAGACCACTATAGATCGTCTATGCATTGGTAGGTCTCATGAGACAAACTAGTGTCTTGGCATAAGGCCTTGAAAAAATCTTATTTTTAGTCTTGGCACAAGGCCTTGACAATGTGGTTATGATAGTCTGGCATTATGCATTCTGTCATTATGAAAGTAGTTATTGATATTTCATGTGATTATTCGATTAGTAGAATATCCATGTGAATAAGTAAATGAAATTATTTTATTTTTTTTCTACCATGTTATGCTGAAGTTCAAGTTTAAAAGGATTTTGTTTTAGTTATACATTACCTTAAATGTTTATTCTTATTTATGAAAGTTTTCGCTATATTGTTATCCTTACTGGGCATCTGAGCTGACCCCTTTTTATGTTTTATTTTTCCTAGGATGTGAAGAAGTATTTTATGAATGAACTTTAGGCATAGTATTAGGGGATATGAGTGTGGTCTATGGAGACAAGATGTTGTTGTAGTTTTTTACTTTATGATGTAATGTAAACTTTATGAATGTATCAAATGATTCCAAGTCTACTAAACTAATCGGTCTTTCGAGAGTTAATCTTTTGTGATCATGCTAATGTTATGTAATAATGAACCGACTCTGGGTAACTGGGGTCGGGGAATTACAGTTGGTATCCGAGGAAGTTTAGTACAAAACTTGGAAGTTAGATTTAGATAAACTCTGATTAGAGAACATAGACCTAAGATGGACTTTGAGGATTAGTATAGAAGAACTTCCTAGAATTTTGGTATTGTATAGATTTTGTGAGTTTTATGAGCAATAAATCCCTATCTAGATACGAGCAGGTAGAGGTGGATCTGGCATAGATGTACCTAGGGGTAAAACCCGAAAACTCCTCTTTGATCTAGACTTGAACGAGAACTGGTGCACAACAACAGGCCTTGCTGCACTCTTGGTTACGACACTCCCAGGGGGTATACTTAGGATAATTCTAATTTTCTTTACAAACCATTATGAAGGGTTTATGAGTATATACTTCCTCAAAGAAAACATTTTTATGATTATAGATTATATCCATAAACTGTTCAATTCATGTTAAGTGTTTTATAAGTTTGGATTTATGTATTACGATTCATAAACTAATCTAGTGTATTCCATTATTTAGAAATGGAAAATAGTGGAAGAAATGGAAACCATATCAATGCATGCACTCCATGTAGGTATTTCCCTCCTGCTCAAGATAATTATAGTAGAGATGATGATGCAACTGGTGATGATCAGCTAATAACCATATTGGGACAACTCACTCAGGTTATGAATAATAAACTTACCCATATGGAGCACCCAGATCCACAATGTGGAGGATAGATGTTAGATCGCTTCATGAGGAAAAAAAACCAACATTAAATGGGAGTAAAAATCCCTTAGTAGCTGACCAATGGATAAATTCATTAGAGAAAATATTCCATGCCTTGGGGAGTAGTGAAAGGGAAAAAGTTATCATGGTAGTTTACCGCCTCACTGGAGATGCTGACCAATGGTGGCCATTGATTCAAAAGACAAAGGAGGATGATGAAGTATCAAATATGGAATGGAGGGAGTTCAAAGATATTTTCTTAGAAAAATACTTTCCTTGTGACCATCGAGCAGATATAGAAAGACAATTTCTGAGTTTGAGACAAAAGGAGGATGAGAATGTCGCAAAGTATGAGGCTAACTTTACAAGGTTAGCGAGACATGCAACAAATTATATACATAACCCAAGAAGTAAGATTGGTCATTTCTTTTATGGGTTAAAACAATTTCTCCATCGAGCATTAGTCTCACAATCCTTCTCATCATACAGAGATATTGTCTCATGTGCTATCAAGACAAAAAAGGAATTCTCTAAGTCTTATGAATTTAAAGAAAAGAAAGAGAAGAAGAGATCTGCTGATCACTCTAGGAATGTAAATAAGGGGAAGAAGGGAAAAGTTGAATATCCATACTATAGTAAATGTGGGAAGAAACACCCTGGTACTTTCTTGAAGGGAATGTGAGTCTGTTACAAGTGTAGTGAAAAAGGCCACCAAGCTCATGATTGCAAGGGGAAAAAAGAAGCTAACGATGTTCAATGCTACAATTGCAGGGAGATGGGACATTATGAAAATGAATTTTTTGAGCGTCAGGGGAACTTACCTCAGAAAAGGCCAAGAGATCAAGGCCAAGATTATGCTATCACTAATGCTGAGGTAGAAGCTCCGAAAGACGTGGTGGAAGGTAATTTAATGGTTTCCTCAATTTTAACAAATGATTTATTTGATTCTGGATCATCGCATTGTTTCATATCTTCCCGGTTTGATAAGAAAATTAGATATTTCCAATTTTATTTAACAAGGGAGTTTTCAGTCAAAACTCCTAAAGGAAGTATCATTGCAACAAAGTTTTGTGAATCAGTCCCCATTAGTGAACATAAATGTTCTGTATATGATGGTCTCATCGTTATACCCATGATTGAATTTGATATAATCCTCGGTATGTATTGGATTTCAGACCATGATGCGAATATTTATTGTAAGAAGAAGGAGGATACGATTTTTGATGATGATAATAAAGAACACCTTATCTTTAGAGCAGAATCGTCACCACCCAATTCTTATCTAGATCCACCCCCAGTAGCTCAACTAAATTCAATTATCAGGGAGGAAGAGAATGAAATAACTGTGGGTGAGGAAAGGAATGTTCAAATAGAGGATGTACCTATTGTGAAAGAATATGTAGATGTGTTTCCTGAAGATTTACCTGGAAATCATCCAGAACGAGAAATTGAGTTTTCCATTGATTTAATTCCTGGTTCAAGGCCCATATCAAAGACCCCTTATAGAATAGCCACTGTGGAATTAGTTGAACTAAAGAAACAACTAGAGGAATTGACTAATAAGGGATTTATTCTCCCTAGTGTTTCTCCATGGGGAGACCCTGTTCTTTTTGTTAAGAAGAAAGATGGATCTATGAGGTTATGTATCGACTACAGGGAAATCAATGCTATGAAAATAAAGAACAAGTATCCCCTACCTCGCATTGATGATTTATTTGACCAACTGCATGGAGCTCAATACTTTTCAAAGATTGACCTTCGATCTGGATACCATCAGTTGTGTGTGAAGAAGGAAGAAATTCCGAAGACAACATTTCGAACCAGGTACGGGCATTACGAGTTTACAGTAATGCCTTTTGGATTGACTAATACACCCTTTGTATTCATGGATCTAATGAATAGAGTTTTTAAGGAATATCTTGATGATTTTGTAGTGTCATTTATTGATGATATCTTTCTATACTCTAAAAGCTATAAAGATCATGAAAATCACTTGCGCATTATCCTAAAGACTCTTAGAAGACATGAATTATAAGGGAAGTTTAGCAAGTGTGAGTTCTGGCTTCAGGAGATCTCTTTTCTTGGACATATTGTCTCTAAGGATGGAATCTCTGTTGATCCTTCTAAGACCAAGGAAATCCAAGAATGGCCAGCACCGACGAGTATAATTGAGGTACACAATTTTATTGGTTTAACAGGTTATTATTGGCGTTTCGTCCAGAAATTTGCCCGATTGGATAACCCATTAACAAAGCACATACGTAAAGGGGTTAAATTTGTTTCAACAAAAGAGCGTGAAGAATGTTTTGAAGAAATGAAGAGAAGATTAGTCAATGCTCTTATATTGACTCTACCATCGAGGAATGATGGGTTCATTATTTATAGTGATGCTTCAAAGAAAGGACTTGGTTGTGTCCTTATGCAGAATGATAGGTTTATTGCCTATGCATCACGACAGATGAAAATTCATGAGAAAAACTATTCTACTCATGATATTGAGTTAGCTACTATAATCTTTGCTTTGAAGATATAAAGACATTATCTCTATGGTGAAAAATGTGAGATATATACCGATCATAGAAGTTTGAAGTATATTTTCTCACAGAAATAACTCAACATGAGGCAAAGGAGATGGCTTAAATTACTCAAGGATTATGATTGCATGATAAACTACCACCCGGGGAAGGAAAATAAGGCGGCAGATGCTTTGAGTAGAAAGGATCATGGAGTTTTGAACAAGATGAGAGTTGAAAAGGATCCTATATACATGGATATAGTAAAGATGGATATGGGAATCACCATGGAAGGTGAAACATCAATACCTTTTCAAATGGTTTCCAAACCATCTTTACTAGAAAGGATAAATAGTTCTCAGACTGATGATGAAGAGTTTAAAGAGAAGATTAAAGCTGTGAATGATGGGAGATTGAGTGACTTTGTGTATGAAGATGGAATTTTGAAATTTGGGAAGAGACTTTGTGTTCCCAATATACCTGATATAAAAAGGGAATTGTTGGATGATGCTCATAGTTCCAATTTCTCTATACACCATGGGAGCACCAAAATGTATAGAGATTTGAAGGAACATTTTGGGTGGGACAACATGAAGAGGGAGATTTCTGATTTTGTGTCAAGATGTATGGTTTGTCAACAAGTGAAAGCTGGAAGGCAATAACCTGGAGGATTCATGCAACCTCTTCCCATACCTGAGTGGAAATGGGATAATATTACGATGGAATTTGTCATGGGGCTACCAAAGACTCCTAGAAGGAACGATGCAATATGGGTCATTATTGATCATCTTACCAAGTAAGCACATTTTCTTGCTATAAGGGAGGATTTACCACTTGAACATATAGCAAGACTATATATTAATGAAGTTGTGAGACTTCATGGAGTACCCATATCGATTTTCTCTGATTGTGATCCACGTTTTACATCAAGATTCTGGAAAAGTCTTCAGAAATCCCTGGATACTGAACTTCATTTGAGCACTACCTACCACCCCCAAACTGATGGACAATCAGAATGGACTATTAAAACCTTATAAGACATGTTGAGATCATGCTCATTTGACTTTCAAGGTATGTGGGATCAATATTTTCCTCTGGTAGAATTTTCCTATAACAATAGCTTCCATTCAATTATTTAGATGATACCATATGAAGCGTTATACGGAAAGATATGTCGCACACCAACCTGTTGGGATGATGTTGGTGAAAGAAAACTCATTGGCCCATAATTGGTGGTGGAAACCATGGAAAATGTAAAAGGTAATCCAAAACCACATCAAAGCAGCTCAAAGTAGGCAGAAGAGCTATGCTGACAACCGAAGGAAGGATTTGGAATTTCAGGTAGGAGATCATGTTTTCTTGAAGGTATCTCCATGGAAGGGTGTTATACATTTTAGTAAGAAGGGTAAATTGAGTCCTAGGTATATCAGACCTTTCGAAATTCTAGAATGAATTGTGGCTATAGCTTACTGTTTGAAAATGCCGCCAAGTCTCTCCAAAGCTCACGATGTGTTCCACGCATCACTGTTGAGAAAATACATGCCTGATCCACTTCTGTGTTTTGAATTTAGAAAAATTGATTCCATATTTAGAATCAGAAGGTAAAAATTGTATAAATAGGTAACTTTTATTTTTAGACATTTTGAATAATTACTTCGGTAAATATTTTATTTACCATGGTTAGAGGGTAAATCCGGTAAATAAGGGTAAAAAAATAATATTATAATAATATTAACTTACCCTAAAACGTGTCCTAACCCTATTGTTTGATACATTTCCGACCATGGGAATCTTTGTGTAGATTTTGGGACCCCATGGAGCCACTTGTAAGTGATAATGACACTTTATATTAATTAAGTTAAAGTAAATACAAAAATGACATAAGAATATATCTTTTAGAAAAACAATTTTTACATAGGGTTATATATATTATTTTTTTGACTATAAATATTCATTATAAATATAAAAATATTTCCTATATAATGGGATTTTATTTATAATTTTTAGACATTGAATAATTAAATTTATTTATGACATAATAATGATGCAATATTTTTTTTATTAATGAAGGAATCAAATAATTGGTATTATAAATGTTAAAATAAATATAATTTGAACGTTTTGATGACATAAAAATTTTTTATTGGTTAATATGACATGTTATGATTACTTAAATGAATTTTTTTCTAATTAATAAAGTTTTTAAGACTTTAAAAAGAACCAATTATTAAATAGTGTCAAAATTGACATAAAAGAGTTTTTAAAGAAAATATTATATTATTAATTGATATTCTATTCCTAAAAGTCTACGGTTAGGCAAAAGGATTTATATAATGATATTTGTATCATTAATGGACCACTTGGGAGTATCTTGGAAGTATATAGTAAGTTTATTAACTATATAATATAAAAATACAAAGAGACATGGTAAATGTCAAACTAACTAACTAAGGGTTAAAACTAAAAGATAAGGGTAATAAAGTGACCCAAACTAGTCTAAAACCTATTGGTTGAGTGATTTTAGACCTATAACCACCTTATAATTTAAATAATTCACTTTGGAGCCATTATAAACAGAATATGAATTTATTATAAAATAATATTTCTAGCTTTTCCAAAGGTGCCCCTCACCCCTCTTATAAAAGGGAACTCCCCCTTCTCACTAATTCACACCTTCAAATCCTTTTGGATCAGACAAAACCTACCCAAATATCCTCAAAAATTCCCTCAATTCAACCAAGAGGCCTTATTTTGATCATAAATCCAACCTAAGAATCCCTTTTTATCAAATCAAAAGGAATAACCCGAAGAAGAGGTAATGTTTTCACCACCCTCTTTCAAGTTCCTTTCTTCTTCCACTTCTTCTTTCTTTGTTATTTCCATTATAAAATAATAAATCCAGTATATTATATATATTGTGATGTTATTATAAATATGGTACAACCATATTCAGTATTCTATCCATCCTTTGAATGACATGTCCCCATACGTGCGTACGTACGGCTTACCATCTCCACGTCGTGGTGTAATTGTTATTCAAAACATTATTATTTGGATGGGTATGATAATGATGTGTAATTAAAAATAAATAATAAATAAAACATTATAATTATTCTTTATATATGATATAACATCCAATTATATATTATTTTAATATCAAAATAATGATATTGTCGCTCGTGCGTACGTACGGACTACCGTCTCCACGAACGCGATGAGATTCATTTCCCATCGTATCCATTCAAGTATAATTATCATTTGATGATTAAAAATAATGTTTAAGGACTTTATATCATTATATATATGAATAATATACAACCTATCCATAACAAACAAAGCTTATGTAACAAAACATATAAAATAAAACGAGTACGTTAACACCCGAAACGATGATAATACTAAGATATTATTAACAAAGCAATGTTAAAAGATCATATATGATATCATATTAATGTATATTATTATTTTATAATTTAATAACAATTATTTCACCATTATACAGGAGGTTAAACTACCCTTTACCAAGGAAATGTACAAGGTAAGGGTTTATTTCACAATCTCTTCATTATCCGAGGTTGTTTATACGTAATTATCTTCTGGGACCTCTTTGTCATCCACATCCATGTTTCTTAAAAATGTATTTCAAATCATTCTTACTATTTTATAGACTATGGGTTAAATTCATTTATACCCTTTTTTACTTTTTATAAGATGTTTATAATGTAATCCTTCCGTCGTTTTCCAAACAAGGCCCTTTTTAACCTTTTTGACAGAATTAAGGTAAGAATGTCTTTTTTAACTTATACGGTGGGTGCGACTATTTTTACACCATTATAAAATCATCAAATCTTCCCTTACAATATTATAAGAATATTTTCAAAGTAAATGTTTTAATTATGTGGATTTTAAATTATTTCAAAAAAAGTGATATTTCTCTCAAATAGTTTTGATTTTATCTATGTCAACAACCTTTGATGGATTTTAAGATTATTTGAAGTTGATTTATTATGATACAAAACTTCCATATAGTATTGAAGGTTTTGTGATATGTTTGACTGTGGAAGTGTTATTTTTATACCATTCATGGTTTATGGATAAAGTATTGACATTTCATATGCTAGTTTTAATACGAATGTTTATGTTATGTTTAAACCTGTTCATATGAGGAATGCATTGGACTTAATAAGTGACGGGTGGAGCCCACTATAGCTCCTAGAGGTATCGGTAGGTCTCATGAGACAAAATAGTGTCTTGGCACAAGGCCTTTACAAAATCTTATTTGTAGTCTTGGCACAAGGCCTTGACTATGTGGTTATGATAGTCTGGCGTTATGCATTCCATCATTATGAAAGTGGTTATTGATATTGCATGTGATTATTCGATTAGTAGAATATACATGTGAATAAGTAAATGACATTATTTCATTTTATTTCTGCCATATTATGCTGAAGTTAAAGTTTAAAAGGATTTTGTTTTAGTTATACATTTTCTTAAATGTTTATGATTATTTATGGAAGTTTCCACTATATTTTTATCCTTACTGGGCATCTGAGCTCACCCCTTTCTATGTTTTATTTTTCCCAGGATGTGAAGAAGTATTTTATGAATGACCTGCAGGGATAGTATGAGGGGATATGAGTGTGGTCTATGGAGACAATATGTTGTTGTAGTTTTTTACCTTATGATGTAATGTAAACTTTATGAATATATCTAGTGATTCCAAGGCTACTAAAATAATCGGTCTTTTGAGACTTGATCTTTTGTGATCATGCCAATGTTATGTAATAATGCACCAACTCTAGGTAATTGGGGTCGGGGCGTTACATTATTTCTAAGTCCTATAGTTTGTAAAGGATAAACTAATTTCAATCTATAAAATTTTTCATATATTTATATATACATATACATGTATATATTTATATTAATTTATACATATGTGAGTATACAAAATTGTTTCTATCTATTTGATGGTTTTTTCCAGAATTAAAAACTTAAGAGTTTAAATTTTACCAAGTGATTTTATTCCACAAAGATGTACACATATGTATATAAGATTTATGTATATATATGTGTACATGTTAAACCTTAAAAAATATATTTTTAAATAAAAATACAGTTTTTTTACATGAATATAATCTCCATTTTTAGTGGAAAAAAAAATAACAAAACCCTGTTTTGTTATTGCGTGCCTTAAAATTTTAAAAGGGTTTATTATTTTGATATTGTATTTATTATTTTATGTATATACTGTAATGAACCAAAGTTTCATTAATGGAAATCCCTCTTGATCTAATTAAATTTCTCTTTATGTTTATATAAAATGTCAACTTCTTTGGTTTTATGTTAAGAATTTTGACCGTTGCTAATATAGCCATTGAATAGTGATCACAAGATTAGTATAAATATAGGGCTTTAACAAATCCAAATTTACTCAAACAAAGGAAGCGATTGCCTCATCCAGTAGAATTGCCTCATACGAAGCCCATTTGTCGGAGCTCGAAAAAGAGGTGGCATCCTTGGGCTTCACTCTTGACCAAGACCAAGCTGAGATTCATTATGTCAAGCTCAAACGGGACCGTCTACGGGAGAAGTTGAAGTTGATAGAAATTACAACTCCAGCGATGTTATCCGAGCCACCCCAAGAGTCTGTCACCATCGCACACCTTACACTTAGGTCTTATGCGGCTATTTTAAGGGGTTATGTAACAAATCACTAGTACTATGTTCATGTATATTATTTTTGTATATAATAATGAATATACCTCCTTGTCTTTTTTGATACATTGTAAATAGTTTTAAAGTAGAAATAGTGCTTTTGGTTATTATTTAATTAAGAATTCTATTTTTTTAAATTAAGGGATTTTTGAATTAAATAACATTTTAATAAAATATTATTATTATAAAATTAATTTTTATTAAATATAAATGATCTTATAATTTTATGAATGCAATTATAATTTTTATTAAGGTTTGAAATCCATTTCTGTCAAAACCCGTGAATTTTCGATAAATGTCAGTTTTTATTTTAAAAGTGAAAATTAACATATTTAGAAAATTATTTAGATAAAATAAATGTTATTTCTGGAATTAGGACGTCGAAATTATCCAACGGTGAATTTTTCATAATTTTCTGAGACAGTCAAATTTTTGGGTAAAAATTAAATACTGTTTAAATATATAATGTGTTTTATGACATCATAATGACCCAATAGTGATGTAATAAAACACTATAATCTTTATTTTCGTCCAATATACGTTTTACCATTAAAATAATGTGATTTTGGGTTTGTTTAACTTACTTTTCAAAGCATTAATGGACCCCTCAAGACTTATTAAACACCTTGTCTTTTAAAATTAATTTCCATGGGAGTGTGACTCACCTCCACATAAGAAAACCTATTATTTTAAGAAGTTTGGACTTTTACCCTATAAAATATTTTTTTCCTCTTACATTTTCCAAAAACCATGGGCAAAAAGCATGAGATGGTTTGTGGTTTGGATTAATTTAATGCAAGGGGACCCAAACCTAAATAATAAAGAATTCCCTCACCTTTCCTATATAAACCCACACAATATCCCACTTACTAATCACTCAAAGCCTTTGGAGTTCTTACAACATATTCCCTACTATCTATATAATCCTCCCAAGGTTCCCCAAGCTCCCAAGAAGCCTCTCACAAGCCTCTCTCTATCCTTTGGAAGCACACTTCCAAGTAAGGGTTTTTTTCTTCCTTTCTCATTTTTGTCCAATTTTCTTTAAGTTGTTTTTCCCATTTAATTTCAATTATGAATGTTGGGGTATGGTTTAGAAACTCCCTCAAACTGCCCTATTTATATTTTAATGATAGGAGACCCCTTTCTCTCTCATTAAATTCCTCCCATGTACACCCGTTACTATGCCAAAATTCTGAAAGGAACTTCTCTATCCACATTTATATTAAAGAAATACTTTTGTATCATGAATCTAAATTCCATTAAAATTGTTGGGAAATGTATCCATATTAACTCCTTACTTTCCATTACATGTAAATATGATGAGGAACCCCTTTCTCTCTCATCAAACATTTTTATGAATTTTTATGTCACGTCGTTACGCTGCCGAAATCACACTGATTTTCTAAGCCAATGTCATTGTGTAGTGAATACCATGCCCATTTATCCATCAAGGGTATTCAACTTTATGCACATTTACTTATTGATTATAAAGTTTCATGTATGAATTCCACATTCCTTTATCGTGTAATAAATGATTATGTTTAATAAATCCATGTTTTATGATCCATGTGGCACACTTATGCATGAAATGAAATGTTTAAGAAGGGTGTTCCCTTATAGAGCCCCAATGCATTGGGTAAAGTATAGTATCATGATATGTCATGTGCAATGACTGTTGACTCATGCTAATTCAAGTGAAACCGGGGTTTACTCGTGCTTTATGTGCAATGAGGATTTACTCATGCTCCATGTGCAATGAGCCTTGGCTCATGCTAATTTCATGTTAAGTGTCGTTGCCACATTTCCAGGTTATGATTATCATGCTTTATCATGCCTTTATGTTCATGTTTCTATTATGATCTATTGATATTCATATTGTCTAAAATGTATTGTAATCCTCATGTTATTCCATGTGTACTCCCTTACTGGGCTTTATAGCTCACCCTTTTCTTATGCATGTCCTCAGGTTATCCCATGCAGTGCTAAGTACGAGAGAATGTAGTGGTCATGTAAATGAAGTTTTCAATACAGATGTTGTGTTTCATGTTTTAAGTTTTTATGTAATGATCCTAATCCCCAAATACACTAAACCTCTCGATATTCTTTGTTGTATCAAGTGAAGTTTTATGTAATAAATCATGTTTAAGTTTGTAATAAAAGCAGGGTTGTCATAGTTGGTATCAGAGGACAGGTTTAGTTATTTTTGGGATTATGAAACCCTAGTAAAGCCTTATATAAGAATAAGTATAATAAAAACATCCCTAAGTTTTGGTAAGTACTGAGTAAGTGGTTTATCAAACAAATACATCCCTGTCTGGATACGAGCAGGTAGAGGCAGCTCTGGCACAGATGTATCCTAGGGGTAAAACCTGAAAACACCGCTTTGAGCTAGACTCGAATGGGAACTAGTGCACGACAATGGGCCTTTATGAACTCTTGGTTGCGAAACTCCCGGGGGATATGTTTTGATAAATTCAAAAGCTTAGTATGAACCCTTATTAAGGGAATTAAAAAAAATTCTCCTAAGAATATATTTTAGAAAGTAGATCATGAAAAGCCTAGATTTAAGCCTATAGACTCATGAGTTAAAGAAATAAAAGTTTATTTATAAGTCATCAAATTTTGTCTTTGGGTTACCCTTTATGTGTTACCCCTAACTTTCCTTTTATTCCAGCCAATGGTCGGTAATAGGAGGACTCAGGCTAACAACCGTTGTGAATATCAGTGTGATGACTATACTAATGAGATGCCCAATCCAATGAGAGCGGGAATCGCGAACTTTATCACGCTTCTCTCTCAGATAACTCAAGTTTTGAATAGAAACACGGGTCAAGAGGAATGTTCAACCCCCCCTAAGAAAGAACAAGTCGCTATCAAGATCTTCATGAGACAAATGCCTCCTACTTTTAGTGGATCATCCAATCCCACGATCGCTGAACAATGGATCAACTCCATTGAAAAGATCTTGTCCATCCTTCAATGTTCTGAACAAGAGAAGGTTCTCTTGGAGGATTATCGTATGGAGGGTGAAGCTGATCAATGGTGGACGTTGATAAAAAACACGAATCCTGAGGAGGAGATCGAGGCATTGGAATTGAAGGATTTCCGGAAGATGTTTTTTGATAAATATTTTCTGCGCACCCTCTGGCTTAAGATGGAAAGGGACTTCCTTTCCCTCAAGAAAAAAGATGAATAATCTGTTGGAGCGTACGAGGAAAACTTCACAAGGCTTTCACGATACGCTTATGGCTTTGTCGTTAACCCCGAATGCAAAGTTGACCGCTTATTTGGTGGGTTGAATCCTAGCCTACAGAAAGCATTAACAATCCATGACTTCGACAGCTATGAGGAAATTTTACAATGTGCCCTCAAGGTCGAAATGGAGATCGAGGAATCACAGGGGTATTATGGGGGTAATAAGCATAAGGTGGAGTTCAATGCTGGTGGTCCGATGGATAAATCCAATGGTGCTAATAAGATACATCACCCCACTTTCCAAAAGTGCGGTAAGAAGAACCCTAGAAATTTCCTTAAGGGGACGAGGAAATGCTTCGGGTGTGGAAGGGAAGGGCACCTAGCTGTTAACTGTCAGCAAGAAAGACCCGCGACTGCGACAGAGGAGAGGAACACTCCGTTTGAACCTCAATGCATTTTTCAATGCTTCAAATTCAAAGAACCGGGGCATTTTGCAAATCAGTGCCCTAATCCAAGGGTTTTTAGAGGCAACCAACAACCTCCAAGGCAGCAAGGAAGAGATTTTGCCATCACTTCTGCCGAAGTGAACCCCGACAACGAAGTGGTGATAGGTACGCTAGTTATTAATTCAATAATAGCGAACGTACTTTTTGATTAAGGTTCTACGCATTCTTTTATATATCTAAAGTTTAGTAGAACAATCCCAACACCACCACAAATCATGGAAGTGAAGATGTCGATGAGTACAGAAAATGGGGAAATCATTGCATCCCATGAGTATAAGTCCTCCCCTATTATAATATGTGGATTGAATTTCCCGAAGAACCTCGTCATAATCCCTCTGGTGGAATTTTATGCAATTCTTGGCATTGATTGGCTTTCCTTATATAGAGAAAACATAAATTGTCGGGAGAGGGAAATCACACTCCATATGGAGAATCGACCCCCGATTCTTTACAAGTGTCAGGAGGAAGATGAATCTCCTTTATCTCCACCATCTCAAGCATGGATATTACTACCTTATGAGCATGCGTATCTGGCTCAGATGATTGACTTCAAGGAAGAAACCATCCTTGAAGAAATGCCTATTGTGAGGGAATTCGCGGAAGTGTTTCCTGAGGAACTGCCTGGTATTCCTCCTAGAAGAGATGTTGAGTTCTCAATTGAACTTAAAACCGGAGCATTACCAATATTCAAGACTCCATATAGAATGGATGTTGTTGAGCTTGAAGAGATGAAGAAACAACTACAGGAGAATCTGGATAAAGGTTTTATACGCCCAAGTGCTTCACCATGGGGTGCACCGGTCCTCTTCATCAAGAAGAAGGATGGGTTAATGTGGCTTTGCATCGATTATCGTGAACTTAACAAAATCACAATAAAGAACAAGTATCCTCTTCCATGGATCGATGACTTGTTTGACCAACTGTGTGGAGCACAATACATCTCTAAGGTGGACTTGTGGTCGGGATATTATCATGTAATGGTGAAGAAGGAAGATATCCCCAAGACTGCTTTTCGCACAAGATACGGGCACTATGAATTCATAGTAATGCCTTTCAGACTCACTAATGCTCCAAAAATATTCATGGACTTAATGAATAGAGTCTTTAGAGATTACCTCAACAAATTTGTGTTAGTATTTATAGATGATATTCTAATATACTCCAAAACCAAGGAGGATCATGAGGAGCATTTAAGAACTTTACTAGAGACTTTACGCAAGGATAAGCTCTATGAAAAGTACAGAAAGTGTGATTTTTGGTTGAAGGAGGTCTCATTCTTGGGCCATATCATCAAAAGCAATGGGATATATGTGGATCCCTCCAAAACAGATGTAATTTAGGGATGGATGAGGCCAACATCGGTAACGGATATCCGTAGCTTCTTGGAGTTAGCTGGATATTATTGACGATTTGTGAGAAATTTCTCACGATTGTCCAACCCTCTTACCAAGATAACTCAAAAGAGAGTAAAGTTTTCTTGGAGTTATGAATGCGAAGAAAGCTTCAAGGAGTTGAAAAGGGGGCTTATCACTGCACCCGTGCTCACTTTACCCACAATTGGGGAACTTTTTATGGTATTCAGTGATGCTTCGAAGAAGGGATTGGGTTGTGTGATGATGAAGAATGATAAAGTGATATCCTATGCCTCAAGGCAGTTGAAAATCCATGAGAGAAACTATTCAACGCATGATATGGAGTTGGTAGCGGTGATCTTTGCCTTGAAAATCTGGCAGCATTATCTCTATGCGGAGAAATGTGAGATATATACTGACCACAAGAGTCTTAAATATATATTCACACAGAAAGAGCTTAATATGCGCCATAAAAGATGGATAGAGCTCATCAAGGATTATGACTGTTCAATACATTACCACCTTGGGAAAGCGAACAAGGTGGAAGATGCCCTAAGTAGAAAGGACCCAGTGATTCTGTCAATGATGAGAATTGAGAAGGATCCAATCTTCTTAGACTTTATGAAGATGGACATGGGAATCATAAAGAAGGGAACATCATAAATCCTTTCATAAATGATTGCTCAACCATCTCTTTTGGAAAGTTTAAAGGAGGATCAAAAGAATGATGTGGGAATTCAGGAAAAAGTGGAAGCTATCAAAAAAGGGAAATCCTCGGATTTTAATGTTAATGAAGAAGGAATTATGCGATTTGGGAAAAGACTATGTGTTCCATCGAGTCTGGAGCTGAAGAAGGAACTTTTGGATGATGCACATAGTTCAAATTTCTCTATTCACCCAGGGAGCACAAAGATGTATCGAAATCTCCGAGAAAACTTTTGGTGGAATAATATGAAGAAGGAGATCGCTGAATATACATCAAAGTGCCTGGTGTGCCAGCAAGTGAAGGCAGAGAGGCAGAAGTCTAAGGGGATGATGCAACCATTTCCCATACCAGAATGGAAATGGAAGAACATCACCATGGACTCTGTCACCAGACTTATGAGGACATCCAAAGGCAACAATGCAATCTGGGTTATTGTGGATCGTCTTACAAAGACTGCACACTTCATTGCTATACGGGAAAATTTCTCTTTGGATAAACTGGCACAGATATATATTAGGGAAGTGGTAAGGCTGCATGGAGTACCACTATCTATTGTGTCTGACTAAGATCCAAGATTCACCTCTATGTTTTGGAAGAGTCTTTAACATGCTCTGAATAATGAACTGAACTTCAGTACGGCCTATCATCCTCAAACTGATGGCCAATCCGAGCGGACTATCTAAACACTTGAGGACATGTTGAGAGCGTGCTCAATGGAATTTAAAGGAGGATGGGATCAACATATTCCTCAGGTTGAGTTCTCTTATAACAATAGTTTCCACTCAAGAATCCAAATGGCACCATATGAAGCCCTATATAGGAAAAGGTGCAGAATAGTGGCATGTTGGGATGAGGTCAGTGAATGTAAGCTGCTTGGACCAAAAATGGTCGAGGAAATGGTGGAGAATGTGAAAACCATTAAACAACATATCAAGGTAGCCCAGAGTCGATAGAAGAGTTATGCAGATAACCGTCGACGAGACCTTGAGTTCAAATTTGGAGACAAGGTTTTTCTAAGCATATCTCCGTGGAAGAAGGTCATGAGGTTTGGAAAGAAAGGGAAGTTAAGTCCAAGGTACATCGGCCCCTTCGAGATTCTTGATCGTGTTGGGGATGTGGCCTATCGACTAGCACTTCCACCTACCATGGACAAAGTAAATGATGTCTTTCATGTATCCCTCTTAAGAAAGTGCATACCGGATCCTTCACATGTACTCTCTTCTGAGGTGGTACAATTGGAAGATGATATTTCTTATGAGGAGCAACCAGTGAAGATCTTAGATCGTAGAGAAAAAGTTCTATGAAATAAGACAATGCCCATCGTTAAGGTATTGTGGAGAAACCACAAGTTTGAAGAAGCAACTTGGGAATTGGAGGAAATGATGAAGCTGAGTTACCCACATCTGTTTTAGTGTGGGAAAAGGAAAATTTTGAGGGCGAAATTTCTTAAGGGGGGAATATTGTAACGAACCAAAGTTTCATTAATAGAAATACCTCTTGATCTAATTAAATGTATCTTTATGTTTATATAAAATGTCAACCTCTTTGGTTTTATGTTAAGAATTTTGATCATTGCTAATATAGCCGTTGAACAGTGATCACATGATTAGTATAAATAGAGGGCTTTAACAAATCCAAATTTACTCAGACAAAGGAAGCGATGGCCTCATCTAGTAGAATTGCCCCATACGAAGCCCATTTGTTGGAGCTCAGAAAAGAGGTGGCATCCTTGGGCTTCGCTCTTGACCAAGCCCAAGCTGAGCTTCATCATGTCAGGCTCGAACGGGACCGTCTACGGGAGAAGTGGAAGTTGATAGAAATTACCACTTGAGCGATGTTATCCGAGCCACCCCAAGAGTCTGTCACCATCGCACACCTTACCCTTAGGTCTTATGCGGCTGTTTTAAGGGGTTATGTAACAAATTTCTAGTACTATGTTCATGTATATTATTTTTGTATATAATAATGAATATACCTCCTTGTCTTTTTTGATACATTGTAAATAGTTTTAAAGTACAAATAGTGTTTTTAGTTATTATTTAATTAAGAATTCATTTTTTTTAAATTAAGGGATTTTTGAATTAAATAATATTTTAATAAAATATTATTATTATTAAATTAATTTTTATTAAATATAAATGATCTTATAATTTTATGAATGCAATTATAATTTTTATTAAGGTTTGAAAGCCATTTTTGTTAAAACCCATGAATTTTTGATAAATATAGGTTTTTATTTTAAAAGTGAAAATTAACATATTTATAAAATTATTTAGATAAAATAAATTTTATTTCTGGAATCAGGATGTTGAAATTATCCAACGGTGAATTTTTCATAATTTTATGAGACAGTCAAATTTTTGGGTAAAAATTAAATACTGTTAAAATATATAATGTGTTTTATGACATTATAATGACCCAATAGTGATGTAATAAAATAATATAAGTTTTATGTTCCGACAATATATATTTTACCATTAAAATAATGTAATTTTGGGTTTTTTTGACTTACTTTTCAAAGCATTAATGGACCCCTCAAGACTTATTAAACACCTTGTCTTTTAAAATTAATTTCCATGGGAGTGTGACTCACCTCCACATAATCAACCCTATTATTTTAAGAAGTTAGGACTTTGGACTTATAAAATATTTTTTTCCTCTTCCCTTTTCCAAAAACCATGGGCAAAAACCATGGGATGGTTTGTGGTTTTGATTAATTTAATGTAAGGGGACCCAAACCTAAATAATAAAGAATTCCCTCACCTTTCCTATATAAACCCACCCAAGCTCCCACTTACTCCTCACTCAAAGCCTTTGGAGTTCGTCAAAACTCTTCCCTACTCTCTCTATAATCCTCCCAAGATGCCCCAATCTCCCAAGAAGCCTCTCACAAGCCTCTCTCTAGCCTTTGGAAGCACACTTCCAAGTAAGGGGTTTTTTCTTCCTTTCTCATTTTGTCCAATTTTCTTTAAGTTGTTTTGCACTTTTAATTTAAATTATGAATGTTGGGGTATGGTTTTGCACCTCCCTCATAATGCCCTATTTATGTTTTAATGATGGGATACCCCTTTCTCTCTCATTAAATTTCTCCCATGTACACCCGTTACTATGCCGAAATTCCAAAAGGAACTTCTCTCTCCACATTTACATTCAAGCAATAATTTTGTATCATGAATCTAAATTCCATTAAAATTGTTGGGAAATGTATCCATATGACCTCCTTACTGTTCTTTACATTTAAATATGATGAGGAACCCCTTTCTCTCTCATCAAATATTTTTATGAATTCTTATGTCACGCCGTTACGCTGCCGAAATCGCACTGATTTTCTAAGCCAATGTCATTGTGTAGTGAATACCATGCCCATTTCTACATCAAGGATATTCAAATTTATGCACATTTACTTATTTATTATAATGTTTCATGTATGAATTACACATTCCTTTATCATGGAATAAATGATTATGTTTAATGAATCCATGTTTTATGATCCATGTGGCACACTTATGCATGAAATGAAATTTTTAAGAAGGGTGCGCCCTTATAGTGCTCCAATGGATTGGGTAAAGTATAGTATCATGATATGTCATGTGCAATGAGTTTTGACTCATGCTAATTCAAGTGCAACAAGGGTTTACTCGTGCTTTATGTGCAATGAGGATTTACTCATGCTCCATGTGCAATAATCCTTGGCTCATACTAATTCCATGTTAAGTGTTGTTGCCACATTTCCATGTTATGATTATCATGATTTATCATGCCTTTATGTTCATGATTCTATTATTATCTATTGATATGCCTATTGTCTAACATGTATTGTAATCCTCATGTTATTTCATGTGTACTCCCTTACTGGGCTTTATATCTCACCATTTTCTTATGCATGTCCTCAGGTTATCCCATGCAATGCTAAGTATGAGGGAATGTAGTGGTCATGTAAAGGAAGTTTTAAATAAAGATGTTGTGTTTCATGTTTCAAGTTTTTATGTAATGATACTAAGTCCCAAATATACTAAACCTCTCGATCTTATTTGTTGTATCAAGTGAAGTTTTTTGTAATAAATCATGTTTAAGTTTGTAATAAAAGCAGGGTTGTCATATATACATATGTGTATGTCTTTTTGTTTATTAAAAATGGTTGGTCTCTTATTTTCCAAATCCATATACAAAGTTAGAGTTTATTAATTTATGGTGTATGGTTATGAGTAACCTATTTTTTAAATAAAAATAGATACCATATTATGTGAAAAATGTAAACAAGTTAGGCTTTTA
The DNA here is from genome assembly GCA_963277665.1 of Viscum album. NCBI lineage: Eukaryota > Viridiplantae > Streptophyta > Magnoliopsida > Santalales > Viscaceae > Viscum > Viscum album. Next base: position 1,952,406,366 of record OY728153.1, on the reverse strand, counting down.
TGTGAACAAGCTATCATTTCATGTGAAAAACTCCATTCCCACCTCATGGTATGACATTAATAGTTAGTTATGGACAACATCTAATTTATAAATGACATTCCATTCATTTTAGGGGGCATGTATGTATCTATTTCATTATACTACTTATTTGTGCATTACAAATAGATACATTTATTTCAAGTATGGGATTAATATTTTTATGATATTATATGGATTAAGAATTAAAGTTTTCAAAGTGGAATGAGACACTTTGGATTGTTTAAATATTATGTTCATCAAGAATTTATCAATGAATTTATTTTCATCAATTATTAAGATTAAAATAAATCAAAGTGGTAAGAGACACTTTGATTTAAAGGCATATTTTTGTTAGATATATGAGTAATGCATTGGACTTATTATGTGATGGGTGAGGCCCGCTATAGCCTCTTGATGCATCGGTAGGTCTCATGAGACAAACTAGTGTATTATAATGATACATTGACAAAATTATTATGTTTCCTAATATTATGCATTCACACATGAATTGGACTTATTATGTGATAGGCGAGACCCGCTATAGCCTATCAATGCATTAGAAGGTCTCATAAGACAAACTAGTGTCTTGACACAAGGCCTTGATGATATGATTATGAATGGTCTTGGCATGAGGCCTTGAAGATGTAGCTATGATGTCCAACATTATTCATTACCTCATTATGAGATTAGTATTTGACCTTCCATGTGATTATTCAACTAGTAAAATATCCAGGGATAAGAATCATTTTCTTATGAACATTTATATGGATTTAGTTAATCAGATGCACATAGTATAATTTTTTATATTTATGGATATACTAATATATAAATTCATTTCGTTTTCAATCTATAAACATAGGTTAGAAACTCATTTATCATTTCATTTTTCTCATTTATGTGTTAGATAATAATTTATAATCATTTTATGTGAAAATTATGAACAAGTATTATTTCATGTGTAAATATTTATCCACACCTTTGACATGGCATACATAATTAAGGATGGTCATTATCTAACTTGTCAGTGGAATTTCATGATTTTTTGTTCAAGTGAGTGCATATTATATAATGAATTTCATTTTTAACATTTAAATAAAAATATATATTCTTGAGCATGGGTTTTTCTCAAAACTGTTTTTTAGTAACTATTGAAAAATGACGACGACATGCTATGAGAAATGTTATTTTTATTTTAAGAAAATTATTTAAGTATGTATATATATTTTTTAAAAAATATTTTGAAAATAATTTATTAATTATCTTTTAAACCCCTTACTAGGCATTTTAAATGCTCACCCTACATTTTAAATTCATTTTTACAAGTTGATTAGATTTATCAGTGATATTCTTTAGTTTGAAGAGGCAACTCCTTATAGTTTATTTTTGTACAGTTTTGAGGAAATGTAATAGTTGTATCTAATTCTCCAAAACCTAGACCGGTAAAGATCCTCATTTATGAAATGTGTTGTGTAATTTCTCAGTCTCTTTTTATTAAAAAAATAATTACACAACATATTTTAGCACCGACACCGAGGAACTGGGGCCGGAGATTTACAACAACAATCTTGCACCACCACACCTTCAAAACCCCTAATACGTGCCACCAAAAATTTAGGATAAGAGATTAAAACTATTGGAGTGCATCATAATGGACTATGACTTACTATCTATTAGAGGTGACATGCCCAATATTGTGTGGACACCAATCTAGGAACACATTTGAAATCAAACCTGGAATCATTCATATGATCTAAAACGTGGGGAAATTTAGTGGGCTTCAAAGTGAAGACCCCCATAAACACATTTAAAATTTCTTAGAGTTTTGAGATACCTTTTTCAACTAGGTAGTTTCCTATGATGAAATTTTACTAAGATTTTTCTCATTCTCCTTGCATGATAGATCCAATTATTAGATACAAATTCAATCTCTCGAGTCCATCATGACTTAAAACAAACTAGAAAATAAATATTTGATAAATACTTCCCATCGATCCAAATTTGGAATCTCAAAACCGAGATTCAAAATTTCAAATAGGTATAAAGGATAATCATCTTGGGAATCATGATAAAAATTTAACGAAATGAAGCATAAATTCCCATATCACAAACTTGATGTGTGTCTTTAGTTGCAGAATTTATACTAGGGACTTCAGATGGCTACACACACCATGGTAGATACTATTGCTGAAGTTGAGATCATCACTACTACAAAAACTGGAAAGGGGGCTACCCCTTTATCAGCCCTGCTAAAAAAAGCGCTGATAAAGGGGACCCCTTTATCAGTGCTTTTTTTAGCAGGGCTGATAAAGGGGGGATTTATTAGTGCGTTTTCCTACCAGTGATAAATTTTATGTTTCAAAAAAAAATCATGAAAAATAAATTATTGTTATATAAGTATATTTATATTGATATAAATATAATATATATTTTTTAAATATGTTTTAGATAGTATAAATAGACTATTAAATTTAATATATAATAAATTTAGTGAAAATGGATTAAAAATATTTTAAAAAATATTATTAATTATTAATTTTCTTATTATTATCGATTAACAATCATTTAATAACAATTTGAAGACACAAAAATAAAAACAATTAATAAAAGATCTAAAATAAGTTGAAAATGTAACTTAAACTTCAAACGACCATAAATTTTTATCCAGGTGTCTGTTTGAGCTCTAAAGCATATAAAATCGAATCCTGTGATGAGATCTACACACTGGTGACCCAAGAAAAGATTCTTTCACATTTTTGAGGCTAGAAAAGGCCCAGAAGGCCTTTAAAACTGAGTTTTTAGTTAGGATACACCGATTTGTTAACATTCAAATAGGTATAAGTTATGATCTAGATGTCTGTTAGCCCTGTACCACATATCATATCAAATATTGTTTCATTTTATTCGATTTGACTGGTTGTGGAGTTGAAACGGGCTTCTGGATTATAAATTATGATCGTTTTAACATTCTATGGCTTTTTAATTACACACATATATATGTATTTATTTGTAAATATATATGTGTCTGTGTGTGTGCATGTCTATTTGTGTGTGTGCTGTATATATATATATATGTATGTATTTATTTATTTAATTATAAACAGACCTATTTTTTTTCATAAATGTATTTAAAACTAATCTTATAAGTATATATTAATATACAAATAAATATACAGATAAAACATTATAACTATATATATATATATAAATAAATAAATAAAAATATATATTAATATACAAATGAATATATATATACTAATATATGAATAAATATATTTATATTAATATGAATCTATATCAATATATAAATAAATATAAATATATATATACATATAAATAAATAGATATATCATTAAATAGAGAAAAAAATGATATAGCTTAGTGGTAAAGGTGCAGCCACGAAAGGGGGAGGTTGCGGGTTCAAGTTCGGGTGGAAGCAAAGGGGTGCGTGCGTTTGAGGATGCACGGAAAGGGAAGTGCAAGGGAGACCTCCTAGCACTGATAAAGGGGGTGGGTCAAGCACTATTAAAAGCTCTCCCCACATTATTTAATTCTTTTTTATTTTTATTAATTTTTTTGACTTTTATCTGTGCTTTTTTTAGCGCTGATAAAAGGGGCCTTTATCAGTGCTTTTCAAAGCGCTGATAAAAGGGACCCCCCTATATTAGTGCTGAGCTTTACAACGCATTTTTAGTGCTGTTAAAGCCCTTTTTGAGCACTGATATAGGCCGTTTTTGTAGTAGTGCATGTTAAATACAATTAAATTCAGAATAGTCATTTTGGATGAAGTTTTATTAAATTCCAATCTATGGAAGAGTGATAAAGGACCATTTAGGTGAATTTTTTATTAAGTACAAGAAACTAATCACCTAGAAGCTCTGGTTGAGGCCATCACTAAGAAGATTGAATATTTTTATCCACCTTCCTGAACTTCACCTCCTCCTGATCCTATTATAGAGATCTAATATTGTGAGATGTGTGGAGTTCCGCACTCATATTAGGAATTTCAAGATGGTATGGAGCAACTTCAAATTCAAGACTATAATTACATTAATTACAGTCAACAGAGCTAGTAGCTTCAGTAGCTTCAATAGTACTAGAAACATTATTATTAGCAAATTACAAATCAGCATCCGCAACCAAAAAACCTAGGTTATTATCAAATGAAGAGTATAAAAGTAATCCCAAGTAATCAAATACCACCTGGATGTCCTCCAAAAATTTATTTTCCTTTATTATAGCAACAGTTTCAACAACTACCTTTTCCACCAACTCTACAAGTGTAATTCCAATAGGATCCTCTAAGAACACCATAACAAGCTCTACCCTTACAATATAATATTTTAAACCTTCTCACCTCCTTTTTGTAGACATCATATTAGAGAATTGAAACCCAATAAACTGAAATGAAAAACCAAAAAGGTTCCCTGTACAACCTTGAGCATCAAATTGGGAAGATCTATAATACCTTATTGGATAAATTTTCATGTACTTTACACAGTAACACTAAGATAAATCTAAGAGAGGATACAAAATCTATGGTCCTTAGGAGTGAAAAAATGTTGGATTTCCATCTTCCATTCTTAGGTAAAGAAAAGAAGCTCTAAAAACATGAGGCATTCATCAATAAGAATAATGATGATCACACTATTAAAGTTGTTCAGGAGAAATTACTAGAATTAGAACCTACTACAAAACCTCCAGTTCAAGAGAATACTAAAAAAGAATAAGTCTATGTATAATCACCACCATATAACCCCCCTTTAACCTTTCTTTATAGGAAGAGACAAGCCAAAATTTAGGATCAATACAAATTATTTTTGGAAATGTTTAAAAAATTTCACATTAACATTCCCCTTATAGAAGCGACTGTTGAAATTCCTACGTATGCCAAAATTTTAAAATACTTTCTCTTAAGTAAGAGGAAAATATAAAACTTAGTAGTAATCTTCTTAAATTAATAATTATCCATAGTTTTTTAGCAGAAGATACTCCCAATATATGAGACCCTATAAGTTTCTCTATTCTATGCACCATAGGGACAAGAAATTTAGGAATATCTTTGTGTGATATTAGCACAAGCATAAATCTCATGCGTATGAGTGTCTTCTAGAAACTGGGGATCAAAGAGTTGAAACCAAAGAGAGTAGTAATTTAAATGGATGACCGATCACTTAAGTACCCTAGAGGAATTATTGAGTATATCTCAATCAATTTTAGTAAATTCATATTTCTTGTGAATTTGTTTATCTTGAACATGGAGGAAGAGGGTGACATTACTATAATTCCAGGGTGACCATTTCTCACCACTAGAAAGGATTTGATTAATGTGAATTAAGGATGGATGATATTTATATTTGGTGAAGAACAAGTAATGTTTGACTAGGAAAATTCTTCCAAGAAATGTAATGACTCATTTGATAGTCAAGCCATATTTCTTATTGACGAGAAGGCTAATTTTATGACTATTGAGGATAAGAAAGAGACCTAGTCTCTAGATGAACATGGATATAGTGACTACGATGATGTAAATTACATTGAATATATGATAAGGGATACTATCCCACCATTTATAACATCGATGATCAAACCATAAATGATAGAATTAAAACCTATTCCAAGCACCCTAATGTACTCATTCTTAGGTTCCACGACTATAATTATAGCCATTATCAATGGAGAACTGATCCAAGTACAAGAAGAAAAACTCTTTGAAGTCCTTAAAAGATGCAAAAATTCAACTTCCAAGGGAATATTTGACATTTAAGGGATCAAACCCACAATTTTCACCCACAATATATTGTTAGAAGAAGGTGCTAAACCCAAAAACAAACCTCAGAGGTGACTCATCCCACTAATTAAAGAGGTGGTTAATAAAGAAGTGTTGAAACTTCTAGACACTAGATTTTTTTTTCAATCTTTGAAAGTGAATGGGTGAGCATGATACAAGTCATTATAAAGAATGGTGACCTAACAATTATGAAAAATAATGAAGATGAGCTAATCTCAACTCGAACCATCAATGGATGGCATGTTTGTGTTGATTATAGAAACCTCAATATAGAAACCCAAAAAGATCATTTATCATTATCTTTTGTGGATCAAATAATAGAAAGACTAGTAGGGAATGAATTATACTATTTTTTGGATGAATATTTTTAATAAAATCAAATTTTAGTCAATCTAGATTACTTCTCCAAAACTACACTAACTTATCCCATTATAACCTTCACTTATAGACATATTTCATTTGGTATGTGTAATGCATAAAAAATTTTCAATGCGCATGAAACATATTTTCCATGATATGATGGAGGAATTTATGAAAATATCTATGGAATATTTCCTGGTTTATCGAAGATCCTTCTTGGTGTGCTTGAGTAATTTGGACCTAGTCTTACAAAACTATGAAGAACAATTCCTGATATTAAAATGGAAAAAATGTCACTTCATATTTCAAGTAGAAATAATCCTCAGATATAAAATCTCAAAGTAAGGCATGAAAGTGGATAAAAAAAATCAAATTAATGAAAGACTTAACTAATACTAAAATATTAAAAGGTATAAGGATATTTTTGGTCCATTTAGGATTCTACCACCACTTCATAAAAAACTTTGTGAAAGTAGCCCACCTATTGACACAATTATTATCGAAAGATTTTTTTTCGAGTTCAACAAAGAGCGTCAATGTGAATTCAATACCCTTAAGAAAATCCTGGTGGCTGCTCCTTTAATCATTTCACTAGATTGTGATAAGGACTTTGAGTTTATGTGCGATTCTAGTGACTTCACTATTGGAACTGTCTTAGGACAGTGAGTCAGACATACCTTCTACCCCATTTACTATGCGAGTCACACACATAATGGTGCTTAGAAAAATTATACGACTACTGATAGAGTTAAAGTTTTTAATATATTTTATTTTAATTTCAATGATTCAAACCCCACAAAATTTTCATTTTATTTTAAATTTCATCACTTTTGGAATTTTGTGGTGTTTTGAGTTAAAATGTGAAAATACCCTAATTCTTGAATTTTAGTATTTTTTCATTAGTTAATTGTTTTAGGAATAAATTTTTTATATAGAACCAATTTTCAATATTCTTTTTTTATAAACCCAACACGCATGGGATAAAACTTCCCTAACTTGGCTAAGATCTGAATCAAACATTTGGAGGCCCAAAAAATCATTCAATATAGAAACTCATTTTTCGGACACAATTTAATACCCTTTAATAAATGAGGAATAACTCATCCCACATGTGTCAAAATGATCTTATTACACTTATAAAAGATATATGGCATGAATAATAATCTCTATGATAACCAGGATTAAATTATTTCCTTAATATGGCATTTTTTACGTGAAATTAGAGGAATTTGAAGAGTCACTTCAGATAGAAACAGTTCTCCTGGGTAATAAATTCATAACATTTTATCCATTTGTCCAAATATTATGATATTTTTTAGGGAGAAATAAATTTGGTTTTAGAAAAAAATTTAAGAATACCCTAAATCTATATTCATCCAGGAAGAGGACCAAAATAGATCAACATTTGGAGAATCAAATTATGGAAAGAACATTTCAACTCCCTTTTTCTTTATATTCTCTTCTCAACTTAATTTCAAGAGGGGGTTGGATTTAAGGAGGGTTCTATGTTGAGGAAGATATGATGAATAATTGGAGTTATATTTAAGAAAATAAATCCATTAAGGGATAGGATCCAAGAGGTGTTGGTTAGAAGAGATCTAAGGATTCATCCCTTTTGAATTTGTTCTCTTCATTATAAACTCTTTTCTTTTGAATTATCATGGAATTTTCTTTCTTGAATGAAGTAGGTTTATTTATTTCTAGATTTCAATTTCTTATATTTTTTTTCAGAAATTTTTATCATCTTACGAATTTAAAATCATTATCTTTTTGTTTAAAAATCTTTGGGTGAGGTCTCCCCATTGAGGACAACAATTTCAATTAGGTTTGATTGCTCGGAGGTCTTTGGGTAGTTGAATCATATTCATGAGTGGATAAACACACATAATTGAGGCCTCTTTATGGTTTCTAGACATAATTGGTGTATATATTGATGTATTTAAGTATAAAATATATAATTAAATTGTAAATCAATTTTTTATAATGATAAATGGAGTGTCCAAAGATCAAAGTTTGACCACTGATGCATTCTTTAGCTTGTTCTTTTCAGTTCGGTTCACTTCTGATTTATAACCTCTAACATAAATTTATTATCAAAATCTAATTTTCTGTAATTTGAATTTATTTAACTAATTTAAAATACCCATTTCTAATTCCAAATTAAAAAAATAACAAAGTGATAGTCTGCCAACTTATCCTGCAACCTCCTCGTGAGACAACCCTATAGTCACTAATGTACTGCATTTTTAAAGGGAAAAATTATTGAATGGAGTTTCAAGAAAAAAAAACACATTATAAAATACTGAAAAATAACTATTAAAATTAATATATTCATTTAAAAAATTTCTTTCATACCTCGTACTGTCCAAATTTGTGGTCTACACTGATTATACTGCACTAAAATATATATTGAGTAAAAAGGATGTTAAACCACGATTGATACAATGTATCCTACTACTACAGAAATTGGATATAATAATCAAGTATAAAAAAGGGACTTTGAAATTCATTACTAATCACCAATCCAGACTCCCATTCTCCAGTATTAAGGATGATTATAATCAAGATATCAAGGAGGGTTTTTTGATGAAATAATTTATAACATTAATTCACAAGCACAATCATGGTTTTTTGATATTGAAAACTATCTTTAAACAAGATCTATTAACCCTATATTCTTCAACCAATAGAAGAAGTGATTTTTGGTTGAGGCCTCACACTATTACTAGGATGATCAACTACTATTTAAATTATTTTCTGATGGATTAATGCGATGCTGCCCCATAGAGGATGAAATACAAAGCATGCTTGAGATGTGTCATACATAACTGGCCAAAGGACATCATGTGCCTGAACACAACATAGATAAAATATTATAGAGTGGTCTTTACATCCTGGTAAACATGGATTATTTTTCAAAGTGGGTGGAAGATGAGGCCAACACCCATTAAAAAACTATAATGGTTATAAAATTATTAATGTAAAACATTTTATTGAGATTTGGATTTCCCGGATTCATCATTAGTGATCAGGGAGATCACTTTTCAAATAATGTTGTGAAATATTTGCTCATAAAGTATGTAATTCATTATAACACTATAACTCCCTACCACCCATAGAAAATTGGGTAAATTGAATTGTCTAATAGAGAGATTAAACAAATTCTATAAAAGATAGTGGCTACAAATAAAAAGGATTCAAGTCTCAAATTGGATGACACAGTTTGGGCGTATCACACAACGTATAAAACACCCACTGACACTAATCTATTTCATCTTGTTTATGTAAATCCATGTCACTTTCCAATTAAATTAGAGCATTATTATTAGTAGGAAATTAAGAAACTGAATATGGATGCTCAAAAATCTGAGTAAGTTAGAATGCTACAAATCGATGATCTTAAAGAGATCAGAAGGGATGCTTATGAAAATTCTCACATTTATAAAGAAAAAATAATGAAATAGCATGAAAAATTAATTTCATGATGAATTTTCACACTAGGGGATAAAGTTATATATTTTAAATCCTAATTAAAACTATTCCCTAGGAAAATGAAATCCTAATGGTTGGTTCCCTTTATAGTTATCAGAGAATTTATTTATGGGGAAATCAAAATTCAACAAGGCGAAGAACCACCCTTCAAGGTAAATGGAAAGATACTAAAAATTTATCAAGAATCATTTCACAAAGGATATTATATTTTTTTGGAGTTCATATGATGCATTTGTCCATCCTTATGGATAACTATGTCAATGTTATCACTTTACAAGAGGAAACCCATATTTTTATTTCCTTTATTTTAGTCACATTCTTAGGATCATTGTTTTCCATTTTTCTTTAATTTTATATTTTTTAGTCTCCCTAAAATTCATTGTACTCCATTATTTCATTTATCTTATTTGTATTCTTCTAATTTTAAATATGCCCACCTTCTTATTTTTCTACTTCAAAATTGGTTAACCCCTATAGAATAAAACTTTATATAGTGCATATATTTTGATTCAAAAAATTCTTTGAAGGTAGCACAATTTTCGATCACCATCCAACAAGTTCTACTATGGCATGAATTTTACTATAGGGAGATCTCGATTCCCTCTTTTCAATTCCTAAAACATCATTTCAATTTTCACTATGCTATACTTTATTTTTCTCCCATGATGATTTTAAGAATAGTGTAGAGACTATCTCATTTTAAGTATGGGGGAGTCTTTCTTGAGGTTTAATGCCGATACAATGGGATTATTTATTATTTTCATTAGTCTATGAGACATTTTTTTTCATTGAAAGCATGATTTAAACTTGATATACCATTATATACATTTAAATAAATAACAAAGTTAGGTTGGATATTTGGGAAATCAATTTTTATTCATGTTTAGTTTTTTAGCTTGATTTATGATTTGAGTAATTTAATTATAATTTTAGACTCGTTAAATCTCTTTTGATTGACTTGTTATTGGATACTATTCCCTGAGTGATTGCCTATTATTTTTTTACTCCCATTTCCAAGAGGATTCTAGACTTACATTGTCATATTCTTTTCCAAGAATATTTCTTGATAGATACTTGGGGCATATAGACCTAAAAAAACTTGCATTGAGATCTTATTGAGGTTATGATTAAAAAAATACTCTATTAAAATGATTTAGGAAATATTTTATGATCGAGTTTTCTTGATACCCACCTATAAAACTTTCCTGGTTTTTCCTATAGGATCCATGAATATCCTTGTTAGTATGAATCTATTTTAGGCCTATTTTCCCTTCCTACCCTGCTCTTAGTACGATGCATGATTTTCCTTTGAACAAGTGTGTGAGTATTTTCACAATTTATGGACCCAAGATATTGGTACTAAGGATATGTATAATTACACTTTCACCAGATTGATATGATGCAGTCGATGATTAATTTTTAGATTTTCTACGCTTACCCTATTCCTTTAATATATATATATATATATATATATTATGTTGTCTATTAGGAAGGTCAAAAATCACTATTACTAGACTGATGAATCCTATGATGGATCATATTTGGTTAGGTGATGGATGTGAGACCAGACCTAGACACGATTTTCAAAAAATAAATAAAAAGAAAAAAAGAACAAGGGTACATTCTTGATACTTACTTGATATACTTATGGAACCAATTTGATCTATTGGAGCATGGTCACATTTTTTCCATAAGGAGTTACTTAATTTCCCAATTCATGATTTTCATGCATTAAACTTTAGAGATTACCCTCCTTTTGAGCTTGATTTTTATTTTCTACCCACCATTCCTCATCCTTAGAAACATTTTCACCTTATTACTGAATCCATCGTCATTAATTTTGTATTTGTCTTTATAAAGTGGAGGTGTTATAACTAATGAAATCCTATGGTTAGGAACATGCATTCAGGGAATTCATATAACTCTAGTTAAATTTTACCTTCAGTGATGTGAAAAAAATCATTGTGAGGTAAATTGAATAAATGGGTATAGGTTTTGAGGAAAAATTATGAAATTGTAATAAAAGTAAGGAATAATATGAATAAAGAACTTGACTATGAGGCATGATTGATTTTATCTACAGGATTGATTTTGGAGGACTTACTTTTTCAACTTTCCCTTAGTTTTATTTTCCTGGTTATAATTCATGTTTTCCATTTAAGTATTATTTGATTTTAAATCCTTATTGAGATATTTTTCTTTATAAAAAGAAATTGTTTAAGTGTGGGTAAATTTGATAAACCAAATTTGTATATACATTTTGGATACATTTAATTCATGATTAATCACTATTTACATGATAATACACTGGGTTTTGATGTGTTATTTTAGGGATTAAGAATTCAAGGATTAAAGGAGGAATTCTATAAAAATTTAATAAATCATCCTTAGACATTGTAAATTATAAGTACACAACGTGTACTCATAGAACATACCATATTCCACCTAAAATTAAAAGCCGTGAATCCTAAATATAAGTCATGAACCGAGTACATGACATTTATCTTGATTACATGTCATGAAATAGGTGAAGTCCAAATCTGAATATTACAAGGCGTAAAATCATTATACAATGTGAGAAAGTTCAAATCTAGTTGTCACTACAGATTCAATATAAATTTTTTAAAAGATCCAAAATATTCGGATGTTTTGGAAGATCTGATGTACACAACGTGATGACCATTTACACGTCATGTAAGTGTTGAAGCAAAAGCCACTTAAATAAAATAAACAACATGAACCATTTACACATCGTGCATTTTTCGATCTCTATAAATATTCTTATTCTCTCAACATATAGAATAACACTCAAACCCAAGAACTCCTCTTATTCCTTCATTCTATCATTATTTTTTTGTTTAATTTTAACTTCCATCTATCTCTATTGATTTATTTTTTTATTCTACACATTCTTTTGTTACCATTTTCAATTCCATGATTCATTTATTGATCATCTCTATTCTAATGTTACATTTTATATCCTGTTTTCCTTACAAATTTGATTACCACTACATTATTCATTATTTCGTTATCCAACTTTGACCCTGGACTACCACTTAATATTCATTAGTATATGATTTTAGTATGGAAGATAAATATTTAATATGATCAATACCTATAGGAATCAATAATTCCTTTGGGGCGCATCAACCCCCTCTTCCATTCCTTGAGAGGATGCGACAAGGGACGATCTAGGGGAAATATAAACAAATTAGATAGAGTTATTGAAATATGTTTCCCAAATGCTTGGTTATGATAAATTATTAAAGTATATACTCTCAAATAAGAGAAATATGTAATAATTAAGAGTTATCTCCTTGAATGAAGATCCCTGTGTAGTTTTTTATCAAAAAATTCCACCAAAGATGAGAGACCCCAAAATCTTCTCGATTTCATGCACCATTAGTTCATTCAATTTTTAAAAAGATTTATTTTATCTTAGAATGAGTATTATTCTCATGAAAATGAGTTTTTTTGGATATTAGGACTCAAAAATATAAAGTCAACTAAGGCAATGCTTCATCTCGCTAATAGGTCTATTAAGTACCCTTGTGTACTTATCATGTATGCTTTAATTGAGGTTGGAAAATTCATTTTCCCTACTAAATTTATCATATTAGACATGGAGTAAGAGGGCGGTGTCCCTATAATTATAGGATAAAATTTTATTTTATTGGTAAAATGATCATCAAATTCAATCAAGGTAAACTCATTTTCTGAGTCAGTGAAGAACAAGTAGTTTTAAATTTAGTCAAAGTAGCCCAAAAAAATAGTGATTCACTGGAGTGTCAAGAAATTTTTCTCACTATTAAAGAAATTGATTTGATGAATCTTGAAGATGATAGGGTTACCTTTTCTCTTAATGAAGAAGATAACAATGATTGTTAGGAGGTTAAATACATCAAACCTCTAATGAGAGACTTGTTCCCAGATTTCATGCCTTTAATCATTAAGACACAAATATTAGAGATAAATCCTCTACCAAGAATTCTTAAATACTCATTTCAGAGACTAAAGAGGCACTAATAGTCATCATAATCTCATAAATGACTAATGTGTAAGAATAAAAATTGTTAAAATTTATGAAAAGGCATAAAAAATCAATAATGTGGAGTGTCACAGATATTAATGGGATTAAACCCATGATCTATACTTGAAAAATTCTACTAGAACAAGGCTCAACACCAAAATTTTAACCTGAAAGGTGACTCAACCCACTTATGAAATAAGTGGTTAAAAATTAAGTTCTTAAACTTATATATGTTTGGATCATTTTTTCCACATCATATTGCAAATGGGTGAGTCCCTTACAAGTGGTTCCAAAGAAAGGAGGCCCTAAATTTATGCAGAATACTAAAAATGAATTGATTCCAACTCAAACCATTATTGGATGGTGAGTTTATTTTGACTATTAGAACCTAAACATAGTCACTAGGATAGATCAATTCCCTCTACCATTTATAGATTATATATTAGAGAGATAAATATTTTTTTTGTTTTTTAACAATGATGATGCCTTGGTCAAAAGACCAAAGAATGAAAATATATATAGATAAAAAAATAATATTACAAAATTATGAAGGAGGGGAATTAAATACAATATTTTTCATGAGGTGGGATAAGATCGGCTGAGAGGTTATCCATCCACACACTTTCACTGCCAACTCCTTTATTGGTAATACCATCTGTAACCCTGTTCACCTTATGATAATCATGGGTGTTTATATGATTGAGCTTTGTTAGTTGCTGAAGGGAAATCATCCATCTTTCTATGAGGGGCCACACTAGGTGAACTACCCCATTATAAGGGCTTGAACAATGGTAGTAGAGTCTCTTTTGATCTAAACATTATTCCATCCTTTCTACATAATGAGACCGATGACAATAATGATACTGTACATCTCTTCTTCTAAGGAGGAGGAAAAAAAATACATAATATAGTAGCATCCCAATATATTTCCATTGTGATTTCTGCACACTACACTATAGCCCGTAGGGATTGGGTTGCCTTTTGAGGCACCATCCACATTTATTTTGATCCAGTCCGGAAGAGGGGGTTTTCAAAAGACTTATAACATACCTTTCAGCTAGCTGAATCTTCATTTGATTCCGATCCAATGAAGAATGATAAGATCCTTGAAAGAGTTGTGGAAGGTACCTATTTTCATTATTACAAATTCCTTGATAGTAATAAATATTTCCACCTAATTTTCACAAATATTTAAAGTATTATTGTTGTGAGTGAAAGAATTTATTTTATACTAGATGATGTGGATCAGTTCAAAAACCGTATCAACAAAAAGATGTTCAATTTGAGGAGAGGCATCCATAATAGTGAATATTTGAAGATGAAATAAAATGGAGTCCAATCTAGCCCATCTAAGATCAAACATGTCAAAAATTTATTTCCATAATATAGAAGTATTAGAACAATATGAGAACAATTAGTCAATATCCTCTCTCAGTTGATTACACATCTGATATTTAGAACAAAGTTGAATACAAAATAATTGAAGAAAAAAATCAGTGGGAACTTTATTATGGGATATTCTCCAAACCAGGGTGAATTTAGAGCGTCTAACCCATTGCTTGTTAAAATTATTTAACCCCGAATAATCTTAGATTGTATTATCAAAATTATGATTTTAGTAAAGTTTAGAGTTTAGAACACCATTATGAGATGGTTCCCAAACTAGAAACTCATCAGTGTTGACAAAAGGCTAGTTGGTAATAATAGTATTGATCTCATTAGGTAAAAATATATATGAAGACAAGGTGTAGTCATTTATGGAGATATTAATATCAGTATATAAATGCATGGAATCAGACAAAGAGGAAAGAGGGTAACCATTCCAGTTATCCAACCAAAATTTCAAAGAAGATTCTTTATTAAAAATCCATCTAGAGTGAGACATAATTTTGGAAAATGAGTGCTTGATAGAAGGCCATATAGAAGATTCTATGTGAAAACTCTTACCTTTTATTAGGTTATAAAATCTTCCTATAAGGAAATAAAAGGCCGAGGAATTATTTTTAATAAGGTTCCACATGAGTTTATCTTGGAGGGCTTCATTAAAGAGGCAAATTTTCTTAATAATGAGGCCACCATTGTCTAAGGATTTATAATAATCATTACAAGGAACAATGAAAAGTTTCCTCTCAAGAGTGGTTCCACTCAAGATAAGGTTTTTTATTCTATTGTTATTATTTTTGATTAATTCAATAGGCCATTTATAAACCATTAGGGAGTAAAACATTTTAGAAACAATGGTTTATTTTACAAGATAAAGTCAGCCTACCATCGATAACTGTTTTCCTTTCTAAGAAGAAAGTTGATTATTGATCTGGTCAACTATATTGGAGAAATAAGTGCTTTTAGGATTTCTCTAGAAGATAGGTCCTCCAAGGTACATTAAGGGGAGGGATCTCTCTTTTATACCAAGTTCATTTATAACACTAGTCTTTCTAGTTATAGGAAATATTTTACCAAAGAAAATAGAAGATTTATTCCAGTTTATAGATTTTCCAAAAACCTCCTCATAGAGAGAAAGGGTAGATTTAAGATTTTGGATGTTCCTTTTTTCCCCTTGAAGGAATAAAATAATATTATCTGCACACAAAAGGTGAGATGGAACAATAAAGTTTCTAGAGGCAATGATGGGCTTAATTTTACCTTGGGTAACTAAATTGGTGATAAGTTTTCTATGACGGTCCTCAATAATTACAAAAATGATGGAAGAGAGCGGGTATCCTTGTCTAACACATTTGGAACAATTGAAATAGCCCTTTGGAGTACCATTAATCAAGACATAAATGTGAGAAGAACCAAATAGACTTTTAATTTTGTTAAGAAAAATGTCACTAAATCCAAACTTGTTGTGGACCTTGAAAATAAAACTCCATTCCATGGAATCAAAATATTTTACAATGTCAAGTTTACTGGAAATTCTTCATCATCTATTACTTTTTTTAAAAAAATTTTTACTTTCAGAGGCAAGGAAGAAGCGGCTTTGGATGTTTCTTCCTTTAAGGAATCCATTATAGAGATTATGCGAACAATAATTATACTGTTATTTGGATGGATATTCTAGATATTAATAAATTATTGTTGACCTAGATGATCATTCAAAAACAATATTCACATGTCCATTAAGAATTTGTTTCTTATCGATGAATGTGTTTTTGATTATGTAATGTACCGACAACATTCTAATGATGCATGACACATTTATTCCATGATACGGAGAAGGAGTTTTTGTAAATTTTTTGGATGATTTCTCTAATTATGGATGATTCTTTGAAGTGTGTTTGAGTAATTTAGAAATTATACCACAATGTTGTGAAGAAAAAGTTCTGGTTCTAAATTGGAAAAATGTCACTTCATGTTATAAGGAGGTATAGTCATTTCGAATAAAATTTAAAAGAATGAAATATAAGTAGACCATGATAAAATAAAAGTCATTAAGGTGATGCCATAACCCACTACTGTAATGGGAATCAGAATATTTTTAGGCCATGCAGGGTTTTACCACTGCTTTATAGAATACATTGATCAAATATCCTGATCTCTAACACACATTATTTCAAAATATATTCATTTTGAATTCATTATATAGTGTCAAAAAGACTTTGACACTTGAAATAATAGCTTGGTTGAATCCCTTGTTATTATCTCATCTGATTGGTATGAAGACTTTGAGATAATGTGCGATGCAAGTGACTTTTCTATGGGTATTGTTTTAGGAAAACATGAAAGGCATATTTTTTATCCTATATATTACACCGGGAATACTCTTAAATATTATCAAACCAATTATACAACCACATAGAAAGAGATTACTATGGTAGTTTTTGCATTTGATAAATTTCAGTCATACCTCATGATCTCGAGAGTTATTTTCTTCATTGATCATGAAGTTTTGAAATATATTTTTAATAAAAATGATTCTAATACTCAATTTATTATGTGGATCTTTTTTTTTAAATAATTTTAAGTTTTCATCAAAGACACTAAAGAGACTGAGAATGTCATTTCAGATCATCTGTATAGACTCTGCTACCCAATATTGAAGATAATAAAGAGAAGAAAATTTTAGATGAATTCCCAAATGAGAAACTCTTTAACATAGAAATGAAAGAAAAAAATGGTTTATTGATATGGAAAACTATCTAGCCAATGGGTCCCTCTATACACACTTTTCTCACTTTTCTTTTCAATAAAGGAATCAATTTCTATCAAACACGTCATAATATTTCCAAGATAAAATAATTTTATTTTAGTGATGTGCTGATGGTTTAATGTGGAACTATATCCTAGAGGATGAAATTCAAAGTGTTCTAGAATTATTTCATATATAAATGACTAGAATACATCATTGATTTGAGCATACCATGCCTAAAATTCTTCAAAGTGGATTCTTTTTCTCCACACTCCATTGAGACATAAGAAGATTTGTGCAAAGCTATGATTGGTTCCATCAAATATTAATAGTTGGAAAACTCAATGAAATTAATCAAAACACCATCCCTGAAGTGGAAATATTTTACATCTGGGGAATTGATTTCATGGTCCCATTTCCCAATTCCCATTGAAAGATGTACATCTTGGTCTGTGTGGACTACATTTCAAAGTGGGTAAAAGTAGAAGCTACCACCCTTTACACAACCAAAGTAGTCATGAAATTTATGAAGATTTTTTATGGTTTGTATTTACCCTATTACTCATTAGTAATCGAGAAACACACTTCAATAATAATTTCATCAAAGGGATTATTTGAAAGTATAGAATTCAATACAATATTGGCACCCCTTACCAACTGCAAACTAGAGGGAAGGTGGAACTGTCCAACTGTGAAACTAAACGGACTCTAGAAAAGATAGTCAATAAAATTATGAAGTATTATTGTATGAAACTTGAAGATGTACTGTGGGTATATTTTACAACTTGCAAAATAATCATCAACACAACTCTTTTCTGACATGTCTATAATAAACCATGTTACCTTCGACTGAAATTAAATTACCACTCATTATGGGTAATAAATAAGTTAAACCTAGATACTAAAAAATATGGGAAACAAAAGTTTCTACAATTGGATGAGATATAAGAAATTATAATGGATACTTATGATAATTTCAAAATTTATAAGGATAAAACAAATTAATGTCATGACCGATGCATCATGTGATGAATACTCATATCAGGGGAAAAGGTTCTTTTGTTCAATTCCTACATAAAATTATTCATAGGAAAGTAGAAATCATGATGGTTAGGACTATTTAAATTTTCTAAATTCTTATCACATGGAATCATAGAAATTCAATGAGAAGATGGACCACCCTTTAAGTTTAATGGATAGAGGTTGAAAATATACCAATAACCATTTCCAGAAGGGTGTGTCATATCTTTTAAATTCACTTGATTTAGGAGGATATATATCTCTTGACCATAAATGAAGTGATAAATTGGAGGAAACCAAGGTTTTTTTATTTAAGAAGTTTAAGATCATGGGAATTTGGATGGTGCATTGCCAGTGGCTGAATGCTGAGTTTTCCTTTAAGAAAGAAGATGTGTATTTATGATGTAAAAGAATATTTTATGCTGTAAATATCATGATTTAAAAAACTCCTTATTTCATAATTTAAACTAAAAATACTACATTTTTAATGTAAATTTCATAGTCTTGGAATTTAACCTATAAACCATGGGTTTATAGCATCCGTCCCTCTCCCTCAGGCTGCCATGCCCTCTTCTTCCTCTCCTCCCCACCCTCAGATGCACCTCCTTCCTTATTCTCCTACCTTCCCTCCTTCCTTATCCAAACTTCCTCCACCCTCATCCTCCTATATTCATTATCCCATGGTTCAAACCAAATATAGAGGCCTTACTCCTTCAAAATTTGTGGGACGGATTCAACAATCTCCCGCAACCAAGCATCCGACCCAGGATCCTTCTCTATCCTCACCACCATCAGGGGATTTCTCCCTATATTCATCCCCATCAAGTTTGGATTCATATTATGTATACTAAAATTTTTAATCCACCACTTAGAACACTCTGATTCACCCATGCCTATAGTTTAGGTACCTAAAACTTTAGGTATTCTTGGTCTATTTTCATGCCAAGCTTATGAGGATAAATATAACGTTGGATTTGACCATCTTGAACAAGATACTTATATACAAGGAGGTCATGGAGTAAATTTCTTGGATGTACCACTTACATATCATTGAGGTCCTAGAGGAGATTTATCAGGATCTCTTCCCTGAGTTCCTGACTATATTTGTGCTCGATATCATTCATGTCACCTTCCAATTGTGAGGAGGAGATTGGGAGAGAATGCTGGGAGAATTTGGAGTTGGCTTGACCATCTATTCCCTGATTTTATAGCCTCTTCCACTTACACCACCTTGAACCTTGATTAAAACATGAAAGATACACCAAAGATATGGATGATGGTAGCCTATAACCCCATGAGAATTCATGATGATCCTACCATGAAGAGAACCCATATGAAGGGGTTTACTCTCAGGATTATCCATCATGCATTAGCTTATGGCTAGATGGCACGAGGTGACTCCCATAGGGCTATCACATAAACTAAGGTTTAAATTATTTCCACTACCATGGGTATCCCTATGGTGAACATGGACTATCAGTTTTTATTATATTATAAGGGTCAGTCCAGGAGGAACCATGACAACCATATAGGTGGTTCCTTCATCACTCATCTAGGTAGAAACCTAGGCATATTCAATGCCTCTAAAACACTCTCATCATTAGGCCTGATGTAGTCCATAGACCTCATCCTAATCTATAATATGGGGATATTTTGGATGGTTGGTGATCACTATAGTTGGGAACCTCAGTACATTGCGTCCATCGATGAGGTGCCTACTCCTAATGCATCTTCTATTCCTACTAATTATCCTACAGCTATCAGACCTGATGATTCACTTTAATATAAGTATATACATGTTACATTATATTTATGGGAGGTGATCCAAAACCATGATAACATTATCCAATGTATTCTAGAGAACTATAGGCATAAATTCCATCAATTTGGAGTTCCATCAACTAAGCCCCCTCAAACTATATATACAACCACCACTCCATCCACCCACCCTCACCCTTACTTCATCAGAATCACCTCCAGATCAATTCCCACCCATCTACCCTAGCACCAGAGGCCACATTGGCTGGGATTACTCTTGAGATCACTAACCCTAATGCTTAGTGGTACTTCTTGGTGGGGCATGATTAATGGGGCATGAGACCTTCCATACAGACTCAACCTGAGGTGCCATTTATCGATACAACTTACAGATAGAAGAACTCCATCTAGATTGAAACAAACAATATTTAACCATATACCTTAGTACAACTAGTGATGAATGAGCCTACTTATAGAACCATGACACCTGTTATAGTAGTTGAACCACCTACTAATTCCACTATTACAGATATAGATATGGGATGCCAAATATAGCCACCTGGTGTTTGATAGGGTACCCATGATGTTGTTCACAGAGCTTCTCTCCACTCATCTTAGTTTTACCCATTGCACCCCTCCATTATTTTGATATTCATGGGCGTGTTTTTTTATTATATTACCTATCCCCAATCATGTATTGATTTTATACATAATATAAGAGATATTTTTTTTTCTATTTTAGATATTCTTACACTTTCCCCATTTCATGTGTATCCATTTTTCCATGTCTTAATCATGTTCTTATTGTATCACTTTCGATACACCAGTTGTGATAAATATTGGATTCCCCCATGATGAATTTACTCATACAGTCATGATTTAGGGACCACCCTAAGAGATTCATCTGAGGATTTCACATATGATTTAGTTTTCCCATAAGAGGTTTGGTTCAACCATTTATAAGGTGGTGAATCTTCTTAAGTGACCCTTAAAGCTTAAGGAAACTATAATTATAATAATAGGTTGAGGAGAATTGATCTGATGGACTGTTCCAATTGACCACTTTCCATCTATATAGATAATGACATTGTTGTTAGGGCTTTATGGGAGTCAACCCATAGTTTAGTCTTTTGAGTCATAGTTGTGTCTCTTTAGGTATTTTCTTTCCTTTTTCTATGTCTTTTATACTAGGTATCTCATTTAGGAACTTTTTTTTTATTTTAGACTAGGTATTGATTTGATATTATATTCATTTTGACTCTTGTGTGCACCTACTGCATTTACTTCTATCATTTTTGATATACCTTGTAAACTAATCATTTTCTTAGTGTAGGCATATTTGACCTCTAACATTATTATAGGTAGTACGATTTCACATTATTTATTACAATTTACCCCCATGGAATGAGATTCATTAAAGGTTTATCTTGATTACTTGCACTTTAACATTGATGTCATTACATATTTTCTATACCATCACTATCATCTCTCTCACCTAGATTTTCTAAATAGTTCAAACACTATTTCATTTTAAGTATTGGGGGGGGGTACATTCTTGAGAGTTATCATATTTTCACTTGGATTTTTCTTATTATCATTAGTCATGGAGACATTTTTTAATTAAAAACATGATATAACTTGAAATATCATTACACTAATGTAAATTAAAGAGAAAGTTTTGATGGAAATTATTCAAATTCATTATTTATTATTATTTATAATTTTAGAATGATTTATGAGTTGATTATTTTGAATTTGAGTCCAAATTATTGAAATTTTTTATTTATTGACTTATTAATTACTACTATACCCTGATTTATTTCCCTTTTTATATTTATTACCATTACCAAGAGGATTTTTGACCTAATTTTTCTAATTCTTTTATGATCATATTTCTTGAGAGATACTTGGGGCCTGTTAACTTATTAGAACTGTCATTATAATATTATTGAGGAAATAAATGAACAAATGAATTGCTAAAATGATTGATACATTTCAATTGTTGATCCCATTTTTTTCTAAGACCCACCTATACAGTATCACTACTTATCCCATAATTTAAATAAATTAGCTTGTTAGGATAGATTTGTATTTCAAGCCTATTTATCTCTTCCTACCACACTCTTGGTATTTTTCATGATTTTAATTTGAAAAATTATGGGGGAATGGTTATCTATAATACACATGGGATGTTTATTATTAATAATATGTGTAATGGTATCTTCATCAAATTTATGAGACATGGTTCATGAATACATTTGGCATTATTTTACGCTTACTCATTTTCCTTTCTAAAGAAAATATCAATAAAAAAATAAATATTAATTTTATATTTTTATAGTAAAAAATCATCATTACTAGACTGAAAATTCTCATGATAGTTTATATGTGATTATGTGGTTTAAATGAGATCTATCATGAACACGATTTTTAAAAAAAGAGAGAAAGAAATTGGGTATATTCTTAATGATTTCATGAAATATATATGGACTTGATTTGAGTTATTGGGAGTGTGAGGAAATTAATTTCTATAGTAGTTTCTTCACTACACTATTTACGATTATCATGTATGATGATTTAGAGCCTACCCTCCTCTTTGATCTTGTTTTTATCATTAACACACCTACCCTCAGCCTCAAATTCACTGGAACCTTAATTCTAAGTCCTCATAATAAATTATGTTATTTGTCTTTATGAAGTAGATATATTAGATTCAGTTAAAGACTATGGTTGGGAACATGTATTTAGGGTATGATCACAACTACACTTTTATTTTACCTTGAGTGATGAGAGAATATTCACAATGAGGTAAATTTCAACATGAGTATATATTTTTAAGAATTTTTTGATTTTTTAAATTAAAGTATAAATGAATTTGAATTAAGTACATAACCATGAGGAATGAATAATTTTCTCTACAAGGATGATTTTTTATGACTAGAACTTTATAATAACACTTGGTTTTATTTTCATAGTTGTAATGTATGCTTCCTATTAATTTTTTTCCATTTTAAATCCTTATTGAGTTGATTTTTTCATGAAGATAATCAATTGTTCAAGTGTGGGGGAATTTGATATTATTAATTAATATATATATATATATATATATATATATATATTGGAATCTTTTCTTTGGGACTTTTCCATGTTTTACACTTTGTTACTGTGGTTTTTGGTTGTTGTTTAGAGAACTGTAGCTGTTATTGAGAAGAGGGATCTATTGTAAAATTCTATAATTTTAGACATTTTACACCATAAAATCTAGTTTAAGACATAAATCCCTCAAACATAGCATTCTGGTCAACCACATACCCATGGTGTAAATCCAGTTCAAGCAAAAAAAGTCTCTAGATAAAGACCACTTACGACATAGGATACAATTTCTGTCATAAAACCCATTGTCCCAAATATGCTACAAATTCAATTCAGGCCATAAATATTAGATATTCAAGAATATCAAAGACCTACATACTATCATTTATGAAATAAATATAATAATTATGGAATAAAATTTATTGGCATATTAAAACTCATGGAGACTTATGATGTCAACATAATTTACATAATAAGTTATCTGGTCTTTATATTTTCTAGATGCCTCAAAATTTATAATATTACATTTTCCATTCAGTTTTAACATTATTTTAGACCTATCCTCTATATATTTTCCTTATGTAATCATATTTTTATATTTTTCTCCCATCCAAGTAAATTTTAACCGTTTTTCATTGTTCCAAACTAGCTTGCTATGTTAAATAAAATTTCTATGATGTGCTACTGCTTCTTTTATATTCAAGTAAGACCATTATTTTTTGATTACTTAATTGATAATGGATTTTATTGAATGAATATTTCAATCATTATTTACTTATTTCATACATCTAATTTATTCATTTTCATGCACGGCTAATCTTCCTAGTGTTAGGGGTCAAGAGTAGGGGTAGTGTGAACTTAATTATTTTTTAAAAAAAACTTGGGAAATCCATTGGATAGGAATTAAATTAAGAAATAATTTTTTATCATGTTATTTTTATGAACATGATCCAAGAATTATAATAAAATAACCCTAAACTAATTTCATTTTATTAGTATAGGACTAATAGCCTATGTTACTTTCTTATTTTGAAGTTTTTCTTAATGCATCCAGACTGATGACCACCTATTGACCAAAGAGTGGTTTCCAATATAGGTATATCAAATTTATTTTACCAAATACAATTGATGAATTCTTAATTACTTAATAGTACAATACATAGGACTGAACCACAATAGTTTTAGAAATACCCTTTGCATAGTCTCCCCAAAATTGATCGTGAACCCTCATTAATCCAATTTTTTTAGAATAAATCCAAATACTTTGGATTCACATGAGGAATCCATTTATAGGTTAATATTCCTAGGTCACAATATTTTCCATCTTATAACTATGGGTTTGACCTTAGACTTCCACTATTTGGAATACCTTCACAATAGTGTTAGTTGGGTTTAATAAAAATTTCTAATCTGATCATGCTCATTCTGAATTAACAATTCCATGAAAGTCGGTCATAAACCAAAAATATGTGATCAATGTGTTGAATTTTATTTCATTATTATAGGAAGTGGTGGTAATTGTGTGATGAAGATTACACATATGATGAGATGAATAAAGGTGACCGTAATAAGATGTGTAACCTAGGATGTAATATATGTACTATTTTATATCATTATATGTTTTTTATTTCTATGAACTACCACTGAGTCAGATAACATAGCCTATGCCTACATAAATTTGGGTATCAAGTGAACCCCCAATATTTATGACTTTATGGAAATAGATGATCGACTATTCCCTCTTATAGCACCCTACCTTCTTTATGTGGGTATGTGTCACAAACCCCTCTCCAAAAGGTGTATCCCTACTAGGCCAACAATGGGAGAAGAGAGATAGTGACACATGATTCCTGCCTTCAGTAGGCCTCAGGTTGGAGACTAGCACTGAGGGTATAGTAAACACATAGATGGGAGGCATTTACCTCTAAGAGAACACATGAAAAAGAGATAGATAAGATATACACCAACCAACTCCTGTTCAGACTCCAATATAGAATAAAATCCAATGTGCACATATGTAATGTCATTCAAGAACTACTACAACTGAAAGGAAAACTATAAGTACCAAAATAAAGTAAATATGGAAGTGACCAAAAATCCCAAACTGCTCCTACTAAACCCCAAGCTAGTAGTATCTAGAATAATCTCCAACCTATTAAAACTGAACTAAAAAATAGTTTATATATACATAGGGTGAGTATAATAGTATACTCAGTAGGATCCTCCTCAGAGCCTCTCATGAAAAAGGTAAAGAAAACATGCTAAAGAACAAAGAACAATAAGTGAAGCTAACTCATCACCTAAATAGATATAATAAGTTCCCATCCTCACTATGGATACTATCACCAAATATTGAATATAATAGTATATAATATAATAAATAATATCAAGGGTACCTTGCTACCACTTCCCCACTGGTTTTTCACTCTTACCCACGTCGCACGTCCTAAGCATCTCTCTCCAAAAAGTCTAGCCCTGAGACACCTGGGTGAAGTACCATAACATGCACCTCATGTAACACAACACCACATCCATGTAACCAAAAGTAACCAGGTAGTTTTTGGGAGCCACCACATCCTGTATAATGTGTATCATACATCAGATATTATACCTCAAGCCATCACAACCCATACACTGAGTAAAAAACCTCAAGCCATCACAACCTACACATGTTATACCTATAGTAGTCCTTAGAAAACTATATCTAGAACACATGTGTTTGAAAATAAAAACAATCCATTACATCTCTCTACACACATATATGGATAAAACTAACCACTGTGTATACCAGTATAAGAAACTACCAAGAGAAGAGAGTAGGGTCAAAGGGGGTAGTCATCCATCCATCCTCCCACCAGGATGTTGGGGAAAACACCCCTAGGGATCAGAATCCCTGAGGTGTTAGTTTCCCTAACTGAAAGGGTGGTGTAGCATATAAAAACAAAAAATGTACATGATATAATATAGCTCACAACCACATTATGATAATATCCCAATCTCAGAATCAACTGTAGTTAACATCTCTCAGACTCCCGACTGCCTTTGCTAAGACCAGATATCTTATAAGCACACAACCATTTAAAGAGATACATTAAGTTATTTTATTCCTTTTTCATCAGTTTCACTTTATGTTATTAAATTTTTAACCATTAATCAACCAATAACACTTACACATTACATTACATTAACACCACAATAAATTTCCATGCCTTTAGGAAATAAGAAAACTGAGTGCAAAACATCTTAGAATTATAACCTCAAGATTGCATCCCAGCAAGCTCCAACCCCATGGGTTAAAAAATTTATTCATTTATTAAAATAATTACTTTCCATATTACCAGGTACTCTAGGAAAACATCCTAAGCTACCAAACAAGTCAAGAAACCAAGCACATCCATCTACCTCAAGTAGTGGGGAAAGAAAAGTAGATAAACAAAGAACCTAGAAATCATCCAAATAACAGATTCAAATAAGTTTCCAACTTTTATATCAATGGGTAATCCCATATTCAACTTGTTCCATCATATCCGATGTCCTCCCCGAAACCCACATGCATATTCTGATGCATTGCACCACTACAAGCGTCAAATGTTTCCACAAAAACTGGGCCTCCCCACCCCTAATACCACAACATCCCTCTAGGATCAACCATCCTAGGTTTACATCACATCAAGGCCTCCCCACCCCATAAACCACGAAAACCCTCCATGATCACATAATATCACATGCAACATGAAACAAACATAGCAACTGGGCTCTTGGCCCTAAAGCAAGGCATTCATCCTTGACACACAATAAGCCCTCATGGATCCAAATCACAAGGCACTAAACATTCACAAGAAATTAGGAAATACAAGCCCTATAAAGGCATTATATTTTTCACATAACTGGTTTTTATTCCATCTTCAATTAACTGATTCATTATCATAGGTTACAACTATGGGAAACTGAAGCAATAGGCTATCATAACTATAAAAAATTAATTAAAAAATTAATTTAAAATGCCTTTAATTCTATTATAAGCAAGCATTATCTTTATTCAGTTTCCTTAACCAATTTAATTAAACATGAAGAATTTCATCAATTTGATTAAAATAAAATTACAATAATAGGTAGATTCATTAAACATGACTCTTTGATCTTTTAGCCAATTAATTATCAATTAATTATGGATTTATGTTTTTACCAATTTCACATGATAAATTAATCACAATATTTACTACATAGATATCACACTATCTAAAAAATCAAGCTTCAACTCGTTATCATGGTACAAATAGAAAGTTTCCAAGAGATCGATACCAATTATTTAATCCAGTTCAAGTAATTTTTAGGTTAATTTCATTGAAATATATGGGGATAAATCATTCTATTTGTATGATTGAACATAAATAAATAGAGAAGCAACAAATCCCATACATTAAAAAGGTGTCAATGTTCTTCTCATGAGAATGAACCAATGTTGTAGCTCTAGATTACCTCTCTTAAAGAACTGAATCTACCCAAGGATTCCATTCCAAAACCATAATAAAAAAACCAACATAACTCTATTAGAAACATGGATATCATGAACCATCACATGGAAAATAGGAAAAAGATGAAACATATCGAAGAAACCACAAAAATATAGGTAGAACATACCTTGGATTAAAGATGGATTGAAGGAGGTAAGCTAGGGATGAATCCTTGGAAATGGAATCCCAAAAACATCAAAAGGGGGTCACCAAGTCACCTAAAATCAAGAGAGAGGCACTGTAGATCTAGGGTTTGACAAAAATGAGTGGATGAAACAATTTAAAACTTACAGCACCAGGTATTTACATGACATATAAACCTCTTTCACATCATGTAATCCTTAGGGTTCAATTTCTGCCAAAAAATGCATCACCCTTATATTTTAATTTATTTTAAACCCCGATTTATTAAACGACATGAAACCTACTTTCACATCATGTAAAATGTTTACACGTTATGAAATATCACTTCTCCCACCTCTCAGTAGCTAAAATCCTCCATAATTACTCTGAGCCTCATCCTAGCACCTCAGTCTTCAAAAATGCTCAAAGGGTCAATCAATGCAGATCTTAGCCCTTACAACATGGTTATATGGTTTTGGTATGAGGTAAACCTGAATATGACTATGTTATAATGAGGTTTTAGTTGTTGTATGATATGGTATGTGGATCTGGGAATGAAGGAGACTAGTTGGATGCATGCCACTCAAATGTGAGGGAAATTAAATTAGTGGGGAAATGGGTATGAGATAAATTGGTTTCTATATTTCCATGATTTAATTACCCTTATATTATATTATGACTTTGGAGAGTGTGCTTATAATGAACTAGATCATAGATTTTACTTGATAAGGTATCATGTGAAAATTTCACTATTTATTCATTGAATATTTAGTATGATTAATCTATAATGACATGATATTTAGAGGGGGGTAATCCATTGAGTATAAATTATACTCACCCCTATTTTTATATATATATTTTTATTGATTTTTAGTATAGTTTTAGATATTGGGTTGGACCTTAATAAAACCAAACTTAGAGATTAGTGGATGTTGGAGGATCCCTTTACTAATTTCTTAGGATATGTTTATACTTTAGAATTGATATTCAGAGTTGTTATGTTTCTTTATATTATTATTGAATTTCATGAATTTTAGTATTTATTTTAATGGTTGAGTTTGGTTTAATTTTGGAATTTTGGTGTTGATTGATGGATTATTTATTTATTTATTAGAATTGAAGAGGGTGATGCCTCTCATATTGTGATTTACATTGCTTAGATCTAGTCACCCAATCATGGCCTATTGAAGGCGATCTTTGGGGGTCACCACCACAAACTCAAAAGTTGTTTGGTGGGGTTATGTTTTGAAAATTATTCTATTTTATTTCAATGTGGAACCATTATTACAAAATAATATACAGGATCAACCTTGGTTTTATATATTTTTTATTCAATAATTATTTTAGATCTGTATAATCATATAGACCATCACCTTAGAGAGTATAATATATGGTATAAAATTATGAAAGGAAAATATCACCACAAAGAATTCCTTCTTTATGGTGGTATAGTTCAATTATGAACCCATCAATCTCAAATTATCATAGTAGATAATTTAGGAGATTCAATTTACTCATCATTCAACTAAATCTCCCTCAATATAGTTCTTAACATCACAAATCAATTCAATAGATAACTCTCAATTTGGATGAATCATGATTGGAGAAACAACTAAATTATTTTACAATGTATCAAATTCTACCATATAAGTCTTATAAAAAAATGAAATTTGATAGTAAATGGGAAAGTGTCTTAGTAATCTGAAATACATATTTCACAAAACATTGATAAAATACAACATGAATACAAAATCTTTGAATCCCTCAGATTGATGTGGGATTTGGTAATTCCTTAATAATTTTGATTTTAACTTGATTAACTTTCATAATTTATTCTTAAATCCTATGTTTCAATATTATCCCATTCATCCCAATAAAATTATAATTTTTTAATTGTAGTAACAATAATTTTTTTGAGTGAAAAGACTACTTTCTTATCCTTTGTTTTAAAATTCAATATATACTTTTGTTGAATATGAGTTAACTTAATGTTTTTTTGAGTTCTTCTGTACATAGATTATAACATCCATTTATTATAAGATTAAATGAACTAAAGTGGTATATTAACTTCTAGATCATGTTGAAGATGTAAAAAACTTTATTAGTTATTCTGAATTACTATCACTAGAATAATGTGATCCGATTCTAAAACCATTACAAATAAATCCAAATATCTCATAATATGAGCTTTAAAAGTGGAGAAAAAATTATCAATATAGTTAATATAATCTTCTAGGAGTAGAATACATGTGTTAAAAAATTAAAATTCATTGAATAATAGTTATTAATCATGTTGAATCCCATAAAATATTCTTTCATAGTGCGCGTTTGATTGTATTTTTTCTTTCAATGTGTTTTTTAAGAGCATTCGTTATGAGAGGTATCATTATAAAGCTCTTAGTTTTCTTTCTCAATCATTTTAATTTTGAAATTTTTGATTGATGAGACTATAGGGAAAAAATATAATTATTTTTAATGTTATGTTCAAATATTTTTTGAGGCAAGGAAGCTATATCGTTTGATATTTTTTTAATAATGTCCATGGAACTTAGACTTACTACCAATCAAAGAGATAAAAGAGTAGATTTGGGCTAGAGCTAGTAGTAGATAATGTTTAGTCAAGCTGTAGGATTGGATCTTCTAATCAAGGATATATCAATTATGTTCCTTATAAGAAACTTGGATACAATGATTTAGGTTATTGAATCACCTAAAATGTTGGGATAAAAGTGAATGATTCCCTTGATAGGAACTATTGATAATATAATATCCTTTATATAAGTATTCAGATTGTTATCTAATAATATGTTTTTTGTTTCCATTATTATGTTGGTTTTAATATATGTTTGGTTTGGTTTTTTTTATATTAGTTAAGTTTTTAAACTCTAATAGATTTATTTCCAATGTGCGTTTTCATTTTTTAATCTGTTACTCTAATTTGATCAGAAGTTGGAACTTCTAATAAACTTATTTTTTTGAGTGGGTGGAAAAATTGAGTTTATCTTTAAACTTAAATTCCCACCCTCTTGAAGTTGTATTATGTTTACCTACCATTATTGGGAAAACACTTGGTATCAGAGATTTATTATACTTTTATACTTTTATATTTCCCATTTTCTTATCATAACTTATTTAAGTTTTCTTATATTAACATATTGGAGAGGAAAAATATTTAGCTTTTGTTATGGTAAAATCATTACCAGTATGAACATTAGAGAATCTAAATCCAAATAAACCTTCAATATTTGATAGATATGATTATGAATATTGAAAATAACGCATATAAACTTATGTTATAAATAATTTTGTAGAGAATTTTCTATTGTTAACCAGAAGTCATAATATTATGGAGAATGAGATTTCTAGTTTCACTTAAAAAGGGAAGACACGGTTTCATCTTAACTTCCAAGTGAGGAATAATCTACTATGTTCTATTGAGAGGAATGTATATATTCATGTTTATTTATATTGAACTATTTTTGGTATATGGAAGAAACTTTAGGTGACTCGTTTCATAAAATTAAAATTTTTAATGACTATAAGAGATATGCTCAGAGATAATTATTAGTCATTCAATTTTCTATTGGTTTAATCGGTTTCTCAGATATACCAATGATTTATGATGAACATGAATATTCTTCAATCAATTAGATAAAGAGAATTATTGAATGATCAACTTTTTTATAAGGTGATATAAATTCTACCTAAGTAGTGGGAGTAAAACATAATTTCTATTGATGAAACTTTATATATTATAGATCTTAGTTTAGATGATTTTATTGTTACAATTATGAA
This sequence comes from Viscum album, assembly GCA_963277665.1. NCBI lineage: Eukaryota > Viridiplantae > Streptophyta > Magnoliopsida > Santalales > Viscaceae > Viscum > Viscum album. The sequence continues at coordinate 1,952,374,246 of OY728153.1, read as the reverse complement.
AAATGAAAGCAGATTAAAGAGAGATATAGAGAATGAGAGAAATAATAATGGAGTTACTTTTACATATACTTTGGATATTTTACTTTTGAAGAAAAAAATTGAGGTTAAGTTCATTCAAAAGGAATTCTAAATGGAATTTATAGAGTAATGTTATGGAAAAAATGACGATGAGTTAGATTAAATGTCCACAATAATGTTCATGATAGATAAATTATGAATGAATTATTATATGAAAAAGAAAAACATATATGAAATAAAATATTATTTAGAACTTATATTCTATGAATGAAAGAAACCAGGTATATCACTTTCCTAATTAACTTCTGCCGTGAACACTGGATAGGGAGAGATTGACTGAATCCTTATAGTGAAATATATCTTCTTCCTCTATAAATAATTAAAGAGAAATCAAAGGGTTCTTTATTCTTCATGAAGAATACTACTGCAATCAACCATGAATAACGTAAGGAATTATAATCGGCCATGCAAGTACTCGATGATTCTATGGAATTGATGAGAGATTATGATGCATGTGTGGATCACCATTAGAGGGATTATGAACATGAATCCTGTATCTAAATGATGGTGTGATGTATTACATTAAATTAGTTCCTCAAAAAAGTATTAACTACAATTTTAGGTAATTCTCTATATTATTATAAATTAATTATAAATTACATGTGAAGATCCTCTCCCTACAGTTCCAGTGTATTAATACAGTTTATTAATATACTATTTTTTTTGTTGGACATGATCTCATGATCATGTAAATTAATAATTACATGTTATTTAAGAATAAAAGATGAGTTGGTCATACCTTCAAAGGATTATTCCACTACGCTCATAACCTAGAGTTTCTACTTTCATCAAGAAAACCAGATGGTCACCACACCCAACAACCAAAACACCTTAGGCCATGGCTCAGGGTTTCTCAATCATCCTTGTTTACTTCTCCTTACATGAATCTACCATGGTGATAAAAACACTCATTGGGGGATTCCTCATGTCTCATCAGGATTTTAAAAATTCACTATGGTCATCTCTATAATATAATGTCCTCTGATTTTCTATTTTTTTATCCACCCCAAATTCCACTAAGATACAAACAATTTTATCTTCCCATTACTCTATTTTTTTGTTCTATGTTACCCAAAATTACTTCATCCTAGAATAATATAAACAAAATGGATAACCTTCCACACCCCTTTTTGTAGCGGGAAAACTCCAAAGCGAAATTACCGACTCTATAGAGTGGAATGGATCATCTAGTTGTTTTGAAACCTTGTTCTTATAAATAATCACCTAACCTTTTCTACAATGAACAATGGTTGATTGAAGTTATCATACATCAAACTTCAGATTAGAAAGACAAAAATTTATCAACTAGGACATGCCATCCTCAAGTCATTCAAATCCCTTCAGGACCACCCTATCCTGATGGGTTTATGGTTCCACCCTATGATGTGGTTTATACTTTTTCTTTATTTTTGGAAATGAACTTCACTAGTCATGCTATTACAGAAAATTTTTAGACCCACACTTTATTCTCATTTTCCATTTGTGAATATCTATGAATAACACAATTTTATCTCAAATATATTTATTTATTTTCTTCTAGATGAACCATAGTCAAAATAATGAATATATGAATCCTTATACTCAAAATTCCATAGACCATGGTGTGGTGTAAACTCTCTAGGGATTTTGGTTTCCACCTTTTCACCAAAAATGTTATATACCATTATTTATTCATAAAGAATATAACACATGACCTTGTAAGTGGTAATAAAAAAATTCAACACAATTTTCAAAAAACATAATCCAAAAAAATCCCTAAAGTCATTTTTCCAAAAATTATCCTATTGGTTTTAATTTCTAGTCAGTTTTATTGTTTGTATATCATTTATGTTTTTAACTTCTGATATATTTTTTTTTATTGCATGGCTACATTTTTTAATTTATTACTATTATTTGATATAACTTTATAACTTCTTATCATATTCATTTTTGAGTGAGATGAAAAATTGAGTTGGTCTTTAAACTTCAATTCACCCCTCTTGAAGCTTTCATATGTTTACTTAAATTTATCATGATAACAAAATTTTCTTTACTTTATTTAAACATCATATTTATATTTTTCAATAAAACATTGAAAGACCATTTTTATACTAAAAATATATCCACTAAAATCTTTAGAAACTCCTCTATCATTCCTTGAAATATATATGTAATACACCACAGAAAAGTTACGAGTGATTTACTATAACAAACCAGATCAGGCTTTCACCTCAACCAATAATCAACTCATCCCACTAATTGGCCCAAAGGGTATTATCGATATCTATGGGTTAGAAAATAGGTCCTAGGTATGAATAATTCTCTTTGGGAATGATTTAAACCACACTCACAATATAAATTTACAAGTAATAGAAACATATACATATAAAAAAAACAAACATGGAATAATAAATAAACATACATACATGTATAAAAAACTTGAATATATAAAAATAAACACCTCAAACTAAATGGTCAATGCAACATCAAAAAATAAATTTAGAAAGGAAATGGAACTCAAAAATCTCCACTAGGGACCCACTGTCACTTATCACATTCAACATTCAAACCAGGGATCAACTCGAACCTCAAGAATATAAATAGAAATTGGAACTTGAAATAAAAATATAAGAGCTACATATGCACCTAAGCACTAGTGTGTATGAAGGGTGTCAACTAAACATACCCTATAGGATCTCACTAAGGAGTCTCTATGAATGCATTTATAACATAGTTCATAAAGTTTTAGTTTGAACATAATATATATTAGGGTTTTTACATTATTAATAAAAATGGTAATAACATTACATACAATCTTTTTCAGATGACTAACCTTTTATAAAATAAAAATATATGGTTAAAAATTTCAGTTAATAATTTCAAACTAGGGAAAGAGGGAATTTAAAAACCATGGAAAACATACCAAATAACAATTTATCCCTTTTTACAAATATTTTCCAAAAAATTATTTTTCATAATAAACCTCATCAAAATCCATTTCTTAAAAATAATTTAAGGATTAACCAAACCATTTACTTCTTAAAACAAACTTTCTAGACCATTATAAAATCTAGTTTGAATATAAACCATAACATACTCAAGGTGATACACAAATCACACATAGGAACCAAGGAAACAAGGAGACATAATACAAGAGGAAAAAAATGGAACCGTATAATCATATGAAATAGGGGAATATAAATTATCTTATAAAATAAATCTCTTAAAGTTTCTTAATAAGGACCTAATATTTATGAGAAGCATCCTAAGACTCATATATCTAGATCCTAAACTATAGATGAGGAACTTAGGAAGACACTAACAAACTTTTCATGTACTAATAGTCTTATAGAACTAATTGAGCTCTATCATGATCAGTGTAACACCTTGAGATTTTATGGAATCTTTTTGCTTAAATAAATTTAATTTCTTCAATAGTTTATGATACACACAACATTGAGTTTTAACGAACTGTGATATATTATATTAAAAAATTAATATTTATTATCACATATCCATTAGAATAGTGGGTATGAATAGGATTAACTAAATTATGAAACTGTATACACATTTATAAAATGAATTCTTTTGTTATAAATTAATTATAAATGACAATAAAAACTAATTTAAAGTAAAAGAACTATTTTTTGAAAAACTATATTTTTAAAATTAATTTAATCACATTTTGTGAAGTTATTATTTTTAACTTTTATAAAATTAATTTTGGAAAATAAAATTAATTTTTTAAATCATCATGTTGAAATTATCTTAGAATAAATTATTGAAAATTTTCTAAAAATATAATTTTTTTAGTGAATAGTAAAAAATACCATTTTTATTTAAGAATCTTCATTTATTTTAAGGAATTTAAAAACATAAAAATTATTTAATATGTTTTTAAAATTAAAATTAGTTCAATTATATATTTAATAATACAATCTAGGTAATTTTAATCAATTTTATGTTTAATTTTTATGTTAAAATGTTTTAAACTTACAACAATTTTCTCTTTAGAAAATCGATTTTTCTTTATGTATATAGGTTTAATTTTAAGATAATTTTTAATAATTATGTGAATGGAATTTATAAAAATGGATTAAATATTTGGATTAATCATTATTAATATTATATAATATTTTTAACTTAATTTTTGACAACTATGAATAGTAAAAGTAGTAAAAATTAATTTCTATGGTTAAGGTTAAAACATGTTTACTAGGGGTTCGACTTAAATTATATAAGGTAAAAAAACCTTAAAAATTTTCAAACTCTTATTTTATAGCCATATTTATACCTTATACCATATAATTGTTGATAATTATCCATTATAGGGCCTTGTTTTATGTGGATAACATGGGTGTAATTCATTCTTTTCAAAAATTCCATGTGTTTCCTCTCCCCCATTTATAAAAGTCCACCCCATCTCCTCTCATATTCACATTTCGAAAAACATTTTTGTTGTGAAAATATATGCCTAAATAACTTCCTTAATTCCATACTCACATAATATAGGATATTTATTGTTAAAAAATCCAACCCAATAAGTATTTTGGTGCTAATCAAAGGAGGTTGTTCGAATGAGAGATAACGTTCTTAACTAATATTTTTATTTTATTTATTCTTCAAACCCATTAAATTATTATTAACACTTTATCATACAATAAAATTATTATATTAAATATACTTATATGTTTTTATTTTAAATTAATTAAATATATTCATCTCCTCTTCCCTAAAATGGGAAATGAAACAATTGATCATGTGTACGACAGACTACTGTGTCGTGAACCGACATAATCTATTTTCCATTACCGCATCACATTTTTTTTTTGTAATAATGGATTTAAATTATATATATATATATTATATTTTTAATATAATTATACTTATGAAAATATAATATTACAAATACATTTTTTACTTTCCATTCCATGGAAGACATAATAACATCGCTCAGGTGTATTTGTTGTGTATTTCATTTTACAATCTCTAAAATTTTCAAATGGATATAAATATGTATATAATGAATATATATTATATTTAGAGAATTATTTATATTATTTAATTATGATAAAATTACAAGTATTGGAACTACCAAACAGAAACTCTCATGAAAAATAAAACAGTTAACACCCATAAATGACAGTTTTAATAGGGAATTATTAACAAAATGTTATTGAAGCATTATAATGGGATAATTTAAGATATTATAATTATTTATATAAATATTTTTTATAATTAAAATAAATTTAAATTTATTATACCTGATTCTATAGTGTTTTCAAGGCAAAAAAAATTCAAGGTATGGGATTTTATTCTCACTTTTTATATCTATGAGATATATTCCATATACACAATTTGTTCATTTTATGTAGGATATATAATAAACATGAATGTATTTTATTATTATTATAATTAAAATTATATGGATTTACCTATCCATTTTAGTATCTCTATTTAACGGTGTTTTCAATTCAAAAGATATTAAAGCGGTAAGGGATTGTTTTCTTAAATTGCCTTATTTGGGACATATGTTATGTTATGAACCTATATTATTTTATGAGGTGTATATAATTACCATGAATGAATTTAATTATTTTTATCATTATAATTATGGGGTATACATATCCATATAATGTTCTTTTTTTCATGGGACTTACGATTCTAATGTGGCCAATGTGGTAATGATTTTATGTTACAATCTCATTGTTAATCAAGACTGTTTATGATTAAGTTTATAATGGTGATATATTATAAACTATATCTAAATAAACCCATGAATTTTCTTATAATATTTTTTTATTCATAATACATATTTTACTTTAATTTTCATCACTTTAATTACTCAAGATATCAAAAATATGTTTTAAAGAAAAATTGACTTTGTTTCACTCTTTGGCCAAATATTCTTCTTCTTCCATATCTATATTTTATAAAAATGTTTTAAAAAAAGTTTTTTCTATGCCAAAATGATTTTTTAAAGTCATTTTTAACCATTTTAAAATTTTAATTTTTTTAAAAGGATTCTTCTTGTCATTTTTTATACAAGGAACTTTTTGAATTTTACTAAAAATGTGAAAGGAATATTTGTTTTTTAATGTACATGACATTAATAGAATTTCCTGATTTCATGACCACTAAATTATTTAGAGTCCCCATTACAAATTTTAAATTTACTTTTCAAATAAAATGGTTTCATCAATATTTGGTAAATTTATAGATTTTAAATAATTTGAATAAAAGTGAAATTGATATTTTCCTCAAGAAATGTTTTAAATGATATTTAAATACTCATTTATATGTTTCCAAGTTTATTTTAAATGAAAATTATTTTTAAAATGTTTTGTGAATGTTTAGTTTTGAAAAGGAATTTTTAAAGTGTAAAGGATATTTTCTTCAGGAAATATTCCAATTAATCTATCAAAATAATTTTCCATCTATGATGATATACTTTGATGTTGCTTATTATCTATTGAGGATATTATCCAAGGATAAAATTCTTATTCTTTCTTTGAATGGTTTATTTTTATGATGAAAAGATATTTATGAAACCTATTTCTCTTCCACAGGTTATACCGTAATTAGAAGTTTATGAAAACTATTCCTTTCCCATGGATTATGATATGATGAAATGATGAAATGTTTATGAAACCTATTTTCATGGGTTATGTTATGAATAAATGTTTATGAAAACCATTTCTTTTCATAGTTTTTGATATGATGAATGCTCTATGATATTGTGGCACATATATGTATGTTTTTTATGTGACAAGTGATACCTAGATCTTTCTCCAATGCATTGAGTAATGATTAATGTTGTATGAGATAAAAGGGTATAAGGGAGGTTATCCCAATCCTGAAAAATATGGCACATATAAGGTTATACTAAGACCAAAAAAGGGTATATAGGAGGTTATTCCAAGCCTAATGATGTACATGGGTGGTTAGACCAATCCTAATAGGATATGAATGTATTAGAAGGTAGCCTTGATATAAGATTTTCTATGCTTAAGTGTATTCCACAATTCTATATACAATTCAAATGTTATGTTCTCAAGGCTCAAGATATTTGATTTATTTATGATTTATTTCTTATTAATTGACAATAGTTATTCTAGGATTAAATATTATGATCTATGATATTAAGGTCATGGATTCAAAATTTTTTAAATCATGTTCTCATACCGTTATACTCATGTTATGTTGGTATCTTACTTGTTTACCCTTATTGAGAATATGAGATCACCCTTTCTTATGTTTCCTTTCCCTAGATTATGAAGAAAGGTATTATGTATGATATATCTAAAAATTATGATAGTTATGAAGAAATTAGTGGGATATGATGTGGTTCACTTATGAACCTATTGTTTATGTTTCCAAGTTTCTGAAGAAAATAAAATTTTATGATCCTCAGGAATTTTATTATGTAATGTATTGAATTTTTATCTAAAAATATATATTATTTATGTATGAAAATATTGGTTCAATATAGTTGGTATCAGAGGATAGGTTTAATTAACCTTTGAAAACTAGGATGAGAAAAATTTAGTGATAACCCCTAGGATAATCTTAATTATAGGACAACATTATAAAGTTCTGGTGAGGAAGTTATTATGTGGTTTTCCTAGAAATACATCTATATCTGGATACTAAAAGTGGATATAGTTATGGAATAGATATAACTAGGGTTAATAACTCTAAAAAAGGTGTGTCCGTCTTGACTCGAGCATTACTTGGTACACGATAATAAGACTTACTATACACCAAGTTTGAAACTCTCGAGGGATATGATTTGGTTAACTCATATTTTCATTATAAACCATTATGAAGGATTTGAATAGATGATGATCATGGATAAACTTGGTTAAGAATAAGGTGTCATATATTGAAATGAAGGTGTTATGATTTAGACATACTAAAAATAATTTTTCATAACTATGTGGTTTCCCACTATGATTTGTGTTACTAACACTATTATTTTTTGGTTTTAGTCAATGTATGGAACCCAAAGTAATTATGATAATAATGAATTAAATGAAAAATGTAATGATTGTCTCCCTAATAAATCAAATATTATGGGATATGGAATGAAAAAACTCATTTCTATGATCATGAAACTTTCTTAAGCTGCGAATCATGCTAGAATTCCAAATAAGAAAAGGAGGTAATAAAATTATGTTGAGTCCTTCGTGAGGTAACATCCACCTTCTTTAAGTGGATCTTTTGATACACTAGTTACTGAGCTATGGATTAGTACAATTGAAATGATATTTTCTATTCTCCATTTTTCAGAACATGTGAAATCCATTTCATCTATTTATTATTTAGAAGGTGAGGTGGATCAATGGGGGACTCTTTTCAAAGATATGAGGCAACAATATGAAATTAACTCCATGGATTGGTATGAGTTTAAAATATTTATTTTCAATATTTACTTCCTTTATATTCTTCATATAAAAATGGAGGAGTTCCTTGAGGTAAATAAAAATGATGAAGAATATTTTAGCACATATAATATAATTTTTATAATACTTATGAGGTACGCTTCGGGTATTATCATCCAAATAGAAAGTAAGGTTGATTGATTCTTTAGTGTCTTAAAATCAAGTCTCTGAATGGAATTTTCCATAAGGTAATTCATTAGCTATGAATAAATCATTCTATGTTCCATAAAGGTGGAAATGGAGGTTAAATTTTTTGCATCAATATCATAGTTTCAATAAGAATAGAAAGATGTAATTCAAGGGAAATACTAAAAACCATAGAGAGAAGAGGATGAGAATTCCTTCATACTTGAAGTGTGGAAGAAAACATAGAGAAACTTTTCTTAAGGGGACTACTAAATGTCTTATGTATGAAAGGGAAGGTCATCAAGCATGTGAATTTCAAAGTGATGGGAAAAAGGTAGATAATGAAATGAATAAAGAGAAATATCTATAGAATTCACCTCCCACACTTCAGTGTTTCAATTATAAGAAGTTTGGGAATTATTATAACAGGTGATAAAATATGAGGGTTAATGAAAATGATCGATGTCATAAACCTCTTAATCTAGAAGGAAAAGGTAAATCTCATATGATCACTATTTATGATGAGGGGTATGATAAAAATGCGATGAAAGGTACACTTACCATCCACTCTAGAACTACTAATGTCTTATTTGAATCTAGATCAACCTACTCTTTTATATATGAATAATTTTGTAAGGGTATTAAAATTGCACCCCAATGATTAGATGTTGAATTAGTAGTGCGAAACTCTAATGGTCTGATGATCACATATAAAGTATATCATTCTTCCTCAGTTAAATTTTGTGGGAATATACTTTCGAAAAATATTGTTATTATCCCTCTAGTTTAATTTGATGTTATTTTAGGCATGTATTGACTTTCTCTACATAAATCCCAAATCAAATTTCATGGAAGTGAAGTTAGGTTTGATATCCTGAATCAACCTATCATTTTCTATTAGTGCGATGATGGATATGAACTTCCGATGGAAATCACATCCATTGTATGGGTATTGATTCATATTCAAAAGGTTTTTTATATTAGATGGTTGGGGAGAAAATCAACATCGATGATATGCCTATTTTTAGGAGTTTGTTAATGCATTTCCATAATAATTTCCTATTCTTCCACAAAATTGTGATGTTGAATTCACAATATAACTCCTACATGGCACCTCACCTATTTCAAAGACTCTATATAGAATGGAACCAATTGAGTTATAGAAATTGAAGAAGAAACTACATGAGAATCTTGACAAGGGATTAATTCATCAAATAATTTCACCTTGGGGTGAAACAATTTCTTTTTATTAATAAAAAATATGGATCAATGTGACTCTGTATTTATTATTGAGAACTTAAAAATATTATTATCAAGAAAAAGTATCCTCTACCCTATATTGATTCATTTTTTATCAAATTCATGGATATCAATACTTTTAAAATATTTATCTTCATTTTTATATCATCAATTGAGGGTTAAGAAGGAGTATATACCCAAGAAAAATTCCGAACAAGGTATAGACAATATGAGTATATAGTGATTCCATTCATTCTTACTAATTCCCCCATTATCTTCATGGATTTAATGATTATAGTCTTTTGAGATTATCTTGATTAGTTTTTGGTAGAATTTATAGATGATATAATTATATATTCAAAAATAAATGAAGGGCATGTCGATCACTTGAGGATTTTACTAAATACCCTAAGAAAATATTAGTTGTACGCAAAACTTACAAAGTGTAAACTTTGGCTGTGAAAAGTGTCATTTTTGGGTCATATAATCTAAAGAGAGGGTATATTTATGGATCCATCAAAGATAGAGTCTAATTAATGTTGGACTAGAATAACTATGAAGACTGAGATTTTTAGTTTTCATGGTTTAGATAGATAATAGAGACACTTTATGGAAAATATCTCATGGATGTTCAATCCACTCACCAAGTTAACTCAGATGTGAGACAAGTTGCTTTGGGAATATGAATGTGAGGAAAATTTCATGGAAATGAAGAGAAGTTTATCTAGTGCACCTATTATTACATTAACATATAGTAGAGAAGGATTTATAATCTTTAGTGATGCATCAAATAAGGGAATGAGATTCATTCTGATTCAAAATGATATGGTCATAGCTTATTCCTCACATCAATTGAAGGTTTATGAGAAAAATTATCCAACTCATGATTTGGAGTTAGCTGTGATAATTTTTGCATTAAAGATATGGAGGTATTATATTTATGGAGAAATTTTTGATATATATATATCGACCATAAAATTTTAAAGTATGTATTCTCTTAGAAAGAGGTAAATATCTTCCAGATAAGATGGTTAGAGTAGATCAAGGATTATGGTTTCTCAATACATTACCAACCTAGGAAAGAGAACAAGGTGGAAAATGTTTTGAGTTGAAAGGATCATGGTAGCCTATCCGTGATGAGGATCATAAAAGATCCAATATTTATGGATTTAGAAAGGACGGATCTATAGATATTAAAATAAGGGGAGAAGTCTTACCTTTCTCAAGTGAGTGTTAAACTATTTATCCAAGTGAATATTAAAGATGCATAGAAGGAATTCATATAGATACATAAGAAGGTGAGAAATTTTCTAAAGTTTAATCTAGATTGTGATGGAATGATAAGGTTCAGGAACTATGTGTGCATTCTATATATACCATATTTGAAGAAGTAACCGGTAGAGGAGGATCATAATTCTTCATTCTATTTTCATCCTAGAAGTGTGAAGATGTATAGATATTTGAAAGAGTATTTTTGGTGGGATAGTGTGGAGAGAGATATTTCATAATTTTTATACTATTCCTTGGTATGTCATCAAGTTAAGGTTGAGAGACAAAATTATAAGGGTATTTTGTAACCATTACTCATACCAAAATAGAAATGGGAAAACATCACCATGGATTTTGGTGTCAGACTCCCTAAAACATCTAAAGGGAATAATTTTATATGGGTTGTAGTCAATCACCTTATGAAGTCAACACAATTAATCACTATCAGATAATATTTCTCTCTATATCATATTTACATAATATATATTAAGGAAGTGGTTAGATTTCTTGGAGTACCACGTTCTATTGTATGTGATCAAGATCTGTGGTTTTTCTTGAAGTTCTGGTGAAGTCTTCAGCAAGAACTTGATACAGAGTTGAGTTTCAATATTATGTATCATCCTCAATATTCTATCTTAAATTTATTTATCTATCCTTCATCTAAGTAATTTTCATCACTAAATTCAACAACAACCTTTCCTAATAAACCCTTTGATAGTTTCTTCACAAAATTAGCTTACTCTTCTCACAACATTGTACAACCTTTAATCTATTTTGGAATCATATCTTTATAATATGATCGTCATCCAATTTAGTGGCCATCTTACAAATCAATTGATTTAATTAGGCACATGAACTCCATTGACATACTTATGAATAAACTATTGGAGATACCACTATTATCATTACTTCAGTAATTATAATTATATTCAAGAAGACCAAATCAACCAATCAAATGATTTAATAATTTATATAATGAATCTCTCCATCTAGGTATTTAAGGATAAAAACTCCACTATTCTTTACCCATAAAATTATGGGAAACATCTTCATCTTATTTATTGAGTTTATTCTTCCTCTATCACCCAACACTCCAACATACATTGAATTTCCTTCTTAATGATATTGAAAATAGATTGAAAAAATACAATATCATCTTGATTAATCCTTTTAAGCACTTAAATCTCCCCCTTTGGATTTATTTTCAATACCCAATTCATTATTTTCAATACAAAATTCACTCCTAAAATAAAATTCACTCCTTTACTCCTTATTGAAAATAAATCCAATGATTAATATAAGTGATATATTATTCACCTTCTTTTCTCAAGGTAATAACTTCTACTTTTTTTTGTACCACTTGTATTAATAATATGTTAATTCTATATGAGATAAGAGTGTAAATACATTCTTATTAGTAAATTTCCAATGACTAATCAACTCTAATTTTATATGGGTTAACCCTATGTATAAAAAATATTAATAACTTTTATTATAAAATATGTCCATATAAAATTAATAATGTGTTACCAACTATAAATTTCATTTCTTAGGGTCTGTTTAGACATATTTTCTTCAAAATTTATGACTTATAGTCAACTTAAATAAACAAATAAAATAACATTCAAGAGAAAATTTATTTTTTTGACCCATTTTTTTAATAACCCCCTTGATTTATAGAATAAATATAAACTAAAACTATTATGGGAAAGTGATAATCATACCTTAACCTTCATCTTTTATAGGGGATGTCCAATTTTTAGATTTAACTATATAATGATAAAAACCATAGAGACAACTTCACTTATTTAATATCACCTCCTCAAGGGATTATCATTAATGAAATTAATTATATATGATTTTTATTCAGGTAGAAACTCCTATTATTTATGATACCACTTAATTTTTGATGCCAATTTAGATACTAAAAGTTTTATATTTCATAGAGACACATGATACTAGTTGATAATTTTCATGATGGATTAATATTCCTTCTATATTAACTTCACAACATTCTATTAGTTTTATATTTTGATCTAAAAACTTTAATTACCAACATTTAAACATAAAGACAATTGACTTAGGAATAAAGAAAGTCTTCATCAACTCCTTAATGAGATAAATAGGGATAAGAATTAGATCTCAACCCATAAAATCCTTTCTTTAAAGCTCTAAAATATAAAGAACTATTTATTATAGCTTAAAAATTGGTTTTTTTGAATTTTTTCATCTTTTAGAAGAATGTATATCTTTTTCTCTTGATATTTATTCTTGGTTCGAACAACCTTATTTACATTAGTAGGAAAATCACTTTCACCCTTGTTAGATTTCCTCATATTTTTATCCATTTACAACTAGGTTTGGAAAATTGTTAATAACTCTTTTGAAATTTTGTAAACTATATTCTTATGTGTAGACTCCATTATAGTTGTAAAAGTCTTAGAACTTCAATTCATTGGAGTTTTCCATTTTATCTCTAAAAAATACTCTTGTTTGGGGAATCATGTCATGCACTTGTTATCCAAATTCCCTAATAGTTTTAAACTTACAGATAACTATTCATCCGTATTTATATTACCATTTTTAAATAATATATCAAACTCTTCCTTAGATATGTATTTTATTAAACCAATCCCACCATTCATTACTTAGATTGATTCTATTTTAGATTTCATCTTTAGTCCTTTAGCTTTAGTATTCTTCTCCAACTTTCAATGGTCTATGATGTAGCCTTTACTACCACAATACAAACATATTATCTTGGATTTTACACCATTTTCAAATTTATCCTTGGTTGTACAATATTTAATAGTTTTTTTGTTTCTTACCTAAGAAATTCAAGACATATTTTATCATATGATTTATTTTATATTATGGTCTCTCCTTCACATCAGTTTAGGAGTTTTGTGGAGTTGTTTTTTGAGGCGACCCAAGAATTTCACACTTATATATTACATCATTTTAGATAAATATTCTATACATCTCACAAAAAATAAATACCAAAAAACTATAAAGGTTTAGTGTATTTGGAAACTAGATATATACTTATATTATTTTAAGAAAGATCTTAAATATCTCAAAAAAAATTCTCCTCACATAGTACACTACTTAGACATATCCTAATTAAAATATTTTTTTTAAACCTAGTGAAATGAAACATAATAAAGGATGATATTAGATTCTAAGTAAGGTTAATGATAATATATATCAATCAATGATTATAAGTGATAATAATATGAGCATAAGGTTATAATAACATCATCATATCTTATAATAGATTTACCTAATCAGTCAAATATCATTAATTATAAATCAAGTCATAAGAATTTTTCATAATAGAATAAATAAGTCATAAATTTAAAAAATAATCAATAATAAACCATGAGACATGAGAATATACCATAACCATAAGACATTAGTTTTTGTAATACATATAAGAATAGAAAATAATTTCCTTAGTCAAGTCTCAAAGCCATGACTATCACAGTGGATCAAGTTAACTCCCAATTCCATCAATATCTTAATCAAGGTTCACTCCCAAGATTATATTATTAGACAAAGTCCCTTACATAACCGGTTTTACTCCCAATTCCATTCCTTATTTTCTCATGAGATATCCATATTTACCCAATACATTAGAGGGCTAAATAATTTTGGGCCCACCTATTACATAATGAAAACCATACTTATGTGTTACATAAGATCATACAACATTCATAATATATTCCTATAATAACTCATGGAAAGGAAACATGTTTCATAAAAATTTTATAATTTCAAAAAATCATTACCCATAGAAAATAAATAGGTTTCATAAAGGTTTCATGATAACTTAATTAACTCATGGGAAAAAATGAGTTTCATAGAATCATCCTAACATCATCATAAGACATATATAGAAATAATGTGGATAAGATAATGAGATTATATCCCTATTGAATAAAAACAATACTTAAAGTATTTTAAATAGATTAAAAACACCTTTAAAATAATATTCAAACCTTTCTTTCAAAACATAAGAAAAAAATATTTTTCTTTTGATATCATTTTAACTAAAAATTCCTTGAATTTTTAGAAAATTATTTTATTTGAAAATAAACATGGAAACTTGTAAAGTAATATTAAAATATAATAATATGTATGATGTCATGAAAATCGGTTCATACTATATACATTAAAAGAGATCATTCTTTTTACACTTTTTCAAAAATGTAAAAAATGAATTGTTCAGAAAAAATTATTTAAAATGATTCCTTTTAAAATTTTTCAAATAAACTAAAATCTAAAGAAAATTATAATTTTAAAACATTTCAAGTATAGGTAACAAATTTAATATAGTAATTTTGTAGAGAATCGACATGGAATAAAAATTTCATTGACCAACGTTGAAATAATGCTGATTTTTCTTTTCGATCATTTTACAGACCAAAGAGAGTAAAATGGTACTAATGCATAAAAATTACATTAATAATCAGAGGAGAAGAAAATATATAGGGTTTAATGGATAAAATATCTATAATTTCATTTAATAGATATTTAACATAGAAAATCCTGAAAAGAAATGAGATTGTAACATAAAGACTTACCTAAAGACCCATCTTGCTTAATATGAATTATGATATCCTTATAATAAATATATATTTGTTATAAATATATTCCATAACTAGATTATCATGTAACTTACTATTTATCATTCCTTTTATAATTTCCAATTATCCTTTTATTAATAATTTCTTCATTAAAATAAACATTCAGGTGAAAAATGGTATGTTTTCAATGAATGTTTAAGTTTGATGGTTTTGGTACTTACACCTTGATCATGGTTTCATCATATAAAAATATAAATATTTTCATAAGTATCATACTTATTCATAATATAAAATTTTATAATTATTTATATAAATCAGTGATGAATAATGAATCACATCATTTTGTGTAGGTGGTAGTCCACACATACGCACGGTCGACATTATCTTTTTCTAATGGATTGAAAGGTAAGAAGGTAGATAATATATTATCATTATTAAACAATAATTATTTCATAAATATAATATATAGACATTAAATCCATCATAATAACCAACCATGAATGATAGTGATGGAAAATGAATCATATCCCTATATGGAGGCGATAATCTACACAAACACACAAATGATACTTTCATTTCCCATTTGATGGAAAGAAGATGGAAAATGGTTGTTCCATAACAGTAATAACATATCAGTATATTTATGATACATGATTTTTCATGTTAGGATGAATATAATATATTTATAGGAAGTATAATAAGAAAGAAACTTGAAAAATATTGGTAAGAACATATACTTATTCTTTAAAAAACCTCCATTGAATTTATTCTTAAGGACCCTTGGGTTGGTATTTTATGAATATAAGAACCTCTTATATGTTTATAGATAATTTTAGAAGATATTTTTTATGGTTTTGGTCAATATAGATTGATCAATAGTGTGGATAAGAGAGGAGAGGGGGTACCCTTTTATAAGGGAGGGGAGTGACACACTTGTAATTATTAAGAATATTAAAATATAATAAAGTTACTCTCATAAGAAACTATCTAGAAATTGGATAAAGTTAAATGATAATATGATATATAATCTAAATATATTCATCCAATAGTATTCATTAATGTTTTTATGTCAATTTAACAATTATATCCTTTTTAACCCTTCATTAATCCTTTTTAACCTTTACTGTAGTAATGGACTTTTTCCTTAGTTACTATTCATAATGACAAAACATTAATTGAACTTATTAAAAAATATTAATTATATTGATTCAAAATATGGAATATATTTTACAAGATTAAATTTATATAAGTTTCAAAAATTAATTTTAAATTAAGTGCACGAAACACAATAAAACCATTTTTAGTAAAATGAATTCTTAAGCATCAAAATAAGTTTACCTTTATTCATTTACATGTAAATTATATTTTATGAATGTTAAAATATTTGATTGAATATATTATCTAAAAATTTAATTAAAATCATTAATAAATAATTATTAATTTAATTTATTTTTATAATAATACATTATACGCATAAAAATAGTTTTTTAAAAAACATATATTTTTATCTTAAAATGATTTTATTTTAATTGATAATAAATTGAAAACTAAAGAATTAATTTTATACATATTTAAAAATAAATTTTTTAATAATTTATTCAATTTTATTTATACCCTCTAATCGAATAGTTAGGCGATAACTATCACATTAAATAATAATAATTAAATAGTACATCTCTGTCTGTTTAAACTCAGTGTTTCATGTAAACCAAGATATCAAAGAAATAAAATTTAATTAAAAATAATTATATCATAAAATCTCAAGGTGTAATATTATACCCCATTATAATAATTACTCCCTCAAAATTCATCGCTCTGATACAAATAACTGAGGATATTTCTACCTTATCACATCTTTAGGTTCCCACACATCTTCCTCAAATTTATGGATTCACAACAGAACTTTAATTTGGTGGGTTATATTATTTCAAAACACTTTCTCTATTCAATCTATAATATCCACTATTTATTCCTCATATGATAGATTATACTCTAGTAGTATGAACATTGAGTTCAGTACATATGAAATATTAGTTATATACTTTATCATGCGAGATACATGGAACACATCATGAACTTGAGAGAGATTCTATGGAAACCCCAAGTGTTAAGAAACCATCCTAATATGATTAGTAATTTTGAAGGTGCTGATATATCTATGCCTCAAATTTCATTTCTTTTTAATTTTTTTTAACCATATTCCAAGGAGGTATTTATAGGTATACCTTGTCACCAACATCATACTCTAGATCTCATCAATGATTCTCAGTACAACTATTCTATCGACTCTGACATGCCCTGATATTCTCATGAATAGATCTAACCTTATCTTCCATTTCCTCAGCTAGCTCAGATCCTAATAGCCTTATTTCTCCAAATTTATTCCATCACATTTGAGTTATTCATTTCCTTATATAGAGGTATTCATAAGGATCCATTTAAATGTTTGAGTGAAAGGTATTGTTTTAAAAAAACTTGACCAATGAAAGGTATTGATACCAATCACCTTTCAGATCCATATAACATAATATTAGAATACCCACTATAGTTTTAATAGTCCTCTCATACTGACCATCTATCTAATGATTATATGTAATGCCAAGGTTAAACTTTGTATTAAATTCTTGTTGAATACTTCTCCATAACTTTGTGGTAAACCTCAGATCCCAATCAAATATAATAGAATGTGGAACTCCATGAAACCTAACCAATTCCTTAATGTATATACTATAAAGTTGATTAAGAGATAAATCTTCTCTAATGGGAATTAAATGTGTTGTTTTTAAGGTGATCGACTCCAACCTAAATAAATTTTTTCCCTTCAGATGTTTTAGGGAGCACGACATTTAAATACATGGTAATATTTTTCTATTTCTATTCGATTATGGGTAATGGTTATAAAATTTACTTATACTTTTGTCTCTCAGAATTAATATACTGATATACCAGGCATCAAGATACATACTTTTTACTATCCCCTTTCATGTTATCTCACCATAAACACTCTTTTATATCTCTATACATATTTATACTCATGGGATGAATAAATAATGATGAACTATGAGATTCATACAATATATCCTTCTTCATGTCTGGTATTAATTGGACATATACTTAGTTTCTGAACTTTGTCATTCCATCACAATCATGGTTGAACTCACAAACATTTCTCACATTTTTCTATCATTCAAAATCTTATTTCTATATCTCTTCAATAATCACATGGATAGAGGGTTGAAAATTCATATTGGAAAGATATGATATGTCCCCTTTCCTCAGGATTTCAAGGACCGTCCTCTGAAAATCCATAAATATTGGATCTCATTCAATCCTTATAATGAAAAAACTAGCATTGACCTTCCGACTTAGAGCATCGATCACCTTGTTTTACATTCTAGGGAAGTAGTGTATTGATAAGTCATAATCTTTAATTAATTCCAACCATCTCCTTTAGTACATATTAAACTATTTCTATGTGAATATATACTTCAATATTTTATGATCTATATATATATATCACATATTTCACCACAAAGACAATTCCTCTATATTTCATTACAAAAATTACTGCTTCTAACTCCAAATCATGAGTTAGGTAATTTTACTGATGAATTTTTAATTAGAGTGAGACATAAGCTATCAATATAAAATTCTATATGGGGAATCATCCCAGTCTATTCTTTGATGCATCACTACACTTCACAAACCATTTTATACTTTAGGGTTGTGTAAGAACATGTGCGCTGACCAAACTTCTTTTTATCTCCATGAAATTTTCCTCAAATTCACCTATCTAAAGGAACTTGGATCAATTTTGATTCAAATTGGTTATTATAATAGATATAAATGAGAAATAACTCACAAAGTACTGATAGTATTCATCCCAACCAATAATAATATGGATCTTGGTTACCATGGTTGGTTTGGTCCATTACTCAATACCTTTAATTTTTAAAGGATCCACTTATATACTCTATCTTGAGATCATATGACCCAAGAATGAAACTTTTTATAACTAGAATAAACACTTTTGATCTTGGAATATATCTTCTTCTTCTCTAAGGTCTTTAATACAATCCTTAAATGATCTTCATACTCTTCCTTGATCATGAAATATATAATAATATTATCAATAAAGAAAACCAAAATCTAATGAAGGAAATATTTAAAGACTTTATTCATTAAATACATGAATATAATAGTGTAATTGGTAAGTAAAAATGGAATTATAGTAAATTCACAATGAACACACCTCATATGAAAGGCTGTTTTGGGTATATCCTTCTTCTTGAACCTCAATTGATATATCTATAATATAGGTCAATCTTAGAGAAGTATTTATCTTTATCCATATGATAAAAAAATTCACCAATATGGGGTTGAGGATAATTGTTCTTGACAACTATCTTGTTAAGTTCTCAATAATAAATAAAAAATGCATTGACCCATATTTCTTATTAAAAAGAACATGTGAACCCCATTGAGAATCACAAGGTAGTATGAATCCATTATCAAGATTCTATTAGAGTTTCTTGTTCAATTCATTCAAGTCCATTGGGTCCATTCTATATGGAGTATTTAAAATAGTTGTAGCACTAGGTATATATTAAGAACTCAAATTCATGATTCTATGGAAGAAAATGAAATTATTTAAGTAACACATCAACATAATCTAAAATAGTAAGAATATCTTCTATATTGAGTTTATAACAAAAAATTTGAGATAAATATCCCTCATGAATAGGTTTTAAGATCCAAAAAATAGAAGTAACTTCCATTGGAAGTTCATATTCATACTCACAACAAAAGTTGATGATAGACTGATTCAAAATATCAAACAGGACTTTCCTTCCACAAAATTTATATGGTCTCTAAACAAAGAGAGCCAATAAAAGCCTAAAATCACTTAAAATTAAAATATAGGTAGAATTAAAATATTTTCAGGAAACACATTCCCACAAACATATATAATAGGGGAGCTATAAACTTGAGATGAGATCATCATACCATTAAGAGTTTTTGCTGCTAACTCAAAATATAATAATTGAGATGGTGATGTGATACCATCAACAAATTATTTAGATATAAAATATTGGGTAGATCTATAATCAAATAAAACATTTATAGATCTAGAGTGTATGGTAATAATACCTTTCACAACTTCATTCTTGAAGTCCACTTAAGTAGTTGGGATTACATGATATTTCCCTTTTTATCATGACTTAAAAGGTTTATGATGATAATTTTAACCATTAACCCTATGATTTATACTATAATTAGATTGATTTCTACACTCCTTATAATTATATTATTAGATTTTGGGTGGAACATCTGGTCTTTTTCATTATTCCTTTCATTGATTAGCCTCTTCACATCACTTTGACATTATTTTTATAGATGAACTTCTTTTATAAACTTGAAATAGTTAATAAAACCTATAATTAAACTTCTTATATGCTTAATTATATAATTTTTATATTAAGGAAGATTAATTTTCTTACCCACACAGGTTTTATTATTATAATTTCCATAAAATTCCATCTTCCACTTTTTTCACTAAAACTATGAGAACACTAAGAGTATACAATTTCCAATTCCATATTTAGATCACATTAAACAATTTATTCATATCTATAAAATTATATTATAGATAATAACTTTAAAATACTAAGTCTAAATCCACTAAATAATTAGTCAAATTTTCTTTTCTAAGATCAATGATAAAGCAAAAATCATACCTTGCAAGGCAGGTGAAAATTTTCTCATACGTACTAATGGATTCATCATCCTTCTATGTTTGTTAAAAGAATCCCATTTCCATTTTCTCATACATACTAATATGAACTGACTAATGAGGGTGTATGTTTCAGTATAAAATACTCAATAGTGAGTTATTCCTTCCTTTGGTTGTTTGTAATTTTAGAATTATTCAAGTTATCATTCATATATATAGAGAGTTGGGAGAGAGTAACTATAATATTTTTTATCCCAAATCCCATTTCATTTGGTTTATCATTAGGATTGTCATTACATTACCCATCACATTTATCATTAACATGATTCCATCTAGGTTCAACCATTGACTAAGATCAAAAAATCATAGTGTGAGAAATAATAATCATACCAAGTAATCATCTAATCATAAAAAACATTCAAAGGATATATAAAACATGAAACCTTATTTATCATCTATGATACATTAGGTTTTTCCTAGCCCATTCATGATCATAATATATTAAAATCCTTCTTAATGGTTTATAAATAAAATATTAATTAACCCAAACATATAACCTGAGAGTGTCTAGCCAGGTGTGCAGTCTCAGGCCCACTCATCATACATCGGTAATGATCAAGTTAATACCCAATCGAACCATTTTAGAGTTTTTACCCCTAGGTGAATATATACCAGAACCACATCAACTTTATAGTATCCATATAGGTATTCATTTTTATATGGAAACTACATAATTTGTACTTTAGCATTACTTCAGGATGTTATGCTCTACTTAGAAATATCCATAGGTTTTTAAAAAAAGTTATATTATAATAATATCCAAAAAAATAACTAAACCCTACTCTGATAACTATTGAGGTGAACTAAGAAATTAATACATACATATTATATAATTTTAGATGAATAATAAATACAATCCATAACAATACATACCAAATAACCACAAAGGTTTAGTGTCTTTGGAGACTAGATACATAATCATATTATTTCATGAAATATCTTCAATATCTCCCTCAAAGTTCTTCTCATATAACACACTTCTTAGACATAACCTAATTAAAATAATTCTTTATAACCTGGGGAAATTAAACATAAGAAAGGGTGAGTTTAGATTCCCATCAATGGTAAACATAAGATATATCAATCGATGTTCATAAGTGATCATAATATGATTATAAGGGTATAAGAACATGATCATGACTTATGATAATTATACCCAAACAGTCAAATATCATTAATCATAAATCATGGTATAATAATTTGTTATAAAAAATATAATAAGTGTGAGGAATTATTAATAATAAACCATGAGACATGAGAACATATTATAACCATATGAAATAAGTTTTTGGCATATACATAAACATAAAAAATAATTTCCTTAGTCACGGCTCACTTCTAAGGCCGTCATAGTGGATTGGGTTCACTACCCATTCCATCATTTTATTAGTCAAGGTTCACTACCAAGACTATATTATTGGATAGATTCCCTTGGTGAATTGGTTTCTCTCCTCATTCAAGTCCTTACTATCTCTTCAGATATTAATCTTTACCCAATGAATTGGAGGGATATATAATTTCAGGCCCATACATCACATATTAAAAACCACATATATATATATATATACACCACAAGATCATAAAACATTCATTATATCCTTATATCATCATATTATAACCCTTTTAAAGGAAATAGGTTTCATAAAAACTCCATAATTTCATCATATCATAACCTGTGGAAAAGAAATAGTTTCCATCTTAACTTAATTAACCCATGGGAAGAAATGGGTTTCATAAAATCATCCTTAAATAATCATCATCATAAAATTTCCAGAGAAATAAAGTGTATGTTATCATAAGATCATATCTCAGTGAATCATAAAAATACATAAAGGATGTTGAAATAGATGAAATATACCGTTAAAAGACCATCTAAGAATATCCATGAAAACAAGAGAAAAATATCCTTTTCTTTTGGTAACATTTTAATTGAAAATTACTAAAATTTTGAGAAAATGATTTTTTTGAAAATAACCGTTGAAAATTGTAAAGGAAGATTAATATAAAATAATTTTTATGAAATTTATAAAATCTATTCATACCATATATGTTAAAATAAAAAATTCTTTTCACACCTTTGCAAAAAGAAAAAATGACTTTTTAGAAATGTTTTCTATAAAAAGATTCATTTTAATCATTTATAAATAAATAAAAAGCTAATGAAGATGAAAATTTTAAAACATTTAAAGTATAAGTAAAAACTTCCATACAATAATTTTTAAGCGTATGGACAAGGAAGAAACAGTTCATTGACCAAATATGAAATAATGTCTATTTTTCTTTAAAATCATTTTCTTATTATTTTAAGTTAAAAATCGATAAAAATGGTAGTAATACATAAAATTTATAGAAATAACTAGATAAGAATAAAATTTATGGGTTATTAAGGTTAATATCTATATAATTTCACTTAATGTAAATATAGCATAAACAATTTAGAAAAGAAATGAGATTTTAACACAAACCCTTACCTAAAGTACCATATTGATCTTATAAATTCAAATATCCAATATAATAAATATTGATTTATTTTACATATAATACTGAATAATATTAACACATAACTTGCTATTTATAATTCCTTTTATAATTTCTAATTATCTTTTTATTAAAAATTTCTTCACTAAAATGAACATTCAAGTGAAAATTGCTCTGTTTTCCATGCGTTTTTCGGTTAGATGGTTCTAGAAATTACTCCTTAGTCATGGTTTAATTAAATAAAAAATATTCATATTTTTATAAGTATCATATTTATTCATCATATACAATTTTATAATTATTCATATAAATAATTTATGAAAAAAAATCACATTATTTCGTAGAGGTGGTAGTCCGCATGTACGCACAGTCGACGTTATTGTTTTCCAATAGATGGAAAGGTAAGAAGGTAGATAAGATATTATAATTATAAAATACCTATTATTTATAAATATCTTATATATACATTAAATATTTCATAATAACCAAACATTAATGATGGTGATGGAAAATTAATCATATTACTATACAGAGGTGGTAGTCCACATATATGCACGAGCAATAGATTCATTTCCCATTTGATGCAAAGGAGGTGGATAATGGTTATCCCATAATAATAAAATATTAGAATATTTATGATACTATATTCATCATATTATTATGAATAGGATATATTTTTAAGAATTATAATAATAATGAAACTTAAAAAAGAGTAGTAAGATCATA
Source organism: Viscum album (assembly GCA_963277665.1). Lineage (NCBI taxonomy): Eukaryota > Viridiplantae > Streptophyta > Magnoliopsida > Santalales > Viscaceae > Viscum > Viscum album. The sequence goes on along the minus strand of OY728153.1, from coordinate 1,952,349,524 downwards.
TACCTATTTTTTGAGAAACCACCTTTGAATCTCTTCTTAAGAACCCTTGGGTTGGTAATTTAAAAAGATAATCAACTATATGAAATTTATAGGGAAGTTGAGAAGATATTTTTTAGGGTTTTTTTTGTTCTAAATAGATCAATTTGTGTGGTTAAGAGAGGATACAAGGTTCCCTTTTGTAAGTGAGGGAGTAACATACATGTAATTGTTAATAATATTAAAATTTAATACTCAATATCATGGGAAAGTGGCTCAAAATTGGATAATTTTTGAAAATATGATGATATAGAATCTAAATATATTTATAAAAAGTATTTATAGAAGATTTTAGTTTATTTTAACCCCTATCTCTTTAGTTAAATTCCTCATTTACGCCTTTTATCCTTCACTGTATCAATGATTTTTTTACCTTAGTTAATATTCATAATGACCAAAATTTAAATTTAAATTGTTACATAATATTAATTTTATTTATTAAAAATATTTAATTCATTTTACATGATTAAATTTATATAATTTGTAGAAATTCATTTTAAAATAAGTGTGACAAACTCAACAAAACCGTTTTTAGCAAAATGCATTTTTAAGCATGAAAATGAGTTTACCCTCATTCATTACCATGTAAAAACTATTCTTTGATTGTTAAAATGTTTTATTCAATATATTATATAAAAATTTAATTAAAATAACTCACTAGTAGATATAAATTTAATTTATTAAGATAAAAACATATTCTGTACATAAAATCTATTTTATAGAAAAACATCCCTTTTTTACTTTCAAATGATTTTATTTTAATTTATAAATAATTTAAAACTAATGAATTAATTTTATACATATGTAAAAAATAATTTTTCAGAATTCAGTTATTACTATTCATACTCAGCAATCCAATGACTAGTTGATTATTTTCACATTAAATAATAATTATACAATAGTATATCTTAGTTCATTTAAACTTGGTGTTCATGTGAAGAAAACTATCAAAGAATATTTTTTAATAAAGATAAATATATCATGAAATATCACGGTGTTATATTTTGTGCCAACACACGCATATATAATTACCATTTTTTTATAGGTATCACACATATTATCAAGAATGTAATTTTTTTGTATGATATATACTGTTTTTTCTATAAAGTATAATTTTATATAGATGATAAATTCTTTACTTCAGATTACACACCTAAGATCTTGTCTTTTATTATTTCATTTTACTAACATATTATGCCTAAAATCAATGGGATTGTTCTCAAACCTCCAACAACACCACCAATATCCCACAAATCTTCTTCTTTTACTTTTGAAAGTGGTTTGGATAGTTTTTAATTCTTATTATTTTTGGGGAAGAACAAAATAATGTTGAGTTTTTTTATGGATATTAGGTTTTTAGATAAACCCACATTAATAATTTACACATTGGTGGGTTTATTAAAAAAGTTTTCACCAAAATTTATCTAAAATCATATTTGTGTCTTGTACTATCCATGAAAAGAACATTAGTACAAATAATTTTATTTGGATAATGGGTAACATTATTATAAGAGATTATAGTGGATAGATATCAAGATTATTTTAAGATATTTTTACACCAATTAGAGTTTTTATTGAAGAAATAATGCTTTTTACTAATTTTGTGGCATCGTTTCTTTTCTCAAATATTTGGGAAGTTTCTGACTATGTTGATTCTAGATTTTTTAGTTTGACTACAAGTTAAAGCTATTTAATGTTAATGGAATTATCATCATCTTATATTGATCTCAAACTATATTCCCATTATATTTTCAGCTTCTAAATTTGATCATCATATATTTTTCTAATTTCTTTCAAAGTGTTTTCAAGGTCCTTAATTCTTTTAGACTTGACTTCCGATTGGACATGCTTACCACAATGAGTAGATTTATGTGGGTTTTAAAATTCATGAATATTTTCTTCACAAGATTTACCTATATCAAATTTCTCATTAATAAATATTCATATTTCTTCTTTATCCAGATGATATTTTTCTTGAAAGTAAAAAATAAATTATTCTCTAACTCTCTCTATTTTGGTGAGGGTTTTTTAATATTGAAACTTGTTAAACAAAAAATCATGAATATATTTAAAATCTATTATTTTATGTGTGATTTAATCATATAGTTCTCAAATAAACTCAAATATATGGTTGAATACTTCATAATTAACTTTCTTTAAGTAATCCTTAACCTCAAAGTGGATATTTCAAACTAATTCATCAGATCAATCCTATTCACTATATTTACTCGATTCTTCATGAGGATGATTCTTAACATATTTACTAGATGAATTACCACTTTGACTACCTTTAAATAGCAGTGATTCCTACATCAATTAAGATTTATTACTTAATTTCATTTCCTCTATTTTATTCCCCTTTCTTAAATTCAAGTCTACAATCTCCATATTAGAACTGATAGTGATAGGAACCATATTTTTCCTCTGATTCCATTATATAATTAATGAAAATATTCAATTTGTATGATCTAGAAAAAAACACATGGTAAAAAAAATTGTATATAACAACCAAATATTAACATGAATTTATTTTATATGATTTAATACATTACAATTCATAAAAAAATAATATCCCATGGATTGATAGGTTTAGTGTGTTTAGATACCAACAACATAATCATTTTATTTTACAATACTTGATGTAATTTCTCTTTAAAGGCACTATACTAGACCATATTATAGATATCTCATTTGTAAGAATCATCCTCAAAACCTGGGGAATAAAAATATTAGAATGTTGTGATCTCAAACACTTATTAAGGGATGGATAAAAATTTCACCAAGGATTAGTTCATAATAATAAGTAAAGACATAAGAATAAGAGAAATATCATAACATCACGAGTGATAACCACAAGACATAAGTGGGATTAAAAGTACATAGAATAAGAACTTAAATCCAAAAAATATCAACATGGAATTATTATAGCTATAATATAAATTAATAACATTTAACATAAACCTTTAATCATGAGAACATAAGATTATAATGAATAACATCATTTAGCTATGTCACAAAACTTATCATGTGGAAACATTACTTTTATGAGCCATAAAATTGTACCCATGATTATTAGAAACTAAAATAAACTCATTAATACTTATCTCATGAGATATATACTCTTAACCTATGTATTTGTGGGTGACATATAACCCCACCCGTGATTCATCTATAATCACATGTGCTACTTAAAAATCATTCCATTTTCACATCATAAAGATCATATGGAAATAAAATGGGTTTCATAAAACCTCCAAATGAAAATAATTTTCTTTTCATAAATAACCCATGTAAATAAAATCTATTTCATAAAATAGCTAAAATGGATATCATTCACTTTTCATAAAGAACCCATGGGAATAAAATGGGTTTCATAAAACATTTAAATGGTATAAAATAACATCATGAATTAAATAATTTCATACCAAAAACTTGATCGCACAAAATAATCACATAATAAAATAAAATATAGGGTTAGACATGAAACATAACTTCATTTAATATAGATCATTTTAATATAATTAAAACAAAATCTTGTAAATATCTTTTTGAAAACATTTTGTTTTCATTGTTATCAAATCCATACTTACATGTCTCTTTTCAAAAGTATCATTTTTTTTAAAATAATGAAACAGAAACCTTTCATGTAAATGAATTTGGATCAAAAAATATTTTTCACCATGAAAAAAGAGATAAAATCATTCCAAATTGAATGTATTGGAATAATTAAGTTCAATAAGAAATTTTATAACTCATAGAATGGAGTTAGAGTTACCCAGTCCCTTACCTTTACCCTTGATTTCCATTGAAGTTTTTTAAACTCATATATCATAAATATAAACATTTTAATTAACTATTTAAAATACTTGTTCATATATATTTCAATTTATACTCTTAATTAATTGTTATTCTCTTTAGGTATTAGATTTCTATAATCTCTTTTCAAAATCTAATGTTAATAATCTTGACAATTTTAAACTAGGTTTGTAAAAGAGGTGATAATCTTCTTTATTCTCCAAAATTTAATTATTTTAAAAACCATTAAAGGTATTTTAATTTATGTTTTATAAATACTTATAATGTTATTATATGGGATTTTTTTGTCACGATTCATGAATATAATGACAGTGATAAACCAGATTAGGGTTATTCACTGATATCGATGAATTATGTTATAATGATAATTAATTTTTGTGTTATACAAAAAGAAAAATATTCATTATATATATATATATATCATATATAATCATCAAATATAAACTAAAATAATCTATGAAAGTGGTACTAAAAAATAGAAAGCCTCATTCCACAGAGGCGGTAGTCCACACATACGCATGGATGATGATTTAATTTTTAAAAGGAAAGGAAAAAAAGTAACATGGTTTATAATTTATGAAACTTAAATATGATATATATATCATAAATATTTAGTTAATTCAACATTATACCATCCAAGTTAAGTTTTAAAGGAAAATTAAACACATTTATTTATGGAGGTGGTAGTCTACACATACACAAGATTCACATTTTCATTTTTAAAGGAAAAGAAAAGGTGGATAATTCTTATATCATAATTATAAAAAAATAAAATTATAATAATGATAATTATTTTATAATTTTAATATAGTGAAATATAACTTGGTGTAGAATAATTTCACCTAAATAAATAGAAATGAGAAAGGTGCAGTTAGAAATTTATACCTCACTTCTTGGATTATTTCCCTTACAAAGGGGGTTAAGACTTTGAGGGATGGAATTTAAAGAAGGAGAAAAACCTCTAGAAGGTGAATATGATTTTTTGAGAGAGTTTTGGTTAGATTTTCAGATGAAAATAGTGGGTTGTGGTTTGAGGGAAAGCGAGGAGTAAAGGGCATCTTTTATAAGTGAAAAGGGATGACATTTTTGTAAATAGACAATTTTTTTTAATAATTGTATGTCACTATCAAGTAAAGTATCAAAAAAATTAAAAAATTAAGGAAATTTTAAGGGAAAAATTCAATAAAGTCCTCAACCACCCATTTCTACACATATTTTAAACATGTTTGTTGTCCTTTCCTCTTGGCCAAACCCTTTTTACCCCTTTTGATTTTCATCGAGGTAACTAGTTTTTACCAAAGTAATTTATCCTTCATGATAAAAAAAAGATGTCCATTAATACATAATTTGGTCCTAATGATTCCAAATTTTAAATCCATTTTATTATAAATATTTTCTAAAAGTGATATAAATTAATTTAAAAATAGCAAATGAATAATGTATTAAGAACAACCTTTTTGAGAAATATAATTTAAGTTCTAAAATTTAAAATATGGGTTTGTAAATTATTATTTTTTGAATTATAAAGTCGCTTCTAAAATGCATATTTTTCTATAGAAAAAGTTTTCATGAATTTATAATTCATACTTCTATACTAATAATGTCATAAAAAACCATGTTATTTGTAAAAATTATATTTTATACTATTCACCAAAAAATCAATATTTTTAAAAAAATACCAAAAATTAATAGTAACTTAACATTATTTTGATAATTTAAAAAATTATTTAATTTTTTTTCAAATTAACATTCTAAAATTTATAAATTTAACTTTTAAAATAAAACCATAAATTATTTTGAAAAATAGTTCTTTTTATAGAAAATCATTTTGTTAGTATGTTAAATATTGTTATAAAATTAAAGATAATCATAAATATATCAATATTAAAAAATTAACATTTTTTAAAATACATTTTATCCATAAAAAATCATTTTATGAGATTCTTAGCCACATGATTGTGTAATGATTCACTATTTATTTTCACCTTTATACCATTGTGTTAAACTGATTTTGTTTTGTAAATTCAAAATATAATAAAAGATTTAAATCCAAATAGAATTAAATTATTTAATTTATATCATTTTTAAATTGGTAAATTTTACCTATTTTTATGATTACATTGCAGGTGGAGGTAATTTGGAGAGCACATGATGAAACTCAAGCAAAACAGGCTAAACTACACAAGAGATAAATCATACATGTGGACCCAAATACACACTATAGATAATATTTACATCCAATTAGTCTTAAAATTTTTTGTAAAACAAAAAACATGCAGAATAAATTTCTCTAGAAGACAGTGAATCCCATTTTTCCCATTTTGAGGCCCAAAATGTGCCATCATTAGAGAGAATCTTCACTATTCAAAGTCTAAGGGTAACTTATGTAAATAAAACATATATTGGATTTTATGAATCAAAATAATGCCTAATATTTACTGGAGATAGTCAAGAGGTCGGGGAACAATGTTTTAGAATTTTTACAAAGAGTGATAAGTCTAAATTCCCACCCAAAACTATGATCCAATTTATATCTTGAAATCTAGGTGCCCAAAACAACCTTTCACTTTACCTATAAAATGACACCATGGGAACCCCATTTATAAGCTCGACCAGGGGGAAATATTTTCCATACTAGAGACCTAAAGGAATCCTCTAATCATACTATAATTTATATAGGCCCCTATCCTCATAGGGATATAAAGGATAAAGGTGAATTTCCACCCAAGCCTCCTTTTCCTCTTTATGAAAATCTAAACGGTGGACAATAATTTAGAGGGAGCTACACACAATTGGAGAGGGAGTTCCAACACTTATTCCTCAACAGGTTTGGATTAATTTTTGTGTGAAATATCTCACTTATTTTTTATCTTATAATTCATATCATTTGAATGCATTTATTTGGTATAATCAAGTGAAGTTTTTTTTATTTCAATACCAACTGTGTTGAGATTTTAAGTAGGAATCTTATGTTATTCTGATTAGAAAACACAATCTTGATATTTCTCTCACACATAAAATATATTTTAGTATTTTATAGATGCCTCATTCCATTATTTAGGTCAAAACAACTATAACATTATTTTTGTGTGTTAAGGGTTAGTTCTTTATGCACCATTTTAAAAGGTAAAAGGGGAATCAAGATATTGATTACCCTCAACCAAAGGATTCCATTAAACCAGTTAATTTTTTTAGAAAAATGAACTAAACAATATTTTTAGAAAACTAAAAATAAACTCTTTCTATCATAATTTAGAAAACCACAACTTTTTTTGTCAACTATTAAATTCTTCAAATTTAGTTATTTTATTTTGAATAATCATTTAAAATTCCCTATTTTCAGTTTTTATTTTGAAAACCTTATTGTAAATAACTACTATTAACTCATAAAAACCCCTTGAGAGACAAAATAGGCTATTCCCTAGACTATGAATCAATTTTAAAAAATTAATAAATTTATTGTGGCATGACAACATGGTCAAATTTCGGTAGTGTTTCTGGGGAGGACTTTGGTTTTTAGTGTGTGTTTTTGACAAGCAAATTTTGTATTTTTTAAATATTTGTTGATTTATCTCTTCAAATTTAGTATATAAGTGGTGTTATGACCTCTTATTATGTATATGTTTTATGAATGATTAATTTTACAATGGGTGAAATACCTCCTTTCAAACCTGAACTGGAGAGGATCCTACATCCGCGACACAAAGATAGACAAGAGGATACTTTAAAAGAGGATGCACCACACATTGAGAATCTTATAGAACTTTATTCTTCTATAACTAAACTAAAAATTGAACTTAATTATTATAACATATTAAAAAATAACCAAACATTAAATGAACTAACCTCTTTTGATGTAGAGATCCAACCCACATACATTAAAATATAAGGTGAAGCACTGAATCTTGAATTGAAATCCGAGCTTATTCACTTATTACCATAATTTCATAGAATAGATGGAGAAGACCCATAAAATAACTTTAAGGAATTCCATATTGTATTTACATTGTTAAAACCTACTAATTTGGATTATTAATTAGTTAATCTTAAGGTTTTACCTTTATCATTAGAAGACACTACAAAATATTAGTTATACTAAGTTAATTTCCTAATTATAGGATGGGTAGACATGATATGTCTTTTTTTGAAAAATAATTCCAAGACTATTAAAATGAAATAATAAGAAAAGAAATTTGTGGTATAATACAATAACAAGGGTAAACACTTCAGGAATATTGGGAATGTTTTAAAAGGCTTTGTTTAAGTTGTGCACACCACCAAATAAGTGAGAAACTTTTAATACAATACTTTTATGAAGGTTTAATTCAAATCGATCATAATAAGATTAAAACTTATAAATATGGTGTCTTATTGTACATGACCACAATAAATTCAAGTAATCTTATCTAAAATATGTCACAAAACACTAAATAGTTTGTTACAAGGTCTAGTGTACCCATCAGAGGTGTCCATGAGGTGAAATGTTTTGAATTATAAAAGAAGGTAAAAATGAAGTTTGAAGACTTAAGCACTCTAATATGATAACTTTATCTTTACTAAGGTAAATACCAACCTCCTCCTCAAATTTATTATGGTATATATTCCACTGAAACCCACTATTCAGACCATTTCCCTCAACTTAAAGAACCTTATGAGTGTTATGGGGAAATCTTTCTAGGATGCCCATATAACTAACCCATTAGTCAAGAACCATAGTATCCCTTAAAATATAGGTGGAAATAAAACCAATCCCATAGGAAGGGGGAGGGGGTATTATAACCAACCTCAATAATCCTGGAACCCCAAAGGATAGGGTGGTCAACCCCAAACATGAAAAAAATAACCAGTTATAATAAAATACTTTCCAAAACCCCATCTAAAAATGGAGCCTATCTTTGAGGAAATGATGAAATAAATGGATAACAATAATATATAATTTTTTTAAACCACCCAAGAATCCATTAATGACCTAAAAACTAAATTAATCTAACTCTCCAACTCGGTGGGTGAAATCCAATGTTAAGGGTCTCGATGAATACCACCACAACCTGTTTCCAATCCTAAAGACAAAGGTATTGTATACTCTACAACACTTCATAGTGGTAAATAAATTTAACCTTCTAATTATTCTATACAACAAGTGTTTAATCCTACTAAAAACTCTCTTTATCTACCCTCAAAATATTAATGTGAATAAAAACAAAGAAAAATAGTTAAAAAATTTATCATTGAGGATACCCCTAAACAATCCATTCCTCTTCCCTTTCTATAAATAATCTCTCAATCTAGTAAAAATTTTGATAATAAAATTGATAAAGAGATCATGGATACATTTAAAAAGTTCAAAGTTAACATTTCTCTTTTAAATATAGTTTAAAAAGTTCCACACAATTCCAAATCTGTTAAATAAATTCTCACCTGCATATGAGGATTGAAGGGGAATGAGAGATTCAATCTTGGAAGGAATATATTGTCCTTAACATAACAAGTGATTTCAAACAAATGAAAATATCTAAGAACTTTTACAATACCTTTAACTATAGGGAATTATTTTTTTGATGTAATGCTTGATTTTGGTGAATCAATTAATGTGATTCCTCACTCAGTATATAATTCTCTATAGGTTAGCGAGCTTCTAACAATAGAAATCATCATGAAACTTTACAACTAGAGAAGAACACAACCAATATGAGTGATTGAGGATTTCCTTGTGTAATTAAATAATCTCATCTTCCCTTCAGAATTATACATTCTTGATATGAAAGATTCTTGTACCTAAGGACATGCTTCACTCACATATAGAAGGAATTTCCTTAAAACAACAAATAAAATCTTCAATTTTCACAATGGTATGTTTTCAATTGTGTTTAGGGGAGAAAAAGGTAAGTTTAAATATCCTTGATTCTATGAAACACCATATTGAAGAGCACTCCACTCTTTCTATTTATTCGATGGAAGTGCTCTCTAATAACACCAAAAAATGAAATTATCTCATCAACCCATACTCTGATCCACTTTTAGATTCTTCACTATTTGTTTATTTGGGAAATGATTCACCATTCTAGTGTTGTGTGGGTTTGAAAAATTGTAAATTTTTGGCTTTATTTGACGATTAAGTTTATTCTAAGGTACCCATGACTATTGATGATTATATAAATCTCATTTCCATTGATTATCTTTCTATATAGTATAAACATGAGAAAATGTACATTTTCATGGATGTCACTCCCCCTAAATCCCTTCCCTTAATAAAAAAATTACCTATATTGGAATTAAAACTATTAGAATACTAATTTTTATCCAAAAACATTCATGTACTTTAGGTTTCAATGATCTCAAAAAACTTTCATACTTTACTGATAATCTAGTTTTCTAAGTGTGTTTATCAGGTTTTATTTTATTATTAAATATTCAGTGGTTAAATTATCTAATTATGGATTCTAAAATTTTTGGATAGAATCTACCTAAGTTTGTAAAATTAGTTACATGACAGTTTTTGGATACATCGCGAAATTGCCTACATAGAAATTGCCTATGTTGATAAGATCACCTACATAAGTAATCACCTACATGATCATTAAGCAACAGAAAATGTTTATGTGTAGTAATTAGATAAATGACCAATCACCTATATGAGTAATCAGATATTTAAATTGGTTATGTAAAAAAATCAATTACATTAATCTTCTACATGGTGAAATCAGCTACATCATTTCAATCGGTTATGTTAGATTTGACTATTTGAATGAAATTACTATGTAATTAAATTTTTCCATGTGAAGAAAAATATTCTATATGGATTAAAATATTTAAATTGGCTATGTGGTTTCCATTCATCAATTTAGAAATGTGGATTCATTTCTTTAAATTGGTTATGCCAAGATGCTTGTTAGTATTTATTACCATTGAAGTAATTTAGTGAATTTTTTAATGTTCTTGTTCAATTCTTAATTTCTTGATATCCTATTTAAGATAAGACAAAATATAATAAGATCCAAGCATTGAGATATAAGAAAAGGAGTATATATTTTATTTTTACTTATCATTGTCATGAGATTTTTTTAAGGAGAAGGATGTGTCACAGATCCCTAGTTTTCTACGGATATTGTGTAGTGAATTTAAATAAGAAGTACATGTATTTCAAATGAGAGGTGTGAAAGTGTGGAATTATTCATAATAAGTGAAGTAAACAAGGTAATGCATAGAATAAAAATATTTATTTTCTAAAATATCTCAATAAAAATAATTTATTTTTCTATGTAAATAAGGAAAAATAAGTCTCGATTTATCATCTCTTCTTATTGAAAATATTTATTAATTTAATAAGACTCTACTGGAGATGTTTAATTTTCATACTATTTCTCTTGGAAATAATTATTTTTCAATTAGATTTATCTTATAGCTATGAGATAAAATATATAAACCCTTTATTCTATTATCTTTCATTGTAATGGTTCCCCATAAAATACCCCTTAACGGATATTGCTTATAATTTCTTTCTGGAGCGCGGTTGAAATATCCTATGCTTATACTAAGTGTCAAATACTTTCAATCAGTCATGTAGTCCCTAGAAAAAGGATTTCAAGTCCCCTATAAAAGGACCAATATAGTGAAAATCACCACACTCATGGAGAACAGTGGTGGTAGAGTGTAATATGGGTCTTATATTCCCTGAACCACCGTAAATCTCTATGTGTCTGTTTCTTTTTTGGATTTTTTCCACTGTATCCTCTAATAAATAAAAAAAATAAAAATTAGTCATAAAAAAGAGAGGGATATTTTTATAAGTGGATAAAAATTTAAATAACTTAATTCATCCCATATTGAGTATTATTATGGTCATTCTATGACAACATTTGGTATCCAAGAAAGTTATTTTTGAGTTATTAGTAGTAAAAAGTTGAAATCTAAAGATCTCTTTAAACAATGGATGATATGATTGACAATAGAGATAGAATGTATATGATCATATCAAAATTTAATTTTGAGGATTATGGTTTTTGTAAGGCATGAATGATTATATATCTATAGAGCCTTGGTGTGAAGGTTTATCTTAAAACTTTTAATTCTTATGAAATTACGAAGACAGAACTAGAATCTTGGGATGCAGAAACTGAAGAAAACTATGATATGAATTATAAATATTTGAATGCTATAATCTATAGATTTGTTTAAGATGAGTTAAACATGGTTTCTTAATTTTAATCAACTCATGAAATTTAGACTACAATTTTTTCTACTTATAAAGGAATAAATAATGTGGGGGATTTTAGATACTATACTACCAAACTAATGTTTGACAAATTTAGAACGATGGATAGAGAGAGTATCACATAGTTGAATGTAAGTATTACAAAAATTTTAAATAATGTTATTGCCTTAGGGAAACTTATTACTGAATTATATTAGGCTCTAAAAGTTCTTAGAATACTACCACCAAGGTGTAGTGGTATTTCAGCTGCTATCTGACAATCAATAAAGGTCAAATGCTTCATGATAAATGATATTATCAGTACTATGATGATGTATGAGGTAGTGATGAAATTTGAAGCTAGATAATATTGGTTAGATTAGAAGGAAAATTCTAATTTAAAATTCTCAACTTCCAAGGATGATAATAAGTGTTAAGAAGTTTAGATAGTTGAGTCATCTGATGGAAATTCTTCAAGTAGTTCTAATTCAGACAGTGAACTTTCTCACTTTTCTATAAAATTCAAAAGGTTATATTAAAAGATAAGAGTTTTTAAGAAACCTTTCAACATATATAATATTTTATATGGAAATTATAAGGATGTAAGATGTAATGAGTCCAAGAATATTGGACATATCAATCTTGAATATCCACAATTTCAAGATGATAAAAATTTAGAAAAAAAATACTTCAAGAAATATGGTTATAAGAAGAAAGATAAGAAATAAATTAAGGCAACATGAAGTTATTCATAGGATTCTAGTGATGTTTCATATTTAGAATCTGAAGTAAAGAATTCAAATCTGAAAGCCATCATGTGTTTTATGGTAGATACTAATGAGTTAAATTCTTGTTATTCTTATAACCAAGAAACTAAAACAACAAATAGAAATTGATCATTTGAGGAACTAAATGAATATTGTTCCATGTTTGAAGATAAATATGAGTCTTTAAAAAGGAAAAATAAAACTCTTAAAAAATCATATGAGGTAAATTTTAATGAAAAGGATGACTTAACTAAACAAATGTTAATTTTAAAAACCAAATTGAAAAATTCTGCTGCACCATGAATTGAACATGGAAATAAAATTTAAAAATTTCAAAAAGAAATTAAATATTTTAAATATGATTATAGTATATTTAAAAAATGTGAAAATTATTTAAATCAAATTATTATGAAAAATAAAACTCATAAAGATAGATTTGGAATAGTAATTCAAGTTAAAAACAATTTTTACATGTATTGTTTTTTACCTTGTTCCAAAAATAAAAATCTTTCAAAATTTACTTTTTTTCATTGTAGTGAGCTAAGAAACCATAAAAATAATTACTGTTTGATAAAACCACAATTATATGGAGTTAAAAATTATTTTTATGAAATGTTTTTTCAAAATTTAGTACTGAAGGTTTTAGAGATCCCTAACAGATTTGGGTTCCCAAACCCTTAATTTTTTACCTTACTAGACCCAAGAAAATATGGGTACTATAAAAATTTCTTATTTAAATTGTATTTTTTGATTTAAAGGTCCAAGGGATCCAATAAAATATTATATATATATAGTGGATACTCAAGTTATATGAGTGTATATTTCTTTAATTTTTACTCCTTATCAAAGATAGATGTAGGTCATGTCACTTTTGGTGAAAATGATAAATGAAATATTATAGGAGTCAGATTAGTTAGAAATATAAAATATATACTTATCAATATATTTCTATATATATAAGGTTTAAAGAACAATTTTATAAGTATATCTAAACTTTTCAATGAAGGTTATTTTGTTGATTTTTCAAAATAATGCATGTTCTTTTTTTAAAGATAAAATTCTTAAATTTAAGGCACTATAAATAGAGAATGTATATACTATGGATCTTAATTATTTGAGTAGAAAAAAGGAGATATATTTTAATGGTGAAAAAAATGAGTCATGGATATTACATAGAATATTGGGACATTTCAATGTGTATTATTTCAGCAAGTTATCCAAAATTAATTTAGTTTATGATTTTTTCTCAACTTAAATTGAATAAAAATAAGATATATATTTAATTCCAAATAAGAAATAAACATAATTCATATATTAAAACAATTAAAGAGGTTTCAAACATTCATATTTATTTTTTTGGTCTATCTAAAGTTTCAATCGTAAGAGGGATTTTTTTATGTTTTAGTTGATGATTTGTCTAGATTTACCTTGTTTTTCCTTTTTAAGTGTCAAAAGTGATTATTTTTCTATTTTTTATAAGTTTTAGAAATTTTATTAAAAAAGATGGAGATTCCAAACTTATTTATTTAAGAAGAGATCATGGAATATAATTTAAAAACCCTAAGTTCAATTCCCATTTTTTAAAACATGGTATCACATATACATTTTCTTCCACTATGACACCTCAACAGAATGGTGTTGGTGAAAAGAGGAATAAGACATTGCAAAACATTTATTGGAAAAGGTTTTTTGAATATAACCTTCCTAATTATTTTGGGATGAGGATATGAATATAATATTTTATTTCATAAATAGAGTTCTAATTAGTCATATTTTAAAGAAAATACTATATAAGATATGGAATAATAGAAAGAAAAAAGTTGGATACTTTAAGGTTTTGGATGTAAAGTTTATATTATAAACACCAAGGATAATTTTGGTGTGTTTGATCCAAGAAATAATGAATGAATCTTTGTATTCTATTTTACTAATTCAAAAGTATATAGAGTTTTCAACAAATGATCAAATATTTTTGAATAATCAACTCATTTGAAATTTGATGAAGGTGATCCTTTTGATCAGAAAGTAACTCAAATTTATGAACGTAGTGATTATTTTGAAAACATAGTATATAAAGATCTTTTTGATAAGAAAAAGGATGAATATTTTTTCAGGACCAAGATGATGATGAAGGTGGTTGTTTTAAAATATTTTCTTTTCTTGTCAAGGAAAGTTTTTGAAGAAAGGAAATCACCTCACCTTGTATTTGGTGAAAATCATTTTAACGATCGTACTCAAGAAAACCGGACTTTCATTTTTGAAATAATTGAACTCAATTTTTTTGATCATAATAAGAAGAATATTTTTCAAATAAATGGATCTGATTAGACTCACCTTGGGTCTAGAGTGGGAGAAATTGATCGTAATTGGATTCAATCTAGATTTGGTATGAAATAAGTGATTGTTTTCCAAGGGAATCAGAGTCTGCAAGACTACTATTAAATAAATGTGATAATGATTTGCTTATTTTTATTTCACATAAATAATAAGTTGATTAGATAACTTATGATTCAAGCTTGATAGATGAAAAGGGAAAATAGGTATTCCAAATCATACTAAGATTTATCGTATTTGGGTAGAAGAAAATAAAGAGATGATTTTGATAAAAAAGGAATTATACCCAGTATAATCATATCCATGTGGAAGAGGAGAAAAAGGGAGATAAAGATTGTACTTAGAATGATTATAATTAGAATGATAGTACACAAAATGATAATATCTAGAATGAATGTTATCAATATGATCTTATCAAATCAATCGTAATAAAAAATATTGTACTATGGAAAATAATACTCAAAATGAGTTGGAAAAGAAAGCCGTTTAGTGGAATTAAAAGATGTTGTCATTGGTCTATCATACTCAGGAAAATTGTTTTTAACAAAGATTGATGGAAAAGGAATTGAGTAGAAGCCAATGAATATCACAATGACAGAGACTAATCAATAATATAGTTAACCATTTAAGATGGTCGAATGGATTTCTGAAAGAAGACATAGATGGACATAGATTTTTTTCAAATATCTTCATCAAGTGGGTCAAGAGACAAATCACTTTGTTTTATTTTCATGTGAATTTTCAAGTGGGTCAAGTGAAAAGGTGAAGAGAAAAAAGTGGTTTGAGAGCAGATATGAATAAGTTTTCTAAATGTGCTATCGAGGGGGAGCCTGAAATTCAAAATAATGATTGTATTCCATAAATTAGAGTGGTATCCATTTTATCAAACATTTTTAAATTCAATTAATATAGATATTTTTTTGAAGAAATTGAATTCATAAAATCAGACTCAGGAATTGAAATCAGGATGGAAATTGAAATGAAAGTATTAAGTGGAAGTGAAGATTGTAGAATAATCGAGAAGCTTTGAGAATCATTAAATAAGTTATAAATTTACCCAATATTTTAGGGGAAATTGAGATTTGGGTGAATTTATATGGGAGGTAAATATTTTGGCATTATTTACAAAACTTTAATGGGTCACCTATAAAAGGTGAAAAGTACATCGTTCTTTTTTGATGACAAATGTTTTATTCACCACAAAAGAGAGAGAATCTCTGAGTTTTAGAGAGAGGAAGATTTTTTTATTGACTTATGTTGAAGAAGTTTTTTCGGATTGAAGATAAAGAAAAGATACAAGATCGTAATGTTGTATTCAACTGATCATAATACTCAGTGATTATCACACTCAGCTAATTACAGTATTCAGCTTGTCAATCATATTCAATTAATCATCATATCAGGCTGGATTAATCAGATAAGAGATTTCTATATTGGGATTTCTAGACTGGGGAATAAATAGGTTTAAAATGTATCAATTGTACTCAACTAGTGTTATATATTTTCATATTTAGCAATCGTACTAGGAGGAATTGGAGTCTGAAGAATCCAGTTAAGTGAATCGTATTAGGGAGAATTAGACTTAGAGGAATCATACTGGAAAAATAATACTAGAAAAATCAGAATTGGTTTTTCCTTAACAAAGTCCCGAAAGTTCTTACTATCTTCTGGGTAAGAAATTAATGATTTGTTTTAAAAGTAATATATTTTTAATGTAGAAAATAATCACAGGTAACATAAATTATTACACAAACTTTGTATTACCTCATTTTCTTTAAGAGGGTCCACATGCACTTTTGGAATTGTTTACATAGTGCTACATGAGTGAAAGGATATAACCTACTTGTTGTATTCAAAGGATTTATTTCTAGTGTATGATGTGGTATTAGAACATTTCCAAACCATACCAAGGAAATAACTATTCTTATCAAATATTAAACTTTGTAAATACTTGTGTTCCCTTGGATGTGTGGTTGAATTATTTTTATCAAGGAATTTAATCTTTAATAGGAGACAAAGTTTGTTTTAAGGAAACATAAAAGAAGAAGTATCACTAATTCACCCCTCCTCCTCTCAGTGATACAATCATCCTAACTGGGGACTTTAAAGTGGTATCCGAGCATAGGTTTCCTTCACTTATTCTTTACTGATAGCAAATTTGAATTTTGTGAATAGTAAAGGTATTCTAATCTTTGATGGAAAGGAATTATCATATTTATAAATATAGAATGTTTCCTTATCTTATGTCTATTGGATATCATGTTCTTAAATATGTAAGAGATGGGTTTCCTCCTATTGATTTTAAATATCCACTTATATATATTGATAAGAAGAATCTCGAGAATAATGGAAGGGACAATAATGATATATTATTATCACATTATAAAAGTCAATTTCTAAGGGTGAATGGTGTTTCCACAACCAAAGTCATATGGTATAAATTGAAAAAAATATACGAAGTAAATACATATGTGAAGTAGTAAAATTTAAAAATATGGAGATCGAAATATGAATATTTGAAGATGGGCGATCATGAATATGTTGGGGACTTATTTACTAGGGTAAATGACATTGTGAGTAATATCAAATGTATTATTGAAAAGTTATATGATTCTACAGTTGTATAAAAGAAATTTATAATCCTTTAAGACAATTTTGATGCAAATGTTTCTTCATTGGAATATGGAGATCCTAAAACACTGTCTCTTGATGATTTTCATAACATTCCCATCACTTATGAAATGAGAATAGATAAAGCTATGAAAAGAAAAACAAAATTTGAGAGAGAAATGTCTTTAAAGGTTGCTAAGAAAGAAAAGTCAAAGATAATTATTATTGAAGTTGAGTTTGGTGATTCTGAATCCAACCTTGTTTTTTAAAAATGTTAAAAGGTGTATAGGGAAATATAAAGGAAAAATTCCCTAAAAATGTTTTGAATATGGATGTACGGGTCACTTTGTGGATAATTTTTCTCAAAGAAATAAATAAGAGGATAGTGATGAAGAATAAATAAATCCAAGAATAGCATGGAAGAAGTAGGTAGGAAAAGGAAAATAGAATTCCATAAGAAAATAAAGAAAATTCTTCAAATAAAAAATAATAAGTTCATTTTCTAAAGATGAAGAAGAAGAAGTCAGTGATGATGAATTCTAAAAATCAGTTTAGTATGGTATTGGAAATACTTTTATTGAAATAGTGAATGATAAAGAATTTAGAAGAAGTAGTTCTGAAGAAAAAGAAACTCAACATGAATTGCATTTGAAAGAATAATTTAAAGAATGAATTAGAAAGATTAGAAGGCATGAAAAAAAAAACAAAAATTTGGAAGATGAATGTTCCTCAATAAGAAATCAAGAATGTTTTTCTAAAGAAAAGGTGAAGATGATGAAAGAGATTGATGATTTGAAGAAATATATAAAGGACGAAAAGAATCATAATGAGCATTTAGAAGTGAAATTAAAGGTAAAAGAAGAAGAGTTGTAACTTTTCCAACAAATATCTCTAAAGCTATGGAGAAAAGTACATGTTTCAAAAACAATATCATTGAAGTTGGTAAAAGTTCTAGTAATGAGAAACCTAAGAAGGTTTATTATAATTTACCTTCAAAGGGTGATAAGAAATATGGATTTGTTTCTGAGATGAAGAAGGCTCGGAAAGTTTTATATGTGGCTAAGACAAAAAAAGTTAGGAATTCAGAAGTTAAAAAATAACATGAGTTCAAAAATATTTTGAAACATTATGAATACAAAAAGGTTTCCAATACTTATAGTGCCGATAAATATGAAAATAAAAGGAAGAATCTAATTAAAAACAAAAATGTTGGCAGATCAGAAAATAAAGACAAGAAGGTTGTTGAGAAACATATTCACAATTTCATCTAGTTTGGAAGTTTCGGAGGAAAATACTCATTTTATGGCTATTATTGTTATTGTGGTGGATTCAGACACACAGAAAACATGTGTTGGTTCAACCAACAACATTTCTATTATCCTATAGGTTATGAAAGATAAAGGTTGAGGGGGATTCAATATACTCAAAGAAATAAACCTGAAAATATTAGAGTGAAGGTTGAGAATAGGTTCCAACCCCTAGAAAATATTTATGAAATGTGCGAAAAAATTGGAAACTATGCAAAAGGATGTCTTTTTTTGTTACCACTATAAGAAAAAGACACTTAACAATTCTCAAAATCCGAAGGTAAAGAACTCAAAGAAAGAAGTAAAATATCTTGTTGTTGAAACTACATTGAATTCCACCAAAGGATAATGCCCTTAGATTATTGATAGTGGGTTTTCTTCTCATATGAGAGTAAATTCAAAATTTTTGAATAAATTTAATGATTTTAAAGAAGGAAAAATTTCATTTTGGTAATGATGAATCCTTGAAAATCAAAGGTGCTGGATCAACCATCATTGGGAAAGAAAATACGAAATCAATGAAAAATTTGTTTGTTGATGGGTTGAAAAACAACTTGATAAGTGATTAATAATTTTGTGATGAGGGTAACAAAGTTATACTTATAAAGTATGGGTTTGTTTTGAAAAGTAAATAAGATGAAAATATTGTTACAAGAGGTGAGCACACAAAAGTAAACTTGTTTCTGGTTGGTGAAATACAAAATTCTTGTTACATGAGTATGATGTAAGAAAATAAATTATGGAATAAAAGGATGGGACACATGTGTTAATGAAACATGAGAAAGTTATAAAAAGTGATAGTGTCTAATAAATTCATAATTTTCCAATAAGAAGAAATTGGTGGTGCACTATTTGTTAGAAAGGAAAGATTACAAACGTTGTGCATAAAAAAGTTGAAATTTGCTTAAGAAAAACCCTGGAGTTGATTCATTCTGATATTTTTGGGCCAATGAGAAAAAAAAACAAATGGAGATATATAATTCATTACATTCAATGATGATTTTACTTTCATTACCTATATTATTCATATGAAACACAAATTAGATGCTTTGAAAATGTTTAAAAGTTTTAGAAGGAAGGCTGATAAAGAATGTGAGTATTTAGTGAAGAAGTTGAGAAAATACAATGGTGGTGAATACAAAAGTCAATAATTCAAAAGTTATCTTAAGAATTATAGAATTCATCATGAGTACAGTTCTTCATACACTCCTCAACAAAATTGGGTTACTAAAAGAAATAATAGAAGTTTGGCGGAAATAGTAAGAACTATGTTACTTGAAGAAGGTCTTTCTTATTACTTTTGGAGGAAATCAATGAGTAAAACTATTTATATTCGAAACTAATATTTCTATAGGCCAAGATCTAGCATGAATCTATATGAATTGTTTTATGGTAAAACATCAAGTATGAAAGACTTAAAAGTTTTTGGAAGTACTTGTGTCATAAAGAAGAAAGGTGGAAACTTTGGAAAGTTTGAGCATTAAGGTGAGGATAAAATATTTATTAGCTATGCTCAAAAAATAAGAGGATATAGATGTTTCAACAAAGAAACTAGAATAATTTTTGATTTAATTGATGTGAAAGTGATTGGAAGGGTAGAGGAGGATAAACATACTTAGGAAAATGAGAAAGTTGAGCAAGATTGTTTTGAAAACAATTCTGATAAGGATATAGAAATTTATATTCCTAATCAAGAAGAAGAATCAGAATCAAATATTTACAGCGATGAGGAAGATACTTGAGAATATCATTCTAGGATAAGGAAGTAAGTGGAAGATTAGAATATAATTGGTGATAAACATTATATGGTTCAAAAAATAACAACAAAAAATGATATTACACATAATTATTTGTATTCAAAAGCGGAGCTGAATGATGTAAAAGAAGCTTTTGAGTATCCCGAATGGGTTCAGGACATGAATGAAGAGTTGGATAAAATTGAAAAGAATGATATATGAGAACTCATACCCAATCATGAAAACAAAAAAATTATTATAACAAAGTGGGTTTTCCAGAACATGTTGAATGAAGAAGGTGAATTTCTAAGAAACAAAGAAATATTGGTGAGAAAAGTGTATTAAAAAATTGAAGGTATTGATTTTGATGAAACCTTTTCTCTGTTGGAAATACTTGAAACAATTAGAATCTTTCTTTCTATTGCTGAACAACAAGGCTACAATATCATTCAAATGGATGTTAAATTTGTATTCTTGAATGGTGATCTTAAAGAGGAAGTTTATATTGAAAAACCTTCTGTTTTTTTGTCTGTGGAAATTTGAAAGTTATGTGTGCAGATTGAAAAAGTATTTTTATGGCCTAAAAAAATCTCCGAGGACACGATATTCCAAACTAGATACTTCGTAAGGAAGATAAATTTCAATAAAGGCAGAGTAGATAACCATCTTTACATTAGAGATATTTATAAGTATTCCCTCATTAAAATTTTTTATGTTGATGACATTATCATTGCTGGGAACGATGAAAACAATTGTAAAAGATTTACAGAAGAGATGAAAAAGATATTTGAAATGTCTATGCTAGGGGAAATGAAATACTTTCTTGGCGTACAAATACATCAAAGAAAGGAATAAAATTTTCTTTCTTAAGAAAATTATGATAAGGAACTTCTTAATAGGTTTTGCATGGATGACTCAAAATTTGTTTCCCACACCAATATTAGTGGGAACAAAGCTATCTAAAGATAAAGATAGAAAATAAGTTGATCAAAAATAATTTCTAAATTTGATTGGAAGTTTTTTGTATTTGACTACCTCAAGACCCGAAATTGTTTATGTTGTTAACTTATGTGAAATATTTTAGAGTGATCCAAAATAATTATATTTACTTTATAGAAAATGAATTCTCAGATACATCACAGGCACAATTTTTTTTTGAATTAGGTATGGAAGCTCAGATAGTATTTATTTGTTTGGGTATTCATATGGCGATTGGGTAGGAAATGTTGATGATAGAATATCTATATATAGTGGAGTATTTTTTTTGGGGAAATAATTGAGTTAGTTAGCATTCAAATAAATAGAATTCATTAAATCTCAGTAAAAATTAAGTTGAGTATGTTTCTATCACTCAAGCCACTACTCAACTTATGTGGATGAAAATTAAATTAGAATATTTACTTATTGAAGTGAAGTTACCCTTGCTCTTGGGTTATGAAAATCAGAGTACAATCAATCTCACCCAAAATCCTGTTCAAAATTATCATTCAAAACAAATTGATATCAAATATCATTTCATCAAAGATCTTATAGAGAAGAATGGATTGAAGCTATAGTACGTTCCAACATCAGATCAAGTTTCTGACATATTTACAAAACCTATTCTATATTGAGGTTGAACATGGGTGTCCAATATCTTTCTCATCAAGGTTGAGGTATGTGTTTCTATCCTATCTCTCATCTTACCTTTGGATAGTGTTGTCAAGGGGAAGAATGAACTGTTTCATAAATCTATCCATTTGATGCATGTAAAAAGGGTGATTTGTGGGTAAGCTATAAATTCAGCTTTATTTTGTGAGTGGAATATTCTAATTTTTTGTTAGAGTAGTTGTAGAAAAAGAAATTGTTTTTTATTCCAAGATGGATGAAGAAAAGATTAGGTTAAAGAAGAGTCGAGGAATAAATAAGAAAAATGTTTTCATAATCACTAATTTTGGACAATATTGTTTTTTTGTCATTGATTCTTGTTTCCTATACTGCGTTAGCTCACACAGGCTTAG
This sequence comes from Viscum album, assembly GCA_963277665.1. Lineage (NCBI taxonomy): Eukaryota > Viridiplantae > Streptophyta > Magnoliopsida > Santalales > Viscaceae > Viscum > Viscum album. The sequence continues at coordinate 1,952,326,727 of OY728153.1, read as the reverse complement.
AATTATTGATAATTAATCCATTTCATGAGGATACAAAGTTCAGTGATTCATAAAACTTGGTTGACAATAAAATTCAAAGGGGGAGATTGTTAGGATCAAACTGATGATGAAGGTGGTTTTTTTCAAATATTGTCTTTTGTGGTTAAGGAATTTTTTTGAAGAAATAAAATCACCTCCCTTATTATTTGGTGAAAATAGTTTTGACCATCGTACTCATGAAAATTGGACTCACATTTTCAAAATAATTGAACTCAATTTGTCTTTCATAATGAGAATAATATTTTTGGAAGAAATGGTTCCAATCAGAATCACCTTTGGTCTAAAGTGGGAGAAATTGATCATAATCATATTTGCTCAATAATTTTTATGAAATAAGTGATTGTTTTGATGGAGAATCAGAGTCTTCATGACTATGATAAAATAAATGTGATGATTATTTAATGATTTGTATTTCACATAAATTATAAGTTTATTGGAGAACTTATGATGCAATCTTGATGGATGAAAAAGGAAAAGAGGTATTCCAAATTGTACCCAGATTTATCGTATCTGGGTAGAAGAAAAGAAATAGATAATACCAATCTAAAAGAAATCGTACCCAGTATAATCATATCTGAGTGGAAGAGAAGAAAAAAGAAGTTTAAGATCGTACTTATAATGATCATACTTATAATGATAGTACCCAAAATGATCATATTAAGAATGAACATTATCAGGATGATCATATCCAAGAAATCATACTTAGAAAGATTGTACTTTGGAAAATCATACTCAGAATGAGTTGGAAAAGAAAGTTGTTTAGTGGAATTGAAAGACTTTGGCATCAGTCCATCATACTCAGGAAGATTTATTTTTTAACAAATACTGATGGAAAATGAATTGAGCAGAAGCTGATGAATATCATAATTATAGATACCAATTAAAAAATGTGGTTACCCATTTAAGATGGTTGAATAAATTAATAAATTAAGACATATATTAACTCTAATTTGTTTTAAAATGTATTCATGAAGTGGGTCAAGAGTTGATTCACTTTATTTTCTTTTTAGGTTAATTGACAAGTGGGTCAAGAGAAAAGGTGAAAAAGTAAAAGTGGTTCGATGGAAGAGATTAAGGAGTTTTCTGAATGTGCTATCAAGGGAGAGCTTGAAATTCAAAATAATGATTGAATTCAGAAAATCAGAGTGGTATACATTTATTTATACATTTTTACATTCAATTAATATAGATCTTTATTTTGATGAAATAAGATTAAAAAAAGCAGAATCATTAATTGAAATCAGAATAACAATTTAAATGAATTTTTGAAGTGGAAGTTAAGATTGTAGAAGAATATAGAAGCTTTGAGAAGCATTGAAAAAGTCATAAATGCACCTGATATTTTAGGGGAAATTGAGATTTGTGTAAATTTATTTGAATGGGAAATATTTTGGGATTCCCTTCAAAACCTCTTATGGGTCACCTATAAAAGGATAAAAGTACACCATACTTTTCTGATGACCAACGTACTATTCACCACAGAAGAGAGAGAAGCTCCATGTTTTAGAGAGAAGAAGTTTTCTTATTCATTGTTTTGAATAAGTTTTGATAGATTGAAGTGAAAGAGAAGAAAAAATATCGCAACGCTGTATTTAGATGATTATCATAGTCAGTGATTATCGTACATAGTTGATTACCATGTTTGGATTGTCAATCATATTCATATGATCATCGTATTAGGATGGATTAATCTGATCAGGGATTTCCCTATTGGGATTTCTAGACTAGGGAAGAAATAGTTTTGAATTATCTAAATCGTACTCATCTAGTGTTATATATTTTCATATTGAGCAATATTATAGGGAATAATTGGATTCATAATAATTAGACTAAGACAATCATACTGAGAAGAATTGTATTAGGGAGAATCAGACTCAGAGGAATCAGATTAGGAAAATTGTAATGGGAAAATCAGAATTGGTTTTTCCTTAACAAATTCCAGGCAGTTCTTACCATATTCTGGGTAAGAAATTGAAGATTTTTTTAAAAGGAATATATTTTTGAATTTTAAAATAAGAATAGGTAACATGTTTTGTTACACAAAATTTGTATTACCCTGTTTTTTCTAAGAGGGCACACATGCAATATTGGAATTGTTGACATAATGCTACATGAGTGAAAGGATATGTACTACTAATTGTATTTCAATGATTTTTTTCTAGTGAATTGTGTGGTATTGGATCATTTCCAAACAAGTACATAGATATTCTTATTGAATAGTGAACCTTGTAAATACTTGTGTTCATTTGGATGTGTGGTTGTATTGTTTTCAATAGGGAATTAAATCTTTAAAAAGAGGCGAAGGTTGTTTCAAGGAAACATAAAAGAAAAAGTATAACTGATTCACCCCTCCCCCTTTCAGTGATACAATCATCCTGAATGGGCACTTTTAGATTCAGAACTTGATTTTCTAGAACCAAATCTCGAAAGTTTTGATGCTAGTGAACCTGAAAGTGTGATTCCTAGATAGCCCAAAACCATTAAGAACCATCCTTTTGAAACTATTATAGGAAGTTTAGATTAAGGAATTAGAAATATAAGGATTATAGGAAACCTTATAGAGTTTATACCTTTTTTATCTTAGTTAGAACCTATGTCTATAGAAAAATCCTTAGTATATGCAGGTTGGGATATAACTATACAAGAGGAATTAAACTATTTCAGTAGAAACATGGTATTCGAATTTGTTGATAGACCCTATGACTAACCTATTATATTAGAGAAATTGTTTTTTAGGAATAATCAGGATGATCTTACTGTGATAACTAGGAATAAAGATAGATTTGTAACTAAAGGGTATAATAAGGAAGAAGTTATATAATATAAGGAGACCCTTTCCCCAATAGATATATTAAAATACATTATGATTCTTTCAGACTTAGAATCATATATGAATATTAAATTACATTAGTTGGATGTATATTATTATTTTTGAAAGGTTTTTAATGGAGGAAGTTTATGTTGAGAAACCTATGGGTTTTGAAAATATGCATTTTCCAAATTTAGTTTTTAAACTTACCACAGAGATTTATGATCTTAAATAAGAAACTAGAGCTTGGTATGAACATTTAGGTTTTTTATTTTATCAATTTTATTTTTAGTAGGTAAGGAAGATCCTATTTTATTTAAAAAAGCATCATATTTAGATACCATTTTGGTGAAAATATACGTTGATGATGTACTTTTTGGTTCTACAAATAAAAAATTGTGTAATGAATTTTCTAAACTCATGCAAAAATAATTTTAAATAATAATTACATGAAATTTAAATTATTTCTAGGTATTAAAATTTATCAAAGACTTTGGTAACTTGTTAAAATTAAAAAAAAATACATAAGAGACTTACTTTAAAGGTTTAGACCTGAAAGCAGAAATGTACATTCTACCCCTATGAGTTCTAATGACTAACTTGACATTGATTAAGTTGGGACACTAGTTGATGAAAATCTTTATAAAGGAATAATTGTGATTTTATTATATTTGACTTATAGTAGATTGGATATTATGTTTATAGTATGACTTTTTGATCAATTTCAAACTAATCCTAATGAATCACATTTAAAAGATGCCAAAATAATTTTAATATATTTAAATATAATAATTTACATTTCCTTTATTTTTCCAAAAAAAATTTGATTTTAATTTAATATCATATTCAAATTCCAAATTTTGTGGTTATAGATTGGATAAAAAGAGTACTTTCTAAACTTTCCATTTTCTAGGTAAATCCCTAGTATTCTGGTCTAGTAAGAAGAAACACTCTATTTCATTATCTACCATTGAATCACAATATATTACTACTGGTAGTAGTTGTGTACAAGTGTTATGGATGAAACACAACTTAATATACTTTAAAATCAATTATAATCAAATATAAATTAAGTGTGATAACACTAGTGCTATCACAATTCCTAATAATCCAATAGATCATTCAAGAAAAAAAACTATATACTTAAGGAATCATTTTTTAAGATATCTCACCCAAAAAGGTGATATTTCTGTTGAGTTTATCTCTATAGAGAATCAATTAGAAGATATTTTTACTAAACCCCTTGTGTGATTTCATTAAAATTGAATTGGGTATATTTGTTTTTAAATAGATTTAATGTGTTTTCATTTTTTTATTTAAATGAATTTATGTTCTTTAGTAATTATTGATATTGAATTTTAAAATTAAGTGTTCTGATAAATAAATAACATCAACAAAGAATTTTATTATCACATAACACAAAATAAAATAAGACTACACCTTATTTTATTATCACATAACACAAAAGAATTTCAAAAGTTTGAAATTCAAAAGGTTTAACTCCCATAATTAAAAAGGGTAACTCAAGCCAATAAATGAGGCATTAAGGGAGTTGGGAGAATTTGAAAGGTTAAGGGGTTTGTGTGGGCCCCACCACACTTAATCCTCCCAAGGGAGGTTAAGTGGGTGTGGGTCCCACTTCCAACCTCCTTTGGTAGGTTTTAAGAAGTTATAATAAAATTTGTTCTACACAAATTTTATTTAACTCAACTAAAAACCCCAAAAATTAACTTTCAACCCGCAACAAACGCAACTCCCGAAAAGGTCTCTTTAAGCGAATATCGGCGCTGCGAGTTCATCAGTGCCCTCGGATTTCAATTCCGAGCACCGGATCAAAAGTTAGGAATTCCCGCTCGTTCGTTCACTGAACGTACCCGAGCCAAACTTCGGAAATTAATTCCGGGCACTCCGGGCCTCGGAATCAGGTGCCGTCTGAAACCGCGCTCTTGTAAAATTCTAAAGAAAATTAAGAAAAAATTTCCCTTGAATTTTACGGGTCTTTACATTACTCCCACCTCAGGGCTTTACGTCCCCGTTAAGATACATCAAAACTAGGGAAACAAATGAGGGTACTGAGCACGCATCTGAGCCTCCCGCTCCCATGTGCTCTCCTGGAGATTCCCGTGCTGCCATCTGATGCGCACAAGAGGAATCGATCGCCCACATAGGACCCGCTCCTGTCGATCCTCTATCTCCACCGGGACCTCCGTAAAAGTCGCCCCATCCTCAACGTCAAGCTCCCCATGGTCAATGATGTGTGTCGGGTCATGCACGTATCTCCTCAACTGGGATACGTGGAAGACGTCGTGCACCCGGTGCAACTGAGGTGGTAGAGCCAGGCGATAAGCCACCTCACCAATCCTGCGGAGAATCTGGAAGGGTCCGATGAAGCGCGGAGATAACTTGCCGCCTCGGCCAAATCTCCGAATACCACGTCGAGGTGAGACCCGCAAGAAGACGTGGTCTCCATCCTCGAACTCTAGTGGCCTCCGCCTCCTGTCAGCATATGACTTCTGTCGGCTCTGAGCTATCCTCATCCGCTCCTGGATGACCTGGACCTTCTCTGTCGTGGCCTGGACCATCTCCGGTCCCACCAGTGCTGACTCCCCAGGGTCTGTCCAGCACAAAGGAGATCTACATGGTCGGCCGTACAACGCCTCGTACGGTGCCATCCCGATGGTGGAGTGATAGCTGTTGTTTTACGCGAACTCCACCAAGGGTAGGTGGTCCTCCTAGCTACGACCAAAGTCGAGGACACATGCGCGGAGCATGTCCTCGAGAGTCTGAATGGTCCTCTCCGTCTGACCATCCGTCTGAGGGTGAAAAGCTGTGCTAAGACGTAGCTGCGTACCGAACGCCTCCTGTAACCCCTTCCAAAGCCGGGAAGTAAAGCGGGTATCTCGATCGGAAACGATAGATGATGGCACGCCGTGGAGCCGCACAATCTCCTGAACGTAGAGACGTCCCAAGCTCTCCACTGAGCCCTGCTCTCTGATGGGTAAGAAGTGTGCCGACTTGGTGAGTCGGTCAACAATCACCCAGATGGAGTCGTGACCTCTGGATGTGCGTGGAAGTCCAGTCACGAAGTCCATAGATATGCCTTCCCACTTCCACTCCGGAACCTCCAAGGGTTGTACCAAGCCTGCTGGTACCTGATGCTCTGCCTTTACCTGCTGACAGGTGAGGCATCGAGATACGAACTCTGCTACTGCCTTCTTCATGCCCGGCCACCAGTGCTGTCGTCTGAGGTCCTGGTACATCTTCGCCACTCCAGGATGTACCGCTAAAGGAGAAGTGTGAAACTCTCTCAGTAATTCCTCTCGCAGAGCGACAGGCACCATGGTACGTCCTCTGAAAAGGATGTCGTGCTCTGCTCCAAGGGAGAAACCATCAGGTGCCTATCCCGAGGATATCTGTGCACGCCGTGTCTCACAGTCAGCGTCCCCGCGCTGTGCCTCCCTGACTCGCTGCAGTAGTGGAGGAGTGACTGTGAGAGACTGAAGAAAGACTGCTCCATCTCTATCCACGAAGGATATCTGCAAAGAGGCTAGATGCTCCGTCGCCTCCTCGATTAGCTGAATGCCCGTCCTCCTGCTGAGGGCATCGGCTACTACGTTCCCCTTCCCAGGAGTATAGACTATCTCAAAGTCATAGTCCTGGAGGAACTCGAGCCATCGCCGCTGTCTCAGGTTCAGGTCCTTCTGCGAGAAGATATACCTGAGACTCTAATGATCGGAAAAGACTGTAAAGCACTCGCCCATCAGATAGTGTCGCCATGTCTTCAGAGTGAAGACCACTGCTGCTAACTCCAGGTCATGGGTAGCGTAGTTCTGCTCATGCGGCCTCAACTGACGTGATCCATAGGCGATCACTGCCCGCTCCTGCATCAGAACACATCCGAGTCCGGTCCCTGATGCATCGCAGTAGACTACGTACCCTACTCCCTCCTCAGGCAACCTCAAGATAGGTGCGCTAGTCAATCTCTGTCTCAGCTCCTGGAAGCTCTGCTGACAACTGTCTGACCACACGAAGGGTTTCCCCTTCTTCGTCAAAGCTGTGAGTGATGCCGCAACTCTAGAGAAGTCTGGCACGAATCTCCGATAGTATCCAGCTAGTCCCAAGAAACTCCGAACCTCAGTCACGCTCCTGGGTGGCTCCCATGCTAACACAGCCCCAATCTTCGCGGGATCCACTACAACTCCCGCCTCAGAGATAACGTGTCCCAAAAAGTGGACCTCACGTATCCAGAACTGGCACTTCGAGAGCTTACCATAAAGCTGGTGCTCTCGGAGTGTGTCAAGAACAACTCGCAAGTGATAGGCGTGCTCCTCCTCTGTCGTAGAGTAAATCAGAATGTCTTCGATGAAGACTACAACAAACCGATCGAGGTATGGCTGAAAGATCCTGTTCATGAGAGCCATGAATACTGCTGGAGCATTGGTTACACCGAAAGGCATAACCAAGAACTCATAGTGGCCATACCGACATCTGAAGGCCGTCTTCTGCACATCCTCGTCTCTGACTCTGAGCTGATGATAGCCTGACCTGAGGTCTATCTTCGAGAACCACCGTGCTCCCTTGAGCTGATCAAAGAGGTCATCAATCCTCGGTAGCGGATACTTGTTCCTCACTGTCACCTGGTTCAGGCGACGATAGTCAACACAAAGTCGCAAGCTCCCGTCCGCCTTCTTGGCGAACAATATCGGGGAAGCCCAGGGTGAAACACTGGGTCGGATGAATCCCTTGCCCTGCAAGTCCTCCAACTGTACCCGTAGCTCTCGAAGCTCGGCGGGGGCCATCCGATATGCTGGAGTGGATATCGGGGCTGTCCCGGGGTACAAGTCAATATAAAAGTCTACCTCCCTGCGAGGAGGTAGCCCTGGAACGTCGTCGGGAAAAACGTCCGCAAACTGATCCACCACTGCAGGAAAACCAGGACTCCGCACGTCAACTGCTCCAAGGATAAGGCTAGCCAACTGATGAGTGATGGGATGTCCTCTCCTCCGCGGAAGTCCATCCTGTGCTGCTAAGGCTCCCTTCTCGCCGGTGAAGGTGAACCTGCTCTCGTCGGTGCGTACACATCGCACCTTGCGCCTAAAACAGTCAATCTGTGCATGGACCGTAGACAGCCAATCCATGCCCAAGATGACGTCGTAAGGCCTCGACGCTGCTACAAGAAGATCCCAGCCGAAGCTCTCGCCTCCTAGAGTAAGCTCACACTGCCGGCACCAGTGCGTAATCGTCGAGTCTGCTCCAGTAGGAGTCTCTAGCCGTAAGGATCGAGCCAACGGCTCTGTCGGAATCTCCGAGCTCCGAACAAGGGCAGCGGCTATGAAAGAATGACTCGCTCCTGTGTCTATAAGAACTGCAGCAAGGGTGGAATATACACAGATAGTACCTCGAATCATCTCGGGTGCGCCGTGGTCGTAGGCCTCTGCTGCCTGGAGCTGTGCCTGTCGCTGCCCGCCAGCTCCCTGTGGTCGGGGTGGACCTCCTGGTGGTGGTGGTGGTAGAGCCTCAAAGCGTCGGCCACCACCGACTGCTCGACCAGCTCCTCTGCCTCGTCCGCCTCCTCCCTGCGGACCGCCACGGTCGACCCTCTGCCTCTGCCTCGGTGGTCCCTCAACCGTCTGCTGCTCCTCGGCTCGACGGGTCGGGCAGTCGCGAGCCATGTGGCCCTGCCCGCCGCACGAGTAGCACTGTCTGCCTCTCGTAAGACTGGCTCCGCGCTGTGTGCCCCGCACTGCTGAGCCAGTGCCCTGAGGTCGTCTGCCTGAAGGTCTGGTCTGCCTGGACCCCTGAGTCATCCGTCGACTGCCTGCTGCAGATGACTCTGCCACGTGCCGCCCTGCGGTGGGTCGCTGTGCTGGTGTAGACTCAGCAAGGAAGCTCTCGATCAGAAGGGCCCGCTCCAGTACTCCTATCTGAGTCGGTATGCTGAGGGAGATCAGCGATGCCCTGATCTCGTGTCTCAAACCCTGCTCGAAGGTCCGGGCCCGGAATAATGGGTCCCGTACCATGTCGGTCGAGTAGCGCGAGAGATCGGTAAATCTCGCCGAGTACTGAGCGACCGTCATGCTGCCCTGCCGCAGCTGTAGAAGCTCCTGGATACGCACCGCACGAAGGGTGGCTGGGACGAACTCCGAGCGGAAGAGGCTCTCAAAGTCCGTCCAAAGTAGGGATGCCTCATCGTGCACCTGGAGCATCAAGCTCCACCATCGTCCTGCTGCTGCGTGTAGTAGGCTCGCAGCGAGGATCACCATGAGGTCTGCTGGTGTCCTCACTAGCCTAAACACTCGAACCACTGCCTCCAGCCAGTCCTCTGCTGCCTGGGGATCCGTCTCCCCGCAAAACCTGGGTGGTCGCTGGCGCTGAAACTCATGCAGTGCACTGAGGCGACGTGCATCGTCAGCGGCTGCTGCTGGAAGCATCGGGGGCTCGGCGGTTAAAGCTACCGCCGGTGCCACTACTGGAAAAGGGCCCTGTACCGAGGCCTCGTCGCTCGGTGGGCTGTCGTCTCGCTCGACTCTCGGAACCCTAGCTGGCTGCCATCGTGGGGCCATCCTGAAAAGGAAACAGGTGCGCCACGGTCAGAACAGTATACCTGGTGAGCTGATATAAGTAATCACAAAGAAAACTTTGAAACACACACGCAATCAATGTTTTCGTGCATTAAGTCGGAAATCAGAAGTCAGGGTCCTGGTGTACGGATACGTCGGCCGCCGCACCAACACTGGACTCCCTGGACTGATATCCACACTCAATACGCTAAACATTATTGCTTCACATAGAAAAGATCAGAGTTCGCGGTAGAACCGAAACCCTTTGATACCAATTTGTCACGACCCGTCCTCGGGGTCCGTGCCGTGACTACCCCAAGCCCGCCTTCCATAGGCCAGGGGCTGGCGACTAGCACCAAGGCGTAAATCCCAGTAAAAAGGGAAGGCATTGCCTTTGAAAAGTGATACAAACACCACAGAGTAAGCAAGCGGAAAGTAAACACTAAACAAAAGCAGAGTACTACTGAAAGTGCGGAAAAGTAAATGGGCCAGTATACAAACCCAAACTGAAAGTAAAGTACAACTCGAAAGGGAAAACAACAACTGAAAAGTAAAAGCCGCTACTCCGAGCTGTCCACTGGAAATCCCACCTGAAGGGTGGGTACAGATAGCTCCTCTGCACCACGGGTCCCGCCGTCCGCTCCGAGCACGTCCCGCCCAGTGATCCACCTCCGGGTACCGTCCCGCTGTGCAAGGCTCAGCTAAGGTCAACGCTGTCCGTCGTCTGCAACCAACACAACGTAGTGCGGGCAAAGCCCGTGCAGGGGTGAGTATAAGCTACTCAGTAGGGACCCCGAGACCCCTGAAGGTCTCTCAAATCCACAAAGGATCAACCACAAAGAAAAAGTACAATCACGAAGTAACAACCGACACTGCTTAGGTATATGCCCATACATATACCTAAGTCATCAATTCAAATACGCTCCAACCTCCGAGCCCAATTACAACTCAGTCCACGCAGGAAAGTATACGTATTCCACATAGGAAAGCAAAACATAATCCACACAGGATTGCACAACACAATCCACACAGGAAAGCAACATGATTCAGCTCACACAGGTATACTTATTCAAGGACGATAAAGATGATCACTGATCCATCTAAGTCGTCGGACCCACGAAGGATCGATAGGTAACTAACCCCCGCAATGACCCACACAGGATCGGGCCCACACAGGACCTGTAGGCGCTGGCTCACACAGAACCGCTGAGCGCAAGGACCCACACAGGACCTGTAGCACTGATCCACGTAGGATCGCTGAGTGCTGAAGTCGTCGTCGTCGAATCCACACAGGATCTCTGTACTGTCGTCGTCGAATCCACACAGGATCTCTGTACTGTCGTCGTCGCAGTCACAGTAGCAGTCGTAGCAGTAGAACAGTCGCAGCCAGCACTAGGGTTCCCGCACACAGCTAGCTCGTTCGGAGGGTCCGCTCCACGAGCCGAGAGGCTGATACATCAACTGTCACAAAGACCAGAGTTGATGTATCCAAAAGTTCCGTATCGTCAAAAGGAACTCAACGCAACAGACGGCGCGTCGATCGGACGCCCGGTCTGAGAGTTATTGGCATTTTCGTCTCCGGGGCCCGGTTGGTTTTTAAGGCTAAACCAACCCGACCGTACTCCACCTGCGTCCAAATCTCGGGCGGAGTATGCCAAAAGATCCGTCTCACTAAGAGGAACACAACGCGACTGACGACGCGTCAATCGGACGTTCGTAGCTCAAGATATGAGCGTTTCCGCTCCGGAAGCCCGGTTGGTTTCTTGAACAAACCAACCCGGCCGAACTCAAAGTAATCCGAAACCTTGAGTGCGATATACCGAAACGACCGTCTCGATCCAAGGATCGCGTTGCCGCTGACGGTTCGTCGATCGGAGGTCCGATGCTCAAGTTATGGGCCAAAAACCAAATCTGGTTCGAAACGGGGGGGGTCCGGGTCCGGGCCGACCCGGCCCGACCCCCCCCCCCCCCCCCCGGGGGGCGGCGCGGCGGGCCGCGGCGGCCTGGCGCCGCGAGGTGGCTGTACGCGGGGGAACAACCCCCGCGGTTTTGAGGGGCGGCGCGGCACAAAGGGCCGCGCCCGTTTTTTTTAAGAAGCCCCCCCCACGTGGGGGGCCTGCTGGTGCGGAACCGAGGGGGCCGACTGCCCCCCTCCTTCAAAGAACCCCCCCCCCCTCTTAAAGAGGGGGGGTTTATTATTACGGCCGAGGGATTAATTCCCCCAGTTTTAATGACTTTCGGCCGGCCAGCTGGCCGGCCGGTTTTCTCCAACGGGACCGGAAATTTCCGGTCCCCCCTTCGGCTTCCGACGCCGGCGGCCCGGCCGCCGGTCTTCTCTTCCGCCGCGGCCCGGAACCGGCCGCGGTCTCCTCATCCCGCCGCGGCCCGGAACCGGCCGCAGTGTTCGTCGTCCGGCGCGGTGCGACGGCACCACGCCCCTTCGCCGTGTCTTGATTCCTTTCAACGCGGCGCGACGGCGTCGCGTTCTTGAAGATTCTACCTCGGCGTGGCGCGACGGCGCCGCGTAAAATATAAGCACGATCATCCGCGTGGTGCGACGGCACCACGCTACTTGCTTCCACCCGCATGAATAAACAAGAACGATGGAGGGGGGTTCGGCCGTGTTCGTGCAGTCTGGCCCCCCCTCGCGTTAACAATAACACTTATATAAAATATTCAAAAGCCTCACGAAGACATGCGATCCACGAGCTAGAAATGGAATAATTAAAGAATAAAACAACAACCCCTACCTCGGGTATAAGGTTCGAAGATTTTCTACGTTCCGCGGAAGACGACGTCGCGGAGGTCTGGCGTCGCGGAAGCCGTTCGTCAAATCCGATGACGAAGGGATGCGTTCGAAGAGACACATCGTTGGCGAAACTTGTACGCCGACGAAGGTTGTCCGAGAAAGAAGTGGCGTCCCCTTCCGTTGACACGGTAAACGAAGAATGGAGGTGCGGCGTTCTTCGTCGGAGCTTGAGCGTTCTTCGTCAAGATGAACGTTCTTCGAGTTCTTCGTCAGTGTTGAAGAAGAAGAAGAGCTCTCCACCTCTCAAGAAGACAAACAAAATAACCCCAAAATAAAATAAGACTACACCTTATTTTATTATCACATAACACAAAAGAATTTCAAAAGTTTGAAATTCAAAAGGTTTAACTCCCATAATTAAAAAGGGTAACTCAAGCCAATAAATGAGGCGTTAAGGGAGTTGGGAGAATTTGAAAGGTTTAGGGGTTCGTGTGGGCCCCACCACACTTAATCCTCCCAAGGGAGGTTAAGTGGGTGTGGGTCCCACTTCCAACCTCCTTTGGTAGGTTTTAAGAAGTTATAATAAAATTTGTTCTACACAAATTTTATTTAACTCAACTAAAAACCCCAAAAATTAACTTTCAACCCGCAACAAACGCAACTCCTGAAAAGGTCTCTTTAAGCAAATATCGGCGCTACGAGTTCATCGGTGCCCTCAGATTTCAATTCCGAGCACCGGATCAAAAGTTAGGAATTCCCGCTCGTTCGTTCACTGAACGTACCCGAGCCAAACTTTGGAAATTAATTCCGGGCACTTCGGGCCTCGGAATCAGGTGCCGTCTGAAACCGCGCTCTTGTAAAATTCTAAAGAAAATTAAGAAAAAATTTCCCTTGAATTTTACGGGTCTTTACATAATTGTCCATCAGTTTGAGGGTGGTAGGAAGTGCTCAAATGAAGTTCAGTATCCAGGTCCTTATGAAGACTTTTCTAGAATATTGATGTAAAATGGGGATCAAGATAAGAAACAATCGATAGGGGTACCCCATGAAGTCTTACAACTTCATTAATATACAGTCTTACTAAATGTTCAAGTGGTAAATCTTCTCTTATAGCAAGAAAATATGCTGACTTGGTAAGACGATATACAATGACCCATATTGCATCATTACTTCTAGGATTCTTTGGTAGACCCATGAAAAAGTCCATCATAATATCATCCCATTTCTACTCATGTATGGGAAGAGGTTGCATGACTCCTCCAAGATGTTGTCTTTCAGCCTTCACCTATTGAAAAACCATACATCTTGACACATAACAATCACCATATTCATGTTGTCCCACAAATAATATTCTTTCAAATCTCTATAAATCTTAGTGATACCAGGGTGTATAGAGAAATTGGAGCTATGAACATCATCCAACAATTACCTTTTTGGAACAGGTATATCAGGACCACAAAGTCTATTCCCAAATTTCAAAATTCCATCTTCATATACAAAGTTGATCAATCTCCCATCATTCAAAAATTGAATTTTCTTTTGAAACTCCTCATCATTAGCCTGAGAACTTTTTATCCTTTCTAGTAAAGATAGATTGGAAACTATTTGAAAAAGTATCAATGTTTCACCTTCAATGATTATTCCCATATCCATGTTTACTATATCCATGAACATAGGATCCCTTTCAACTCTCATCTTGTTCAGAACTCCATGATCCTTTCTGCTCAAATCATCTTCCATCATATTTTCCTTCCCCGAGTGGTAGTGAATAGAGAAATTAAAATCCTTGAGTAGTTTGAGCAATCTAGTTCTCCTCATGTTTAGTTCTTTTTGTGAGAAAATATAATTCAAACTCTTGTGATCAGTATATATCTCAAATTTTTCAATATAGAGATAGTGTATCCATATATTCATAGAAATGATTACAACTGCTAACTCAAGATCATGATTGGGATAGTTTTTTTCATGAATTTTTAGCTTCCATGATGCATAGACAATAACTCTATCATTCTGCATAAGGACACAACCCAATCCTTTCTTTGAAGAATCACTATAAATAAAAAACCCATCATTCCCTGATGGTAGAGTCAAGATATGAGCATTGACTAATATTCTATTCAATTATTCAAAATATTATTATTCACACTCTTTTTTCCAAACAAATTTAACCCCTTTACATGTGAGCTTGGTTATTGGGTTAGCCAATCAGGAAAAATTATGGACAAAATGCTGATAGTAACCTGCTAAACCAATAAAACTGCATACCTCAATTATACTTGTTGGTGCTAGCCATTCATGGATTGCCTTTATATTTGAAGGATCAACATAGATTCCATACTTAGAGATAATATAGAAACGAAAAGAAATCTCTTGAATCCAGAATTCACACTTTCTAAACTTCCCATATAATTCATTTCTTATAAGAGCCTTTAGAATAGTGTGCAAGCTATTTTCATGATCTTTGAAGCTTTTGGAGTATACCAAGGTATAATTAATAAATACTAATACAATTCGTCAAGATATTCCTTAAAAAATCTATTCATTAGATCCATGAAAACAGAGGGTGTATTAGTCAGTCCAAAAGGAATTACTGTAAACTTATAATGCCCATACCTAGTATGAAATACTGTCTTCAGAATTTCTTCCTTCTTCACGCAAAACTGATGATATCCAGATCGAAGACCAATCATTGAAAAATATTGATCTGTATGAAGTTGATCGAATAAATCATCAATACGAGGTAGGGGATACTTTTTCTTTATTATTAAAGCATTGATATTCCTATAGTCAATGCACAACCTCATAGATCCATCTTTCTTCTTAAAAATAAGAACAGAGGCTCCGCATAGAGAAACACTAGGGAGAATAAATCCTTTATTACTAAATTCCTCTAGTTGTTTCTTTAGTTCCACTAATTCCATAGTGGCCATTATTTAAGGGGTCTTCGATATGTGCCTTGAACCAGGAATTAATTCAATGGAAAAATCAATTTATTGTTCTAGAGGATGTCCAGGTAAATCCTCTGGAAACACATCAAAATATTCTTGAACAATAGATACATCCAATATTTTAACATTGATTTCCTCACCCATAGTAATTTCACTCCCTTCCTCCCTAATAATTGAATTTAGTAGAGCCAATAGGGGTGGATCTAGATAAGAATCAGATGGTGAAGTTTCTACTGTAAAGATAAGATATTTCTTATCATCATCAAAAATTGAAACCTCCTTCTTCTTACAATAAATTTTCGTATCATGGTCCGAAATCCAATCCATACCAAGGATTATATCAAATTCAATCATGGGTATGACAATAAGATCAGCAGAGAAATCACGTTTATACGTCATAATGGTAACTAATTCACAAAACTTTGTTGCAATGATAATTCCCTTAGGAGTTTTGACTAACGACTCCCTTGTTAAATAAAATTTGAAATATCTAATTTTCTTGGAAAACTGGTAGGATATGAAAGAATATGATGATACAGAATCAAATAAAGCATTAGATAAATTTGAGGAAATTATTAAAGTACCTTCCATCATTCATTCGGAGCTTCAACCTCAGCAGTAGTGATCACATAAGCTTGGCCTTGCTCCCTTTTCCTTTTATGAGGTAAGTTTCCTTGGCGCTTAGGACATTCATTTGAATAATTCCCCATTTCTCTACAATTGTAGTATTCAACATTGACAACCTCTTTCTTTCCCTTACAATCATGTGCTTGGTGCCCTTTTTCACCACACTTGTAAAAAACTCCCATTACCTTCAGGAAAGTACCAGGGTGTTTATTCCCACATTTACTAGAGGATGGAAATTCAACTTTTCCCTTATTACCCTTATTTCAATTTACAGAGTGTTCAGAAGATATATTCTTCTCTTTATTTGCTTTAAAGTCACATGAATTAGAGAATTTATGTTCTATCTTGATATCACATTAGACTATATCTTTGTATGAAGAGAAGTATTGTGAGACTAATGCTCAACAAATAAATGGTTTTAACCCATCGAACAATCGATCAATCTTACTCCTTGGGTTATGTATATAATTTACAACATGCCTTGCTATCCTTGTAAATTTATCCATATACTTTGCGACATTCTCATCCTCCTTTCGCCTCAGACTCAAAAATTTCCTTTCAATATCCACTAGATGTTCATGAGGAAATATTTTTCTAAGAAAATATATTTAAAATACCTCTATTACATATTTGATACTTCTTCATCCTCCTTTTTTTAATTAATGAAAACCATTGATCTGCATCTTCTATGAGGCGATAAACTGACATGACAACTTTTTTTCCTTTCACTACTCCCCAAATCTTGAAATAATTTTTCTAAGGAACTTATCCATTACTCACCTACAAATGGATTGGTAGTCCCATTGAATTTTTGTGGTTGTTTCCTCATGAAGTGGTGTAACATTGATCCTCCATGTTTTGGATCAGCGTTCTCCATATGGGTAAGGTTATTATTCATAACCTGAGTGAGTTGTCCTAGTATGGTTATAAGTTGTTCATCACCAATTGCATCACTATTTCCACTATAATTATCTTGAGTAGGAGGGAAATCCCTAAATGGATTAAATTGATTGATATAATTTCCATTTATTCTAATAGGCATCATTTCTAAATAATGGAATACACTAGGTTAGTTTATGAATCACAATGCATAATTCCAAACTTGTAAAATACCTAAAATAAATTGAACAGTTTATTCATATAATCCATAATCATAAAAAATGTTTTCTTTGAGGATTTATTTACTCATAAATAATTAATAATGGTTTTTAAATAAAATGTGAATTATCCTAAGAATATCCCTCAGGAGTGTCTTAACCAAGAGTGCATTAAGGCTCGTTTTCGTGCACCAGTTCCCATTCAATTCTAGATCAAAGTGGTGTTTTTGGGTTTTATCCTTAGATACATCTGTACCAGATCCACCTCTACCTTCTCATATGCAGATAGGGATATATTTCTTAGAAAATACATAAAATCTCTACATTACGAAAATTCTAGGAAGTTCTTCTATACTAATCCTCGAAGTTTATCTGAGGGTAATGTTCTCTAATCAGAGTTTTTAAAAATCTAGTTTCCAATGTTTGTACTAAAATTCCTCTGATACCAACTGTAATTCCCTGACCCTAGTTTCCTAGAGTTGGTTAATTATTAAATAACATTGGCATGATCATAAGAGATAAATTCTCGAAAGACTGATTAGTTTAGTAGCCTTTTCAGTACAAGATACATACATAAGTTTTACATTACATCATGAATTAAAAAAAACAACATTGTGTCCCCTTTGAATACAATTATATCCCTTAGCCTATCCCTACAGGTAAATCATAACATACTTCTTTACATCCTAGGAAAATAAAATATAATAAAGGTGTGAGATCAGATGCTTAGTAAGGATAACAATATAGCAGAAACTATCATAAAAAAGAATAAACATTTAAGGAAATGTATAAGAAAAAAACCCAATCCTTTTAAACTTAAAATTCAGAATAATATGGAAAAGATAACTCAAAAAATTACATTTACTTATTCACAAGGTATTCTACTAGTAGAATAATTAGAAGTAATATCAATAACTGCTTCATAATGATGGAATGCATAATACCGGACATCATAACCACATAGTCAAGGCCTCATGCCAAGACTGTTGGAGTTGGTGGAATAGAACCAACTACTTTGTACTTTATTCATTAATAAAAGCCTGATCACATCTTGATTATTCTTCTGCGTGACAATGCATGTGATAATGTCCAAAGGACAACTGTTGCATTAAAGGGTCATAGCGGATCCCTACTATGATGAGAACCCAGAAGTCCCATAACACTGTTCTTGAATATATGTTCTTTGTCCGGATGATGTTATTTGGGGGACAAAAATTATACAGGTCATTAGGGGTGAGGACTCATAAAACTTTGAGACACCTTCTCATGGTGTGCACCCTTGGTAATATCCAGGAGGATATTATGAGAATGAGACCCGCCAGTAGGAAATCCACATTTCATAGTGTCATTGTTGGGACCACTTTCTGTATAAAGATTGTATTTGTTGTCAACAGTTGTCAATACTAGTCAAAATGAATAAGGAGATGAAAAAGGAATCCAAAGTAAATGGAAATCGGATGAAGTGAGGATACCTGGAGAATTGTTATGCAATCATAACATTGGATGTCATGATGGGGAAATTTTCTATGAAGTTAATTTAGATGATTGTTGAACTGATCCTAAGTTCAAAGAACTTGTGTCAAAGGTGACACATTATTTACAATAATGAATAATGGAGAAGTACCATCCATTTGAGGATTATTGGAGCAGAATGGTGAAGTATCATCTATATAAGGATGGTTGAAGAAGAATGAGGATTTGAAGAAGACAATGCAATGATTCATGATTACATGTGAACCATGCAAGAGCTTACTTGAAGAATAGAATCACATGATTATTGGAGCAGAATGGTGAAATATCATCTATCACATGCATTTTGCATTATATTCTAAACCAGACGATTATTTTCTGATATGTATTTCTCCAATATCATAAGTCATGAGAACTTGTGATGCAAGCCTTATGATGTAAAGGGGGAGAAATGATGATGCCAGTCATATACAATTTTGATTGGAAGGAGTGATGCTTCTGGAAGATAGGGAAGTTTCTGTACATCCCATTGTGACTCTGACGATGCTAGATCTGGTCATTCAAAAGATAAATATCACGATAGTGGGATTCGTGATAAGTGCAGAAGAATGGTTATGGGAAGCAGTGAAGAGAGAAAATGACAAAGCAATGGACAATCTGGAGATGGTAGAAAAGCACAGTTTAAGGTGGCGTCGTTTTCTAGTGTTTTCCAAATTTTAGGGCCTGAAAATCGGGAGATGAAGAAATGTGTTTGGCAATGGATGGAGCATGCAAGATTGAAGATGGTTTAGATTTTTTCATGCAAGGCATGATTCAAGGTCAGAACATCAAAAAATGACAAAGGCATGGAGTGCACTGAAATTTAGGCAGGTTACGCGAAAAAATAAAGTGGTGCGCGAAATAGTAGCGGGTTGCGCGAAATATCTGCGGGATGCGCGAAATAGAGGAATGATGTTTTTCATGCAAAAGGTGTTTCGAGATTAGAAGCTCAAAAATTTTCAAAGGCATGAGCTGTGCGAAAAATTGGATCCTTGCGCGAAATTCAATGTCGCGTGAAAGGATGGGTTTGCGCGCAATATGGAATGTGGTGTGGAATTTTGCGCGCAATTGGTGCTTCATACTTATAATGATGAAAATTGGAAAAGGCATGAAATACGCGAAAATATTGGAGCAGTGCGCGAAATATGATGTCGCAGGAAAGATTGGTTTTGCGTGCAATATGGAACTTGGTGTGTAATTTTGCGCGTAATTGGTGTATTTTGATTATATAGTCGAAAAATGGCAAAGTCCTGAGGTGCACGAAAAATCCAGGAAGGTGCACATAATCTCAAGAATTGAGAGACAGTTTTACGCGCAGAAAGGGGTTTTACATGTAGGGTCCAAACTGCCTATAAATATGAGGTGACCCCCTCTCATTGTGAGTGACTCAACACATAGACAAATCCTGAGCTCTGACGCGCGGAAAAATTGAAGTATAGAGTATTGCGCGAAAAGAAGAAGTGCTGCGTGAAAAAGGAACTGCTGCGCGAAATAGGAAGTTACGCGTGAAAAAGAAAAGTTGTGAGAAAAGAGTTTTTTCGCGCCAAAAGGTGTTTTTACATGCAAGTCTTGAATTTTATGCGCAAGCCACCTAGAAGGGTGAACGAAAAATTTGAGGGTCCCATATGCCTTTGATAGGTGCATAACACTCTCGAAGCAGCTTTGCGAAGAAGAATGAACTGTGAACCATTCGGTTTCACAAAGAGAAGTTGTACCACACTCACACAACTGGTGTTCATCACTCTCGTTGTGATTTGTGATGTGAAGAAGAACTAGACGTGAAATTGAACTCATATCTGCACAAAGGAATAATTCAGTATACCAATACACTCAGGTGTTGGTATTGAGAAGAGAAGGAAGAGAAGAAGAAGAACATAGTATTCATGGCAGTTTAATCCAGATGATGATATGTGAGCTGATCCTCAGTTTTTGAATAATCAAATTTGTGTATGTGATTCTAGATGATTAAAGAAGAAGTTTTAGTGCAGTTGGTTGTTGCACTGAGAAGAAGAAAGAAGAAGTCTAGTGCAGTTAGTGTTGCACTAGAGAAGAATAGAAAGGAAAAAGGAAGAATTGCTTGCCTAATGCTTTGCAAGTAATCAAGTGAACAGAACTGTATAAGATCAAGAGCAGAACCTACCTTAACGGAGAAGGAAGAAGACTATCTCCTTAGGCAGTATAAAGAACCAGCTAGAGGCTGCAAGTTGGACTAGGCTTTCACCAGTCCAGGGAAGAGAATTGTTTCCCACCCCCCTCCAAAGTGTAGGGACTCACATTGGATAAAGGATTGTTTTCCTAGCCACTCCATTGTAACAACATTTTACATTATAGTGGAGAATCCATGTACTGGTCATCCCCATGCATGGCAAGGACGTAGCTACTCTTATTGAGTAGTGAACCTTTTAAAAATATCATGTTCATATCTTTACCGCTTTCTATTATTTCATGCGACAGGGAAAAGAGAATAAGAGAATCAAGATCCTAACAGGTCTAGAGGTATAGGGATAAAAGTTGGAATTGGTTTAAAAAGTCCCCAACACTGATTCACCCCCCTCTCAGTGTTAGGTATATCCCAAACTGGTCCTCTCAGTTATTGGATGTTCCTATCTGCGGACGTGTGTATTGGTCCTTAGACTTTAAGATTATTATTAATGGGTATTACAACTCACGCACTTAGATGTATTGATGAAAACTGTGGTGACACACTGTTCATAGCGAGGTAGGATATATTGGGTGCATCATGATTAATACTGCATTAATAGATAATGCGAGAAATGATTTGTCCCTTCTGTTCCATAACGAAAGTAGATATCTCAGGCTCTTTGATGGAATTGATATAGCCTAAATAAATCCTTGGACATGGTAAGGTATGAGCGAGTTCAGTTCTGGGAAGTCAAAGAAGGAATTATCAAGCATATGGGTTGATGGCACTAGCATGCAACCCACTTGATTAGAGATATCGAGACAAAGGGATTATATTACATGGTAAGCATTCGTAGTAGGTGACACGTCATTGCGGCGTTAACTTCTTTCTCTATGGGTGACTTGGCGTATTGCTAGACGCTAACCTTGGAATTTAGGCAGGCTCCACCTAATTCCACTGAGAAAGAGGCCTAGATGGTCACACACTAAGTGTGTCCATGTATCTCAGTTAAATATTAATTTAACAAGTTAAATAAAGATTATTACTGACTGTGGTTTAATAATTATTTAAGGATGCCTGATCGCATTTATTTCGACACTAGTTATTCGAGAGAATATATTGTGGGCGAAATAATACATTTATTAGAGACTAATGCAGTTACATTTATTTAAGAAATAAATAGCCATTACTCAAGGACTAATAAATATGGTGTAGGAAATAAAGGAAAGTGGAAAATAAAATTACACTCCGTGTATATTAAATATACACGCCGTGTAGTTTTAAGGAAGAACAAGTACACGCCGTGTATTAATTATTACACGGCGTGTAGTTTTTCTAGTTGGGATTTTGAGGAAATAATATCATTATTGCGATATTAATTATAATCATCATGGGCGCATGTCAAGGAATTAATAATTCGATATGGGGGTTTTCAATAAGAGTTAATGAAATAAATAAAATGCGTAACACATTTATTTATTATCATAACTATATTAACCTCAAACCCGATTATAAATATCCTCAGAACCCCAACACTTTTTAAGAAGAGACATTGTTGTGCACACCGGATTTGGAAATACTCTCAAGCCAAGAGAGAATTCCCTTTCCACCAAGAATTCCCTCAAGTTACGAGAGCGAGATCCTCCACTGGATTAAGGCGGTTGAAGGTGGACATCACAAGAAAAGGTTCTTCCGTGCTAGCACCCGGAGATCCCTTTGGCGACGTCCAGAGATACGTGGCACACGTGTGGATCACCGCCAGAGGAATCCTGCACTTGGATTCTACGACGCAACGACGGATCACCGAATCATGACCGGACACATCAACGAAGAAAGAATTCCACCAAGGTAATTGTTTTAAATTAATTAAATTAATTATAACCAACATATGATGATACTATATATATGGTTCCAGGATTCCCTCTTTAGTTTTTTGTTCTTCGTTCTATTCCAAAGATCCGGTATTTCATATCGTGACAGATCTCAGTTTGAACATTGTTTAATGCTAAAATTAAAGTTGGGCAAACCCACCAACGCGCTTCTGCTGCGCCCAGAACCCACAAAGACTACAAATAATATTTTTTCAAGGCCTTGTGCCAAGACACTTGTTTGTCTCATGAGACCTACCAATGCATTGAGGCTCTATAGTGGGCCTCTCCCATCACTTACTAATTCCAATGCATTCCTCATATGAAAAGGTTTAAACATAATATAAACATTCGTATTAAAACTAGAATACAAAATGTCAATACTTTAACCATAAACCATGAATGGTATAAAAATAGAACATACACAATCAGACATATCACAAAACTTTCTATAAAATATGGAATATTTTATCATAATAAATCAACTTCAAACAAACATAAATGAAGGATGTTGACATAGATGAAATCAATCCAAAACATATTTCAGTGAAATATCTCTTTGTATTAATTTAAAAGTAACATAATTATAAAAGAAAACATTTATTTTGAAAATATTCTTATAATATTTTAAGGTAATATTCAAAGGTGTTATAATGGTAGAGAATAGCTGCACCCACCTTATAAGTTAAAAAACATTTTTTCCTTAATTGGTCGAAAATTTCATAAAGTATAATGTTTGGAAAGTGACGAAAATATTCCTTCCAAACCATTTTATAAAATTTAAAACAAAGGTATACATGAATTTAACCCATAGTATAGTAAATAGAAAAAATGTTTTAAAATACATTTTTAAGAAACATGGATGTGGATGATAAAGAGGTCCCAGTAGATACTCATGTATAAACAAACTCAGATAATAAAGAGATTGTAACTTTAACCCTTAACTTGAAATTTTCATTAGTAGAGGGTAGGTTAAACTACTGAATAATGATTAAATCATTTTTATTAAATTATACAGGAATCCACATACATAAATATGATACCATACATGATCCTATAATATTGTTTTGTTAATAATATGTTAGTAGTATCATTGTTTTGGGTGTTAAATAATTCATTTTCCTTTATATGTTTTGTTACATAAGTTATGTTTTTTATAGATAGGATGTATTTTATCCATATCGAGAATGATACTAAGTTCTTAGAAACTATTTTTAATCATCAAATTAAAATTATTCTTGAATGGTTACGATGGGGAATGAAATCTCATCGCATCGTGGAGACGGTAAGCCGTACATACGTACGAGCGACAATATCATTATATTAGTGGTGAAATTATATGAAATTGAATCATATATTATAAATAAAGAATCATTACATATTATATTTTTTATTTAAATTAATTATAATAATTATTATCCAATCCAAATAATGAAGTGTTGAATAATAAACTACTCCATAACGTGGAGACGGTAAGACATACGTACACACATATGGTGACTTTATTATTAATAGTACGGATATAATAATTAATATTGTTGTACCATATTTATAATAACATATAAGTATATAGAAGGTACTAGATTTATTATTTTAGTATGGAAACAACAAATCAAGAGGAAGTGGAAGAAGAAAATAACTTGAAAGAGGTGACGAAATAATTACCTCTTCTTCGGGTGCTTCCTTTGGATTTGATCAAAATGGATCCTTAGGTTGGATTTAGGATCAAAGTAAGGAATATAGGTTTAATTGAGGGTAGTTGGTAGTATATTTTAGTAGGGGTTGGCTGAGACAAAAGGCTTTGAATGTGTGAATTTGAGAGAAGGGGAAGTTCCATTTTATAAGAGAGGTGATGGGCACCTTAGGAAAAGATCGAAATATTATTTTATTATAAAGTAATTTTAGGTTTATAATGGCACAAAAAGGATTTATTTCATGGATAAGGTGGGAATGGGTTGAAAAACTCTCAACAAATAGGTTTTAGACAAGTTTAGGTCACCATATTAACCTTATCATTTAGATTTAACTCTTAGTTAAATAGTTTAACTTTTACAATGTCTTCTTGTATTATTATAATAAATGGTTAATAAACATACTATAAAAAGAAAAGAGAACCCCAAGTGGTTAATTATTTATATATATAACCTTATCAAAGTTCTTTGGTGGAACATTATATTTTTAGGAGTATTATATCATTTAATAAAATAGTATTTTTTTAAAAAATCATTTATGTCAATTTTGACACTATTTTGTATTTGGTTTTTGTGAAAGTCATAAAAACTTTATCACTTTGAAAAAAAATTATTTAATCAACCCTAACATGTCATATTTACGTATAAAATTCATTTAATTCATTAAAATTCTCAATTTACATTTATTTTAATATTTATAATATCAATTATTTTAATCTTTCATTAATAAGGTAATTATTGCATCATCATTGTGTCATAAATAAAATTAAATTATTTAATGTCTAGAAATTATAAATAAAATACCATGATTTAGGAAATATTTTTATATTTCTAATGAATATTTATAATCAAATTTATCTTATGTATAACCCAATATTAAAAATGGTTTAGTTATTAAAATTTGAATTTAACACTTTTAACTCTTCTTTAAATAAAATAATAATAAATGTCCTAATCTAACTCAACTGGATTAAAAAGGATAATATTTTATTATTAAGGTTTATTTAGGTAGAAATAAACTTATAAAATAGAATAGGACATGTTTTAGGGTAATTATAATATCATTTTTATCTTTAATTACCATATTTACTTTTAACAGTGTTAAATAAAATTCAAAAGTTACGATTCACCAAAAAATATTTTCATCTTATTGAACGACATTTTAATTAATGATGTCAACCGAATCTCTAATATTTTTGAAAATCAATTCACAGATGTGGTAAAATTACATTTTACTCAAATTTTTAAATGTGCATAGAAGGTGGGTAAAAGACGTTAAAAAGTTCAATAAAATTTTATATATCTAATCATATTATAAAATTAATCCAATGAATTACATTGGACTAATATAGGTATTATGTATCTATTTTTAATTTAAAATAAATTTAAATAAAAATAATAATTATTGAAATAAAATTTGGTTTTAAACAATAAAGCAGTGTTTTTCACTATTTATCAAAAATTGAACATTTTTAGAAAAATACAAAAAATTTACCCTAAGATTATTTTGATATTCCGAATCCAAAAATGAAGTCCATTTTGAAAAATAAAATTTAAGAAATTTCAAAAAGTGAGTATTACTATTCATAATTGCTTTTTAAACGGTTAGTTTGATTGGTCGTGGTGTGCTAGAACTCGAAGTTGCGTACAACGTAAGCTATTGCATTATTCAAAGAGAATCGTACCATGGAATATTGGGGCGTTACATTTCAAAAGGATAGAATTAATTGACTAAGGTGGAGAAACAATAAATTTTAAACTATATAATCTAATTTCTATTAAAAAAATTTAAATTCTAGATTTTTTACCTACTAGAATTCCCAATGAGTTATACAAGTTTTATGGGTTTTACAAACATAAAAAGAAGAATATTATTGGAATAATAATGATGATCCAACATACCCCTTGTACTTTAGGTTTTGATGATCTCAAAACCCTTCATATTTTACTAATAATATGGTTTTCTAAGTGTGTTTATCAGGTTTTATTTTATTAATATTTATTCGGTGGTTAATTTCTATAAGTATGGATTCTAGATGTTTTGGATGGAATTTTATAATATTCGGAAAAGTGAATATGTGACAGTTTTTGGATACTTTGCGAAATCATATATGTGAAAATTTACTATATTGACAAGATCAACTATGTTATCATTTAGCTATGTAAAACAATTATGTGGAGTAATCATATACGTGAGAAATTTCCTACATGAGTAATTAGATATGTAAATTTGTTACCTAAATAAATCAGTTACATTAATCTCTTACATGGTGAAATCTACTATGTCGTTTCAATCAGATATGTCAGATTTGACCATGTGAATGAAATTCCTATGTAATTTAATTTGAATGCATAAAGAAAAAAAAGCAATGTGGATTCAAATCTTCAAATTAGCTATGTGGTCTCAGTTCAACAATTTGGCTACATAGATTCAATTATATAAAGTGGATATGTCATGCTACTAGTTGTTATATATTACCATTGAAGCACTTGATTGAAGTTTTTAAGGATTATTTAATATTCTTAATTGCTTTATTTCCTCTTTATGATAAAACTGAATATAATAATGGAAAAGTACCAAGACAGAATACAAGGATGATATATTTTATTTGTCTCTAATGTAGTTGATAAATTTTTTTCAAGGACAAGGACATGTCAGTAATACTTATTTTTTTTGCAGATTACGTATAGCGGTTTTCAATAATAAGGAGTTCATGTATTTCAAACGAGAGGTGTGAAAGTGTGGACTTATGCATAAAAAGTGAAGTTAAAGACAGGATACATAGAATATAAAGAATTATTTTCTCAAATAACTCGAAAATGACACTATTTTTATAAATAAAAAAGGAATAATAAGTCTTGAATTATCAATTGTGCTTATTAATTTTTTTTTAATTTTATAATACTCTACTGGAGCTTCTAACTCTTCAGAATATTTCTCTTGGAGATCTTTTTTTTTCTAGTTGTATCTTAGAGCTGTGAGATGAAACATGTAAACAATTTATTTTATCATATTTCATTGTAAAGGTTCCCAATAAAAGAAAAATTGAAGTTTGTTTCTTATAAAACCTTTACAGAACTCAGTTGAAAGCTCCTGTGCTTGTACCAAGTGGCTAATACTTACAATCACTCATGAATTTCCTAGAAAAAGGGCTGGAAGTCCCTAGTGAATGGACCGGTCTAGTGAAAATCATCACACCCATGGAGAAGAGTGATAATAGAGTGGACTATGGGGCTTATATTCCCTGAACCAATATAAATCTATATGTGTATGCTTCTTTTTATGACATTACTTAAACTATATGATCTATTAAAGAATAGAACAAAAATTAGTCATAAATAAGAGAAGGATATTTTTTTAAATAAATATAAATTTAAAGAACAAAATTCAAACCCTCTATTGAGTATTATTACATTCATTCTCTGAAAGAAAAAAACCCTTCCATCTAATTTAAAAATTTAATATATTGAGGTTATTGATTGATTACCAATAATTATTTCCAACAACCTATCTCAAGATCATGAATGAAGAATACTATAACTTTTGAGAAATTTTAAAAAGGTTATAGGATAAAAATTGGATGATATTACTAGGATTAACCCGTCTATTTTCATACACTATATAATTTTAGATGAAAATGCTAATCCCATAAGGAAATCTCAACCCTAGTTAAATCCCAACATCCTTAAATTTATAAAATTGGAAGTTAGTAAATTACTTGATGTTGGGATCATCTGTCCCATATTTGATAAAAAATGGGTTAGCCTAGTAAAAATTGTTCCTAAAAAAACTATAATAAGTTTGAAATGAAATAAATGAATTGGTTATAACATGTGATCAAAATAGTTGGTGAGTATTCATTGACTACAATCGACTAAATAAGTACACACAGAATGACCACTTTACTGTACCTTTCATTAACCAAATGTTAGAAAGATTGAATAGAGAGTCCCATTATTTTTCCTTGATTTTTATTTGGATTATTTTAGAATCCATATATTCCATAAGGATTAATAAAATACAAAATTTACCTATCTATTAAGTACATTTTTATATAGGAGGATATCATTTGGTCCCTATAATTCTTTATGTACTTTTCAGAATTGTATGTTGAGTATATTTTATGAGTACCATGAGAATTGTATGGAAGTTTTTATGGATGATTTTATAGTTAATTACTCTTCATTTGATGCTTTTTTAGAAAATCTAGGTTCTATCCTTCACTGTTGGATTGAAAAATATCTATTATTAAATTATGAGAAATTTCATTTCATGGTAGAGAGGGGGATAGTTCTTGGTAATGTTATTTCATATAAGGATATTCAAGTTGTAAATCAAGAATGTAAATAATTTCATCCCTTATATTTAAATTTTTTTTCTATGAGGTGTGATATTTATTGGGTCATGATGGTTATTACCACTGATTCATTAAATACTTTGGTAAGATCATAGTTCACTAGTCTCGACTGTTGCAAAAATATTATGAGTTTTTTTATAAAAAATGTTATGATGCATTTTATTAACTAAAAACGAGTCTCACATCACCTCCCATAATCCAACCACCAAGGTGGGATATCTTCTTAGAACTTATGTGTAATTCCTATAACTTTGTAGTTGGGGAAGTTTTATCACAGTGTTGATTGGGATCCTTATGTCATTCTGTATGCCTCATGTACCCTTGAACCTTCCCAGGAGAACTACACGAATGATAAAAATGAATTTCTTTATATTATTTTTTCCTTGAATAGATTACATCCGTATCTTCTGGGGTCTAAAGTTATTGTTTTTTTGGATTATG
This sequence comes from Viscum album, assembly GCA_963277665.1. NCBI lineage: Eukaryota > Viridiplantae > Streptophyta > Magnoliopsida > Santalales > Viscaceae > Viscum > Viscum album. The sequence goes on along the minus strand of OY728153.1, from coordinate 1,952,297,888 downwards.
ATACCTTTTTGATTTCTCCATTAGAAACCTAAAGCTAAGCCCTGCCTCATATGGTGGATGCTACTCCTACAGAAGTTTTACCTAGAGATTCGATACAATAGAGTATTGGAAAATGTGATAGCTATCCAAATTAGTAGGACTTAACCACTATTGAACTATTATGTTGACTCATCCCTCCCCATTGGATAATTATTTCCTCATGAGAACCTTTGTGATTTTGTGGAACTTACCCCTTATTATGCAGACATTTTGAAATTTTTAGCAGCATCTAGGGTCCCTAAATATTTTATCATTTTACAATCCGAAAGAATTAAGAATGAGTCATGATGGTATATTTGGGATGAACCATACTGGTTGATAATTTAGAATGACCAGGTTGTTCATTAGTGTGTCCTCAACCATGAGTTTACCCCTGTTTTGAGCTTATACAAAAATTTGGATTATGGGGGCCACTTTGGCTCCCAACATACTACTCACATGGTACTTGAATATTGAGTTTATTTACCAACATTGTATATATTTGACCATCAGTTTTTTTTAATTCAAGCACACAATGTCAATTCATAGGGAATATCACCAAGAATAATGAAATTCAAAAACATCCCATGTTATTTGGTGATTTATTTAATGAATTGGACATTCAATTCATGTGGCCATTTATAAATTCATTTGGATTTGTGTACATATAATTATTTATTGTCTTTGACTATAAATTTTTGAAATAAAAGGCTAATAATACGGATGACTCTCTAGTGGTTGTCGACTTTGTGAGTTATCATATTTTCAAAAGCTTTAGTTTTCTAAGATTCATTATTAATGATCAGGGTTCACATTTTTTTAATCACAACACAAAATCTTTCTCTATAAATATGGGGTTTTTCATAAATTATATACTTCATATCACCCCTAAAATAATAGAAAAGAAGACATTTAAAATTAGAAAGTTAACAGAATCTTGAAAAAAATGGTACAACCTAATATGATATATTGGAGTTTTCTCTTGGATGATTCACTATGGGTGTATCATATATATTTTAAAACCACAATCAGAATGTCACCGTATAGGATTGTTTTTTTAAAGTATATTAACCACCCTATAGAGGTATAGAAATGTGTATATTGGGATGTTAAACAATGTAATATGAATCTCTCAGATGTAGGTGATCATAGGAAGTTTTAGATTCAGGAGTTGGAAGAAATAAAAAGAGACTCATATGATAATTATCGAATATATAAGGAGATAACCAAGGATTCCCATGACCACCTAATCCTTCATTATGAATTTCATATTGGGTATAATATCCTCATTTTCAATAAAATAGTGAAGTTTTATTCATGTAATATTTCTTCTCACTTGGTTGAAATATATACTATTACTAATGTCCTTCCTTTTGTAGTTTTATAGGTTCCAAAAAAGGAAATGAAAAATCATTCTCTATCAATGGGAAACAATTGAATCAATTTTAAGAAACCATTCCAGAGTCTCCAGTGGAGGAAATACACTTTTGAGAAGAGACTTATTAGTGACAGTCACCAAGTTTTATCCTTCCTCCCCAAATTATCTTTCATTATAATGATGAAACTACACCCTCTAGGTGTAGGGTGATGGTTAAATTCCTAGGTTAGTTAATATTTTCATTATCTTTATTATTTTTTCTCATTTTTTCCTAATCCATAGTATTTTAACTTTTCCACACATTCCTAGATTCATTAGAAATTAATGTCAAATTTTTTATTTTTTCTCTTTTTCTCTTTCTGTATAATATTTTCACCTTCTCCCATTATCACTTTTGTTCTAGAATACTCATTTTTAAGGCCCACATAATCATTAAAATTATTGAAAATTCATGTTGAATTTCCCTATTTCAAGTTGTTCTAATATTTAAATAATATTTGTCTCATGTATGGAATGTGAGTTTTAAAATATAATTAATATTGAGGGGATGGTTTTAAGTAAAAGTAGTTATTTTTCAATGATATACACGATTTTATATTTTTAAAACCTTTGATATATTGTTTCCTTTGATGTGATTTTTTATGGGTTAATTATGTTACTTAACATCTCCACATCATTTCAATCAACCATGAAGTTTGAATATTTCATACTTAACTAAAGGTTAAAATAATTTAACTTAATGTTTTTCTTTTTTGAAGAATTATTTTTCCATACAATCATTCCTTACATAATATTTTTCACTACTGTATTGGATTGATCTATGTCTGTGTACCTATTATCCATCTATTATACGTCCTCAAAATAAAAAAAAACAAACAAAAAAATAAATAAATAATGAGGGGAGTGAAATTTAGGTCAAGATATTAAGGATTGACTTATAATAATTTTTAAGTTAGTGGGTTTTGAAATTTTATTACAAAGAATGTAGGGTAGGTTTAGTGGAAAGAATCAGGTAAGTAATTTTTTTAAACAACCTATATTTAAAAGATATAAAGTAGAAATCGTATAATAAAATGGTTATCACACAAACATGTTGAGATTTAGTGACACAGTTTACTTGAAAATTCCTTACTAAGAGTTATATCATTTATCTCATTGAGTATTGTTCTGATATAATTTATGAGAAACTCATTTCAATTCTTATTGAGATCAACTCTTCAGTGTGATTATTTTTTTGATCACCATGTTATCAAAAAACGATTTTACTATGAATTAAAAAATAATCACGATTAAGTGAATATCTTCATGCATAATTTTCTAAAATTTTACTTTTCTCGGGAGTGAAAATGCTTAGGTGTTGGTGTGTTATCGCGTAATGATTCACTATTTATTTCCACCCTTATAACACTATATTAAATTGATTTTTTTTTGAATTACAAATCTAATAAAAAATTTCACTTCACATTGGATTCAATTAGTTAATTTTTATCGCAATTTAAAAGGGAAATTTACTTGTTTTAATTATTACATTATAGGTAGAGGTAATTTGAGACCCCATGAGGAAATTCAAGAAAAATGGGCCAAAATGTGCTTGATGTGGAATACAATACCCACTGAAGGTAATCCATGAATCCAATTTGGATTAATATTGGTGGTAGAATGAAAAAAAATGTGGGTTTCATTTCTATAGAAGTCCATGAATCCCAATTTGTTAATTTTGTGGCCCAAAATGTGCCATGATTTGAGAGAATATTAATTGTTCATAGTCTTGAGGTCACTTATGTTAATCAAACATATCTTAGGCTATATGAATCTAAATTTTTCCAAATTTTCATTGAATATATTCTTGAGGTGGGGAAATAAATTTTTATTTTTACCAAAGTGATTTAAACCTATATTTCCACCCAAAACCCTGATCTAATTGGTATATCGAAATATGGGTTCTCAAAACCACCTTCCACTTTTCCAATAAAATGGCACCATGTGAACCCCATTTGTAAGCTCGTCCAGGGGAAAAACACTACCATTTTTGAGATTATAAGGAGGAATATCCACATCCTAGAAGTTTTGGATCACACTATCCTCATAGGGAGTTCAATTATATAGGTGAACTTTTATCCAAGCCTCATCCTCCTCTCGATAGAGATATAAACATCGAATGATCATTTTGAGAGAGATACACATACTCAGAGTGGGAGTTCCTGCACTTTTTCTTCTACTGGTTTGGTGTAATTTGTGAGTAAAATATTTCAATTATGTTGTATCCTAACACGATTATCCTTTGAATGAATTTATTTAGTAAAATCATGTGAAACATTTTTTATTTCAATACTGATTGGGTTGATATTTAAAGCGGGAATATTGGATTTTTACTATTAGAAAACACAAGAATCCTGTTTCTCTCACACATACATGAGATTTTAGTATTATTTGGTTTCCCTCATTACTTTCTTGAGGTCATAACCTTGATAAAATGTTTTTGGTTAAGGTTATGTTTTTTATTCATCATTTTAAAAGGTAAAAAGGGAACTAAGATCTTGATTAACATCAACCAAAATATTCCATTAAACCATGTGATTTTTTTTCTAGAAGAATAAACAAATAAATATGTGTAGTGAACTTGAAATGGCCTCATTCTCTCATAATTAAAAAAACCTCACCTTTTTTTTGTAAACTATTAAACTATTTAAATTTAGTTATTTAATTTTGAATCATCACTTAAAATCCCCCTAGTTTTCTATTTTGTTTTTCAAAAACATAAAAAAGATACACACTCTTAAATCATCAATGCACCGTGAGTGAAAACGTAGTGTCTTCTATAAATAATAAATCAACTTTAAAAAATTATTCAAGTTGAATTAGCATGAAAATGCGGTCACTGAAATTATTTAAATAGTATTAAAAGTTACCTTTGTTTGATAAGTTAATTACAACTTTCTATACTTTCTTATTTGATGATTACCATACATTGGTCAATAAGTTTTTTTATAAAAATGTTTTTATCTATTAGGTTTTGGTGTTATGTGTGGAGAAAGATATCTAACATAATATTTATTTATAGAGGAAGTAATAACTAAAACAGAGGTCATTACTTACTACCCCTTAAAATAACTTCATCCTCAAAATTTTATTACATGGAAGAAAATGATTGAGGGTACTTTTATCTCATTACTTCCTCAAGTTTCCATGTAACCTTCTCAAAAATATTATTTCTCCAGATAATTTTAATTAGATGACTGGTCTTATTCCACACCACCTTGTATTCAAGATCTAGGATCTCAACCACTTGTTCCTTATATGATATTTCATGCTCCAATTTCATGGATTTTTGAGCTTAGATCATGTGAAGGGCCTGATAGGTACTTTCTCAAAGGTGATTTATGGAACACATGATCCACTTAAGAGAGTAGTAGATAAATTTCTAAGTGATAAGTTATAAAACTGACATGATCAAGGATATCAAAGGGACCGATATACCTAGGGTTCAACCTCCCCTTCTTCCTAACTATTATAACATGCAAATAAGGAGATATCCAAAGGAAAAAATTGTCACTAAATTCAAACTCTAGATCTTATCGACAGTTTTTTAAATAAATATTATATAAACTTTGTTAAAATTTCATTTGTCACTAAATTGTTTGAAACTTTTCTATCATTTCTTGAAAAAGATCGAGTCTTATAAACTTCATTTCTCCAAATTCATCCCAACATCTTAGATCCCTTCATCTTGTACCTTATAGATCCTAATATGGTTCCATCAAAATGATAGAATGGAAAATATTGTTATATGATTGATCTATAAGGGGGAGGTGTTGATCTTAAAACCCTTGGAAATATATAAAATAAGATCTCAACATATCTTATAGTGTTTTAATGGTCCTTATAGACTAACCATTTGTATGAGGATGATATGTAGTGCTAAAAATCAGATCCATCTCCAATTATTTTTGAAGACTTCTCTAGAAACTCCAGGTAATCTTTGAATCTTTATTGGATACTATAGAGAGTGGAAATCTATGAATCCTTACCACCACACCTATGTATATACTAGTGAGTTGGTCAAGGTAGAAATCTTATTTTATGGTAATAAAATGATATGAATTTGTAAGGCGATTGAATAAAACTCAAATAAAAATATGGCTTTTATACATTTTGGGGAGTGTGATGATGAAATACACAACGATGTTTTCGCATTTTCATGCTTGTATAGCTAATGGTTGTAGCCTACCCTTAGTCTTTTTTAATTCATACTTAACTTATTGAAATACCAATCATTGAGATATGTATTCTACAGTTTATCTATAAGATATCCCAATGATACACACATATATTCATGTAATTATGTACACAATTTCTAATGATTTTTGATGGTTTATAATGAATATGATTATATAATTCATTATTTTATTAAAATGTAGGAATTTTCAATTAAAGAATTAAAATGGATGAAAATTATTAATTTTGAAAATTGGAATTTTATTATGAATTTGGAATTTGGATTTCATTTGAGAAATTATTGTTTGAAATATTCTATTTTTTTTATGATTTCAAAGTAAAATGATGGTCATCCTTAGGCTCTCCCTCAACTAGTGGCCCACAATCCACTTAGCTAACCCCATGAAGGGGCCATCTAGCCAGGAAGGCCATTAGGATAGTCCACACGGGTAAAGGAGAATGACCAGACCCATGAGGAGGAGCCCACATAGTATAGGTGGTCCAAGGCTCACGTGAGATCATGCGTGTCAGCACATGACCATAATATGTGTGTAGTGTATGCGAGATCCGATCCCCATAATAGGTTTCTGAAGAATAATTTCCATGGAATCATATTTAAACAAGCACTAACCACAATAATATTTTTGATGTGGGAAGAGTGAGAAAATTTTAATATTCTTTATAACAAATATGATGCCGCTCTATCCTGGCTATGCAACCCTTGAGATCAGATAGATCCCACCACCACTCTCCGCTATCTAACACCTTTATCCTTGACCTTCACCACCACTAGAACACACTGGAATCACCATGGATTCCCACCAAGAATCTCAGGATCTAGCTGAAATGCCACTACTGTTGTCCAAACCACCATGAATCACATTCAATTCCTTAAGTGACTTCCAAAATTCCATTTTTGAAGAAGAAACACCCCACACAAGAAATGTGGGATCCCTTTATCCACTTTGAAGGAAATATATCTTGATGAGGATCCATCCATCACTACCACACAACGATGTCTCCATCCAAGAGCCATGCACACCATGCATGTGAGGAGGAAGTCTTATAAAAGCTTAGGTATATGTAGCTATATTTGGAAGCTCCTATATCTTTATAGATATCAATACCCAACTGATTTTAAAATCAAAAAAATAGGGAAACCATGAAAAAATATCTAAGATTTAAAACAAAGGGATAAGGGGGACTCCCCATATATAATTTGAGGATGATGTTTCCACTGATAGGGGGAGGCTACATTATAAAGAATATCATCTGAAAGAATTAATGCTATTTTATTTACTTTTATTTTACTACTTATTTTATTTTATTTTTATTTTTATTTTTATTTTCTTTTATTATGAATTGAAATTAAATTCATTTTATTTTAACTAAAATCATTCACTAATTTCTATTTACTATTTATCATAATTTTATTATTTTTATTTTCTCATTATATCTTATATTATATTTTATCTCTTATTCATTATATCACTCTCTCATTCTATATCATTCTTCTTATTCTTATCTTATTTTTCTTTCCTTCTGCTCTTTTCTATCCCTCACAACCTCTTACTCTCAATAATGAGAGGCTAATATAAGGCTTTTCCTCAAGGGAGGATTGGGTGTTTATAAAATCTATTATTTAATTCCAATGTTTTATTTATGTTTGTGGTGAGTATGAGTGAAGTGCCCAATTTTGGATTTTTTTATCATGACACGGATATCTAACCCATCTCTTTTATCTTATTTAAAAATTTTCCCTCACTTCCGTTGAATATAACCTCTTCATACGATAGAGTTGAGCTATTTAGTGGATTAAATGACATATGATGGAGTAGAGTCATGGAAGATTCCACATTCTCAATTGAGGTGTTCCATAAACCTTTATTATAGGAGGAGGTTGAATTGGGATTTTCTAGTAATTCAAATATTTCACAACATCTAAATAAAAGAATATTAGTTCATGCATGAGATTTTAGAATTAAACTATCAAACTAAATTTATACAATCATCATGAATAATGATGGAATACAAATCCAAACCTAAAGGGAAATATCTTTCTTCATAATGTTTGCATTTCATGGTAATTTAGAATTTCATGTAATTTCATTATTTTTGAAAAATAATAAAACAAAAAAAGAAGTATTTTTAGGTGAATCAGAATTAATGAGTGAATCAATTATGAAGCTCCTCAAGTGAGAAAAAACTAGTCATCTACTATTCTATAATAAGAAAAATAGACTTTTTCTTTTGGGACACACCACAATAGATGTGATGTCCAAACTGGACCCATTTTTAGGGATACAAACAATGTTTATTTGATTTTTATTTACACATTGTAAATATATTTTAAAATTTTCTTGAAAAATTGGAAAATTATTTTTCTATGATGTTTTTAAATGATTATTACTATGAATGAAGTAATTACTCAGGTGTGTAGGAAAAACTTAAAGTGGTTTATAATGTTGAGGAGGCTCTCTTATAAAATATTGATGAACTCATTTCTCTAGAAAAACCTATATTGATTGGGAATGACACCAGTATCTCACTTCAAGAACTATTGATCTTTCTCAATCAAGTAAAGGATGATCATAAAATATTTATGGACATGAAGGAAGCACAACCATAATTTCTTGATTTTTCTAAGGAGGTCCAAGAGGTTGATGTAATACTTGAAGAGTATACACATCCCAACCATTTCAAGGAGTAGATCCAAACAGACTATGAAGTCTTAGAGACTAAATATTAAGACTCATGTGCTGATGTACATATAATAGATCAATAATAATTACGTAAATACTGGTATTATTGGGAAGATAATTAAATGAAAAGTTATCTACCAATCAATAAGGCAAAATAGAAAAAAAATTACACTTCTCTATATAATTAGAAGAGGAGGAGACCCGATAAGTGATGAGATTTGAAGAAAATATGGAGAGACCTGAATACCTACCTATATACATTGAAATAAATCTTCAAGATGTCATTAAAAATGAGGAAGATATTGAACTAAAACTAAAATAGAGATATGATCTTATTTTAAACTCTATGTAATATGATTTTTTTGAAAATTACTTGAGTATCACTCCTATATTTTTTGAATTTTTAGAATTGGTCAATCCTTAATTTACCTTGTAGAAAGCGGAAGAAGACGAACATGCACCTATAGAGGAACACATGGATCTCTATTATTTCTTTCAACATGAATTAGAGGAATCTCCTGAGGAGATCCAAGTGACTGAGCCTAAGGAAATAGATACATATACTGAAAAGGAGAATTTTGATTTTGATTCATTATGTTTAAACTTTTTTCAATTGAAATTAAATTCTGACCCTCCCTTTAAATATTCAATTCATGAATCCTATATGGAAAAATAATTGGACAAGAAAGAGTACATTATATAAGTAAAAACCAAAAAGGAGTATGATTCATGCTTCATCCTATGCATTCTATGTAATCTATAACTTATTGTGAAGAGGATGAATTTGGTATGTTGTATCCATGGAATACTCACCACTAATAAAGAAAAATATGAAATACCACATGTGGTGGTTCAAATCCGATATTCTCTACCCACTAACGAACTATGGATGACAACTATAATTTCTATTTTGAAGGTAGCACAAACTAGTTCCCACTTGGGGGATTAAAAAAATAATTCCCCTTAACTTGCTTCCTAGGACACTCAATTTAATTCTCAGGATTAGTTTAGGATGCAACCCAATCCTTTTATTCTTTTTATGTTTTATGATATGGTTCTTATGATTAATTTATGGATTTAATTTTGTTGGATAATGATGGAACAAGGAATCCCCAAACAGCCAAGGAGAATAAAGGAATAAAGCTTCATGAAAATGGAGTAAAATTTTATAAATTAAACTCTTTATAATTTTTCTTATGAAATTAAATTTTTTAATTGAATACTGAAAATTTCATGCCCATATTTGAAATTTTTTCTTTACTTTGATTATCTATAAGACATGAGTTATTTAGGAACCATTTGATTACATGTTTTAGATTTTAATGCTAATGATATGTAATTGGTAAGATAGAGAATTGAATTAGTATAGTGAATCTTGGATATTAAAATGATGACTCATGATTTTAATTAATGGGTAGATTCATGTAAATGAAATTTCCCAACCATTTTTCATTCTTTGAATTTATTAAGGTCATGTGAATTGATTTATCATTTTTATCCATTCCATGAGAAATTTTCCAATATCATATCTCTATTCATGAGATGAGTTCTAGACCAAGTATTTCCCATTATATTTAGCATATTTCTTAAGTGATATTGGGACATATAACCATATAAAACATGCATTGGAACATTTCAATGTTATGAATGTGCAAAAAAAAATTAAAATGATTGTGGAATTTTTATTTTTAATCCCTATCCATGATACCACCTTTTACATTAATCCATGTTTATTCCATAGAGACCAAAAATTATCTTGTTAGGAATGAACCATGGTTAAATCCATTTTAATCTATTTCTACCCTCCTCTTAGTACTTTTTTATGATATTTTAATGTTAAAGTGTAGGGGTGTAGGAATTCGTAGTGAAATGGATGATTTTAATTATAAGGTAAAAGTGTGGGAGTGTTATCATGGGTATTGTGAATTGAGAAAGGTTATGGATTTATACATTTTACTCTTTATTGTTTCTCCCTCTTGAATAATTTTTATTAGAAAAGTGCTTTTTGATTTGGGAAAACAAAAAATCACCATCACAAGACTAATGATTGTGATCATACAGGGTATGGTGGTAGATGTGAGGTTTATTTAAATCATTAATTTCAAAACAAAAACATAAAAATAATATAAATTTTGAAAAAAAGAAATAAATGAAAAAAGTAGAAGAAAAATTCAAGTGGGTTCAATTTATTCATTAATCTTTTATTGATCATGACATTTTATTTGAGTTTTGGGAAAGTGGAGTTTTAATTTCTAAGGGTGGAATTCCATTGATATTTTACTTTTGATATCATTCTTTATATTTAAGGAAGAAACCTCTTCTTTAATCATTAATGATTTTTACATAAATTCCTACTAACCTTAAGACTCAATGTCATTTGAAACATTATTTCAAATCACTCATGATTTTATGTGACTTTTTTCTTTTCAAGATGGTGAAAGTAGTTCTTTTCCAAGACTATGTAAAAGAATCATGTTCTTATGATATCAGAGTAAATATAATTGAATTTTCATTAGTATAGATGAGAGAAAAGATTTAAAAGTGAGGTAGAACATGACTTGGAATGTCTAATAATATTGAATTGATAAACTTGAATGAATCAGAGGACAAGTTACATAATTTTTAAATGGGAGAAAGTAAAATTCTTGGATTGATTATTTATTTAAAAAATGATAAGTTAAATTGATATTTTATACAAAACATGAAAATTTATTTTAACATTGATTAACATTTTATTTTGTTTCTTTGAGATTTGAATATTGGTAACATGGTGTTTATTTTTAATTTAATATTTAGATTTAATGCTTGAGGACAAGAACAGTTTATGTGTGGGGGTATTTGATGCACACATATTTTCATGAAATTATGTAAACAATTTATAATGATTTTTGATGGGTTTTAATGAATACTCATAAATAATTCAATGTTTTATTAAAATATGGTAATTTTAAATTAATTAATTAAAATGGATTTAAAATTTATGAAAATGTTTAATTTTTAAATTTGTAATTTTATTATGAATTTAGTATTTTTATTTCATTTGATAATTTATTATATGAAATATTTAAAATTGTTTAATAATTTTTAGGTTTAATAATGACTATCCTTAGGATATCCCTCAACTAGTGGCCCACAAGCTACTTAGCCAGTCCCATGAATGGGACGACTGATGAAGAAGAACATCGGGAGAGCGCACTTGGGAAAAAGAGAAGGACCAGGGAGGATATCACAGATCATAGGTGGGACAGGGCCAATATGGGCTCATGAATGTTGGAATGTGAACATCATAAGTGTATGAGGGAGACCATAATCGTAGCAGGAATCTAAAAAATCATTACAACAAAGTAATATTTAAATAAGTGATAACACCAATAACATTTTTGATGTAGGATGATTGATTCTATGATCCTATTCATCATGAAAATATGACGCTACTTCATCTGGACTGCGTGACCCTTGTGCTCAGATAAAACCTACTACCACTTTCCAACATCTTCCACCTTTATCCTTGACCATCACCTCCACTACATCACACTGAAATCACAAAGGACAACCACTATGAAGCTCGGGCTTGGTATGAAATGTCACTTCCAAGTTTGAAACCACCATGAATCACTTCCATTTCCTCGAGCGGGTTCCTTAATTTACTTTTTAAGAATAAACACACCACATAGAAAACATGGGTCCCTCTTTCCACGATGAAGTCTAGAGGTCTTAATGAGGAACCCTCTGTCACTTCCACATTTCCACATCCCCATACATGAATCATGAACACCATGAACATGTCGAGAAATCCACATCAAAGATTGGGTCTATACAACAGTATTTGGAAGCTCTGATATCTTTAGAAATATTGAAATGCTTAAAATTTTGAAATATAAAAAATGGGAAACCTTGACCAAAATACCAAATGTTTTAAATGGAGAGAGAAGGAGGACTCCACCAATATAAATAGAGAAGTATATTCCCACTAATAAGGGGGAGGAAACACACTAGAGGAGCTCATCAAAGATAATTGATAATATTTTCTTTACTTTTATTTCCATTCTTATTATATTTAATTTTAATTTTAATTTTATTTTATTTTGAATTTCAATTCACTTCATTATATTAGAACTAAAAGTTTCCACCAATTTCTCTTTACTTTTTCTCATCTTTGTTTTCTTTTTTATTTTCTAATTATATCTTCTATTTTATTTTATCTATTCCTCATTATATATCTCTATCTTTATCTGTAATTCTTATTCTTCTTATATTTTTCTTCTTGTATTTTCATATTTTTATCCGTCATGACCTCTTACTCTTGATAATGAGATACTAACCTTAATATTCACCTCAGGGGAGGATCATACGTTCCTAAATTCTTTTCTTTAATTACCATGCTTTATTTATTTTTTGTGGTGAATAAGAGTAAAGTTTACACATATAGTGATTTTACACCATGACAAGGATCTAGAACCCATATCTTTTTTTGTTTAAAGATTTAACCTCCCTTACATTGAACACAATCTATTTATATGATGTAGTTGAGCCATTCAGTGGATAAAATGACATACGATGGAGATAAGTTTTGGAAGAAACCACACTCTCGATTGAGGTATGCCATCAACTTTAATTATAGGAAGAGGTGGAATTTATATTTTTTATGAATTAAAATATTTCATAGCATATAAATAAATTAATAGTAGTTAATTCATAAGATTTTTGAACTTAACTATCAAACTAAATTTAAATAGTGAACATGAATAATGAAGTAACCCATATCCAAAGATAAATTCCAATTTATTTCTTTATACTATTTTCATTGTATGGTAATTTAGAATTTTATGCCATTTTATTATTTTATAAAAATAATAAAACAACATGAATAAGTAGTTTAAGTGAATTTTAATTGGTGATTGAATCAATTGTGAAGATCCTCAAATGAGATAACCCTGGTCAGCCACTATGCTTCACTAGGAAAAATAAAAAGTTTCTTTTCCCACACCTTGTGATAGGTGTGATTTCATCCCCAAATTTTTTTATATATCTTTAAATATTTATACTTTATATATGAATAGATAAATATTAGATATGTGCATCATCCAAAATTTCCCCCTTCAGTTCTACTTTTATTAGAAAAATATTCGGGTTCTAAAAATTATAACATGATCTTTATAATATCTAAACTCTAGAAAATTTCCTACCTTTTTTGTAGCTTTAAATCATCTTTATAAGCATATTTGATCATCACGTAAATCAATTTTAGAGTATTAATTTTGGAAAGAAATGATTTCTCTACTCCCATAATGAATTCAAGATTCATCCTATGAAAATCCATGATTAATGGGTTGTTTTCGATACTCACCATGGATAGAGTAACATGATATTTTATACTAATAGAATCAACCAACTTTTTTCCTTCCACAAGTGGTAATGTATTAAATAGTTATAATATTTTATCAATTATAAAAATATACTTTGGTGTATATTAAACTATTTTAATGTGAATATATATGTTAAACTCTTTTGGTCAACTTAAATATCACACTTCTCACCATATAAATAATGATGAAAATTTTTTAATGATAAGATCACCATAGATAGCTTCAAATAATGAATTGAGTAACTTTTATCATGAGTTTTTAATTTTTGTATGGAATATGAAATTATATTTTCATTTTGTATGAGTATTCATCCCAATCCATTCATTGATGCAGCTCTAAACATTAAAAAACCTTACCCACTATAGTGTAATGTAAGTACATGTGTTTCATCCAATCCCTTCTTCAATTCCTCCAAAAATTATTCAAATTCCTCTATCCAAATTAACTTCACTAACTTCTATTTTAATATGGTTAGTGGATTAAAAATCCATGATAAATTTATCACAATGTATTGATAGTATTTAGCTAACTTGAGAAAAATAGAAATCTTAGTTACTATGGTTGGTCTCAGACATTGTTCAATAAATTATATATTCAAAGGATCTATAGATATTCCCTTGTTAGCGAGTACATGACCCAAGAATTAATCCATATTTATCTAAAATTCACACTTTATAAATTTGGAATATAACTTATCCTTTCTAATGGTTATTAGCATAATCCTAAAATAATCTTCATGCTCTTACTTTCTCTTATAAGAAATAAGAATATCATTTCTAAAGACAACCACAAAATGATATAGGTAGTCACTAAATAATATATTCATAAAATATATGAATATGAAAGGGGAATTAGTTAGTCCATATGGAATCACTATAAAATCATTATGTCCATACCCCATTTAGAAAACTATCTTTGAAATATCCTCCCTTTAACCCTTAAGTGATGATATCTGAATTGAAAGTCAATATTTTAAATGTATTGATCTCCTATGATATGATCAAACAAGTAATCAATATGGGGCATAAGACACTTATTATTAATCTTGATCATTTTAAGATCATGATAGTCATTTCCAAGTATCATTGATTCATTCTATGTTTTGAAAAAAATGATAGGTGCACCCCATAGTGAAGCACTATGGAGGATAAAACCCTTGCTTGTATTTTTATTGAACTAGTTATTTAATTACTAAAATTCAATATGATCCATTATATATGGACTCATTAAGATATATATAGATCAAGGTATGAGTTTTATTTAAAAATGAACCTCAATATCTAGGGGAAGACTAAGCAGTTCATCTGGGAATACATCAGTATATTCCTATACAATAGGAATATTATCAATATTTTCTTACACTCCGATCATTTGAGAAAAAAATATCTCATTTCTGGGTAAAAAACCCAACATTGTTTAATTTTCTACTTAAAATAGGTTATAATTATGTTGATACTTTAGAATAGGATAATATGGGATATGAAAAAAAGGTCTCCTTCTCCAAAAAATGATATGTAATCTATGTTGGGATAACCAATCCATACAAAACATTATGTCAAATTGAACCAAGGGGAGAAGAATTAGATTCAGAGGAAGTATCATCCCACAAATCTTAATCAGAGAAATTTTATATATCTTATAGGTGATCATTATTCCACCGAGTGATTTAACAGATATTTTAACATCCATCACTTGAAGTGGTGATTCCACATTCTTATAATGCTTGTGTGATATGAAAGAATGTGATGAACCATATTCAAATATGGTACTTGAAGATATAAAATAAATATTAAGTTCCCCTCAAACCACTTTTTTATCATGTTCTACCTCAATGACTGTGATTGTGAAGTCCATTACTTGTACCCTCATTTTCAGAGTCTAATGGTTCCTATTTTCTTTAATGTCCCAAGGGTGGTGCGTTGATTGACATAATGTCCAAACACTTTGCACTTAAATTATTGTAGTGTAGGTAAATAATTAGTTGGGACCTTATTCTATTTTATTGTTTTAATCAACATCGTATCCTTACTTTTATATTTGTGGACTTGGTTATATACTTTTCCAAACTTAAAACACTTACTTGATCCTTCTTGAAAATTACCTAGGTAGTTCCTCCCAAAATTTTTTAATGTAGGGGAATGCAATTTCTTCCCTACACGTGACTTACCATCATGGTGCCCTTCATATTCCTCCCTGATTGTTACCTCTATAGAGTATTGAGAGACCCCTGATTCCATTTCCACCTTTAGAACACATCAAAAAATATACTCATAGCCTCAAAGAATCTTATGGTCAAATCCTTTCAAATTATTGGTTTTAATCCACTCAAGAAATGATCAATTTTACTTTCTGGATCAAAGATAAAACTAGAGTCATATCTTGAAATCCTCATGATGTTTTCATTCAAAAGTTCCAATGTATTTATACTCATTCTATTTGAACTCTAAGAATTCAATTTCTATATTTATGCAAGGAGATTAGGGAAAATATTTAGAAAATAACATATTTTTAAACTCTCCCCATTCCACGGAGTCTACTTCCTCTTTCTTCATTCTATTTTTAATGAGGGTACATCATTGGACCACCTCTCATTTAAAATAGTAAACATATGGAACAAGGATAATTGAAAATATATTTTCCATCCTATCAATCTATTTCTTAGTTATAAGTGGATTTAAAGAGACACTAAAATAGGATGGAAACTATTGCATGAAAGACTTAATATTAAGATTATCCTTCCTCAATAAGTTCAAGAGCTCAATGTATTTTTTTTATTCATAGCTTGCGATAGCTGAGTGATGATTTTTACAAGGTATCTTACTCTATATACCATTAAAATGGGGTTTTCATTGGGAAACCATCACATTGAACCTCTCAACCATTATTAACTAGGTTCATTCTAATTCTTAACATTACTAAAACTAAAAATGAGTTACCATGAGTGACATACAATTAATATCATAGGGTAATAATAACATGAATAGAATTAAAAATAAAAAATTTCTACACTTTTAGACTATGATTTTAGTCTACAATTCTTTTAGTTCATCCTAAATCATTCTTGGTTCAAATTTAGGTTGGGTTTTCTTATACTTCATAACCTAATCCCAAAAATTAACTAGGAAAGAAATTATTTATAATAGTTTATAAAGTTCATGTGATTAATAAAAGAATATCTTCTTAATGAGGGTACATCATTGGCCCACCTCTCATTCCACTAAGTTTTTCCAACCATATATCTAAAAAAATAGCTTCAATAATATCCAAAGATACCTAAAATATTTATTTGATACCAACTATATAAACTCGGGACAAGCATAATTTTATATTACATGATTTAAGACCTTACAGTTCATAAAAATAATAACATTTCAAGGAATTATAGGTTCAATTTATTTGAATACTAGATACATAATCATCCTATTTTATAATAATTGAGATCATTTATCTTTAAGTATGCCATACTAGACCATATTATAGACATCTCATTAGTAAGAATCATCCTCAAAACATTTGCAATGAAAATTTAAGAATAGTTTTAACTAAAATTATTAATAATGTATGAATAAAAATTTCATCATGGATTAGTTCATAAAAATAAATAAAAACATGATCATAAAAGAAAAATCATAACATCATGAGTGATATCCATAAGATATAAGTGAGATTCCAAGTATATGAAATAAGAATTCAAAGACAAAAAAGATAAACATGGAAGAAAAATAGACATGAAATGGATTGAAAAAATGTAATATAAACCTTAAATCATGAGAGTATAAGATCATAATGAATTACATCATTTTACAATGGAATAAACATTAGCATAAAGTAAAATTACTCTCATAAGACACACCATCAATGCCCATTATTATGAGTAACTTAAATGTACTCATGAATACATACCTCATGAGATATAAACTCATAACCAATGCATTATAGGGTGATATATGACCCCACACATAATTCATCTATACCCACACATGGTAATGAAAAACCATTCACTTTTAAAATCATAAAGAACCCAGGAAAATAAAAATTCTTTCATAAAAATTACACATGAAAATTATTATATTTTTATAAAGAAACCATGAAAATAAAATGGGTTCTAAAAAAAATTGAAATTGAAATAATTAATTATTCATAAATAAATCCAGGGAAAAAAATGTATTTCACAAAACATCCAAATGGTATAAAATAACACCATAAATTAAATCTTTTGATACAAAAAATTAATCACCCAATTTAATCACATACAAAAATAAAAAATAGGATGAAGCATGAAAAAAATTATATTAGAGATAGATCATTTGAAGATAATGATAACCAAATCATGGAAAAATATTTTTGAAAACATTTTGTATTCATGGTTGTAAAAGTCACAGTTTTTAAGTCTCTTTAAAAAATTAACCTTTTTTTTAAATGAAAAGAAAACCTTTCATAGAAAATTATTTGTATCAAAAAATATTTTTACCAGAATTAAAATATAGAACACCATTAAAAATAAAAATTCTTGGAATAAAAAATTTCAATAAGAAATTGTATAACTTAAAGAAATGAGTTTGAGTAACAAAGTCCCTTACCTTTACCATCGATTTCAATGAAAGTGATTTAACCTAATGTATAATAAATATAAACATCTTAATTATGTATTTAATAACCTTATTTTTATATATTTCCATTTATACTCTTCGTTAATAACAATTATCTTCATGTATTAGATTGTTATAATCTCTTTTCAATATCAGGTGTTAATAATCTTGATCGTTTTAAACTAGGTTTGTAAAAATGGTGTCTATCCTACTTCTTCTCCATAATTTATTCATTTAAAAACAATTAAATGTAATTGATTTTATGTTTTATAAGTGACTATAATTTTATAATTAAATTACATGTGATTTTTAGTTTTGTTTCATGAAGACGTAGGCAGTGATGAACCAACTTCAGGTTATTCACTAATATCAATGGATTACCATATAATGATAATTTATTTTTAGGTTATCCATAAAGAAACATATTAGTTATATCTATTACTCATATATATCATATATAATCATAAAATATAAACTAAAACCATCCCTAAAATTGATAGTGAAAAATAGAAAGCATCATTCCATAGAGGTGGTAGTTTACATGTACATATAGATGATGATTTCATTTTTTGAATAGAGAAATAAATAAATAAAAGAGTTTATAATTTAAGAAACATAAATATGATATATCATAAATATTTAGTTAATCCCCCATTTTTGACATTGATTTTAGGTAGTAAATGAAATCATAACACATTTCTTTAGAGAGGTGATAGTCTGTACGAACACACGATTAACGTTTTCTTTATTAAAAGAAAAATGGAAAGGTTGTTAATGATTTTACTATAATAATAATACTATACTACTATAAAATGATACTTATGATATAATTTTAATATGGTGTAATTTAAATTTAGGTATAATAAGTTCACATAAATAAATAAAAATGATAAAATAGCTGTTATAAATTTATACGTCTCTTCATGGATTATATCCTTTTCAAATGGGGTTATGCCTTTTAGGGAATGTATTTTGAGAGTACCATATCCTCTTAAAGGAGAATTTTAATTTTTAGGGGAGTTTCTACTAGATTTTGGGTTAAAATAAGTGGGTTGTGGTGTGAGGGGAAGTGATTAAAGGTGTTCTCATTTTATAAGTGAAAAGGGATGAAATTTTTATAAATACCCAAACAAATTTAATAATAGGAAGTTAGTATCAAGGTAAGTCACTCCAAAATTTGAAAATAATGTAGATGTAAAGGGATAAAGTTTAGAAAGGCCACATTAACCCATTACCACACAATTTGTAGACATGTTTTCATTATTTCCTTCTGGGTTAAATACTTTTTTACCCCCTTTGATTTTTACTGGGGTAAATACTTTTTACTGAAGTATTTTATACTTTAGTCTTGAAAATAAAATTGTCCTTGTTACATAATATGAACCTAGTGATTCAAAATTTGAAATAAATTATATTTATATTCTTTTCCAAAATTGATAAAAATTAATTTTAAAATTATAAATTTATAGTGTATTAAAAACAATTTTATTTTTTGAAAAATTTAACTTAAGTTATAAAATGTCAATTATGGGTTTGTAAATTAAAACCATCATATTTAAAATTTTAAATTCACAAATAGAATTAATATTTAGTCTTAGAATTTTTTTAATTAATTTATAATTTATAATTATATGCAAATAATGTAATAAAATTCATTTTACCAGTAAAAATAGTATTTCACATTATTCACTTGAAAGTCAATATTTTTAGAAAATAATAAAATTAAATCATAATTTAATATTTTTTTATAACTTAAAAAATAACATTAATTTTTTAAAATTAATATCCAAAATTTTAAAAATTAACTTTTAAAATAAAATTATAAACTATTGTGATAAACATATATTTTATTGGAAATCATTTTTTTGTATATTAACTATTATTTTAAAATTAGTTCTAATCCTAAATATATAAAAATTAAAAAATACACATTTTATAAAATAAACTTTATGTATAAAAATTATTATTTTTAGCTATGTATCCATCCTTATTGAAATATTATTAACATGAAATTTTATTTTATATGTTTATTATAATTGTTTGTACCCCCTTATTCAAAATATATTGTATATTGGTCAATATCTATTTTAATAAAAAAGTTGTATTCTGTTAGGGTTTGGTGTTGTGTGAGTAAAGAGTTACTACCATAATATATATTTAATAAGGAACACATCACTAAACCATTGGTCATTATATATTGGATTCAATTAGAGAGAACATTGTGATTAGATACCAATTTATATGCCCTTAGGATTGGATGAAGACACCTAAGTTGGGGAGGGGGTGAATTAGATGTTTCCAAATTTTACCAAATTCAATTTTCTTTTTTATCTATTCTACCCCTTTTTTATTTGAACCACTTTTGGTGGTTAAGAAAAATCAATTAAATAACTTTACCTAAGTTATAAAACATAAATACAACATATAATATAAGTGATGAGAAGTACATGATGTTTTAATAAGGTTTGAACTTGATATAGGAAACATAATCCTTGATATGATTTGTTGTTATCTCGATTCACAGATTTTACACTAATAATATTATCATCAATTACACTTGGGTTGTTTGGGGATCATCATGAAACCATGTTTACCATATTACATAGGTTTATATTCACTATATTACACAAGTGAATAGATGTTGAATCTCATGGGCTATTTATATTAGATCCCTTCAGTTCTCAACTTTATTCAAACTCTTAAAGTAGATATCTAATCTTCTTAGGTTATTACTACATCAACATGAACTTATTTTCTTCCTTAATATAGAGTCTTTGATTTCATTTGGATATTTAAGAATAACAATATGGGAAATGATATCTATTAATATCCTTTCTCCTAGATCTTTTTATAACATTAAAACTAGATTATTATTAACTGAAACTCTAAGGTATTTGATAAATAATAAGTATTATTAAGAACTCCCTACACATCAATATTTATCAGTTCTTCTTTTTCTTCCAACTCAAAATTATTCAATACTTGGTATTATAAGAACGTATTATTATCCTACTCTTTTAGGATATTAATTATCTTCAAAACACTCCCATTGGGATATTTTTTCTTCTCCCTTGTGAGTTATTAAATTTTTATACACAAAGAGAGAGGTCCCTAGTTATTAGGACACACACACACACATGATCTCTATTCTTCATATTTTTTTTATTATTCTTGTATCACCATTATATTTTTTCTATATGTTTTTTAATGAAAATATTCCATAATCGTGGTGCACAAATATCATCTCATTTTCCTTAATGAAATTATATGGATGTGATCATATGATCTCCATTTCATTTCTTAACTTTTTTTTACCTTAGCTTGTCCCCATGACCACATGATATTTTTGTTCCTCATCTACTTGTCTAAAATAATATTATTTAAATAACATTTATCATTTATTCTCATTTTAACTTAATATTTATTTCCAAGATTTATCTAGTATAATTGAGAATTTTCCTCTAAAAATGATTCTAAAAATATCTACATTAAGACTATTTATTTCAAAATAAAAATCATAGAACACAAATATGTTGTGGTATAACACTTTCCTTTATATTATAAGAGTGTCTGAACATCAAGTATGAGGTCTAACTTTTATTTGAATATCATATAAATTCACTCTTCAACAATATCATTTTCATATTGCATATCAAACCAATTTATTATATTTAATTCCTCTAAATATCAATTCCAGAATCATGAAATTTGTTTTCTAGAATTATTTATTTCTATTTTTTGATAGAATCAACTTCTATTGATTCATATTCATCCATTTGTTCGCATCATGTGATTATTTTATCCATGATTTTAAGATCAAAATCTATTCACATTTCTTAAATTATAATTATTTGTTAATGTTTTAATAAATAAAGATATATTTAAACATATATAGATGTTATTACATTATTTTTATAATTTAATATTCTATAAATCTCAAACTTTTGATTTTATTCTATCTAAAAATTTCTCTAAGTGTTGGAGTCAGGATGATCATTATGAAACATACATTTTATCCTTATAAAATTATCTATGATTCCATTCCTTTTTATATTATTGGTGATAAGTTATTTCTCTACAAGGATAAATGATCTTTATGAAGTTCTAAGTACTTCCCTACCTTTTCTAATTTTCCACTTCAAATGACTCTTATGGAGATAGGAATTGTAAAATCCTCACAGAAAAATAATCCTTAAAAAGTGTGAGATGATCCATATGAAGTTATCTATCATCCTTATATAGTTATAAATGATCCTCCTGATGTTTCCATGTCTTTCACATTTTTTAATCCAGGAGTCAAAATGTTAATTATGAATTCCCACATTGATCCTTTCAAAGTCAAAATGATCCTTATGAACATTATAAATAATTCTTATACCCTAATAAACATCATTAAAAAGATTCTAGTGATCCGTATGAAGGTTCCAATGATAATTATGAAGTTAGGATTCATCCATATGAACTCATTTATTTTCCATTATTTGGTATCTCTAGTGCTTAAATAACTCTTACAGAAATATATATTATCCTTATGAAATTCTCATGACTTATCCATTTTTCTAGTTTCAACTTTAGAATTATAGAATTATTTAAAGAAGTTTATAGAAACATTAAATCACTCTAGGGATTATCAAATCACTTGAAATTTTCTTTAATAGCTTCAAATAATTGTGGTAATTATCAGAATAATTTCAAAACCTATTGAGACTGTTTTATGGTATTTTTCATCATTTAAATACTCAAATATTAGTATTTCTATATATTATCACTGCTTCAATATTCCATCTTCACTTCATTTATCTAGACTTCATCCAAATGATTTTAATTAGTAAATGAAACAAATATATTTCTTGATAAATCGATGGATGGTTCCTCCACAACTTTAGCTATATCTTCTCACAATATTGAACGACCTTCAATATATTTTGTAATAATATATTTACAAGATTTTCATAATCCAACTAAGTATCTTGTTTGAAACTCCATTGATCTACTTAGGTACTCAAATCCATTGATATTATTATAGATAAAATATTATAGAAAACACTTTTATTATTCCTTCACAACTTTCCATTATCTTTCATGAAGACCAGTTCTAATAATCACCTGATTTAATAGTTTCTATATTGAATATATCTATCTAGGTATTTAATGAAAAAAACTAGCCTATTCACTACCCATTAAAGTATGGGATATGTATTTATATTCTTTACTGATTGAATTATTCCTCCATCACCCAACACTCCAACACACATTGAGTTTAGTTTTTAACAATACTTACAATATATTGATAACAAATAAAACATAAAATTGATAAATCCATTTGATAACTTCACTTTAGTTAAGATAAAACCCATATTAATTGAATAATATATTCTAAATAACTATTGTATTTGAAAAATATGAGAAAGAAAATGATTATTATGTTGTACAATAAAAATAAATAAAGTCACACACTAAAAATATCACAACAATTAGTTATAAATTAAAGTGCATTTTATTCTTTCACATCAAAATGATGCATCCAAATATGAATAAAATTAAGATATAATTGAATGAAATATATTAAAACCTAAATTAGACCAAACCAAAAGCTTATTTTTGTTCCATACATCTCTTTAAAAGTGTGGATCTCCCTTACAATGATTTAACACTATAATTTCATCATCAAGAGGAGTAAATTTAAGTTAATTTTTTATTTATTTTATATCTCCTTTATGAGGATTGCACTAGTGAAAAAACAAATTTTAGCATTTTTTTTAATTTTAACATCATGTTTTAACAAATGTTTATAAAGTAGACATTATAATTAAGGTTTTCAACAATATTTTTTTTTAAAACCGATGCTAAAACCCATTTTTTTTATATTTATGACCTATTTTTGACATTGGTTTATAATAAAACTACATTTAAAAGGAGATTAGGCATCAGGTTGTAGTATAAAACGACATCAAAGCTTATCTTTTTTTGAATTTTTGGTGTCAATTTGGGTTAAAACCGACCCCAAAAATTTATTAGGGCATATTTTCCTCGTCAGTTTCTAATAGAAACTGATTCCAAAAATATGTCTTCAACATAGTTGTATAGAAAAAACCCACACCTAAGACCTAATATATTTTTATAAATGTTTTGGCAACAGTTTTTTGTAAAATTGACGCCCAAAGATAATTTGTTTCCATAAAAATCATAAATATCACACCCCCAAAAATATCAGAATCCCTGTAATAGAAAACAAAATATAACACAATCAAAAAATAAATATCATAGAATAAAAATCTATAAAAACCAAAATGTTTTAATAAATTAATAAAAAACATTATCTACATAATTAAATTTTAAACAAAAATTAAAAATCACATACTTGATAATTAATAACATAATTATTGGTGTTGTTGAAGAATTATTTTGATATAATTAGGTTTAAACAACTATTATAAAAAAAGAATTAATTTATGAATACTTGTTGTTAGAAAAATGGGATATTAATCATAAAAATTAAAATATACATACCTTAAATAATAATCATACTTAATAAATAGTTCTCAAACAAATATTGAATATGCGTAAGTTCATATTTCATATACTAATCAACATCATTGAATGTATACAATAAAAATGAATTATATAATATTAAAAAATAGAATACTAAGACAAGAAATATAAAATAATTAATATAACTAACCTTATCATAGTTAGTCGTTACCCTAGTTATTATTATCATATACATGAATAGTAAACACATAATAACCACATACAACATTTCCTTTTTGATGATGAAACTTTAGTTATAAAACATTAACTTGATAATAAAAACAAATATATATATATATATATATATATTTATAAATAAATATATATATATATATAAAATAATAATATTATATAATATAAAAAATATTTACCGCTACTTCCATATATTTGATTTGAGTTTGGTTGTTTCTAGAAAAGTGATCTTTATTAAAAAATTTCAATGACCTACATTTTATTATATATCAACCAACAAAACATGTATAAACAATAAAAATTAAATATAATATACTTATAAAAAAGAAGAAAACTTACTTGTTTAAAAAGGTGATATATTTTTCATGAACACCACCTGATAAAGAGAAAAACCAATATAATGTGCATTCACTTGGATATAATATTCCTAACATCTAATCCCCTCTACAATATAGATATTTCATAATTAGTGACATTATAATGAATCTTAGTTAATAATTATCTTAGTTTTATTACCCATAAAGGAATAAAAAAACCAACACCCAATCTCCATCTTTGAAAATCTCTCACATATATATGTAACTCTATCAATAACCTTCAAATATTTCACCCCTATTGAAATGAATTCTGGATCTATAAAACCATAAATGATAGCGGTCTCATTTATAATAAGAAACATGTATAGATACCTAATTAAATAAATAATATATATGTCACTTAAAACCATATTTAATTAATGAAATATAAACTAAAATTGAAATTTAATTATATATAAAATAACTACAACATAGGAACACTACACTCTTTAAAAGCAACCAGATCCATGATATCTTTTCGGAATATTCTATTACACCCTGAGTTTTTATGGACCATTTTTTAAATGAATTAATTTTCATTGATGTATTTAATTTAACTAAGTCAAAATTATCTTTCACATGGAACTGACTTAGAATATGTTACATACAACACTGGCTTGTTGTACGTTACACACAACACTGAGTTTCTACGAAGCATTATTTTATTGTTATAATTATTTAAACATGATAGTTATAACCTAGATGTTAAAAATTGTAATATGAATATTAATAACTACTTTCAAATATTTTTTATACTGTTTTTATATAAATAAAAAATATTGATAGTGAAAAAAATATTTTTTGGTAAAGTCTTTATATGTTTAAAAATACTATTTTCTCAAATGAACTACTCTTTATGTCCTTCTGTGAAAAATAATAAAATTCATTTTAGAAACTTTTAGAAACTTAATTTGATAAAATAAACTTCATTTTTGAACTTATAATGTCAAAATTAGCTGAGGGTAAAATTTGGGGATTTTTTTGAGAAACTTCATTTTTTTGATGAATAGTGAAAATGTTGAATTTTAATTAAAAACTTCTTATTAATCTAGTTTATTTATATAATTAAATTATATTTTAAATTGGTTTAAAAATTTAATTAATTAATATTTTTATTAATTAATCCAATTTAGTTTATTGGAATAAATTTTATATTGAAATTTGATAAAAACTTAGAAACATTTTGATCATTTTTACTTAAAAATCCTGTATTGTTGTCCCATTTTTTGGATTAAATTTAACTTATTTTATTCCAAATCTATGATTGGAATTTGGAAAAATGGATTAAATATTTTTAATAATAATAATTTATAATTTATAATAAGGTCAACTTAGTTTTGACCAAAAATATTCGTGAATGAAGTTAAAATTAATTACAGTGATTAAGGTAAAATTAAGCTTAACAGCAGAATAAACCTTAAAATTAAGGGATAAAATGATCTATCCACTATTAAAACACACATTTAATGTCAATTATTCATAAATTAAAATTTAATTATTTATTTTTGTTTTTTTAATTACTTTTGTTAGGTAAAAACATGGGTATACCTAACTTGTTTTAAAAAATAACAAGTGAGTCCCTTTCCTCCCCTATAAAAGGCCACCACCTATCCTCCTTCCTAATGCCTCTCAAACTACTCAATTTTATCCAAGATCTAACAAATTCACTTAAAAAACCCCTCTATTTATCCTTTAATACTTCATTTGTTCATAAATCCATCCAAAGAATCCCTTTGGTGCAAACCAAAAGGAGTTTCCTAAAGAAGAGGTAACATCCTTCCTCAAGATCCTTTATCTTATTTTCATTATCCACCCCCTAGAATATACTTTTTACATTTTTATAAAAAAAAATATAAAAAATATACTGATATTTTTTCATGATAATGGTTCTACCTACACTTACACACACTTCTATCTAGTGGCTAACAAACATACTATTTATTTGTTTGGTGAATTACCACCTCACAAAATGATGATTGTTCATTTTTTTACTTTACCACCTTTATTTTTTGGGAATTATTATTGAAATTCTATTTATATATGATATATATTATACTTATTATTTATTTAAGCTTCTGTAATTATTTTACAATATATATATTTATACTTTCTATTTTGTGTAAATATGATAATGTCGTTTGAGGAAGTGTTGACTACCACCCCCTAAAAGTGACATGATTCATTCACACACTACTTGGAATGTGTTAAGGATGTTTTTAGTGAAATTATACGATATATATGACATAATAATGTTTCTATTATGATATTATTTACATATATGTCATTTTATTTATTTCTTTCAATACAGTAATAAAATGGAAACAACCTTCATGCGTACGTACGACTTACCATCTCCATGAACGGTGTATTACATTTCATAATTATATATTCTATATATTATTATAATAAAAATATACTGAATAAAATGACATTTTTTTAATTTTTTACATTATCAAAATCAGGATATATGTATAAGGACCATATATATAACAAATTAGGACACATGTGAAAAACAAAGTGAATATTACCCAAAGCGCAACCTTAACATGAAATTGTTAACAAGCGGGTAATATAAAGTCATAATAAAACCATATATGGTATTAGATATAAGAATATTGTTCTGGGATATATGTATAATAAACTTATATTTATTATATAGGTTGTTTTTATGAGTATGATGAGAGTCAAGACACAATGTAAGGGAATTTCATCTCACTTTTTTATATCCCTGAGATACATTCCTTGTTCACAACCCTTTTATTTTTTGTGGTTCATATATTTATAATGAATGTATTATATTTTTATTATTATTAAATTTATGGGTATTTAAATATCCATTCTATTATCTTTCTTCTATGGGGTTTATGTTTCAAAAGTTCCCAAATCGGTAAGATAATTTTGTCTCAATTTTCCTTCTTTGAGACTCATGCTTTGTTATGCACCTAAATTGTTTTTCAAGGTGTATATACTTCTATTTGAAATGTTATATTAGTAATATCCTAATTTTAATGATATTTTATGCTTTATGTAACTTTATTTTCTAAAATGGATAGTATGACCCCAAGTTACCATGTGTTAAGAGTTTATTGAAACAATCTCAACATTTATCAAGATTGTTTATGGTTATGTTTCCATTGATGAAATATTATGATCCATATCTCAATAACACTCATGAGTTTACTTATACTCTATTTATTTAAGGTAAATCAATGTATTAGTATCATTTTTCTACTATTTTTTATTTAAAATAATGAATAAAATGTTTTTAATAAAAATATGACCGTATTTCACTCTTCGGTTATAAATATTCTTTATTTCAAAAACCATGTTTTCAAAAATGTTTTATAAAATGTTTTAAAATGATCATTGAATATCATTTTCACTGAAAATGGATTTTAAACACGTTTCATTGCTTTCAAAGATTCCTTTATATGATTTATAATCTATTATTAAAGAAAAAGGTTTTTAAAAAAGGTTTATGTTTTAAAAAGTGTTTTTCAATGTAGAAAGGATATTTTACCCAAGAAATGATTTTAAAGATAATTTAAACTTATTTCCTATTTAAGATGACATCCATTGGTATTACTCATGAATTTATGGTAAAATTATTAAATGTTTTCATTCTAATTATTTCTTTTAATGGTTAATGTTTTGATGACATGATACTTATAAAACCGATTTCCCTTTAATAAGTTATATGCTTTTCAAACCTGCTTCATTTCACAGGTTATGTTTTGATGAAATTATCATTAAACCAATATCTTTTTCCAGAGGTTATGATATGATTACATATTTATAATACTCATTTAATTTCAGGGGTTATGATATGATTTTTAATGATCTTGCGGAATATGTATTTATGATTTAATTATGAGATGGATCAGACCTATATCTCCTTCTAATCCATTGGATAAAGATTTATATCTCATGAGATAGACTAATATGGTATTGGTAGTGAACCTTGACTACTAAGATGGTCATGGGAGTGAATCGTGACTAGCATGATGGTATGAAGAGTGAACTCATATTACTAAGATGGCCATGGGAGTGAACTATGACTACCAAGATGGTATTGGGAGTGAACCCATACTACCAATATGGACTTGGTAGAGATTACTTAAATACTATAGAAATAATATTATCTTCTTATGGGTTTTCCACAATTCTATTATTTATTCCTATGTTATGCCTTTGTGGATTATGTTATTTATTTTCTTATGATTCATGTCTTATGAACTTCTAATACGTATTCCATGATTCATATTTGTGATATTTGATATGTAGGGTATGATCTTTTATTTTCATGATCATGTTCTCATACCCTTATACACATGATAATACCTATATATCTCCCTTGTTTACCCTTACTAAGCATCTAATATCACCCCTTTCTGCATTTCCTTCCATAGGTTATGAAGATATGTATTAAGCATTATTTGTCTAAGAAGGGTGATAGTCATGAAGAAACTAGTGGGAGATAATGAATCTCACTAATGTACCATTGTTTATATTTCCATGTTTCCAAATGCACTAAACTAATATGGTATTTAGGAGTCTATTTGTATAGTATTTTAAGTATTCCAAAACCTTTATGTAATGTTTATGTATGTAAAGTGAGCGTTGATATAGTTGGTATTAGAGAAAAGTTTTAGTTAACCTTTGAAATCTAGGATGATAAAACCATAGTAATATCTATAAGGAAATGTCTAAGGATAAGTCTAAGGATAAGCAAAAGTATAAGAAAATTTCCTAGAATCATGGTAAAAGGATAGAGTGAGTGGTTTCCTAGAAATACATCCTTGTCTGAATACTACAAGTTGATGTGGATCTGGAACAGATGTACCTAGGAGTAACAAATCCTAGAAGGTGTGTGAGGCCTAGATCAGTGTAGTCTGGTATATGAAAACATGCCTTGTTGAACACCTAGTTTGTCACTCCCGAGTGATATACTTTGGTAATTCATAAATAATTCATGAACCATAATGGATGATTTAAATAGACGTTGGATATGAATAACCTAGGATAAACATAAGGTGTTATAGATAAATGAATATTTCATGATTTAGACATCCTAATAATGAATTTTTATGATTATGTGGTTCCTAATTATGATAACTATTTCTTACTCCATGAGTTTGGTTTTAGTCAATGATTGGAACCTGAAGGAAATTAATTAATGATGATGGAAATGGACAATGAAACAATTATCCTCATGAGAAACCAAATTCTATGGGATATGGAATGAAAAATCTTGTTTTTATGCTCACATTTCTTTCTCAAGCTATGAATCATAGTGTACTTCCAAATGAGCAATTTAGGGAACAACATTCTATCGAGTCTTTCATGAGGCAACATCCACATTATTTTTTTTGGTTCTTCTGATCCACTGTTTGCAAAAAAAACAGACCAACACTACTAAAAATATATTCACTATTCTCTAGTTTTTGAAGCATGAGAAATTCATCTTGGATATTTATTAGTTAGAAGGTGAAGAAGACCAATGGTGTACTCTAATAAAGAATATGAGGCATCATTATGAGTTTGAATCCATTGATTGGGATGATTTCAATACTTATTTTACAATAAGTAATTTCCTAGGATTCTTCATAACAAGATAGAGAAATTTTTCCTTGATTTAAATAAAAGGGATGATAAATATCTTTATACCTACAAGGATAATTTCACGAGACTAGTGAAGTATGATTCAAGAATTATTATCCAACCCAAAAGTAAAGTTGATAGGATCTCCAGTGGCTTAATGTAAAATATCCGAAGGGAGATGGATTTAAGAGACTTTATTAGCTTTGAGGAGATTGTGAATTGTGCAATCAAGGTTGAAATGCAGGTTATATTGACGTATCAATATCATGGTTTTGACAAGAAAAAGAATATGGAGTTTAAAGGAAAATCTAAAAACCATGAAGAGTAGAAGATAATATTTTCTTTATGATCTAAGTGTGGGAAGAATCATGGAGGAAATTTACATAAGGGATATAATAAATGTGTTAAGTGTGGATGGGATGACTATCAGGAATTTGAATTTTGAATTTATGGGAAGAATTTAACAAACAATATGAATGTAGAAAAATTGGCACAAAATGAACCTCCCCCACTTTAATTCGACAAGGGTAAGGAGAATAGGCATTGAACTAACCAGTGCCCAAACCCAAGGGCCAGTGATGATGATCAACATCAGAAACCTCTTAATATGTGGGACAAGGGTAAATCTCATTTAATCACTATTTTTCACAAGGTGAGCGATAATTGTAACACCGAGATGTTTTTTATGAAATATTTTCTCTAAATAATTTTAATTATTCAATAGCTTACATTGCACGTAATCATGAGTTTAAATTAACCAAGAGATTCCCTTAGTATGAAATGATGATTTTAACCTAGCCGTTAGGTTATTAGGAATAAATAAAACTAACTTATGAAAATGTATGGTGAAGTGATTCGCTAACAATTATTTATGAAATATATAAATCAATTACATATTTGTATTTTTGTTTTAATAAATTTACTGAATTAATATTATTAAATGAAGTCAATTAAATATATATGTTATATACTTAATAAAATATTTTTGATAGTCATATAATAGATATTTTTGTTATAGAGTATGAATAAACACTATTTAATGTATAAAAACCTATATTTGTTAAAGGGTAATTTTACCATCTCTTAATGGAGAACCCTTTTAAAATTAATATTTTGATAAATTAATAATTTTTATAATATAATAAAAACTTTTTCTTTCGAATTGAAATATAAAAATTTACTTTGGATGATGTTTTAATATTTTTTTGATAACTTTCAAATTTTGATTAATAGTAAAAGTACACTAAATTTTAATTGAAAACAACTTTTTTAATTGAAACATTTATATGGTTAAATTATAACATTGAATGGTTTTAAAGTATAAATATAATATATTTTTATCATTAAATATAATCTATGTCATTAGTGTTAATTTTACATTGAATTCATATGTAAAATCATTTCAATATTTTTCAATGTTTTAACTTTTAAAAAACCCATTCACTCTCTCCAACAATGAGAATAATTTTAAATTAATTACTGAAACTTTTGTGTTTTGAATTTTGAAAAATGGATTCCATATTTTTAATTATTTGGTCCAAATTTTGTAAATAGATTTATTTTATTTTCGAGCATTATGAATAGTATGTTCGGTAATTTTATTAATACGGTAAAAGGGTAAATCTGGTAATTAAGGGTAAGAATGGTATTATAAAATTACCTTAATAATTGTATTAATATCATTAGATGAGTGTTTTTTGACCTAAATCATCATTGGGTAAGAATTGTGTCATTTTGAAACCACTTGGATGAGATTCAAACATATAGTTTATTTTATTTAAAGAAAAATCAAATATGTATTACTCAAATTTTAATAACTATATCATTTTTTATATAAGTTTATATAGAATATAAATTCAATTATAAATACTCATTTTAAATATAAATTATTTTTTATTTATCAAGGTAAGTTTTTTTAATTTTTAGGAAATAAATAATTACCTTAAAGGCTTATACTTTGATTTTGTAAAAATTAATTAATTGATGAGAAATCAATAAAATAATTTTTATTAAAATTATAATAACATTCAAAGGGCCTAAACACTTGAAAAAATCTTATTGTTCAAGTAAATATTGAATATAATCATCCAAGTGTTGAGTTAGTGACCATTTTGAGATGTATAAAAGAGATTGTAACAATTATATTATTTTATTTAAAGTGATGTTAAAGTTGTCACATTCATAATTTAATAAGCATACAATTTTAATTTTTTTTTATTTTTCAGAATATAAATTCTACTAAAAATATTCTTCTAAAATATAGTAGATTTATATTTATCAAAATATTTAATTTTTAATTATTATTCAAAAATATTTATATTATATAATTTCACACAATTAATGTAGTAATTATTTTATTAATAGAGATAACAAATAAATATCATTTAAAAAATAAAATAAATATAATTTGGGATAATTAATATGTATAATGAATTATATATATGACCTTGACCTCTTATAAACATAATAAAATATTTTTTTAAGTTAACTTGTTATCTTAATATTTTTAAAAATCAATGAATTGAATAGTTTCAAAATTGACACTATTGATTGTTTATCTAAATAATGTTTTATTAAATTATATAAAAATCATAAAACAATTTTAAAAATATATAATAATTATTATATCGTATAGAATTTTCTAAATTATTTCTTTATGTTCTAATTTATATGAAATAAGTTAATATTGCACCCTTTTAATATTGAATTATTTGTTACCCTAGTTAAAAATTAAATAGGATAACTAAGTGTTAATTAAAATGATAGGGTTTAAATTGACATAAAAACTTGTCTAAAATATATTGGTTGATTATATTACAACCCTATCTCATTTCCTATATAAAATTGGGACTTTTTGGAGGTTTTTGGATGGGTTTATTTTTTGTTATAAATTAATCTTTTTGGAGATCCCAAAAGCGCCCCACACCTCAATTATAAAAGGGAACCTCCTCCCTAACCTCTTCACTTCAGTTTGAGCCTTCAATATTATAAATACCACAGACGTTTCCCTTATAAACGTCCCTAGTTACATTATAGAGGTTATTTTATTCTTCAAAGACCAACTCTAGTGCCCTTAGAGGAGATTTAGAGGAAGCATGTTGAATATGAGGTAATCTCCTCTACTGATTCTTTCAAACTTATTTCTTCCTCTACTTCCTCTTCATGAGTTGTTTCATTATAAATTTATAACTCTAGTATCAATTATATACTGAGATGTTTTTATAATTATTAAAAAAACATATTTAACCTTCTATCCATCCTATGAAAAACAAAATCACTACACCTGCGTACGTACGACTTACCGTCTCCATGCCATGGTGTAATTTGTTTTTCACCACCACCTTACTTAGATGGGTATAATGATGAAAATCATAACTATGTATTATTATTATAAAATTACATTAATTATTATATATTATACACTATACAATTAAATACCATTCAAAAAATATGAGAATGATATCATCGTTCGTGCATATATGCGGCC
This sequence comes from Viscum album, assembly GCA_963277665.1. Lineage (NCBI taxonomy): Eukaryota > Viridiplantae > Streptophyta > Magnoliopsida > Santalales > Viscaceae > Viscum > Viscum album. Next base: position 1,952,263,453 of record OY728153.1, on the reverse strand, counting down.
TACCGTCTCCATGATGTGTTGTGATTCATTCTACATGATCTTCATTAAAGCCTGATAATATAAATGTACAGAATGAATAAATATGGTATATATTATGTTAATATAATTTTTTAATGATAAAACTATAACCTATTAAGGATAACTATAACTTATTCTACAAATCATGAATATGAAAATGAAGTAGTCAATACCCGATTAAAAACTCATAATGAAATGTTGTTAACAAATATGTGACAATATTATCATATATGAAATCATAAAAATGAATATTATTCCAAAATAATTCAATGGAATTATTCAAATCATTATATAGGAGGTTTGGATACATACAAAAGAAATCTTACCTTATGTAAGAGATAATTTTTCAATCTCACTATTATCTGAGATTGTTTATACGTAAGTATTTACTGGGGTATATTTATCATCCACATATATGTTTCCTAAGTATGAAATATTCTTTATATTATTATAAATTTTTTTAAATTCAATTTTACCCTTCGGTGATTTTTTATTAAACGGTATGAAATAAATCTTTTGTCATAATTCCATACGATGTAATTTTTACTTTTCCGTCAAAAGTACGAGGATAATGTTTTTTAACTTAAACGGCATGAAACTATTTTTATGTTTACATAAAACCTTATTTACATGAATATTATTTTACACGATTTCATGTTTATTATCAAATAAATTCTTTTATTTTAAAATTTCATGGCATTTTGTGAAAAGAAAATATTTTTGAAGAAGAAAGGATATTTTCCTCACGAATTAATATCAAGTGTTTATCAAAATTATTTTCTATCTAATATGAAATTCTTTAAATAGGGTTATGTTTCTATCTATATTATTACTATGTTTTGATAGTGTTTATGAGGTAATGATATTTATGACATCCATTTTTTTATATGTATTGTGATGGAATGATGTTTAAGAAAACCATTTTATTCCTTGGGTTATGCTATGATGAATGATTTATGTTTTTGTGACCCACATAATAATGATTTAATTATGAGATGGGTGGGACCTATATATCCCTCAAATGCATGAGGTAAAGATTTATATCTCATGAGACAGACATGGATGGAATTGAAAATGATCTCAAGACAGTAATAGAAGGATATAATGAGGAGTGAACTCAGTTCAGTAATGGACTTTGTCTACTATGATGGTCTTGGAATTGAGCCTCGACTAATATGAATTGATTTTCTATTCTTATGTGTATGCCACCAAACCTTATGTCTTATGTTATAACATTTGGGATTATATTCATTGATTCCTATGAACTTTCATGATTTATCCCATGGCAGGATATCATGATCTTTCATATATAGGATAATATTTTTAAATGTTATGTTCTTATGTCTTATGATTATGATATGATTGATATCTCCTTTGTTTAACCTTACAAATAATCTGAGCTCACCATTTAATATGTTTCTTTTCCACAGGTCATGAAGAAGGGTATTAAGTAAGATATGTCAAAAAGGGGTCTAGTTATGGTGAAATAAGTGGGAGACAATGAAGATGTGTTATGAACCAGTTGTTTATGTTTACCAGTTTCTAAAGACACTATTCCTATATGGTCCTATTATGTATTTGTTAAATTTTGTTAGGAATATTCTTCAACTTTTAAGTAATATAAATTTATGTAAAGTATGGGTCATTATAGTTGGTATCAAACAAAATTTATAATTAAACTTTGGGAACTAGGATGAGAAAACATTAATAAGAACCCAAAGGATATGTCAAAGTATAGAGCATAATCCTAGTGTTTTAGAAATGATCATGAATAACCTAGGATAAAACCTAAAGTGTCCTAAATTGAAAATTTATTCTTGATTATGTGGTTTTCCCATTATGATTAGTGTTTCTAACACTATACTTCTTTGTTTTGGTCAATGGATGGAACCTGAAGGAACCACGTTAATACTGAATGCAATGGGAAATGAAATGATTTTCCTCATGAGCAACCAAATGATATAGGCACTAGAATAAAATATCTTATAGCTACGCTCACACATATTTCTTAATCTATAAATCATGCAGGACTTCCAAACAAGAAAAGGAGTGGAAAAATTTTGTTGAGTCCTTCATGAGGCAACGTCTACCTTCTTTCAGCGGGTTTTCTAATCCATTAGTGGATGAACAAGGGATCAATTCCACTAAAGAGATATTTTCAGTTCTCCAATTTTCAGAACATGATAAATTAATCTTAGCAGTCTATCATTTTGAAGGTGAATATGATCAATGGTGGAATATTACCAAAAATATGAGGAAAATAGATGAAACTAAATCCATGGAATGGGTCAAGTTTAAGAACTTATTTTTCAATAAGTAATATCTTCATATTATTCAAATAATGATGGAGAAAGAGTTCCTCAAACTTAAGAAAAAGGCTGATAAATCCATTAATACCAACAAAGGAAATTTTATAGGACTTTTAAGGTACACTTGGAATTATTATCCAACCTGAGAGTAAAATTGATTGATTATTTAGTGGATTAAAACCAAGTATATGAAGAGAATTAACCATAAGGTAATTCAATAGATATGAGTAAATCATTTGATGTGCTCTCAAGGTTGATATGGAGATCAGATTAATGCATCATTCCTATGGGTTTGATAAGAATAGAAAAATGGAATTCAAGGGAAAATATAAAGACCACACTAAAAAGAAGATGAGTTTTACTTTATTTTAAAAGTGTATAAAGAAATATGGAGGAAATTTTCTTAAAGGGAATAGTAAATGTTTTAAGTGTGGAAAATAAGGTCATTGGGTAGTTGAATGCTAAAGTGATAGGAAAAATATGTCCAATGATGGGAATAGAGAAACGGCTACACAAAATTCACCTCCTACACTTCAATTTTACAAGTGTAAGGAAATGGGTCATTATACCAATCAATACCCTAATCTAAGGGTTATTGATGATGATCGACCTCAGCAAAATCTTATGGACAAAGATAAAGAAAAATCACATGATATAACTATCAGCGATGTGAAGTATGATAATGAAGTGGTAAAAGGTACAATTATGATCCAATATATAGTAGAAAAGGTATTATTTGATTCTAGATCCATATTTGATTTTATTTATGAAGAATTTTCTAAGGGTATCTCAATATTACCTCAAGAATTCAATGCTTAGTTAGCCATGACAAATCCTAATAGCACAACAGTTGCATGAGAAGTTTATAATTCTTCTCTGGTTGAAGTTTTTGGGAAATTAATTCTTAAAAATATTGTTATCCTTACTATAGTGAAATTTGATGTGATTCTTAGAATGTAATGACTTTATATATATGAAGCTCATATCAATTTCCACGGAAGGGAAGTCACATTCCATATTCTATATCAATCTATTATCTTATATCAATGAATGGATGAGTATGACCTTCTAGTGAAATTTTCTTCCATCCTATGGGTCTTGATCCTTATAAATGAAAGTTATCTATATTAAATGGTTGGGGATAAACATACAATTAATAATACACCGATTGTACGGGATTATGATGATGTATTTTGAGAAGAATTTATAGGTATTCCACCAAATAATGTGGTTGAGTTTTCAAGATAACTCATACCAGGTGATATGCCTATTTTAAAGACACCTTATAGAATGGCCTAAATTTCGTTGTAGTAATTGAATAGAAAACTCCAAGAGAATCTTGACAAGGGATTCATATGCCCTAGTGTGTCACCTTGGGGTGCACCTGTTCTTTTTTTAATAATAAATATGGATCAATGAGATTGTACATTGATTATCGAGAACTTAATAAGATCAATATCAAGAAAAAATATCCTCTTCCATGCATTGGTGAATTATTCGGCCAATTACGTGGAGCTCAATAGTTTTCCAAGATTGATCTTCATTCAGGATATCATCAATTAAGGGCCAAGATGGAGGATATACCAAACATGGAATTTTATTCAAGGTGTGGACATTATGAATTTATAGTGATTCCTTTTGAGGTTACTAATTCCCCCACTATCTTCATAGATCTAATTAATAGAGTCTTTAGGGGCTATCTTGATCAGTTTTGGCTTTATAAATGATATTATTGTCCATTCAAAGAGAAAGAAAGAATATTAAGATGACGTGAGAATTGGACTAAGGAACCTAAAAAAGTAGAAGATTCATGAAAGAATTATCAACAATGAATTTTGGATTTAGAAAGTTTCATTTTTGTGTCACATAATCTCAAAAGTGGGGATATCTATGGATCTAGTAAAAACAAAAGTTTCTGAAAGTTGGATGAGACCAAAAACGGTAACCGAGATCCAAATTTTTCTTGGTTTAGATGAATATTATCGATGTTTTGTGAAATATTTTTTATGATTATCTAATCCACTCACCAATTTGACTAGGAAAGGAGTTAAGTTCATGTAGATGGAGGAATGTGAAAAGAATTTCAAAATATAAAAAGAAGGATAGAAAGTGCACCTATACTCACACTGCCTTGTAGTGGAGAATGTTTTGTGATATAAAGTGATGCATCAAAAAAGGAAATGAGATTTGTTCTAATACAAAATGATATGGTGATATCTTATGCCTCGTGAAAATTGAAAATCCATGAGAAACATTACCCAACTAATTATTTGGAGTTAGTTGTAGAAATATTTATACTAAATATATGGAGGTGTTATCTTTATGGTGAAAGTTGTGATATTTATACTGATCATTAAAGTTTAAAGTATATTTTTACACAAAAGTAGTTGAATATGTGAAAAAGAAGGTGGTTGGAGTTTATTAATGATTATGAAGGCTCAATATATTACCAGCTTAAGAAAGAGAACATGGTGGCATATTCTTTGAGTCGAAAGGACCATGCTAGCATATCTATAATGAGGATCACAAAAGATCTAATATTTATGGATTTATAAAGAATGTATCTTGAAATTTTAAAGTAAGGTGAGAAATATTATCTTTATCAAATGAATATTCAACTATCTATACAAGTGAATATTAAGGAGGTGCAAAAGGAAGATGTATATCTACAAAATAAGGTAAGAAATGTTCCTAAATTGAACCTTGATTATGATGGAATAATAAGGTTCAAGAACCAAGTTTTTATTCCTCCCATACCATAATTAAAGAAGGATCTATTGGATGAGGCTCATAGTTCTTCATTCTCTATTCATCCTGGAAGCACAAAGTTATATAGGAACCTGAAAGAGTATTTCTAATGGGATGGAATAAAAAGAGATATTGTCGAATATGTCTCTCATTTCTTGGTTTGTTAGAAAGTTAAGGTTGAGAGATAGAGGTCTATAGGGTCGTTACAACCATTATCCATACCATAATGGAAATGGGAAAAGATCACTATAGATTTTTCATCATACTTCCCAAAACATCTAAAGTCCATAATGCTATATGAGTTATAGTTGACCACTATACAAATTCAGAACACTTCATTTCTATTGGATATGACTTTTATCTTGACCATCTTGCCAGGATATATGTATAAGAAGTGGTAAGATTGCATGGAGTAGCACTTTCCATTATATCTAATCAGGATCTGAGGTTTACCTTGAAGTTCTGGTGAAGTCTTTAGTAGACTATGGATACAGAGTTAAGTTTTATCTCTACTTATCATCCTCTCATAGATGGTCAGTATGAGAGGAAAATTCGAAATCTAGAAGGCATGCTGAGAGATTGCTCTATGAATTTCAAAGGTTGTTGGGATCAACAACTACCTTTAGTGGAATTTTCTTAAAATAATATCTTTCAATCCAGTATTCAGAAGTCTCCATATGAATCCCTCTATAGAGAGAAGTGCAGAAAATCCAACTTTCTTGGATGAATTTGGGGAAATAAACCTATTAAGACCTGATATTGTTGATGAAATATAAGAAAATGTTAGATCTATTCAACAACACATAAGAGAAACTCATAGTCAACATAAAAGTTATGCTAAAAATCGATGAAAATACCTACAGTTTGAAGTGGGTGATAAGGTGTTTCTATGAATATCTCCCTAGAAGAGAGTAATGAGATGTGGAAAGAAGGGAAAGCTAAGCCCTAGGTATATTAGTTCTTTTGAAATTCTGGATCATGTTGGGAAGGTAACTTACTAATTGGCACATCCACCGAATATCTCTCAAGTTCATGATGTGTTCCATGTATATATCATGATAATTTACATACCTAAGTCTTCACAAGTACCAAACTTATAATTCATACCACTGGAGAAAGATCTTTATTATGAAGAAAAACCTATAGAGATTCTGGATCGTAGAGAAAAAGTTCTGCAAAAAAGACCAATCGCTTGATTAATGTCTTGTGGAAGAACCACCAATTTTAGGAAGCTACATGAAAACTTGAGTATATGATGAGGGGGATATATCCTAATCTTTATGTATCTAAGTGATTAATTTTTAGGGTAAAATTCATTTTAAGGGGGGTAGAATGTAACACCCAGATGTTTTTATTAAATATTTTCTCTAAATAATTTTAATTCTTCAAATATATTTTATTGCACAGAATTGTGAGTTTAAAAGAACCATGAGGTGACATTATTTTAAAATGAACAATTTAACCTAGCCCTTATCTTAGTGGTAATAAATATAAATAACTTTTGAAAATATATGCTGAATTCATTCACTACCAATTATTTATGAAAATATAAATCAATTATATATTTTTATTTTGTATTAATAAATTATTTGAATTACTTATAGTAAATTAAATTAATTAAATATATATGTTTTAAACTTAATAAAATATTTTTTATAATCATCCAATAGATATTTTTTTCATAGGGTATAGATAAACCCTATTTGATGTATAAAAACTTATATTTTTTAAAGGGCAATTTTACCGCCTTTTAATGGAGAACCTTTTCTAAATTAAGATTTTGATACATTAATAATTTTCATATGATAAAAAAAATTCTTCTTTGGAATAAGGATATAAAAATTTAAATCAAATGAATTTTTAATATTTTTTTAATAACTTTCAAATTTTGATGAATAGTAAAAATACTATAAATTTTAATTGAAAACAAATTTTTTCATCAAAAAACTTTATATGGTTAAATTATAATATTGAATTGTTTTAAAGTATAAATATAATATATTTTTATCATTTAATATAATTTATGTAATTATCATTAATTTTATATTTAATTCATATGTAAAAATATATCAATTTTTTGCAATATTTTAACTTTTAAAAAACTCGTTCTATCTTATCGACAATGAGAATAATTTTAAATTAATTACTGAAACTTATTTGTTTTGAATTTTTAAAAATTTATTCTATATTTATAAGTATTAGTTCCAAATTATGTAAATATATTTATTTTATTTTAGGAAATTATGAATAGAAACTTTGGTAATTTTTATTAATACGATAAAAGGGGAAATATGGTAATTAAGGGTAAGAATGATATTATTAAATTACTCTAACACTTGTATTAATATCATTTTATGAGTGTTTTTCAACCCAAATCATACTTTTGTTGAAATGGTGTCATTTTTAATCCAATTGGATGATATTAGATCATTTAATTTATTTTATTTAAATAAAAATTAAACATGTCTTACTCAAATTTTAATAACTATATCATTTTTATATAAGGTTATATAGAAGATAAATTAGATTATAAATAATAATTTTAAATATATATTTTTTTATTTATTATGATAATTTATTTTTAATTTTTAGAAAATAAATAATTACCTTAAAGGCTTATACTTTGATGATGTAAAAATTAATTAATTGATGAGAAATCAATAAAACATTTTTTATTATAATTATAATAACCATAAAAGGACTCAAAAACTTGACCAAATCATATTTTTCAATTATATATAGAACATAATAATCCAAGGGTCAATTTAGTGACCATTTTAATCCTTATAGAAGATATTTTGATACTTATATTATTTTATTTAAAGTGATGTTAACGCTATATCATTCATAATTTAATCAGTATAACATTTTAAATGTTGTATTTTACAGAATATAAATTCAACTAAAAATATTCTTCTAAAATATATTAGATATATATTCATCATAATATTTTTTTTGAAGTTTTATTCAACATTAATTATATTAAATAATTACAAAAAATTGATGTAGTAATTATTTTATTAATAGAGATAACAAATAAATATTATTAAAAATATTTAAATAAATATAATTTGCATATAATTAATATGTAAAATAAATTTTATAATTTATATTTACCAATTATAAATATAAAAGTTTTTTTTTTAAATTTAACTTGTTATATTGATATTTGTTAAAATCAATGAATTGAATAGTGTCAAAATTGACACTATTGGTTGTTTATCAAAATAATGTATTATTGAATTATTTAAAAATCATAAAACATTTTTAAAAGTATATAATAATTATTATATGGTAGAAAATTTTCTAAACTATTTATTTATAGTCTAATTTACATGAAATAATTAAATATTACACCCTTTTAATATTGAATTATTTGTTAGCCTAGTTAAAAATTAAATAGAATAAAAAAGTGTTAATTAAAACAATAAGGTTTAAATTGATATAAAACTTTTATAAAATATATTAGTTGATTATATAAAATCCATATCTAATATCATATTCTAAATTGGGACTTTTTTGAGGTTTTTGGATGGATTTTTATTTTATTATAAATTTATATTTTTTGAGATCCCAAAAGTGCCCCTAACCTCAATTATAAAAGGGAACCTCCTCCCTCACCTATTAACTTTACTTCGAGACTTAAATCTCATCCATTCAATGAAATATTCCATTATAAACTTCCCTAGTTAAGTTATAGAGGTTATTTTCATTTTCAAATACCATCTCTAGTGCTCTAAGAGGATATTTTGAGGAAGCATGTTGAAGAAGAGGTAATCCGCTCTACCGATTCTTTCATACTTATTTCTTCTTATACTTCCTCTTAATGAGTTGTTTCAATAAAAAGTAATAACTAAAGTTTCACTTATATACTTATATGTTATTATAATTATGAAACAACTATATTTCACCTTCTATACATCCTACGAAAAATGAAATCACCAAACATGTGTACGTACGACTTACCATCTCCACACTGTAGTGTAATATGTTTTTCACCACCACCTTACTTGGATGGTTATAATGATAGATATAATAACTATATATTATTATTATTATAACATTATATTAATTATGAAATATCATACACAATCCAATTCAATACCATTCAGCAAATATGGGAATGATATCATCACACGTACATACGTACAACCTTCCATCTCCACAATGCGATCCAATTCATTATACATGATATTCATTAAAAAATGATTATATAAATGTAAAGAATGAATAAATATGGTATATATTATGTTAATATAAGTTTTTAATGATATAACTATAACCTATTATTTCTGATGCTTTTACGCCGGGGCGCGCACGTGTGTCCGTCACGCATGGGAGGATGCACGACTTGTTTCCCCGCATTCCCGATTTCCAAAGGCAGGCAACATCCGTTCCTTGTTCAGGGATGTGTGCTCCTTGATCGAAACCGGGATGATGGTATGTCGGTTCTTCCTTCAGTGGATTCCTCCTCGGAGCTCATCACCTAGTCCGGGTCTCCCTCATAGATTTAAGACGGGTTTATGAAGCTCGTTCCCGGCGCCATATCTGCATAGACGCTAGTTAATTATGCTGCTTTCGTCGAGATGCTCCAAGGGGTCTTGTCGGGGAAGCAACCTTTGGTGAGGAGAATGGTCACATTGGGGTGTCGTTGGCATGTCTTGACACTGGGGATCGACATGTATATCTTCTGTCCCTTATCACAAGGCTTCTCGAGGGCGCGGAAGCCCGAGGCATCCCACATCGAATGCGGGGATTGTGTACCATCTGAGGTTTTCCTCAGCTTCCCATGTTTAACACGGGGTATACCACGAGTTTAACATCTTGCGGATATGGATCAGACTGAAGGACCCCCTAGAGGGAACACCGATGTTGGGGCCAACATGTGGGCGGCTTCCTAGATACCGTGGAGTGGAATGGGGTGGCATGATCTCACCGGGATGTGGCGGCCCGGGTAAGGATCACGATGGGTGATAGAGTGACAGGCTTGAACCTCGTGGAGGCTTCCTACATATCCCCATGGTAGGGAATCAAAGTCCGTGTAGTTCGGTGATACGGTGGGACACCTGAAGAGGCAACCCATGAGAATGAACGCATGGATTGGATCCTGGAGGAAGTAAGATCTCTGGGTTAGTGCATGAGCTTCCCGAGGCATGTGGGCTCGAGGGAGAGGTCATGATGAGACGTGGGTGTGAGGCATGGGGATTACGATCTGAGGCGGCCCATAATGGTGCTGGTGAACCAACGTGAAGGGGTGGGAACAACTGAATGATGGGATTGAAACTCGTGGAGGCTTCCTACGTACCATGCGTTAGCACGGATCAAAGTCCATGTATTTCAGGGAATATAGTTTAACGTCATGTGCGACGAGATATAGTTTAACATCATGCGGGATGAGGAATTTGGGGCTTACGATCTGAGGTGGCCCAAGGTATTGGTGGACCGACGTGAAGAAGTCAGAAGGACCGGGTGGTGGGCTTGAACCTCATGGAGGCTTCCTACATACCATGAGTTAGCACAGATCAAAGTCCACGTAGTTCGCTGGGATGGGGCTTATGATCTAAGGTGGCCCATAGGAGGATTCCATGGTCGATGCGCACTCTAAGCCCATGTGAGTCATGCTCGGTGTGAGAAACAGGAGGCAGTAGGGACCAGAAAATCACGTCGCAAAGGGTGCGTCCTTGAAAAGCAGAAATGGGCTTACACGTTGAGTGGCCCAAAGAGGAAACAGGGGCTTACGCGTGGTTAGCGGCCCTGGGTGCTGGGGCTTACTCCAGGTTGGAGGCCCGTGGTGCGACAAAGCGCAGTGGGAAAATGACTCCACTGGCCTTGGTAAGGGGGAAGTACGGAGGTGCATGGGTGAAACCTTCCGTAAGAGAGGCTAGGGGATTACACGCTGAGGTAGCCCTTCCCCCGCGAAAAAATGCCACTACGACAAGGAAGATCTCATTCCATGTGAGGAGGAATCCATTCCCATGGAAATGATCCGCGTAAAAAATGTATGAGCTGGGGGGACCCTGCATGTGAGGCACGGGGTCGGACCACAGTTTAATGTCATGTGTTAAGGATGAGGTGCGTAGTAGTTTAACGTCCTGTAGCTTGGACGAGGTGGGTTAGCTCCAAACCCCTAGGGCTTACATGCCCAATTCCCTCTACCACTTATGGGAGGGAAGGCATCGGTAAGGCCATAATGAAGGGGGGCCACAGGGCGAACCATCGAGGGGTCCACGTTAGCGTGGCTACAGTGGATGGGGCTTACGCAAGGAAGCTGCCCAGGTTCCACTAAGGAGTGGCAATGAAGGATGGGGCTTATGCATGAAAGCTGCCCATAATGTCTTCCTCATGTCTGGCCATGAGGGCATCCCAACTCATTGGTGGGTTGAGGCATGTGATTGAGGCCTACACCTATTCTCTAGAGCACAAGCAGGATAATGCCAAGGGCATTGGAATCAGACCAAACAAAGGGATAAGAAAAGTGTGAATCCCATGCCCAGCATTCGGAATGCAATGAGAGTGGCGTGGCGATAGAGGATAACTGCTGACCATGTTCGTAACACAACATCCTGTCACGTTAGCCAAAAATGGGGACAAACAAATGAGGGTCGATTGTTGACCATGTTCGAAACACAGGACCTGACTCAAAGTGTTTTCCAAAGTCATCCGGGGCGTTGGCCCAAGATGGTAGGCGGACCATGGGTCAATCATCTGTACTGTTACAACAGGTGTACCATAGGTCTATCATCCATATTTTTATAGTAGGCGGACCATAGGTCAAGCATCCGTACCGTTAGGGGGTCCCTTCAGACATGGAAGTGGATGCAGATCTGAATGAAGGACATGCAAAGCGTGAGGTGGAGTGATGGAATGTTTGAATGGATTCCAACGCTCTTGAAACTATTCCATTGTAATCATGGCATTTGGAATCTTATGCTTGGCGCACAAGGCATATCTTATTTGGAACAAGAGGTATCCTATGTTTGGAACACAGGGTTTACTGTAGTTTATAGTCATGTAGATAGGACTATACCATCTCATGCTTAGAGCATAAGGCATCTCATGCTTGGAGCATAAGATATCTCTTATTTGGAACAAGAGGCATCCTATTATTGAATGATAGGGAATTCTACTCAGGGAATTGATGATGAGAATCTCAACTCACGACATAGGAAAAGAACGAAGAGGAATATGTCAACTCAAGGTGTTTCACAGTGTGCGGAGGAGTATCTAAAATCATGGTATTCCGTAGGATGAAGGTGGGTGCGCATAAGGGCGCAATGGAAAATCCAAATGTCCCGACATGAAAAGTCCGCGGTGCGACTCTCCATTTTTCATGGGGATTCAGTGCCGGTGCGAGCTTGTATACTGTTGCACATAATAGGAGTGACACACAAGATAGGATGCGCGCAACAAAGAAAGCCTGCGTGCAATAGGGCAGTCTTGTGCACAATTGAGGCTGTTACGCATAAAACACTGGGTCAGCATGCAATTCAGGGATGCACGCGAAAAAGGCCGGGTCGGTGCCCAAAAAAAGGGATTGCGTGCAAAAGAATGAATTGCGTGCAATGGAAGGGGTGTGCGTGCAAAATAAGGATTGCGCGCAACTTGGATGGCCTGCACACAAAAGACGGAATTGCATGTGAGGGGCGGTCCTCGAAGGGGTTGTATTTTAGTCTAAGCCATGGGGATCTCGCGTGAAGGCGGATCCTGGGGTGACATGGCGTGGAAAAGAACCATAACTCAAGGCCATATTGCGCACACAATTATGCGCATGGGAGTCGGTTCAAATTCCTCAACTGTGAAACTGAAGGGGTCGCCTTCTATTTATAGGCAACCTGGGGCGCGAAATACAGGGTTGCACAAAATAATTGCACGACGGAGGAAGTGGCGCGAAATATCATCCGTGCGGGACGTGGGTGTGAAATTATTTCACGCCAGCATAGGGACCTTTCACGAATCCCGGGTTTCCTTTCACGCGGGACATTTTTTCCGCGCACTTCACCCTTTTTTTCGCGCAACACTTCCGGGACCTCCAGACCGGGCCTTCGGGTCCGAATATGACTTCACTTTTCGTTCTGGAACTTTCCCCGATAGTTAAGCACTTTTTGGCATCTACAAATGCCCCCCCCCCTCAGAATTGGATCGGCGAGGGGTCGCAACGATCAGATTCCGAGGTAAACGTCAAAATACAAGGCTTCGTGGGTCCCTTTGTCTTAACATGCTCAACCATAATCCCAAAGTAAATAGAAATCCATCACTAAGCTCACGTGGGCCATGAGAAAGGAGGATCGCACTAGTACTTCATCCGACTGTGGGGCGTCAACCAAGCTTCAGGCATCTGAAATCAGGCCTAGATTTCTGATGAGAAGACCTCAGACCGATTGATATATCACCTTCTCAATGTGCTTTGACACATGAGCGGGGAAATGCCGGGGGGATTGAAATCCATCCAAACATAGGGAGATGGAAAGGAAATGTGAATCATGCTACCCGAATTCAGAACACTCTGGGGCGCGACGATGGAGGATAACTGTTAACCATGATGGAAATGGAGCATCCATATCATGTTGGCCTAGAATGGGGACAATAAATGAGGGCTGACCGCTGACGATGTTCGCAACATGGGTCCTAACTCAAATATCACCAGTCAGTCTTCCGGAACGTTGTCCCAGGACAACAGGCAGACTATAGGCCTATCATCCATATTGCTACAATAGGCGGACCAAAATTTCTATCATCCATATTGTGGGAGCAGGCGGACCAAAGTCTATAATCCATACTATTAGGGGGTCCCATCAAATATGACCAGTCCTCCGGAATGTTGGCCCAGGATAGTAAGCAGACCATAGGCTATCATCCATACTGTTGGGGGGTACCATCGAACATGAAAGGGAATGAGGATCTGAATAAAGGGGCACGCAAAGCATGGAAAGTGGAGCGGTGGTTTGTTAGAATAGAGTCCAACAATCCTGAAATTGCGTCACCGTGGAGGAGGCGCATTAGGCGGACATACCATCCTGATCACGGATTGTCCCAATTTTCAGACAAGACCTCTCTGGAGAGAGAACTGCCGCTTCCCATTATTACTATGGGGCATCTCGAACTTATTTGGGGTAGATTTCACAGTTACAGTACTTCCCAAGAAGTCAGGCCGAGGGGCCGACAATAAGGAGGGACGAGATTTGGTAATCCCTGGGGCTGGACCCAAGGAAAAATGTCCCGACATTCCTATGTATCTCACAAGGATGAGAATCAAGCCATACGTAGTTCTAGAAGCACAGTTTAACGTCATGTAGGATGAAATACAGTTTAACGTCGTGCGAGATAGGGGCCACATCTCATCTGGGGATAGGCACGGTACGACGAGTAACCTGACGTGAATGAGGACATAATCCCGCACCACACCGTACAATCCCACAAGAGAGACTGAGTCGTGGAAAGCCAAGGTAAGGATATTAGTTTTAGGTCTTAGAAATCGGACCGTAGGATAAGGGGAATGGGAGACACATGGTAAAGTAGTTGCAAAACCCAACGTGAATGGGGTAAAGCCTTGCTTACTATGCACTCCTAGGGACGCGTTCAGGCCGAGAGACCGAACATGAAAATTTAGGCTGGGCCTATGGGGAAGTTCTCAGGCGCTCCTACGTATCTCACAAGGATAATAATCAAGCCATACGTAGTTCTTGAGAGGTAGCGTCTTAAAAGAGCACAACTGGGATGATATCATCACAGTTTATGGTCATGTGGTTGGACCTGGCAGCATAGTTTAAGGTCGTATGGCTTGGACCTGGCAGCACAGTTTAAGGCCGTATGTCTTGGACCTGGCGGCACAATTTAAGGTCATATGTCTTGGACCTGGAGGAATAGTTTAAGTTCGTATGGCTTGGACCTGGGGGAACACGCACGATGCGATAAATCATACCTGATGTAGGTGAGGGTGTAATCCCATACCATCACCGCGTGCGATTCCGAGAGAGGAGCCTCGGGCTAAAGGGGCCTACGAGGGTTCAACAATCAGGGGGGGGGGCAGGAGATGCTAGCTCTCAGCTACGCTGGGCCCAAAACGAAATCTCTGGGCGACTCCTCGTTCCCCATGGGGATGAGGTTCAAGCTGCACACAACCTATAAAGAAGAAAGCCAAGCACATACTCTAGCGCTCAGATCGCGGGAGCCCTGAGAGACACCGTTATGCAGGTTGGTCCGTCTGATGTGTGGGGGTGTACTGAGGGTTAGTACAAGGAGTGTCGAGATTCCACCTTGAAACGGTGGGGTGGAACATAATGTGAATCATGTAACCAACATTCAGGGTCCGAAGAAGCTGACGTGACGACTGAGGATTACTGCTTACCATGTTCGCAACACAACATCCTGTCGCGTTAGCCTAGAGGTAGGGGAAAACAAATGAGCATCAACCACTGACCACATTCGCAACACAGGATTTGTATCAATCTGTTGCCCAAAACCCTCGGGGGTGTTGGATCGTGATGGTAGGAGAGCCCTTAGGCGTTGTATCCAGGCCGTTCTTGGGGGTCCCTCCGGGTGTGAAAGATGGTGGGGCCCGAATGAAGGGGAACACGAAACTTGACAAGCAGACGAAAACTTGCCTAAGTCGAATCTGACACTCCAGGTCCTAGACAAGAGTACTCCTAACACATTAGCAGACCACTGTAAGGGGTTGAGGGGCTCAGTCTGAGAGAGGCCAAAAGATGGAGGATTCCCGAGGGAAGGGCATGCCAAAAAACCGAGGCAACTGGGAGATCGTGGGATCTCCAAAGAGATGGGGCTGGACCTGAAATCTAAGTGTTCAGGTGGTCCTAAGTATCCCATAAAGATGGGAATCAAGCCACACGTAGTTCTAGAGAGGTAGTTTAACATCATGTAGGAAGAAATACAGTTTAACGTTGTGTGGGACGAGGTAAGGATCTTAGTTTTATGGTCTTAGAACTCGGACCAAGGAGCCCAGAAGTAGGGAAAAATGTAGTTTAAGGTCTTGCAGGACCGTGTAAGGATCTTAGTTTTAAGGTCTTAGAACTCAGACCAAGGAGCCCAGAAGTAGGGAAAAATGTAGTTTAAGGTCATGCTGGACCGTGTAAGGATCTTAGTTTTAAGGTCTTAGAACTCGGACCAAGGAGCCCAGAAGTAGGAAAAAATGTAGTTTAAGGTCATGCTGGACCATGTAAGGATCTTAGTTTTAAGGTCTTAGAACTCAGACCAAGGAGCCCAGAAGTAGGGAAAAATGTAGTTTAAGGTCATTCTGGACCGTGTAAGGATCTTTGTTTTAAGGTCTTAGAACTCGGACCAAGGAGCCCAAAAGTAGGGAAAAATGTAGTTTAAGGTCATACTGGACCATGTAAGGATCTTAGTTTTAAGGTCTTAGAACTCGGACCAAGGAGCCCAGAAGTAGGGAAAAATGTAGTTTAAGGTCATGATGGACCGTGTCAGGATCTTAGTTTTAGGTCTTAGAACTCGGACCAAGGAGACCAAATGTAGGAAAAAAATGTAGTTTAAGGTCATGCTGGACCATATAAGGATCTTAGTTTTAAGGTCTTAGAACTTGGACCAAGGAGTCAGACAAAATACCATTTGAGGAACCTAGCGTTGGTGGGAGGAGTGACACGATCACCATCCATAGTCACCAGGGAATACATGCCATTGGGATAGACCTTATGGACAATGAAAGGCCCCTCCCATTTGGGCTCCAACTTGGGTGGTTTCCTGCTGGGAATCATTGGTGCTCTGAAAGCCAGCACCAGGTCACCATGCAGGAAGAAGCAGAGGCGAACCTTCTTATTGAAAGCTCGAGCCATCCTGCTCTAATTACTTTCCAAGTTATGTAAAGCGTGATTCCTACTTTCATCCAGCGCTTCCAATTTGGCTAGGAAAATTTCGGAAACTCAATCCGACGCTTGCTGGTCGTAGACCGCCGTGCGCAATGAGGGAAACTGAATCTCTATGGGTAGGACAACCTCAGCTCCGTATACTAGGGAATACAGAGTCACCTGGGTGGAGTTACGAGTCGTCGTCCTATAAGCCCAGAGGGCATTGGGGAGCTTGTTCGGCCAACTTTTCTTGTTCTGACCAACCATCTTTTGCAGAATGTTAGAGAGGTTTTTTTAAACGCCTCGATCTGTCCATTCGCCTGCACATGATAGCGGGAGGTTTGGTTAGAGAGATTGTTGTACTTGGCATACAATTTCTTCAGCTCGGCTGCTCAGAAGTTGGTTCCGTTATCCGTGAGGATAACATGAGGTACTCCAAATAGATAGATGATATTGGAGCTCACAAATTCAGCGATAGAACAGGATTTGACTTCCTTGAGTGGGATTTCCTCTGCCCACTTGGAGAAGAAATCCGTAGCGGTCAAGATGAACCGGAACTGGCGGGCCGTTGCCGGCGGGTAAGGTCCTATGACATCCAACCCCCAGACTGCAATGGGCCAAGAATACTTGGTAGTATGGAGAGGCTCTGGTGGCCAATGCACAAAGTTAACATGAACTTTGCATGCATGACACGTCTTGGCATACTCGATGCAGTCGTAGATCATGGAGGGCCAGAAGTATCCCAGCCTATGAATCTGGTGGGACAACTTCATCTCAGCCTGGTGGGCGCCACAGGAACCAGTGTGCACTTCTTGCATGAACTGTGGGATCTTGACTCCTTGAAGGAAACAGAGGAGAACACCATCAAATCCATGCCTGTAAAGGAGATTCTCAAGGCTGGGACCGCTCTGAAGGGTTAACTGCGACGCTCGGCGTCGGATTCTCTCTCACTCAGCTCGGTCCGACAAAAGATTTCCGTGCTGGAGATATTCAACCAAAGGCGTCCTCCAGTCAGGAACTGTCTCGATTACCACACTTGAAGCCCCCAGGGATCCTAACGTAGGAGCACCAGCGGTGAGATGGTTCACTCGCGGGCCACGGTCGCCCTCCAGAATAATAGGAGAAATGAATCTTCGGTGCGCCACGTGGATAATTAGGTTATCCTGTTCGGGCTCTGCGAGTGATGCGGCCAGGCTGGCCAAAGAATCTGCTCAATTGTTCTGTGACCAGGGAATGTGAACGACCTCTGGCCGGGAGGGGAACTTAGCCATTAGACGGAGGGTGCACTCCAGCAATGGCATGAGTTCTGGATTTTGACAGCATAGTCACCATTGACCTGCTTGATGACTAGCTCAGAGTCCCCTCTTACATACAGATGGGGTACGTCAATCTCAAGAGCCAACTCGAGGCCAGTGATGAGGGCATGATACTCTGCCTCATTGTTGGTGCATCCTTCTGACAACAGGAATGAATACGACAGAACGGCTTGCTCCGGGGTGATGAAGATTATACCCAGGACCACTCTGTTGAGCCTAGGATCATTGAGCCTTCTACCGGTGGGGCTCTGGGAGGCACCATCAAAGTGCATCTTCCAGCATGGGATGGCTTGAGCGAATGAGTGGATTGCCTCATCAGGAAAGCCTAGATCAAGTGCATGGTCCGTGGAGGTTGGGTGGGCTGCTAAGAAGTCTTCCAACACCTATCCTTTGACGGCGTTATGAGGTACAAACCTGATGTCGAACTGCTGGAGGATCACCGCCCAGCGCGCCAATCGGCCGGTCAACATAGGTCAGTTCAGGATGTATTTCAACGGGTCTACCTGGGAGACTAGTTGTACCTCGTGGTGCTACAAGTAGTGCCGCAATATCTGTATGGAAAATACGAGCGCCAAGAAGCTCTTATCGATGGGACAATATCTAATTTCCGCGTCAAAGAGCATGAGGCTGAGGTATTAGAGGCTATTATCTGTTCCCTCATTATTCTTATGGGCGAGAAGTGCGCCGAGTGATCGCTCTAGGGTGGTCACGTAAAGGACCAGCGGCTTTCCAGAAACGGGTGGCATCAAGACCGGAGGTTGGAGCATATACTGCTTGATTTTCTCAAAAGTGATCTGACACTCTTCGTCCCATTCATAGGCGGCACCTTTCTTCATGAGACGAGAATAGGGCTTACACTTTCCGGCCAGATTCACAATGAATCGGCGTATATAGGCTAAGTGGCCTTGGAAACCTCGAAGATCCTAAATATTATTCGGTGGAGGAATCTGACTGATGACCTTGATCTTCTCTAGGTCGATCTCGATGCCTCGATATCTAACAACAAAGCCAAGAAACATTCTGGAGGTGACCCGGAAGGCACACTTCAATGGGTTCATCTTCAAGTGGCGAGAACGGAGGAAGACAAAAACTTTCTCAAGGTCTTTGATATGGTCCTGGCACTGAAGATATTTAACCACCAGGTCATCCTCATAGCACTCCACTAGTGTCCCGAGAATCGACTTGAATATGCGGTGCATGGCCCGTTGATAGGTGGCACCCGCATTCTTCAGGCCGAATGGCATAACCTGGTAGCAAAAAGTACACTGGGGGGCCCTGAAGGCAGTGAACTCTTCATCCTCGGGGGCCATCCGGATCTGGTTGTACCTAGAGTACCCATCTATGAAGGAGTGGGCTTGGAACCCGGCCGTGGCATCGATCAAAAACTCTATCACGAGAAGGGGAAAATCATACTTCAGACAATGGAAATTGAGATCGCGGAAGTCGATACAGACCCTGATATGCCCATTCTTCTTCCTGACTAGAACAATGTTGGCTAGCCACCTAGGGTACTGTACTTCCTTGAAGAAGTTGGATTTGATGATCTTATCAACTTCGGCCTCAACCATGGCACCATGAGAGGGGTGCATCTTTCTGGGAGGCTACTTAAACCCACGATGGTTTGCTGGAAGGCCAAGGCGGTGGACGGCTACCTGGGGATCTAGTCCTGACATCTCTTCATAACTCCAGGCGAACACATCACGGTGCTATCTGAGGAAGTCTATGTACTGTTTCCATTTCTTGGCGGGCATAACGGTGCTGACCAATGTGGGTCTCGGGTCGGTCTTGCTACCGAGGATCACCTGCACTAATTCATCAACCATGGTGGGGATGCCCTCCTCAAAGGCAGGAGGAGCATCTTCCATGTCATCCTCTCCGCTTGTGGAGGGATCATCCATGGGGGGGGGGGGTTTCGAGGCTTCTAGACCCTGAAGGGAAGCTAGTACCGGCTTGGGTGGCAGAGGTCGTCACGTCAGGAGACTCACGCACTGCGGAGACCATGGCGACAAAGGCAGTTGATCCAATCCCATCCGGCCTTCAGCCCAAGGGGCCATGCTTTATGACATCAAAGTAGTAGTGGCGCATTGGCTTGAGCCGGTCCATTCCGGCCCGGCGAAACAGACACGTATGACGTACTACCGTTGCCATGAGCCTAATGTCCGGATATCGTACAGGGGTTGGGGGCTCGGGGATCACCTGAGCCTGGTTGGTGTAAGAGTATGAGGTGATTTCCCACCGTCACTTGGACACAAAAATATGCCTTCCTCTAGTACCCGAAACAACAAATCACTACCCCATGTCAGGGTTCGTGTCCACCAACCGATGGATTGGGAAGACATATGTGTTGTCCAAACCTGCCCAGGGATCACTCGTGACAGTGGCGGGCTCAACCTCACCTGCCATAATCTTCTTGTCCTTGCTCTTGTAAGAGTCAGCGTCCAGATAATGGGCTTCACAAGAGGTAAAAGGAGACGCATCTCCTTGGAGAACGCCTACTTTACCCTTAAGGGAGTATTTGAGGCACTGGTGATACGATGAGGGGACTGCTTCGTGAAGGTGGAGCCACGGCCTGCCCATCAACACATTGTAGGCGGTGTCCTGAGAGACAACCACGAATTCGGTATTGGCAATTAGGCCGCTGAACTGGGTCTTCAAGTGAATCTTGCCGAGTGGAGTTTGGTCGGTCCTGTCATACCCCTGGATCCTATGGTCGGAGAGAGTTAGATCATTATCAGACAGGCCGAGCTTCCGCAGCGTCCGAGTTGGGATTAGGTTAATCCTGGATCCCGTGTCAACAAGACAGCGGCAGACTTCCACTCCATTGAACTAGCCGGTGATGTAAAGTGGGAAAATGTGCCCCTATATAGGAAGGTCTTCATCTTCACCGGAAAACGAGATAACCGCCTGACATTCGGCATCCTCAATTGCCTCGGTGTGAAAGGCTTCTAAGGCCACCACCTCCGTCTCAAACTGGAGGGTGCTCTTTAGAACCTCGGCAAGCACCTCACGCATTTTAGACGATAGGCGGAGGGCCTCAAGGATAGAAAGCCTTTCCGTAATGCTGGCCAGGTGCTTCAGAACATTATACTTTCGAGCCAAATGCGAGATTCTACTTACAGGAGGCCGCTCTGCGATTGGAGCCATGATGGGCCCTGCCGGCGGGACCAGTGACTGACTGGTACTAGGCACGTCTCGCAGTTCACTAGTCGAAGCCTGGGAGGTGGCTGCCATGTTAGGACCGGAAGGCTGTAGTCGGCCGGTGGCAGGGCAGGGCTGGTCGCGGCACGACCAAGGTGGTCCCGCCTGATCCAGCAACATAAACGGTGGTGGAGGCGAACCTATCAACACTGGATGAAGGGGCCGCGTGTGCTGATCTCTGTATCGGGCCTGCTGCCTGGTCTCAGTAGCGTGCATGGACTGACTAGAGGTGACGAATACCATTCCCCAGTGATTCACGTAGCCACAGCTCCGCCGACGTTGGCGACGGCTGGGGACATTGGGAAGGTCCACCTGGCGTTCCTGATCATCGGGAGTCAAAAAGGGATTTACCAACTCTATGGTGTTAACCGAAGCGTACACCAGGCTTTCACTCAAGGGTTCATCCTCTACCGGATAGAGTCTTTGAGGGATCCCCATCTCTGGGGGCATAAAATCTCCAAGCATGCGGGATGATGATGGCATTGGCAGGGCATGTTCTTTCTTCTTGCGCATCCGCTTGCTGTTCTGGGAAGAGGTAGGCTGGGACGACGATGCCAAAGCGGCGCTCGCAGATTCTGAGGACTCTTGCTGACTCAGGCGGGCATGGATGATGCCATGGGAATAGGTGACCATTCTGTGGGCCATCCTGTCGTTATACTTCTGTGACCCACAGTCGGAAGCCTGTTTCCACTTATCCTCATTACCACTGCTGCCATCTGATCTCACGAAGACACATGCCACTTGCGCTGGGGCTGGGCCCAACTTGACTATGTTGTTGTCAATCTGGTCTTGGAGCCAGTCCTTGAACACATATCATCACTTGATGGTTTGCCCCTGGGTCTGGTGATAAGGGAAGTAGTTAGGGTGATCAGTGAGACGCACCTCTTCTGGCTTCCGGCACTCAGGCAGCCGCACAATCCTCTGCTCCAAGGTGCTACGGAAATAACCGGGGACCTGGGCCTTGTCAAATGAGTAAGTCTGATTCCTTATGTCTAGAAAGGGGGCTCTTGGAGGCTGACCATGACCAGGGGCCGGAGGAGCACGCTGAGGAGGTGAAGCCTGATTATCTCGCCTAGGTGGTGGTAGTGCGTTGTGCGGAGGTGCTTGCCGATTTTGAGGCGGTCGCTGCTGGGCCGGAGGCTGTACCTGTGGGGGTGGACCCATATGGGGCTACTGAGCTGGCCTTACTGGTAGCAACTCTAGCTGTCTGGGGTCCCTTATCTAGGCCACAATAGCAGGCTCGACTCTGGCGGCTCTCCTTGCAGGGATTACAAGAGGCAGCGGGCGTGCCTGACTGGCCTGTTGTAGGGATTCTTCGAGGTGTTGAGCCTTGTCTCAGAAGTCCCAGAACCCTCCGGGGTAATTATGAGTGATCAGAGAAGGAATTATCTCTACCTTGATGTTCCATACGCACATTGTCAATAATTTATTCTGAGTTAGTGGCATGTCAAGGGAGTACGTGAGCCCCTTCCACCGGGCGACGAAGTCCGCGACCCGATCATCGGGCCTTTGTTTGCACCTGAAGAGGTCTGTGATGTTCATCTTCTGGGTTGTGGAACTGAACTGGTAGAGGAATTGCCGGTGAAGGTCCTCCCAGCTAGTGAAAGATCCTACATGAAGCTAGTTGTACCAGATGAATACTGGTCCTTCTAGTGTCTGAACGAAGCAATGGATCTTGGCAGCCTCCTGCTGCGCCGGAGTCCCTAGCATAGGCCCGCACCTCAAGTTGAAGTTAGCCAGGTGCTGTGGCGGGTCTCCGGTTACGTTAAAGGGGGAAAAAGTGGGTTCCCAAATCCCTGTGGGGCCGGAATATCATCCACCCACACTGGGTATGGCTTTCCATCCAGTGGGATTGCCACCTACCGAGTTTCCAGGGCCTCTAAGAGGGTGATGAGTACCTCCATTAGATCGTCCGGACGCGGATTCCTGTCCTGACGGGGATCTCTAACCACAAGCACATTGTCGGGCTCTTTAATCCATTAGTAAAGCTCAACAGCTTGCGGGGTGGTTGGCTGAGCGACTTTTGGGGCAGCGGGAGGAAACCGAACAGGGTCTGCCAGGTGATCCCGCCGCTTGGGAGGGTTCAGAAAGACGTATCGCGCCCTCTTTCCATAGGCTTCGGCCTCTCCCCTGTCAGCGAACACAACATGGTCGCGGTTGCCCGGGGGAATCTCATCAAGGGTTAGGTGCTCCTGTCCCTGCTGTCCTGGCCTAGGGTTACCGTAGTCAAGCCGCCGCTCTGCAATGCGTTCGTCCAAGATCTCATCAACCAGCCTCTTTTGCTCAGTAATCTGTTGGCGTAGCATGGCCTTTTCGGGGTCTTCCTCTGCCTTCTATACTGAGGTAGATGGGTCAGTAAGATTGATAGACCCGACGTGCTCTTTACCCTTGCCATTGTTTCGGCTCTGTGTTAAGGATTCAGTGGGTGTAGGGAGACCTAGGAGGATCCTCTGTTGGTGAGTAATCCTCCCAGATGGGTCCAGTAGTGGCTTGTCCTCAGGGGGCGAGTCCCCATTGAGGAGCTACACACCGTTTCCATCATCTTAAAGGTCAGACATGTTGACCGCCACTTCCCTTGGCGACATTCCCTCAGGGCCGCCCAGTGAATCGGGCTGTCGGCGGATCACACAGAAAAGAAGGGAAGTGTACTGCCCCCATCTACGGACGTGCACATGGGGGGTGGCTTCCTCGATAACCTTACGGAGTACTTGAAAACTCTGGACGCATTTTTGCTGGAGGGACCTATGGTGGCCAAGTGACTCGGGGTGCCGAACCGTGGGGAGCGCAGCCAGGTCGACCCGACGACACAACTCACCAATGTCCTCGAGATGTGCTTGAATCCCGTGATAAGGTGCTAGATGATGGCGAAGATGGGAGTGAGTCACCCGGAGAGTCTGGAGGAAACATTCAAACTCCCTCGGGGTGAGTGACTCTGGCATATGAAAATCTGATCCTGTGACCTGCCAAAACTTCTTGGGGAAGTGGCCTGCCGTGAGGACGGTCCAGAAGCTCCACAACTCTAGTTCGGGATCTGGCCCTTGTTGACCCTGCTCATCAATCAAGAATGGCTGGGGAGCTGGAAACGATGACGAGGTAGGCCGCCGGTCCAGTGGGCTGGCCGGCGGGGAATACAGTGAATATGTCGATTGGCTGCCGATCCCTGAGTCATCCTCCAAGGGTTTCAGTGCCCTGGATGCCACGTCACGATAGGATGGGCTGGCAAACAGGCCTCCTGTCACACTATTGGTGCTCGCCGAGGGTGTTTCACGTTGTGACTCTTCCTTCGGTCCCCAAAAAAGTTCCCCACCCTCCCTGACTGAGGTGGAAGGTGCTTCCGGGGAGGCCAATGATAACTGCGGGTTTAACCCTTAGGGGTATGCCAAATCCTCGTCCTCCTGGATATAACTTCAGAGGGAGGCGGGAATCATGAGGACCTCGCATTTGGGGAGTACATGACTGACGCGCCGCGTCCCCATCCCTACCTTTGACTCAAAGGGTTGGGGGGAAGGTTCCATCATCGATTTGTACTCCGCCTTAGAGTCCGAGAAACGGACTGGTCTAATTTCTGTCTGGACTCCCCTGACATTCCTCTTACGGCGACGACGCCCCGCCTTCCTGCCCCTGGGTGGCTCCTCAGGGCAAGGATGGTTTCTGTCAAGGAGTCCCCTAGCCTCAATAGCACCGGGGCAGAGAGGACTGAAGGCCGAGGTGTGAGAAGCACCGGGACATATGTCGAAAGGGACATGGGGATGATCTCCATGTGAGTGAGTGATCAGATATGCAACGACTCCATATTCACGGCTAGCGGTAGGGGGAGTGACCTCATACCCAGTGCAGTGGGCGCTGAAAAGAGTCATACTCGGAGCGTAGCTATTGCGAAGAATCCTTCGGCTTTCCAGATCAGTGGCACGGAATGAACCTTCATGGTGGGTGGCACTACCGCGGATTGGTCCACGGTGGCCATTTCCTGTGCCCGTGACCAGGAGAGTCGACCCAACCTGCCTGCAGGGCGGTCGGGACCTCGATCCCAGTTAGGCATGTGACTGCCCCTGCTCAACGTGTGCGGGGGTCTGGTAATAGGAGTCAGCAGTGGCTCGGGACACAGTGGTTGCTGACGTTGGTGACCTAGGATGGGCATTCTTTTCCGCTCGCGCCCGACACTGGCATCGGGTCAGATGGGTTGGAGCCGGTGGTGTGGGCACGAAGACTGCATGCTCCTCGGCCTGGGGAGTCGGGCGGCGGCGTTGACGTAGCCTGGCAGGGGCTCTTACTGTGAACCCCTGGGACGGGTCTCCGATCGGGCAGACCCGGACATCCCCCACCTCATTGGTGTAGGGGAGGGATGTGTCAAGGTTCTCCGAGGATAGGCTCCCGAAGCGGTTGAACGTCGGAGTGGGGAGCGGCGGCACCCTGCGCGACCCTCAGGGGCGGCGACAATGGTGAGGTGCAGCCGCCTCTAGATCCAAACGGGCCATGCCCATGGTAGGGATGATCCCTTCCTCATCGTACCTACGAACTAGGTCGTTGATCACCCTTTGATGGATGATTTCTGACGGGGAGAGGGGGTGTGATCGCCTGGAAGTCGTAGCAATCAGAGCAGGAGTGACTATGGAAAAGGCAGGACCGCGTGGGGTAGCCGCGTCGGTACTGCCCCTGCCCCTGCCCCTGCACCGGTGGGCAGGTGGAGATTGAGCTCCGGATGCAGTGATCTGATTCTTGGAAGCAGAGAGATGAACCCAGTAGTTCTAGCAGGAAAATAAATCGACAACCAATATCCCAACGTCATTCCGTCTTCCGTGTTCATCGAGAGGGATCCATGCTGATGACTTCGCAGAACGGAGTGATCAACATCCTGACTACCTCAACACTTGGCGGGTTTCACATCCCGGTGATAGGTACCCGGACCTGGTGACATGCTAATCTTCCGACACCCCGAACACTACCCGTCTCCATATTGAGGGGAAGAGTTTCACGTCGGGTTCACCATTTTCTGTTTCCGACGCGTTTATGCTGGGGTGCGCGCGTGCGTGTCCATCACACATGGGAGGAAGCGCATCTTGTTGCCCCAAATTCCCTCTTTCCAAAGGCAGGCGGCATCCATTCCTTGTTCAGGGACGTCTGCTCCTTGATCAAAACTGGGATGATGGGATATTGGTTCTTCCTTCCATGGATTCCTCCTCGGAGCTCGTCACCTAGTCCGGGTCTCCCTCATAGATTTAAGATGGGTTCGTGAAGCTCGTTCCCAGCACCATATCTGTATGGATGCCAGTTAATACGATGCTTCCGTTGAGACGCTCCAAGGGGTCTTGTCGGGGAAGCAACCTTCAGTGAGGAGAATGGTCACGTTGGGGTGTCGTTGGCATGTCTTGACGCTGGGGATCGGCATGTATGTCTTTTTTCCCTTATCACAGGTCTTCTCGAGGGCGCGGAAGCCTGAGGAATCCCATATCAAATGCGGGGATTGTGTACCATCTGAGGTTTTCCTCATCTTTCCATGTTTAACACGCGGTATGCCGCGAGTTTAACATCCTGCGGAGACGGATCGGACTGAAGGACCCTTCTAGGGGGAACACCGATGTTGGGGCTAACATGTGGGCGGCTTCCTGGATACCGTGGAGTGAAATGGGGTGGCATGATCTCACCGGGATGTGGCGGCCCGGGTAAGGATCACGATGGGTGATGGAGTGACGGGCTTGAACCTCGTGGAGGCTTCCTACGTATACCCATGGAAGGGAATCAAAGTATGCATAGTTCGGTGATACGGTGGGACACCTGAAGATGCGACCCGTGAGAATGAACGCATGGATTGGATCCTAGAGAAAGTAAGATCTACTGGCTAGGGCATGAGCTTCCTGAGGCATGTGGGCTCGAGGGAGAGGTCAGAATGAGATGTGGGTGTGATGCATGGGGCTTACGCTCTGAGGAGACCCATAATGGTGTTGGTGAACCGACGCGAAGGGGTCGGAACAACTGAGCGATGGGCTTGAACCTCGTGGAGGTTTTCTACGTACAATGCATTAGCACAGATCAAATTCCACATAGTTCAGGGCATACATTTTAACGTCATATGGGACGAGATACAGTTTAACGTCATGCAGGATGAGGAATTTGGGGCTTACGCTCTGAGGCGGACCATGGTATTGGTAGACCGAAGTGAATAAGTTAGAACGACCGGGTGTTGGGCTTGAACCTCGTGGATGGTTCCTACGTACCATACGTTAGCATGGATTAAAGTCCACGTAGTTCGCTGGGATGGGGCTTACGATCTAAGGCGGTCCATAGGAGAATTTCATGGTCGATGTGCACTCTAATCCCACGTGAGTCATGCTTGGTGTGAGAAACAAGAGGCAGTAGGGACCAGATGATCACATCGCAAAGGGTGCGTCCGTGAGAAGCGGAAAGGGGCTTACGCGTTGAGCGGCCCCAAAGAGGAAATAGGGGCTTACACGTGGTTAGCAGCCCTGGGTGCCAGGGCTTACTCCAGGATGGAGGACCGTGGTGCAACAAAGCGCAGTGGGAAAGGGACTCCACTGGCCTTGGCAGGGGGGAGATACAGAGGTTCATGGGTGCAACCTTCCGTAAGAGAGGCTAGGGGCTTATGTGCTAAGGCAGCCCTTCCCTCATGGACAAATGCCACTCCGACAAGGAGGAACTCATTCCATGTGAGGAAGAATCCATTTCCGTGGAGATGAGCGGTGTAAAAAATGTCCAATCTGGGGGGACCCTACGTGCTAAGCACGAGGTCGGACCATAGTTTAATGTCATGAGTTAAGGACGAGGTGCTTAGCAGTTTAACGTCCTACAGCTTGGACAAGGTGGGTTCCCTCCACACCCCTAGGGCTTACATGCCCAATGCCCTCTACCCCTTGTGGGAGGGAAGGCATCAGCAAGGCCGTAGTGAAGGGGGGCCGCAGGGCGAACCATTGAGGGGTCCACGTTAGCGTGGCTATGTGAAGAAGCAATAGCCGTTAGCGTGCCTTTGCGGAGAAGCATAAGGCAAAGCAACACAATGGGAAACACCTCCCAAGGGACCTTGAGGTTACTTCGTATGAGCCTGGAAGGCTGTACGGGAAAACAACGCATGGCGCGCATGCCCAGCAGGGAAGACATCAGGTGCTGACGCGGAGAGGCAGCCAAGGGGTGTCAAGGTAAAGGGTCCTAGGTGTTGCGCACAAAGAGAAGGTTTGTGTGCAAAACACTGGGATGACACGCAATAGGGCTAGAGGATTGCGCGGATAGGTGATTGCGCACAAAGGATTGGGATTGCGTGCACAGAAGGGGATTTCGCGCACATGGCAATGATTGCGCACAAGGGAAGAACCCGGAGGAGTGGGAAAATTCACTTAAGCCAGTGGAGTTGCACGCAAAGGCGAACCCCGAGGCAAGGTTGCATGAAAAGAGGAATTACCTGGAAGTCATCTTGCACGCGGGGGAGTCCAAATTGCGCACATGGGAGCCGTTATGAATTCTGCAACCCAAAACCATTTGGGGGTTGCATTCTATTTATAGGCAGCGGCCGGCGCGGAATCCAGGCGGCGCACGAAATCTTCCGCGCCGGGAACCATCGGCGTGCAAAGCTTCACCGCGCGGAACCGGGACATGAAAAATTGCGCGTACCATCAGCTCGATTATGCGAACCTCGGGGATGCTTTGCACGGACGACACTATTTCGCACAATTCCTCCTTTATTTCTCGAACCACTTCCCAGACCTCCATACTGGGCCTTTGATTCTGAAAATGACTTTGCTTTTTCATTTCGAAACTTTCTCTGGGAGTTATGGACTTTTTCGGTGTCTACACCTATGAAGGAGAACCATAACTTATTCTAAAAAACATGCATATGAAAATGAAGAAGTTAATACTGGAATAACAAGTAATAACGAAATGTTGTTAAATAAAGAATGATAATATGATCATATATGATATAATAAAAATTAATATTATTATGAAATAAGTAAATTAAATTATTTAAATAATTATACTGTAGGTTCAGATAGATATAAAGTAAATCAGACCTAAGGTAAGGGATACTTTCATAATCTCATTATTATACGATAATGTTTATTAGTAAGTATTTACTATGGTATATTTATAAACCTGGTCCATGTTTCCTAAGTATGTAATATTATTTCTATTCTTATGAAATTTTTTAAAGTCAATTTTATTCTTTTCTGAAATTTTATTAAATGGTATGAAAGGAATCTTTTGTCATTATTCGATATGAGGTAGTTTTTGACTTTTCTGGAAAAAGTATGAGGAGAATGTTTTTTAAACTTACACGACATAAATAGATTTTTATGTTTTCATAAAACCTTATTTCTATGAAACTTACTTTGAACTATTTCAAGTTTATTTCCAAATTAATTATTTTCTTTTCAAATTTCTCATCATTTTGAGAATAGAAAATGTTTTTGAAGAAAAGAGTATATTTTCCTCAAGAATTAACATCAAGTGTTTTATCACAATTATTTTCCTTCTAAGAGGAAATAATTTAAATAGGGTTATGGTTCTATAAATATTATTACTATGGTTTGATTGTGTTTATGATGGAATGATATTTATAAAATCTATTTGTTTTATATGGATTATGATGGAATGATGTATAAGAAACCCATTTTATTCCTTAGGTTATGCTATGACAAATGATTTATGTTTTTGTGGCGCACATAAGAATATTTTAATTATGATATGGGTAGTACCTATATCTCCCTTAAATGAATTGGTAAGAGATTTATATCTCACGATGTAGACATGAATGGAATAGGAAATGTTCTCAGTTCAGTAATACATGGATGAAATGAGGAGGGAACTCAGTCAGTAGTGGACTTTGTCCATTATGATGGTCTTGGAAAAACAATCCCTGACTAATATGAAATGATTTTATATGATTATGTGGATGACACAAAACTTCATGTCTTATGTTATGAATTTTGGGATTATTTTCATTTATTCTTATGAAATTTCATGATTTATCCCCTGGCATGATATCATGATATTTCTTATACAAGATAATATTTTCAAATGTTATGTTCTTTTGTCTTATGATTTTGATATGATTTATATATCCCTTATTTATCTTTACTGAGAATATGAGACCACCCTTTCATATATTTCTTTTCCCCAAGTCACAAAGAAGGATATTAATTAAGATATTCCAAAAGGGGTCTAGTTATGGAGAAATAAGTGGGAGATAATGAAGATGTCTTATGAATCAGTTGTTTATGTTTACCAATTTCTAAAGGCACTATACCTATACAGTCTTTTCATGGATTTTTTATATTTTTTTAAGGAATATTCTTTAAATTTGAAGTAATATCAATGTATATAATGTATGGGTTGTTATAATAATGATGTGGTAAAATGTACACTTACTATCCACTTTAGAATTGTTGATTTCTTATTTGATTCTAGATCTACCCACTCTTTAATATCTAAATAATTTTATAAGGATTTAAAGATTCCACCAAAATGATTAGATATGAAATTAGTAGTAAAAATACCTAATGGTATGATTATTTAATACCAGGTCTATGATACCTCTCTAGTAGACATTTATGGGAACGTGCTTACTGAAAATCTTGTCATTATTCCTTTTGTTGAATTTGATATCATCTAAGTTATGGATTGGATATATTTGTATTTATACCACATAAATTATAGAGTAATAGAAGTTACATTTTATATTTTAAACCCTCATATGATCATCCATTAATGTGATGATTAGTATGAACTTCCTTAAGAGATTGCATCCAATGTATGGGTCTTAATTACCATTCATAAGGGATGTTTATCTCAAATGGTTGGGGAGAAAATCAAAATAGATGATATTATTATTGTTTAGGAATTTGTGGATGTCTTTATGGAAGAGTTTCTTATCCTTCCACCAAAACATGAAGTTGATTTGTTAGTAGAACTCATTCCTTGTTTCACACAAATTTAGAATAAACCCCATAGAATGGACCTGATTGAGTTGAAATAATTGAATAACAAACTCCAAGAAAACCTA
The DNA here is from genome assembly GCA_963277665.1 of Viscum album. NCBI lineage: Eukaryota > Viridiplantae > Streptophyta > Magnoliopsida > Santalales > Viscaceae > Viscum > Viscum album. The sequence continues at coordinate 1,952,232,042 of OY728153.1, read as the reverse complement.
GATAAGGGATTCATTAATCTAAGTGTGTCACCTAGGGGTGAAAATATTATTTTTTTGAAAATTAAAGATGTATCAATGTGAATATGAATTGATTATTGGGAGTTGAACAACATCACAATCAAGAACATGTGTCCTCTTCATCGTATTGATGACTTGTTTGATCAACTGTGCAGAGTTCAAAACATTTTCAAGATTGACTTTCATTCTGGATATCATCAATTGACGGTCAAGAAGGAGGATATACCCAATAAGGAATTCCATACAAGGTATGGACACTATGAATATATAGTTATGCCTTTTGGTCTCATTAATTCCTCTACTATCTTCATGGATTTAATGAATAGAGTCTTTATAGATTACCTTGATTAGTTTGTGGTAGTATTTATAGATGACGTTATTATATATTTTAAGAGAGAGAGAGGAAGAGCATGAATACCACTAGATAATTGTACTAAAGACCCTAATGAATGAGAAACTATATGAAAAATTTACAAATTTTGAATTTTGTTAGCAAAAGGTATCATTTTTGTGTCACATAATCACAAGAGATGGTATAAAAGTAGATACATCAAAGATGAAGGCTATTGAATGTTGGCCTAGACCAACTATGGTGGTTGTGATCCATAGCTTTCCTAGTTTAGCTGGATATTATTGTAGGTTTATAAAGACTGTATTCTAAATATATATTCCTCTGACCAAGATAACTCGAATGGGTGCGAAGTTCCTCTAGATAGATGAATGCGAGGAAAATTTCAAGGAACTGAAGAGAAGGATAGTTAACACACCTATTATTACATTACCCTTTAGAAAAGAAGGGTTTTTAATTTATAGGGATACATCCAAGATGGGATTGAGATTTGTTATTATGAAGAATAACATGGTTATCACTTACGCATCATGACAATTCAAGATTCAAGAGAAAATTACCCAAATCATGATTTGAAGTTAGTAGTGGTAATTTTCTAATTAAAGATATGGTGGCATTAACTTAATGTAGAAATTTTTGATATATATACCGATTATAAAAAGTATGAATTATATAATCACAAATAATGAGTTGAACATGCACCAGAGATGATTGTTAGAGTTGATAAAGGATTCTGAATGCTCAAAACATTACCACCCTAGAAAAGTGAACAAGTTGGCCAATGATTTGAGTTGAAAGGATCTTTCTAGATTATCCATTATGAGGATCACAAAAGATCCAATATTTTTGTATTTTCAAAGGATGGATCTAGAAATACAAAAGGAAGGGGGAAAATATTATCTTTCTAAAATGAATTTTCAACCCTCTATCCAATTAAATATTAAGGAGTAACATAAGTAAGATGTAGAGTTGAAAAAGGAAGTTAGAAAAGTTCTTGAGTTTAACCTTGATCAGGATGGAATGATAAGTTTAAAAAATTGTGTAACCAGATTTTGAGAAGGAGATATTTGAGGAAGCTCATAGAAATTCATTCTCTATTTATCTTGGAAGTATAAAGATGTATAAGGATTTAAAATAATAATTTTGTTGGTATAGAATTAAGAGAGATATCATAGAGTTTGTATCTCAATGCTCGGTATGACAACAAGTTAATTCTAAAAGAAAAAATTATAAATGGATGTCTTATCTATTAACCATACCAGAATGGAAATGGGAGAATATCACTATGGATTTTGTCGTTGGACTCCCCAAAACCTATTAAGGGTTTAATACTGTATAGTTGGTAGTTTATCACCTTACAAAGTTAGCACACTTCATCACTATCAGATAATACTTTTCTCTGGATCATTATGCCAGGATATACATTATGAAAGTGGTAAGGTTTTATAGAGTACCACATTCCATTATATTAGATTGGGATATGAGGTTTAACTAAATGTTTTGGAAATTTACTTATCAAGAACTTGATACAAAATTGAATTTCATCACTACTTATCATCCTCAGACAAATGGTCAGTTTGAAATAACAATTCAAAACCTAGAGGATATGTTGAGATCTTGTTCATTAGATTTAAAAAGTGGTTGGGATCAACACATTTCTCTTGTTGATTTTTATTACATAAAAAACTTTCACTCAAGAATTCTTATGGAACCTTATAAATACCTCAACGGGAATAAATATAGATCTCAAAAATGCTGGGATGAAGTTAGATAAGGAAAACTATTGGTACCTAAGATCACTAAAGAAATGGAAGAGAAGTTAAAATACATTAAACAACATATCATGATAGATTAAAGTAGGAAAAAAGGTTATGTTGATTACAATCAGTGTGATCTAGAGTTTGAAGTTTCTGAAAAGGAGTTTCTATGAGTCTCACCCTAGAATAAGGTTATGATATATAGGAAGAAAATGAAACTAAGCCTTAGGTATATCTCCCCCTTTGTGATTCTTAATCATATCGCGACTGTAGCCTATCACTTGGAACATCCTCCAAACCTCTCTCAAGTCCAGGATATGTTCCATGTATCTCTCCTAAGGAAGTACATACCTAAACCTTCACATGTACTGAACTCATATGTCATACCATTGGAGCAGGATCTTTCTAACAAGGAACAACCAGTTGAAATTCTAGATCATACAGAGAAATTTCTATGAAACAAGACCACTCACCTGGTTAAAGTTTTGTAGAGAAATCACCAACTATATGTTTCTACATGGGAACTTGAGGATATGATGAATTATAAGAATCCTCATTTTTTTTACACAAAATGACAAATTTTGAGGGTGAAATTCATTTTTAGGGGGGTAGAATGTAACAACCTGAGTTTTTAAGCACTTTTTTGTCTCTAATGAATTAATTTTCCTTGATTTATTACATTGAACCAAGTCAAAAATTAATTTCACATGGAAATAACTTGGCATATGTTACAAGAAACATTGACTTGGTGTACGTTACACACAACACTGAGTTTTTACAAAACACCATTTTGTTGCTATTGTTATTTAAATGAGATAGTTATAACCTAAAAATTAAACTGAATAATATGAATAGTAATAACTACTTTTAAAATATTATTTATAATGGTTTTATATAAATAAAACATATTGACAATGAAAAATATAATTTTTGGTATAGTCTTTATATGTTTTAAAATACCATTTTCTTAAATGAACTTCTTTTTATGTCCTTTTGTAAAAAACAATAAAATTAATTTTAGACACTTTTAGAAATTTAATTTGATAAAATATTTTTTTTTAATTTACAATTTATAAATTATCTTAGGGTGATTTTTTGGTATTTTTCTGTGAAACTTCATTATTGGATGAATTGTGAAATTAAGAATTTTAATTCAAAACTGTTTTTTCATATAATTTAGTTATAAAGTTAAATTTTATTTTAAATTTGATTTCAAATTTTAATAAGATAATATTTTTATCAATTAATCTAATTTAGTTAATTGGATCCAATTTCACATTGAAATTGGATATAAAAACTTAGCAAACTTTTGATCATTTTTATATAAAAAACCCACATTGTCGTACCATCTATGAGGTTAAATTTAAATTATTTTATACCAGACCTGTGATTGGATTTTGGAAAAATTGATTCAATATTTTGAATTCGAATAATTTATAATTTCTAATAAGGTAAAATTAGTTTTTTTCTAAAAATATTAGTGAACACAATTAAAATTAATTAGAGTGATTAAGGTAAAATTAAACTTAACATGGGAATAAAACTTAACCTTAAGGGCCCAAATAACCTAGAAACTTGTCCAAAACCCATTTTATATCCATTATTCTTCTATTAAGTATTGATTAATTAATTTTGTTGGTTTTTATGACTTTTTTAGGTAAAAATATGGGTACACCTAACTTCTTTTAAAAAATGCCAAGTGAGTCATTTTCCTCCCCTACAAAAGGCCACCACATCTCCCCTTACTCACACCTCTCAAAAAACTTAGGTTCAGAAAATATATGCCCAATTAAATTACCAAAAAACATAACTTCATTATTTAGGCCTCCCTTTGGGTAGAAGTCCTTCCATGGAATCCCTTTGGTGCAAACCAAAAGGAGTTACCCAAAGAAGATGTAACATCCTTCCTCAAGCTCATTTATCTTAATTTCATTCTCAAACCCCTCCATTAACCTTATCACATGCTTATAAAACAACAAAAGTATCCTTAATATAATGATATTTTGTTTTTCTAAGGGTTGTTCCTACACTTACACACACTTCTATCTAATCGGTAATGAACATATTGTTTCGTGTACAGAGAACTACCACCTCCTGAAATGATGATTGTTCATTTTTTCCTTTACCACCTTTCATGGTTGGGGATTATGATGGTCATGATGATTATATATGATTATATATGATAATTATTTTGTCTTTAATCTTATATAATTATTTTAAAATAAATATCATTATACTTCTATTTTGTGTAAATACAATAATGTCATTTGAGGAAGTGTGGACTACCACCCCTTAAAGCAATGTAATTTGTTCACACACTACATGGAATGTATAAACTATGTGTTTAGTGAACCTATATAATTTATATGACACAATAATGTTACTTTAATGATATTATACACATATATTCCATCTTATTTCTTTCCTTTAATATGAAAATAAGACATAAACAACATTCATGCGTATGTACGGCCAACCGTCTCCATGAACGATGTATTACATTTTATAATTTTAAATTCTATAAATTGTTGTAATAAAAATATATATAATATAAATGATAGTTATATCATGTTTTAAATTTTTTAAATCATGATATATGTATAAGGACCAAATATATGACAAATTAGGACACATATGAAAAACATAGTGAATATTACCTAAAGCATAACCTTAACATTAAATTATTTACTGGAGGGTAATATAAACTCATAATAAAACATATATGGTATTATATATAAGAATATGATCTATTATATATATATAATAAACTTATATTTATTATACATGATGTTTATATGAGTACAATGAGAGTCAAGATGCAAGGTAAAGGAATTTCATCTCATTTTTTCTATATCCATGAGATACATGCCATTTCACCACCCTTTTATTTTACATGGTGTATATAATGCCCATAAATTTATTATAATATTATTATTATTAAATTTATGGTAATTTACATACCCATTTAAGGATATTACTTTCATGGTGTTTATATTTCAAAATTTACAAAATTGGTAAGATAGTTTTGTCTCAATTTGCATTCTTTAAGACTCATGTTCTATTATGCACCTAAATTATTTTTTGAGGTGAATATAATTCCATTTAAAATGTTATATCCTGAATATCATTATTTTAATGATATTTTAAGCTTCATGTAATTTTATTTTCTTATATGCATATTATTATCCCAAATTACCATGCGGTAATAGTTTATTGAAACAATCTCATCATTTATCAAGATTGTTTATGGTTATGCTTCCATTAATGATATCTTATGATCTATCTATCAAGAAAAATAATGTGCTTACTTATAATTTTTTTATTCAAGGTATATCCATGTATTATTACCATTTTCAATTCTTTGGTACTTAAAAGAATTTAGAAAATGTTTTTAAGAAAAATATGACTGTATTTCCCTCTTCAATCAGAAATCTATTTTATTTCAAAAATCATGTATTTAAAAATGTTTTCTAAAATATTTTCAAATGATTACAGAATATAGATTCCAAGGAAATTTTCTTTTAATTTTTTTTGTTCTTTTCAAATATTCCTTTAAATCATTTCAAATATATTTCCAAATAAAAAGGTTTTCAAAAAGTTGTATGTTTTAAAAATAAATTTTCAATGTAGAAAGGATATTTTCCTCAAGAAATTATTTTAAAGATCTTTCAAAATTATTTCCCAACTAAGGTGACATCCATCGGTGTTACTCATGCCTCTATGGGGAAATGATTCAATGATTCCATTCATATTATTTATCTTAATGGTTTATGTTTTAATGGAATAATGTTTATGAAACCCATTTATCTTTCATGTGTTATATGATTTTTAAACCTGATTATATTCACAGGTTATATTTTGATGAAATTATTATGAAACATGTATTTTTTTGCAGAGGTTATGATATTATTACATGTTTATAATACCCATTTCATTTTATGGGTTATGATATGATTTTAATGAACTTGTGGAACATGTGTGTATGATTTAATTATGTGATTTTTTGGACCTATATATACCTCTAATGAATTGGGTAAAGATTTATATCTCATAATATAGACTAATATGTTCTTGGGAGTGAACCTTGACTACTAAGATGTCCATAAGAGTGAACCATGATTATCAAGATAGTGTCAGAAGTGAACTCATGCTACTAAGATGACCATGGGACTTGACCATGACTATCAAGATGGTATGGGGAGTGAAACCATACTACCAAGATTGCCTTGGAAGTGATTCCTTGACTACTATAGAAATCATATTATATTATTATGTGTTTTTGACAATTCCATGTTTTATTTTAATGTTATGATTTCATGAATTATGTTCTTTATTTCCTTATGATTTATGTCTTATAAACATCCAATCCTTATTCCTTGATTAATGTATATGATCTTTGATAGGTAGGGTATGATCTTATATTTTCATGATCATGTTCTCATACCCTTATGCACCTAATCATGCTTACATATCTCCCTTTTCTACCCTTACTGAGCATCCGAGCTCCCCCTTCATATGTTTCCTTCTCCAAGTTATGAAGATATGTATTATGTATGATGTGTCTAAGAAGGGTTATTGTCATGAAGAACCTAGTGGGAGATAATGTAGTTCAGTTATGTACCAGTGTTTATGTTTCCATGTTTCCAGAGGCTCTAAAATATGTTTCTTTGGGTGTTTATTTGTTTTATGTTTTAAGTATTATGTAAAAGTTATGTAATATATACGTATGTAAATTGAGGGTCTCTATATATTCTAAATGTATATTTCATTTCACATATATCAAAGGTCATCCAGAACTCATATTAATTGTCCAAAGAGGAATAATCATGAGATAATATTTATATTCCATCAGAAATATTAGAAGTATCTAAAGTTTTTTTTGTAACTTTTTGTTTACTTTGTTCAAATTATTTTGAATTTGGATACTCTTATATAAATTAAATGTTAGAAAAAATTATAATTAATTTTCAATCAAATGTAATTAATATTTAGAAAAATGAATACCTAGTATAAAAGATAATGAATAAGGTTAATTGAGAAAAGTAAAAATTGACCCATACAATCCAAAACAATGGTAAACTCCTTGGTAGGTAATGGTGATAGAGAATTAACATCAATAATATCATGTACTGATACTCTGACATGACCTATATGCATAGGCTAGTGATGTACATAATCCTAAAAAATATGTTCAAATATGTACGTTTCAATATGTACATGAGTATCTCTAGCATACAAATCACAATATAAGGTAGGGTCTAAGCGAGGAGGTGGAGGATTTGAGTAGGAATGTTGGGCAGGCTGGTCCATCTGGGTGGGCTATACAGGCTGTGTAGTCGACTGGGAAAGCTGGGTAGGCTATATAGACTATGACTACCCCATCAATAGTTATGACATAGCCTACACAACTGATTTAATTTGATCTCCCATGGAATATTTCATATATTTCAGCTAAAATTTTAAGTATTTGATTCTAGGTCTCTTGATTTATTTCTTTCATGACTACAAACTTTCCGAATATTATCACCTGCCTCATATCCTTCTATATGGATAGGGTGTTCTATCTTTCCTAAAGAAGTGTCTATGATTTCTATCCCACACTTAGGGATAAAAATGACATGTGATTATTTCTCAGGAAGGTCATCTTGAGATTAAAAAATAAAAATGGAATATTAGTGTTGTTAATTTATAAGAAACAAAAATTCATGAAAAAAAAATTGTTTACTTACAATTATTTATACTACTTCCTTTGCATCCACTATAAGATAATTTTATTTTTTTCTTCTTCTTTCTCTTTTTTATTTTTCATGGTGTGTGGGGGGATGTGGAGTACCTAACTGCACCTCATCTGAAGCACTTGTAGACTTAACTATTAATACTTCATACTTTTCTCCAATATTTTTTTCTCCAAGAAATTTTAACTTCCACGTTATAATGTATGAGGGTATACATTCTTCAATTTTATATCTTGATGAGATTTCTTGGAGTCCTATTATATAAAAATTAACTATTAAGTAATTAGTTAAATCTTTAATAAATCTTTTAATATAAAATATTTTTTATACCATAAATACTTCATCATGTTAACTGGAAAAAAATTATTCTATCTATATACATATAAAACTCATACTTGAGGCACGATTTTTCATTTTTTAATTTCAAAAATCATAATTTTTTTTGTCAATTTTGTTTTGAAATCTCTCTATAAAACCACCACTAAAGAAACAAATTTTTCTTAATTTCTTTCATTTCATAAAAATTGAATGCGATCTATAATTGAATAAATTAAATCTTATTCATTTAAAATATATAATATTCAAAAAATGAAATAAAATAAATAAATTGAAATATTTTAGCGTTATGGCCTCCCAAAGATGATTTATCTCCATATTTTTACGGGCTTCAAATCTGGATATAAAATGTTAATCACGTAGCGACTCTACATGGAGATGTAGCTGATAAAATACATTGCATTTGTTCCTGTTTCATTATTATGATCATCAAAACTAATATTCAATCACTCATATTAAAGATCAAGTGATAGTTTCAGTAAACGTGTAATTCTATGTTTACCAACTTGAGAAGTTTATTTCTAAATAGTATAAGGAGAAGACTCCACCGTTGAAGTATCATCAATAGTCGTGTAATTATTTTTTGTAAATTAAAAGTTTGATTTCATTAAATAATTATTTTACTAAATGTTTAATAATATAAAAAAATATAACTTGATACATGTTCCTCTGTCTCAATATCTGTATCTGTCATTGAAATAATCAAATTTAATGAAATTCTTATATACCTACATATTATTAGACAAATGAATAATTACAAAATAATAAGAAACAATAAGTAATAAAAAAGTGGTCCACATGTGTTAGTTTGTCAAAAAATAATGATGTTATATTTATTTTCTAGAAAATATGAAAGGAAAACTATTAAATATAAACATTTCTTCTAAAATGATAAAAACATTTATAAATTTAAATATCAATGTTTTAAAAAGTGTTTTCATATGAGTAATTTTTTTAAAATATAATAATGCACGTTAGGTATTTCAATGAAAAAATGTTTAACCATAATTGTGGAATATAAAATTTAACAAAGAAATTATATAAATAATAATATATATATAATTAAACGTCCAATATTTATTAAACAATAATGTTTTTATATATGAGAATTTCAAAAAAAAAATATAATGTAAGTAGTTACCATATTCCTTAGGAGAGTAATTAACTATTTTCCCATATCCCTTTAGCATGATCATTTTGTACTACATGTACTATTTCTATGTTGTAGTCATTATTATCCAGAAATCACATAATAAAAGAAGAAGACTCATATAAATCAATAAAATCCTCATCATCCTCATCACCAAAATGAATTCTTTTCCCTTTCAAAATAATAGAAAACTGACCATTCAATGGATCAGTAAAATAAAATATTTTCTTTACATGTGTCACCTTGATAAATAGTTCCTCATTACAACTAAATCATTTCAAAAAAAACCATTTTAATCCCATATTCATCATGTTTAATACCACAATTAATAACAACCCAATTACACTAAAACTTGGTGACTCAAATTTTAGTATAATCAATTTTATATATGTCCTTAAGAACTCCAACATATTTTATTGATGTAGAAATTGGGGTTTTTATCTTTTATACTCAGAAAATGTAGTTCTTCAATGATGACCATTACAACACTATTTTGAACGACACTCTTATCATCCAACTTTTTTTGTGTAAAATGTGTACCCATTAATATCAAAACCAGACCATATGATCACATTAGAGATGGACCCCCTACCAACCATATTAATTTTTCTGATACAGATATACTTTTTGAGGACTTTATCTTTAAACCACGAAACAAATTTATTTTTATGCTCAATCATCAGCTACTTTTACTTTTTTTTTTCAGATATCATAACTTAAATTAAGAAATATGTGATCATATATATGGTTGAACCTCATCTATATTGTTCAAAATGTATAAATTTTCCTACATCACACCATCACATGGAATGAACTTTACCTTCAAGCCTATAATCCCTCTACCTTCATTATCAACTGTCATATGTCGAGATATAGGGAGAATAATATGATCTAATTCATATAAATAATCAGTACAGAACTAAATTACCTCTTCTGATACATGTTTTTGAACAATATAGGCCTCCAGTTGATAAATATTTTTATCATATCCCTTAAAAAATTTCATATATCTTTCAAAAGGATACATCCATTGTAAATAAATAGGACAACATATTCTTATCACATGCACCAAATGAATCAAAAGATAAACCATTAAATCAAAAAACCTAGGTGGGAAATACATTTCTAATTGAAAAAGTATAAGATTAGTTTCATTATACAACACACCTAACACATTTAGATCAATGACTTTACTATAAATAGATTTAAAAAAATCTACATAACCTAATAATAGTCTTTCTGAATGCTTTTGAAAATATACAACACAGTGTGACTAGTAGAATTTTTTGCATCAATACATGAAAGTCATGAGATTTTATACCTATTAGTTTACAATCATTTAATAACAAAAAATTATTCATATTTGAATAATATCCATGAGATACTTTAATACCATGAAGACAGTGAAATTTTTTTCCTTTCAATCTTTCCTAATGTGTGACAAGATGGAGGTAAATATGTTCTCTTTCCTTTCATAATGGGTGTTAACTCCAAATGTATTACCATTGATATCTAGTCCTATATAGCATTCAATACATATTTTATCATTCCTTTTATGTCTAAAAATGTTCTAATAAAACTATCATATATATTTTTATCAACATCCATCACATGAAAGTTATGTTTTATCACTAAAAATTTCCAATAAGGTAGTTCAAAAAAGATAGACAATTTATTCTAGATATTTTTTTGAAGACGCAAAATTATTTTCTTTTGAAATTTCAAATCAATATTTTTCACCCTATCATAATATTATTCAATTAAAAATGGCTGTGGTGGAATATTGTGTTCCTATAAACCATTAAATTATTTTTTAAATCTATAATAAGGATTATAAATTCACAAAAATATTCGATGTACCTTGTAAACTGTATTTATTCCATTCTAAAATTGATAATATGAAGTATATTATTCAAAAACTAGACATGATTTATATCCCTTGACACTGTATACATATAATTTTCCATATGCTAGAAAGTCATTTATAATAAACATTATCATACATGCAAAAGAAAATAATCTTTCTTGTATGCATGGAAAACGTTAACTCCTATCTCCCATAGAAGTTTCAAATCATCAATAAATTATTAAAGATACACATCAATATAATTTATTGGTTGTTTTGGTCCAAAAATCATCAAGATCATCATAACATATTTTTTCTTCATAAAAATTTGTGGAGAAAAGTTTTAAATTTACAAAAAATACGAAATGAACTTTTCTGGATATATAGGCTTCGATATGGATTCATTACATCCTTACACACTCCTATTATGTGATTGATAACTTCAATTCCAAAATTAGAAAATTTTTGGTCAAATATTTTCCACAATGATGAATCAATAGGGTGATGTAAGTTACCATCAGATATACGCTCATAGAAATTCTATATTAACCTTTTTTCATCAATTGAATTTGAAAGTATATGCTTCAAATGGGGAATTATTAGAAGGTACCAAATTTTTTTAGCATGATATTTGATTCAATTACCTTAGAATGAATCAAAGTTGATTTATTATAATTATATGAAGGGAATATTTGATGTAATTATTTTATTTAGAATGAGGTTTGTTGCTGATACATGAGAATGAATATGAGTTGAATTTTTTATCCATCTTATAGTGTGATGTCTCAAATATTGAACATTTTGATAAACATTCACATTCCTTACTATAAGGCACAAAATCATTGGTTAAATCATTTATTTATCTATACCCCAATCCCATTGGGTGTAATATTCTCTTCACCACATAATTGGAATCTGGAAGTCTATTTCCTTCTAGAAGTAGCTCTTTTAAAATCTCAAGTAAGTTAGAGAAACTTTTATAACTCAATAAATTTCTTGATTTCATGTTAATTAATCTAAAAACTATTGATAACACTATATATTTATTGAAACCTGAGAATAATGGTTTCTCAGAATCTCCATACAATCATTCAAAAATTTCTTCTTTTTTTCACTGGTTTCAACACCTAAATCCAAAATTAATTCTCCAATATGATAATCTTCCTCATTATTAATATTTTCATCAACATTAGATGCTTAATTTTCAGTTCTTTCACCGTGCCAGATCCATCATGTATAATTAATGCTAAACCATATAAAATGAGATGGTCATTGACTTCTCTATAATTTAACTTTTTCATATTCAAGCACTTTACACATGGATATAAAATAAAATCTATGTTTTGTATATTTTTTTTATAAAATTCCAAAAAACCATTAACTTCATTTTTATATTCCCTAGTAGTTCTCCATAAATTTATCTAATTGCAATCCATTCAATACCCTAGATTTCAATATAATAAGTTAATACATTAAAACATATAAAAATTTAAATATATATATATATATATAAATTTTAAACATTAACACATAAAATAAAAATGAGTGGTAATCTCATAGGAAATTTCAATAATTATTAGGAATAATATAAAAAATAATATACTGATGGTATTTATTTTTCATGTTGTGTGTCATGCAGCTCGAAAATTACATAATGTGGTTATAATTTAAAAAGAAAAATATTAAAATTTAAAATTTCAATTGATACACACACACATATATATCTACACACACATATACTTTTTTGGAACTTTTTTTGATAATTTCATCAAAAACAAAATTTATCAAAATAAACATACTTTAACAAAAAAATTATAGTTAATAATCAACGACATACAAAAAAATGAATCAATAACTCAAAATTATAACTAAATGATAGATAATTTATCTTCAAAATTAAAGAAATAACTAACAAAATTCAGAGATAAATAAGGAAAATTGATCCTAAATATGATTTTTCTTCATCAAATTCATTGTAAGAATAAACACAACAAAATTTATCAAAAATGTTAGTAGAAATCAAAAATAAAAAATAATACACAAAAAAATTGAACTATGGTTTATGGTCGATAGTAAAATAGTTTTCTAAGAAATTTTTTTTATGTGGATGGTTAAAAAAGATTGGGATGAAAGAATGAGGTCCACTAATCGTGAAATGATGATTACAACCAAATAAACCTAAGAAAAATTGACATTAAGGATCCTTAGATGGCCTTTATAATCATCATGATTCAAGAGAAAAAGTTTTTTTCATATATTAAATTGAGGGTTTCATGATATAGGATTTAATTTAAAATGTCTTTTGTGTTGGTTTCTGTAAAAATGGATGCCAAAAATCAATTTTTTAAAAACCCTTTGGAATCAGTTTCCTTAAAAACTAATGCCAAAAATGATTTCGATGGATTTTTTTATCATCAATTTTGTAAAAAAACAATTCCAAAATACCAATTTTAATTCATTTTTGGTGTCAGTTTAAAATAAAACAAACACAAAAATGTCTTCGCAATCATGTCTTATTTCGGTTTAGAAGAAACTAATTTCATATTTATGATGTTAAATACAAGATTTCTAATAGTTTAGGGAGCTCTGAAACCTGAAAAGTGATGAGAAGATCCCTAACTCTCTATAATATTCTAAAAAACCCTAGATTAACTTTCAAATGAGATATATATGGTATGTATTTATAGGATAATGGAGGTATTGAATGTTTAACACAGATTTCATAATGCAAATTATGTATTATTTTATTCCTGGTAAACAACCTTATATCAAATTTTAAAAAACTAGAGAGTTATTTCTCCACCTATTAATTTTACCACTATAAAATATATCTTTTATTGGATTTCTATAATTGGAGATATTGTAAAAATAATTAATTATATTCTTAACTTTGAGTAGATTCAGATTTGTGAAAAGATTACTTAATTTTAGCCTATAAATGGATAAAATTGGATTATGTTTGTTCTAAATAATTTTATAAAACATATTATGAATCTACCCAATGAAACTCAATTTAAGTAGATGGAATATTTTTTGAAATGTGAAAATCAATGCATGTATATGCCTGGGATTCAATGCAGATTGAGCCATTTTACTTCAAAGTCATCTTGGGATCTCTAAATCACATCCACCTATAATAAAAAAATAAAAAACAAGTGAAAATATCATTTTTAATAGTTTTAAAAAATAAATAATTAAAATAAATTTGAATTGAAATTGATTATTATGTTAGGAAATTAAATTTAAAAGATAGTTTAAAATAGTGGTATAAGGGTGGAATGGAATAGTGAATCATGATGCGATCACCCTTTCACACCCAAAAATTTATAATCTGGGAAAAATTCCCATTTTAGAAAGTTATACATGAATATATTTACTAGTTTATAAAGATTTAACATTCAAATGAAATTCAATTCATTGTAGAAATGTGAGAAAATTAAGAACTATACCAGGTAGTCGATCTCATTTAACATAGAAAGAAGTGTCTCATAAATTATATCATATTTTGGGGCTTACCTGATTGGTAAAGATTCCCGATAATCCTGTATTAGAACCCGGTTCAAATCTGAGTAGGAGAAATTTTTTTCATTCACTACAGTAGTACTGTAGTAGCACTATAGATGATTAGGTACTATAGTGGGGTACTCTAGCATAATTACTATTCGTTCCAAATGTTATCTTATTCCAAAAAAATAGTCCTTTGGGCTATAGGGACTTTAAGACATAAATGTCCTTCAGGAAACATGGTATATGGTGTATGGAGTGAGATCAGACAACATGGTAGTAGGCCCCATAAGAGGAATCATAGCAATTAGCAGCCACTAGAGTAGAGCTAACTAGATTGGGGGTCTCATAAACTATATTAGAAAATAATTAAAGGAGATTCATGATACTAATAGTAGTAAATGAATTTATAAGACAACCATTCCACTAAGACCCCACATGTGTGTGTGATAATAATTTCATTCTTATATTTTCACTTTCATTTCAACAAATATAACCATTTTATTTTTTTGTCTTAACCTGTTCTTTTCTATCGAACCTAATCTATACCCTTTGTTATAGAATTTAAAAACACACTTTATAAATAATTCACAGAAGCAATGTTTTTTGTTCCATCCCATTTTTTATTGTATTAATACTATTGTTTTGATTTTTTCTATTTTATTTTTATTTTTTTTGATTTTGTTTAAAAAAACAACCTTAAGTATCAACCATAGGATAATTTGGTACTGTAATGAAACAGATCAGATAAGAAATGAATGCATTTAGAAGACTTTTTAAAAGATGACTAACATTAACATGACATATATATAAATATATTTAATTAATTTTAAAATATTAAAATTTATT
This sequence comes from Viscum album, assembly GCA_963277665.1. Lineage (NCBI taxonomy): Eukaryota > Viridiplantae > Streptophyta > Magnoliopsida > Santalales > Viscaceae > Viscum > Viscum album. The sequence continues at coordinate 1,952,216,498 of OY728153.1, read as the reverse complement.
CGTTGTGTGCAATTATGTGTGGAGAATTAAATGAAAAAATTTTCCATAGCAAACTTACACATATATATTATCATTATCATAAATTATTTTTGAATATTAAACCTTTTATATCATTAAAAAGAAAATAATTTTACTAAAATCACCTATTAATGTTAAATATGTACTCTTACTCACATGATATCAGTGATAATGTATATGCAAAAAAATGAATGAAACTTACCTGGGTGTAAATTTAGCCTTTCATTATAAAGTCAACCTTTTACCCAATATTGCACTGATGATAGAGGATGAATCGATCATGGGTATCCTTGGTTATTTCCCTATATATTTAAGAGTTCTCATATGAATCTATTTGTATTTAATCTTACTTTTGAATTTTTAATTTCTATTTAGCACCTCCATCAGAAGTGTTATAACTACATTTTTATGGAAAAAAATGTTTGATGCTCTATCGTAATGGTGAGGTGAAAATTATTTCAAATACAAGTCGATACGGTGGAATTCCCATGGGGTTTCTGAAAGTATTTTGGTAATCCCACAATGCATCACTGAGTCTAAGACTCTAATATTTTTCTATTAGTTTGTAGTATTTTTAATTTAACTCTATATCAGGAACCATTTCTTTTTGATTATTTTAGGGGTAATAAGATATAGAAACTTGATGAATGACCTCACATTGACACAAAAGTTTTTTACATTTTGTGGTTATAAAAAATGAGAACCCTAGACACTGATGATGAACCTAGAAAATATAAAACTTCAGAATATTTGTCTTCTAAAGAATTATAAAAATACCTTCAAGTCATTAGTCCTTAAAGATTATGCTTCTACCCATTTATAAACATAATCCACTATAATAAAAATGTACAAGTTTTTAAATGAATTTGGAATTACCCCTATAAATTCATTTCCCCTAACATAAAAAATTTAATGGAAAAGAAAAGTTTGTTGTGGAATTTCACTTATTTTATAGATATTCCTTATCACTTGAAAATGAAAACAATATCTAAAAGAATCATGGGAATACAAAAATAATTTTTCATAAAATAATTTAAAATCAAGTACCTTGCAAGTAGTATGTTGTGGACCGAAGTGGCCCCCACATGCCAGAGTGTGACATAACCTGAGGATGGACTAAAACTCACTATTAGGAAGATAAGGCCATAGGACATCGTCACTACATAATACATAAAGGTAATGGTTATACCAAATGTACCAATGCGAATCATGTTTAATATTCTCAATTCAGTTTTTATAGTAACCATTAGTAATGAAATATTATAAAAAATAATTTTCAATGTAAACATACTATGGAATAACACCTTTCACTTAGTACAATTACTCATCATAAAAAATGTCATTTATAATAATTTAGAAGGATGATTCAATTTCTGAGTATAGAAGGACCCTACTGATAAGTCCAACCACCACATTATATGCTACTTTTTATCTTTAATTTCTAAATTTAATTCATAAAGGAGGAGCATACAATGATTGATATGTGGTTTGGATTTCAGTTTCCTAAAGAGATATTGATGAATGTATGGTCAAGACACATAATCACTTGGAACCTAAAAGACATGACTGGAATTTCTCCAATAAAAATATAATAGACATTAAATATTTTTAAGTTGTGGTATATTTTTACTAGATATGGTCTAATGTATGTTAGAAATATGTAATGGAATTAAAATCTTGATCGACATGTTTTAACAAGACTAACCTAACTAAATTTTTGAAATAATCACACATGAGATCAATGATAAATCCCATTATGGTGGTTGGATTACTAGGTGAGAAGTGAGAATCACTTTTAATTTTTTAAAATAATCCTTATAGTTTTTTTCAATCATAAAACCTTTATCTTTTTAGAGTAATTAGGAGAGGTGGCGTGAAAGATTACTATGGTTACAAATGAAATAGTGATAAAATTCTATGTAACCTAAGAAAGATTCTACATGCCACACATTTCATAAGAATATAAGGGATCAATTAACATCAAAATTTTATTTATCTACTTGGATACTATTCCTATAAATTTAATGTCCATGTACTATCCCTTTCCATACCTTGAAATGTAATTTATTTTAATTTAATTAAAGATTTATTTTTGATATAATGACGAAGGAAATCACCTAGAATACTCAAAAAATCATAATAAGAGGAAACATTGATATTTAAATCATCCATAAATACTTATATTAAATTCTCTAGAAAATAAAAACAATTATAACCATGCATGGCTTAAAAGTACCTGGATGATTGCCCAACCCTAATGGAATCCTCCTATTTGGAAATGTACTTAAGGATAGAGTGAAAGGTTTCCTTTTCTTGATCCTCAAAGGAAATATAGAGATAAAAATATCCATAATACCTAGAAATAGTATTGGTAATCCACCTCTAACCTCTCTATAATCTATTTGGTAATGAGAAATGGTCCTACCTAGTTTACAAGTTTAGTCAATGATTGTATACACATATAGACCATATATTTTTTACATAGGTTACTAATGATTCATTATTTTCATTTTTGATTACTATTAGGCTGGTTTACTTAGGAAATAAATTAAATAAACTAAACCATTGTATGTTATATATAGGATAAATGACTCTATTAGACAATAATTTAGTTACCAAATATTTAAATACATTAAAGAGGTTTGGGTTTAATTGAAATTTTCCCACCTCACTGGCTTAGCCTCATAGTTTAATAATATATGACACATACAAATTTATGGTCCAATATTAATAATTCTAGTAAGTGTACATCCTAAAGCTTATTTATATTCTATCAAAAGATCATGTAATCAAAAGTCATGCTCTATAGGGAGTGAAATATCAATGATGATAGGAAACTTATCTCTATTTTCCGAATATGGATATTTTAAATTTTAAGGAAATGTATTAAGCTCCAATTTTGTGCTATTTTGGATTAGTGTGAGGGAATGAAAATTATGAAGTTCCATAATTACATATAACTACTTAATATTAATATCCTTATATAAGGAATAAGATTTTACAAGATAATCATAATCATTGATTTTCATTTAGTTCTTAGTGCAAAAGAAATTACCAATTAATAAAAATGCATGACATTTTTCTAAACCATCATAATAATTAAAACGTGAATCATTACTTAGAATGTTTATTAATAATGAAAACTTAGAATGTGGATCTGGGTAAAAAAGAAAAGTTTCTATGGGGATAGGGACCATATAAATTAGATTAACTGATTGGTAGAAATATTTTTTTGAGGGGTGATTCATGGAATCAAGGGTTTAATAGTGAAAAATATCCCCAAAAAACTCTATAGATAATGTACCATTGTGTATATTAATTCTAGTTTTGGTAGATTTCAAGAAACTTATCTCAAATATAATTGGGCCATGCCCATTTATCCTATCATATTTAATTTTAATAACATAAAAATTATAAGGATAAATTAAATTCTTATCCCTCACAAGAATATCCTATAGCATAATAATGGGGTGTCCAATTTTCTAGTTGAACAACTATTTATGTAGGATTTGGATCCCCAACCTGGAGTGAATATAAAATAATGTGAGGAATTAAATTTATAAAGGAACCCAAACCAAGTGTGTAATTATAAAGGAAATAATATTTTATGGTACATAAAATGAAAATATTTCAAGATCCTTGAAATTTATAGGGAGTGATGATTGGATTAGTGTTGAGAAGTTCCTCCCCATGATCACCCTTTCATATCCTCAAATCCACTATCAGTATGTATATATATCTTTTAGAAACATTGAATATTGATGAATTTTCTTTACAACATCAATCAAGGTAATGTTGCAATGTTTCCCATATTTCCATTACAAGTTTATACCCTTTAGGTTTCCTTAGTTATGTTTCCCTTTAGGGGAGTGTAATAGGAATTATTGGGCTAGGAGGCTTACTAGAAGGCACTCTCTTTCCATTAGTGAGGATTATATAATAATAATTATTTTCTTTATTGAGATATTTAGGGACGGTTGGAATGGTCATTTCCTAGGGATGGGATGACTAAAATAAAAGGTTTATTGGGATTTTCAGTCGTTCCCAACTTTGAAGGATAATAACACCAATATTCCCTTTTCCTTAGGGTTGAATTTATACTTAGAAGAAATTTTAATTGACCTGTGATTTTTGATTTCCATCAATAAGTTCATGAGTTAACAAAATTTAGTTTTTAGTTTTTATATGGATTCTTGAGTAACTTTTTGTATTCAAAGGTTATTTGATTCTATTAATTTCATTAGTTATTTTAAGCTAGGTTCAAGTTTTAGTGGGAGTTTTTGGAATAGAATTTATGGTAGTTGTAGTTTTTTGGGTGGTAGGGGAGGATAAATACTCTAACCCAGGTGGTTCCATGACTATTGAGGTTTGTTAGAATATAAACTTTCCTATATACTTGGTTATCATTCCATCTAGAGTTGGATGGATAGTGTGGTTCATACCTATTGGGTTGGTTGTCTGGGTGGTCTTGAAATATTACTACACAACTCTTAGAACAATATAATCTTCATCAAACTTAATTTTTTTATTAAAAATAACACAACACATAGAATCCTCCAAAGGAAAAAAAAGGAAACAAATGAAACAAAGGAAAAAAATGAAACAAGGGAAATGAGGGAGAAAGAAAACTAAGGGGGTTGAAAATGGTGGAGACCAAGGGCATCCCATCTAATTAGGTTAACCCCTTTTGGTTTTAAAGTAGAAATATCATGTAGAAAAATGTGATCATTACTGGGGACCTCCATTAAATCCAAGTGGTCTGCCACCTTGTTACCCTCACGCTAGGTGTGACTTATTTTGGTGCCATTGGTGATCATGATTTTTTATTTTCTGATAATGTAAATTATAGACTAAGGAGGAGATAAAGACTCATTTATGACATTGTGAAGGATCTTGGAATCCATTTCAACATTAGATAAAGAGATCCCCTTCTGGTGGTAGAGATTAATGCCCATAAGCATGGACTTTTATTCGGCCTGCAAAGAAGATCCATAGCCCAAGTTGGAGGAGAAGGCCAAGGGGACCGAGCCACAAGAGTCTGTGATGGTACCACCCCCACGTAAGACACCCAAAATACAGGACCCATTAGTATTGAGTTTCAGGCCCTTAATGGGGTGATGTCATTGCTCCCAAAGACCTCGGTGGAAGCTGTTCTCTGGATGGGAATCATGAGTGAGAGAGTTCATTCATATAAGGGAGGGAGCATACCTCTAGTTTCCAATGAGCCAATGTCACGACCCGTCCTCGGGGCCCGTGCCGTGACTACCCCAAACCCACCTTCCATAGGCCAGGGGCTGGAAACTAGCACCAAAGGCGTAAATCCCGATAACTGGGAAGGCATTGCCTTAACAAAAGTAAACAAAACACCATAGAGTACAAGCGGAAGCAAAACACTAAGTACAAAAGAAAAGCTGAAAAGTAAATGGGCCAGAATACAACCCAAAAGAAAGTACAACTACAACTGAACAAGGTACAACAGCAAAAAGACAAACAGCTGGAAGAAGGAAGCAGCTCCTGGGTCATCCTCCTCGGATCCTACCTGAAGGGTAGGTATAGATAGCGCAGCTCCTGGTCGTCCACCACGGATCCTACCTGAAGGGTAGGTACAGATAGCGCAGCTCCTGGTCATCCACCACGGATCCTACCTGAAGGGTAGGTACAGATAGCCTCCTCCACACTCTCATCCATCAACCTCCTCTGTGAGTCGTCACGTTGTGAAGTCCACCTCCGGGTACTGACTCATCCTGTGGTCCACCTCCAGGTACTGACTCGTCGTGTAGTACACCTCCGGGTACCGTCCAGTCCTCGAACACTCGGCCTCCGTCAGCACTGCCTGTCGTCTGCAACCAACACAACGAGGTGCGGGCATATCCCGTGATGGGGTGAGTATAATGATACTCAGTAGGGTTCCCGAGACCCTCAAGGTCTCACTAAACCAACAAGGATAACCACAAAGAAGATCTCAACAGATAACCTCTACTTAGGTATATGCCCATACATATACCTAAGTTATCAAGTAACCCATCTCAATCATGAGGAAACACAAGGATCATGAAATCAATGGATAACCCCTACCCAGCTATATGCCCATACATATACCTAAGTTATCAAGTGACCCATCTCAATCATGAGGTAAACACAAAGGTCAAAAGTCTCAGTTCAAACCAGGATTTTCATTATCGAAACCGTAACTGCTGAAGAGCTCCGTCTCTGGAGTGTACAGTGGTCCTGTCACGACTCTGAGGTACTGCTCACTAACCTAAGACAGCTGAGTTACTCCTCCTATCGAGTACCGCGGTTCAGCCACCCAAACACAGTAGTGCTTCCCGCCGGGGTATGTCACTCAAACACAGTAGTGAACACCCCCAAGTAGCCTGCTGAGGTACTCTCCGGACGTGTATCGCGGGTCTGCACTGTCACACAGGTAGTGCTCTGATTAGCCACTAAATGAGGCTAATATTCATTGGTAATATATATAATATTCATGTTCTTTATTATTCATAAACATTATTTTAGTGCATTTTACACTTTGAACATCATTTAACATTATGATTGTAATACCTTCTTAAAATGCACTATTATGTGGTACATTTTTGAACATCATTTAAAGTACCAAATGATTCATCTGATTATACATATTTTAATTTGATAATTGATCTAAACTCCAATATGAACATGTTTCATTCAGGGATCAATGGATAATTCACGGAGGATGATGGATATATTTGGCAATGAAAGGAAGCAATTCTGGAGAAGGCAGATTGGACATCAGCCCACTGATGAGACTGTGGGCCCCAACATACAGGCCCAATTAATCCCATATTTCGTGGGATTCTAGAAGACATGTATAGGAACAAATCCCTCTTCAGGAGTTAATGCTGATTCGGCCTCCATGGTGGTCATTTAGGAGGCCAAATTTAGAGATAAAATTCTGGGCCATATTCTGCGGCCCAGAAAAACAGTCCACCAATTTGATCATATCTCGGCATCCACAACTCCAAATGGACCCAAATGGTACAGGAGGTTAGAAGACATCTGGAGCTCCATTTTCGTCTTATATGGCCCACCCTGATTCGGACTTCTAGAAGGTCTTCCAGACGCGTCTGTTTGGTGGATGAAAACTGGCTGTCACCTCGGGTCAAACGTGGAAAAGTCCAAATTCCACAAGCTTTCCACCACCTATAGCCTACCAAAATTAATTAATATGCTTTGTACTGTTGGTGGCTCGACCCAAGGCTCCCAAAATTCCTATTTAAGGCAGTTGTGGTGAAGGAGTTTAGGATCTTGGATGCTTTGTTCAATTGTAATGTTATGCTGCATTTTTGTTGCCTCAATTTTGTCTTTCACATGTAAGTTGTTCAATTCACTTTAGTTTCTTAATAAAAGTTTTTCTTCTACTCTTATTTTGTTGTTATTAATATCACTTTGATACCGTTGGATCAAGGTGTGAATTTATTCACACCAACCCTTGTGAAATTATTCACACAACGGTGGAGTGATCATTTTATTTTTGTTGTTTTCTTTACTTCTCCATTTCCTCCCTCATGAGTCTACTTTCCGCTTCCATTGAAACCATGGGATCAATGGAGGGATAACCCACTTATGGGTTGATCCAAGGGAGTAACAAGGGGCTGAATTGGATGTTATTTATCACCTAATTAATGTATAATCACTTCTTTAATTGGGATTTTTATTTGATGATTTTTAAACTCCATCATCCTTGTTGAATTTAAGGCCACACACTTCAAGTACTAATACGATCCTTTACCTTGAAGTGCTCGAAACATTGATCCTTCATGTGTATAGGTGATTATTATTAAAGGGTGTAGGCATTAAACCAGTAAGTGATGATATTGTTTTATCTCCTTAAATGAACCCATCTCAAATTTAAGAAATTGAAATCATTAAAAAGAAAATACGTCCAATCCACCCCGAGCGATAACCTAGGATCAACTCAATCTTTTAAATTGAATTCACTTAAATCTGTTAGATATCTTTAAAACCCATCCAAAATCAATCCAAGTTGGCCACTTCATAGCTGAAAACAGTCCATAGAATGTATGTGTCTATAGGTTTCTTCTTAGGTCTCTGTGGATTCGACAACCCAAGCTAAACTACAAGGACCGTCTTACCTTCTTCTCTTGGGTAAATTTGGGCGTGAACCAAATTTTGGCGCCGTTTCCGGGGACCAAGTAAGTACCTTAGATCTAAAAAAACCTTCTTTCCTCACCTCCATTCTTCTACTCTCACCCGAGATCTCTTATCTTGTCCCTTTCTCGCTTTTTTTTTTTGGCGCATGCCCGCCTACACCCGCGATTTCTCAAACAGACTAGTTAGAGTGGAAAGTCCTAGGATAGGGGAGTCAAGTGCACCTAAGGGATTGTTTAAATCAGATTCAAATATTCTTGAAACCCCAAAGTCAGAACTTGAAACAAGTCCAATGGAGGGTCATCCACAAAATCAAATTGTAAACCCTGGGGGGAATCAAATGGGAAACCAAAACCAAGAAGCTCCAAACTTAGGGAATGTAGTTGATCAAACCATGAACGACTACCTCACTCCAGCTTGGACCAATGCCCCCTCATGCATTAGACACAATTCCATAGGAGACACCAACTACATATTCAAACCCCATGTCCTAAACCACCTTCCAACCTTTCATGGGATGGAGTCAGAAATGCCATACCTTCATGTCAAAGAGTTCAACGACATTGTTGAAACCACGTGTCCCCCACATCAACAAGAATCCTCTAAGATGAGGCTATTTCCTTTTTCATTAAAATATCGAGCTAAAAATTGGCTAAACAACTTGAGACATGCATCAATCCACTCTTGGGACCAACTGCAAAGAGAATTCTACAAAAAATACTTCCCTCATCACAAAACAATTGTACTTAAAAAGGGCATCCAAAACTTTTTTGAAAAAGAGGGAGAGTCATTCTATGAAACATGGGAGAGGTTCAAAGACACCCTAAACATGGTTCCACACCATGGGGTTTCCATACCTGAACAAGTGAGAATTTTCTATGAAGGGTTGGGTCCGGGTAATAAACAATTCATTGACATGATGTGTAATGGAACCTTTAAAAACGAGGCCCCAAATGATGCTTACGAGTATCTCGAAAGTCTGGCTGAAGAAAACCAAACTTGGGGAACTTCACCTTATTCTGAAAAGCCACAAAGAACCACTGGAATTCATACACTTAGAGAAGAGGAAAGCCTTAGGGCTAAACTCGCAGCACTCTCTAGGAAGGTTGAAGAGATAGACCTTAGGAAAGTCCATGAAATCCAAAATGTAGACCTTGTTTGCACAATTTGTGACAAACATGACCATAAAACAGACAACTGCCCAACCATTCCATCCACCAAGGATGTTCTTCTAGGAGGACCCCCAGCGGAAGTCAATGCCCTAAACTTTCAAAAGCCCCAATACCAAAACACCTTCAATCCAAGGTACAATGACCACCCAGGCTTCCGCTGGAAAGATAACCAACAACCTAGCCAACCACAGGGACAAAATCCTTACCCCCATCAGAACTACCAAAACCATAACCAGTTCCAAACCCAACCTATCCAATACCAACAACCACTGGTCCATTTTCAACAAACCATCCCACCTCTAAAATATCCCCCTGGGATAAACCAACCTACTCAAGCACCAACCCAAACTGTTCCACAAAGTCTACTAGAACAACTGTGTAAACAAATGGAGAGGATGAACTCGGAGGTATCTTCCCTAAAACAAGAACTTCAAACCATCAAAACAGGAAAGGCACCCATGCCTACTCAGGTGGTGCCGTCCTCAACTTCAAGGGGAGAGTCAAGTTGTGCTCAAACAACTCATGAACAACTAAAGGCTGTGACTTTTTTAAGAAGTGGGAAATCAATTGAGAAACCTGAACAACTAATTCATAACACACCTGATGATTCAAACTTGGATGAAAATTTAAATGAACCACAAGATCAAACTGAAGAAACTGATAACAATGTGAAAGAAACAACTCTTCAACAAAAAACCCCACAACCTGCACCATTTCCTCAACGCATGAGGGGGAAAACCAAACCTGAACTAAGTGAAACGTTGAGGGAAATATTTTCACAAGTCAAGTTGAACATACCCCTTCTTGATGAAATCCAAACCATACCTGCCTAATCAAAGTACCTTAAGGACTTGTGCACTTTGAAAAGAAAATTTTCACATAAAAACCAAGTCCTTTTGGCTGCTAATGTGAGTACCACCATTCAAGGTAAAATTCCTCATAAGTTGAAAGACCCAGGTTTCCCTTACATCAATGCTGAACTAGGAGAAAGAAAAGTTGTCAAAGCCTTGTGTGACCTAGGTGCTAGTGTCAATCTCATCCCATATGCTGTGTACTGCCAGTTAGGCCTAGAAGAACTCCAACCCACATCTGTCACACTTCAACTTGCTGATCGTAGCATTAGGGTTCCAAAGGGGATTTTAAAGGATGTTCTGGTAAAGGTTGAAAACTTCATCTACCTTGCTGATTTCATTGTCCTTGACAACCATCCAAACTTAGGAAATAAGGAACAAACCCCAATCATCCTTGGTCGTCCTTTCCTTGCAACAATCAACTCTGTTATTCGAGTCCGAAATGGGAACATGACCATCACCTTTGGGAACATGAGTCTAGACCTGAACATCTATAATTCAAGCTCACAAATAGGGGATGACGAGGATATTCATGAAATAAACATGATAGGAAGCATTGATAATGAATCCATGGAACATCAAGGAATATTTGATGAATGTTTAAGTCAGAATGAGATTGATTTCCTTTGTTCATATGAAGGAAGTTTATCTCCTTGGCTTGAATCATTTTCAAATTGCTCTTATGATGAAGTCTTAGGTCCAACAATCAGTGAAACCTTTCAAGAAACCAATTTCATAGAGACCCCTCTAAATTCCTTCCCTAAATCTGATCAAACCAATCTAGTAGCTGAAACCTCTACATGTGAGGAATCAATCCTATCTGAACCTCTAAAAAAAGAAATTGATCTTGATCCAATGTCCCAATCTTCTGCTAAAATTTTGAACCAACCTGATCTTGAATTGAAGGAACTTCCTACTGCACTAAAGTATGCCTTCCTAGGGGAAAATCAAACACATCCTATTGTCATTTCTTCTTTTCTTGAAGCCAATCATGAGAGGATTCTTCTAGATGTCCTTAGGAAGCATAAGAAAGCCATTGGTTGGACCCTTTCTGATATTCCTGGGATTAGCCCACTTATTGGGACTCATAGGATTGTTCTGGAATCTGATTCAAAGCCATGTCGTCAACCTCAACGGCGACTCAATCCTAATCTCATGGAGGTAGTAAGGAAGGAACTTCTGAAATTGTTGAAAGATGGTATCATATATCCCATAGCTGAGAGTGAATGGGTGAGCCCAATCCAAGTGGTTCCAAAAAAGGCTGGAATCACAGTGATAACCAATGAGGATGGAGAGATTTTTCCAACAAGGGTGAGTAGTGGATGGAGGGTCTGCATTGACTATAGGAAACTAAACTCATTCACCAAGAAGGACCATTTCCCCTTACCATTCATTGACCAAGTCCTTGAGAGAGTGGCAGGTCATGCCTTATACTGTTTCTTAGATGGGTACTCGGGGTACAATCAAATTGAGGTCTCCCTAGAGGATCAAGGGAAGACTACATTCACATGTCCTTTTGGTACCTTTGCCTTCAAACGCATGCCCTTCGGGTTATGCAATGCCCCTGGAACCTTCCAGCGGTGCATGATGGGAATCTTCTCAGACATGGTAGGGGATTTTCTTGAGGTCTTCATGGATGACTTCTCTGTGTTTGGGGATACTTTTGAGGGATGTCTGCAGAATGTGGAGAGAGTCTTGTCAAGATTTGAAGAAAAAAATCTGGTCCTAAACTGGGAAAAATGCCATTTCATGGTTAAAGAGGGACTTTTTCTAGGCCATCTGGTCTCGATTAGGGGGATTGAAGTTGATAAAGCAAAGGTTGACATCATTTGTCACCTTCCATCACCCAAAACTGTCAAGGAAGTGAGGTCTTTCTTAGGACATGCTGGTTTCTATAGAAGATTCATCAAGGACTTTAGTTCAATATCCCATCCCCTTTGTGCTCTATTAGTAAAGGATGCTCCATTTTTTTGGACAGAAAGCTGTGAGGGTTCATTCTCAACCCTCAAATCCTCTCTCACCTCTCCTCCCATTATGAAATCTCCAAATTGGAACCTTCCTTTTGAACTTATGTGTGATGCCAGTGACTTTGCTGTTGGAGCTGTGTTAGGACAACGTTGTGATAAAACTCCTTATGTCATTTCTTATGCAAGAAAATCCTTAAATGATGCCCAAATCAACTACACCACCACTGAAAAGGAGTTACTTGCTATTGTGTTTGCCTTAGAGAAGTTTAGGTCCTACCTCTTAGGATCACCCATCACTGTGTTCACTGACCATTCTGCACTAAAATACCTCTTCCAAAAACAAGATGCTAAGGCTAGACTGATTAGGTGGGTCCTTCTCTTACAAGAATTTGACCTCACAATCAAGGATAAAAAGGGAGTTGAAAATGTTGTAGCTGATCACCTCTCTAGGATGGAATTCAAAGACAACTCAAATCACCTCTCTATGTCTGATTCGTTTCCTGATGAACACCTATACTCTGTGAGTGACTGCCCTTGGTATGCTGACATAGCAAATTTCTTAGTGACAGGAGTCATTCCAAAATTCTTAGGGACTCAAGCTTGAAGGAAATTCCTTTCTGATGTTAGACACTATGTGTTTGATGATCCTTACCTCTATAAGTTCTGCCCTGACCAAGTCATTAGGAGGTGTGTTCCAGAATCTGAACAAGAGTCCATCCTTAAATTCTGTCACAGTGAGGCATGTGGAGGTCACTTTTCCTCTAAGAAAACATTTTCTAAGATTCTTCAATGTGGTCTTTTCTGGCCCACCCTTTCAAGGGACTCCTACACATATTGTCAAAGCTGTCCTAGGTGTCAACAAGTAGGGTCCATCACAAAAAGGAATCAAATTCCACTCACTCCCATCTTAGTGGTTGAAATCTTTGACTGTTGGGGAATTGATTTCATGGGTCCCTTCCCAAACTCTCGGGGATACCTCTACATACTCTTAGCTGTTGATTATGTCTCAAAATGGGTTGAGGCCATTCCCACAAAATCCAATGATCATCAAACTGTGATTAGATTCCTAAAAGAAAACATATTCTCTAGATTTGGAATTCCTAGGGCTATCATAAGTGATCGTGGAACTCATTTTTGCAATCGTCCATTCTCATCACTCATGGAAAAATATGGAATTTCTCACAAAGTGTCCACTGCTTACCACCCACAGACCAATGGTCAAGCTGAGTTAGCCAATCGTGAAATTAAGCAAATTCTTGAAAAAACTGTCAACCCCTCTAGGAAATATTGGTCTGAGAAACTCTTAGATGCTCTTTTGGCCTATAGAACTGCATATAAAACCATTTTAGGAATGTCCCCATATAGGTTGGTTTATGGAAAAGCATGTCATTTGCCAGTGGAGATTGAACATAAGGCCTTTTGGGAAATTAAGAAAATGGATTATGACCTCTCATTGGCCGGAACAAAAAGGAAATTAGATCTCAATGAACTGGAGGAACTAAGGATGGAGGCTTATGAAAATTCAAGGATCAATAAAGCTAGAGTTCAATCCTACCAATCTAGGAATATCAAGGTCAAACATTTTGAACTGGGAAAACTTGTGCTCTTGTATAGTTCAAAACTTCATTTACATCCGGGAAAGTTAAGGTCTAGATGGTCAGGACCTTTCATAGTGCATCATGTATTCCCCCATGGGGCAGTAGAGATTCAAGATCCCACAAGTGGTCACATTTTCAAGGTCAATGGTCAAAGGTTAAAAACATTCGTTGAATCATTCAATAAACAGGAAATAGATGTTGAGTTAATTGATCCAATCTATGAACCAGGAAAAAAATTGATAAATTTGGGATCTAAGTCGAGCTAACGACGTTAAACAAAGCGCTGCACGGGAGGAAACCCGTGGTTTTTATGTTTCTAATCTTTCTAAATCATCTTTATTTTTCAAATAAGATTACTTAATCATTTTTATATTTAAAAATAAAAAAATATACTTTTGAACTGTTCTTCTATTATGAGTATGGATGGGTACGAAAGAGGAGCACCATATTCATCCGTGTCAGGTGGTGTGATCCTTGAGTAATACCTTACCCAGAAATTTAAAAAGAAGACAATGTATCATGAGTTTATTTTGTTTTTATTATTCAATAGGTTAAGAAAAAAAAATATAATAATACAAAAAAAAAGTCCACGCCATAGGCCGTGGGGCAAACCCCGTCACAACCGGCGAAACCGCGGGGACTCGAACCCGGGACCGAAGGGAGACAGGGGCGCGCGCTTACCACTGACCTGCGGCTTCTTGTGCTACCTTATTCTATAATTTTTATATATATTCTTATATTTTACTTCCTTTATTATATAAATATATATATTGTTTGTTTTGTTTGTTTTGTTTTTTCCTTTTTCCACTAGGGAACTTTGCAAGCGACATGGATATCAAAGGAATAAATTCGAGCAGCAAGAACTTCAAACTTCAACCACCAGGTGACTTCATTCCATAATCCTCATTTTCAATTTCCTTTTTAAATTTTTATTCCCTGCCTCTACTCCTTCTAATTTTTCATTTCTTCAAACACTGGGGACAGTGTTGTTTTAAGTTGGGGGGGAGATAAAATAAAAAAAAATGCTTTTGTGTCAAAAAAAATGAATGATTTGAAAAAATAATTAAATGGAAGGAAAAATTCCTTTAACTTTGAACATGGTAATATGCATTGAACACTTTGAAACTGAATATCCAATAATTTAGCATACCCTAATTCTGATTTTAATCCTTGTATAATTTCATGAGCATAGATTTTGGAAAGTGTGGCTGTCCAATGTGATATTTCATCATTTATATTTTCATCCAAATAAAAAAATGCCACAATGAACGTCCTCTAGACTGTGGGGTACTAATTTGAATTTTTGGGGTCCCATAATAAATATCATAGGATGGTTTTATTTTTATGAATAATATGAGTATTCAAAAAAAAACTAAAAAAAATTATTAAAAAATAAAAAAATAAAAAAATAAAAATAAAAAATTGCGTGTAGAGCAATGGATTGATAAAATGCGAGGCTTTCGGCACTTGGGGATCGTGACTCCAGAGTTGTCTAGCCCTGAGTTTTTCAATATATCTCTATTTATGGTAATATGACTTTGTTTTTGATTATGTTAACTCGAGACGATGCCCGAGTATGTGGGTTTCACTTGGTGCCCTAAGGCCTTTGAGTCTGGGAGTCATCGGCAAAGTCTTGCTACATGGGTTAATTTGATTAATTGAAATCTCAATTACTATAGCAATATTGAAAAAAAAAATCAAAAAAAAGAGGGATGAAGAATACTCATATTAGGATTAAATGTGATTCCACCTAGCGCTTCCATGATTTCCCCCTTGAATGAAAATGAACCCCCATATCTATTGTGATTCACAACACATCATTACACCTAATTGAGTTGGATGAAGTATGATGATGGATTTGATCAAAGGAATGGGCTTGGGATTGGGATATGCTTATGAAACTATCTCGTATTAAAATATTTTGATAGGTTTCATGATTGTTTGGTATAAGGTTTTTTGGTGATCATTGTGTATTAAAATGTTTTTGGAAAAGGGAATTTGAATTTCATTTTTGATGAGATATATTTTGCTCGGGACTAGCAAAACTCAAGTTGGGGGGTGTGATTAGCCACTAAATGTGGATAAGATTCATTGTTAATATATATAATATTCATATTCTTTATTATTCATAAACACCATTTTAGTGCATTTTACACTTTGAACATCATTTAACATTATGATTGCAATACCTTCTTAAAATGCACTATTATGTGGTACATTTTTGAACATCATTTAAAGTACAAAATTATTCATCTGATTATACATATTTTAATTTGATAATTGATCTAAACTCCAATATGAACATGTTTCATTCAGGGATCAATGGAGAATTCATGGAGGATGATGGAGATATTTGGCAATGAAAGGAAGCAATTCTGGAGAAGGCAGATTGGACATCAGCTCACTGATGAGACTGTGGGGCCCAACATACAGGCCCAATTAATCCCAAATTTCGTGGGATGCTAGAAGACATGTATAGGAACAAATCACTCTTCAGGGGTTAATGCTGATTCGGCTTTCATGGTGGTCATTTAGGCGGCCCAAGTTAGCGATAAAAGTCTGAGCCAGATTCTGCGGCCCAGAAAAACAGTCCACCAATTTGATCATATCTCGGAATAAACAGCTCCAAATGGGCCCAAATTGTACAGGAGGTTATCAGACATCCGGAGCTCCATTTTCGTCTTCTATGGACCACCCTGATTCAGAATTCTAGAAGGTCGTACAGACGCGTCTATTTGGTGGATGAAAAATGGCTGCCACCTCGGGTCAAACGTGGAAAAGTCCAAATTCCACAAGCTTTCCACCACCTATAGCCTACAAAAATTAATTAAGATGCTTTGTACTGTTGGTGGCTTGACCCAAGGCTCCCAAAATGCCTATTTAAGGCAGTTGTGGTGAAGGAGTTTAGGATCTTGGATGCTTTGTTCAATTGTAATGTTATGCTGCATTTTTGTTGCCTCAATTTTGTCTTTCACATGTAAGTTGTTCAATTCACTTTAGTTTCTTAATAAAAGTTCTTCTTCTACTCTTATTCTGTTTTTATTAATATCACTTTGATACCGTTGGATCAAGGTGTGAATTTATTCACACCATCCCTTGTGAAATTATTCACACAACGGTGGAGTGATCATTTTATTTTTGTTGTTTTCTTTACTTCTCCATTTCCTCCCTCATGAGTCTACTTTCCACTTCCATTGAAACCATGAGATCAATGGAGGGCTAACCCACTTATGGGTTGATCCAAGGGAGTATAAAGGGGCTGAATTGGATGTTATTTATCACCTAATTAATGTATAATCACTTCTTTAATTGGGATTTTTATTTGATGATTTTTAAACTCCATCGTCCTTGTTGAATTTAAGGCCACACACTTCAAGTACTAATACGATCCTTTACCTTGAAGTGCTCGAAACATTGATCCTTCAAGTGTATAGGTGATTATTATTAAAGGGTGTAGGCATTAAACTAGTAAGTGATGATATTGTTTTATCTCCTTAAATGAACCCATCTCAAATTTAAGAAATTGAAATCATTAAAAAGAAAATACGTCCAATCCACCCCGAGCGATAACCTAGGATCAACTCAATCTTTTAAATTGAATTCACTTAAATCTGTTAGATATCTTTAAAACCCATCCAAAATCAATCCAAGTTGGCCACTTCATAGCTGAAAACAGTCCATAGAATGTACGTGTCTGTAGGTTTCTTCTTAGGTCTCTGTGGATTTGACAACCCAAGCTAAACTACAAGGACCGTCTTACCTTCTTCTCTTGGGTAAATTTGGGCGTGAACCATGCTCCGTCCACCATGGGTCTGCACCTCTGAAAGTAGTGCTCTGTCCACTGGGCTAGTCGACTCACTCCAAGTCGAGTCGGTCAAGCAGTCGTCAGGTCTCAGCCAACTACATGGTCTCCGTACTCTGCACGCTCGTCTCCGGGAGGGTCCGCTCCACGAGCTACAGGTCGATAATCCAAGTATCTAAAAGTCCCACGAAGAAGTATCTCAAAGGACCGCCTCATCAAAGGGGTCTCAACGCAACAGATGACGCGTCAATCGGACGCCCGGTCTGTGAGTTACTGGCCTTTTCGTCCCCGGGGCCCGGTTGGTTTCGTGAGCAAACCAAATCCGGCCGTAACTCAATTGTACCCAGAACTCTCATAGGATATACTCATAGGATATACTCATAGGGACTGTTTCTCATCGTGATCAACAACGCCGCTGACGGTTCGTCAAACGAACGTCTGGTCAGAAAGATATCAGCTTTTCCGTTCCAGGGGCCCGGTTGGATTTCGAGTGCAATCCAACCCGACCACTATCCAACTGCATCCAAAACTCGGGCGAATGATGTCAAAAGTCCCGTATCGCCAACAGGAATGCAACGCAACAGACGGCGCGTCAATTGGACACCCGGTCTGGAAGTTATTGGCTTTCTCGTTCTGGGGGCCCGGTTGGTTTTTAAGTTAAACCCAACCCAACCACACTCCCTCGGCATCTAAACCTCGAGAAAAGTAATCCAAAAGATCCGTCTCACTTAGAGGAATCCATCAAAGTCGACGGCACGTCAATCAGACGTCCGGAGCTCAAGATACGAGCGTTTCCGCTCCGAGGGCCCGATTGGTTTCGTGTACGAACCAACCCGGCCGAACCCAAAGTTCTCCAAAACTATGAGTGAGATAAACCGAAACGACTGCCTTGATCCAAGGATCGCGTTGCCGCTAACGGCGAGTCGTTTGGAGGCCCGTAGCTCAAGTTATGAGAAAAAGACCAAAAATGGTCCGGAAACGGGGGTCTGGGCCCGGGTCCGACCCAGCTGGACTGGCCCGGCCGGCGCGGTGCGGCCCGACCTGGGCGCGACCCGGCTGAACCGGCGGGTCAGCTCGGTGGCTACGGCCGAGCCGAGGGCGGGGGGCATGCCGCCCCCGTGGATGAGAAGCGCGGCCCCTCGTGGGGCCACACCGAGTCAACCGGACGCGGCGGCTGGGCCGCGTCCCTCCACCGGTTCCGCGCGTCCGCGGAACCGCGTCGCCGCCGCCTGGCGGCCGGCCGCTGCTAGCCGCCGCCTTCGACCGCCGGCGCCACCGTGCCAGCGTGGCGCACCGACGGGAGTTTCCGCGGGCCACCGGACGCGCTTCGGTGGTCCGTTTTCTGTGCGGTCTTCGCCAGAGGTCCTCCCGGGACCCGATCTTCACTGCAAGGCTCAAAAATTGTCTTCACAGCCTGCTTCGTCATCACCCATCAATCAGCACGTCAAAACGAAACGTGTCGTCTTCACGGTTCTCTGGCGCGGCATGCTGGTGCCGCGCCCCTTCGTCGTGGCCCGACTCCGTCCGCGGATATCTTCGGGTTTCTTTGACGCGGAGTGACGGCGTCGCGTGCTTGTTCTCCCTTTCACGGCGTGGCGCGAAGGCACCGCGCATATTTTCCGCATGAAACCGCATGGTGCGACGGCACCACGCTTTCTCGTACCAACCATAAGAAACCAACACAAAAAAAGGAGGAGGGTTGGCCATGTTTGTGTGGTCCGACCCCCTCGCGTTATTCGATAACAAATGGTTTTAATCCACGATCATCATCAAGTTGGTATTCACGAACAAATATAAATAATTGAAACAAACCCCTACCTTGGGTATAAGCCGATCGGAAGGAGGAGTCGTCGTTCAATGTTCATCGCGGTATGGTGTCGCGAGGATGACGACGTCGAAGGGGGACGTCAACGTTCGTCCGAATCGAGGGAAGGCGAAGCCGTCGTCGCTTGCTACCCGATTCCGCTTCCGAGCTTGTTCGTCGATCCGTTGACGATGAAGGGGAAGAAGAAGATCTGTTGAAGAGTCTCGCTGTGGAAGGGGAGAAATTCCGTGGAAGGAAAACGAGCATTCTTCGTCAGAGGTGGTGCGTTCTTTGCGTTCTTCGTTGAAGAACGAAGAATTCTCCCTCTGCTCTCTCAAAGTTTTTACACAACACAAACCCCTCAACAAAAAAAATAAATCCTCAAATTATTTTATTATCAACTTAAGAATTTGAAAAACAAAAGATAAGAAACGAACAATTAATTTGAAGAATTAATTGTAAAACTTAACTGCCCAATTAAATTGGGGCGTTTCTTAACCAGAAAAACGCACGATTGACTTCTTCTAATAGGGGGTGCGGGTGCGTTACTTAAGAAGAAAAGAAACGGTGGGGCTCGTGCGGGCCCCACCTCACAAATATCCTACAAAGTGGGAAGGATATTTTGAATTGCACCCTATCCGCTTCAACCCAGCTTAAGAAGCTTTTAAATGGTCTTTAAGCAGCTTTAAGTGAAATAAAATAAAATTGTCATACAACTTTATTTTATTTCTTAACTTAAACCCCAAAAATTAAAAAGCACAACCGAGCAAACACAACTCTGAAAGAGGCGTTTCTAAGAAAAAACCGGCGCTGCGATTTCATTGGTTCCCTCGGAATTCGATTCCGAGAATCGGTTCAAAAGTTAGAAAAACCCGCTCGTTCGTTCTCTGAACGTACCCGAGCCAAACTTCGGAAATTGATTCTGGGCACACCGGGCCTCAGAATCAGGTGCTGTTAGAAACTGCGTTCTTGTAAAATTCCAAAGAAAATTTAGGAAAAAATTTCCCTTGAAATTTCTGGGTCTTTACATTACTCCCACCTGAGGTCTTTACGTCCTCGTAAAGCTTTATCACAAACTAAGGTCACTAAAGCAGTAGAAAGCACGCATCTGAGCCTTCCGCTCCCATGTGCTCACCTGGAGGTTCCGTACTGCCAAAGAAAGTGGACCCGAGGAATCGATCGTCCTCGTAGGATCTGCTTATGTCGATCCTCGATCCCCACTGGAACCTCTATAAAAGACACCTCATCGCCATCGTCCAGCTCCTCATGGTCGATGATATGCGAAGGGTCGATCACGTATCTCCTCAGTTGAGATACGCGGAAGTCATCGTGCACCTGGCAAAACTGCGGTGAATGGGTCAAGTGGTAAACTACCCTGCCTACCCTACTGGGGACCTAAGAAGGTCCGCTAAACCTCGGAGATAACTTGCCGCCTTGTCCACATCTCCGTAAACCTCGTCGAGGTGAGACCCGTATAAGGACGTGATCGTCATCCTCGAACTCCAAAGCTCTATATTTTCTGATAGAACTGAAACTCAAAAGGCTTCTGCCACGAGGGTATGGTTGACTGACTCAAGAGTGATCGGTCGCACCCTCCTGTGAAAGAGTTTATCCCGTACTGCCTGGGGTTTCCTTTTCGCCGACCCAGGAAAACTCATCCCGACGTTTGCCTAAGACTGTCAATTTGAGTATAAACAGTTATTTCCCATTCCATACTCAAACTAACGTCATAAGGCCTTGACGCTACCACCAAGAGATTCCAACCAAAACTCTCGCCTCGAGGGTCTGACCACACCGTCGGCGTAAGTGTGATTATCGAGTCTCCTCCCAAGGTATCTCCAGACGTGAGGGTCAAGTCCACGGCTTACCAGAAACTCTAGGTCTGGAACAAGGTATGTGAAAGCAAGGAATGATTCATATCAACGTCCGTTACTACAGCAGCTAGTAGTGGGCACAGACTGTCCCTTGAATCATTTCTAGAGCCATTGGTTCACACTCCTTGACCGCAAGCAGCCACACTCTTCCATCGCCCTCCAGCTCCCTGAGCCTGGAGGGGATAACTAAGGTGGGTGGTTGAAGCATGATAAGATGTACACCACCCCATACTGCTCTCCTAGCTCTGCCTCCACTTCTGCTGCTTCGTAGACTCAT
The DNA here is from genome assembly GCA_963277665.1 of Viscum album. Taxonomy (NCBI): domain Eukaryota; kingdom Viridiplantae; phylum Streptophyta; class Magnoliopsida; order Santalales; family Viscaceae; genus Viscum; species Viscum album. The sequence continues at coordinate 1,952,194,987 of OY728153.1, read as the reverse complement.
CTATCCTTAAATCTTCCACTTCTTGAAACATTTAACACGCCCTAGTCTCTATGACTGGCACCGGTTTCCTGTTTCTTACTGCACTGTGCAGTCTTCATCCTATCTTGGATGACCTAGACCTTCTTTGGTCTCACAAGAGCTGCTATGATTTCTTCCTTGCCGATAAGAGAAATCCAGTCTCATCCCCTGGATGAACCACATTCGTTGCCTAATACAGTCAATCCTGACATGAATGATGCATTCATGCCATGGTTGACGTCGTAAGACCTCGACGTAACTACCAAAAGATCCAACTGTCACTCTAGCCTCCAAGGGTTGAGTCACACTGTCGGCATCATTGTGAGGTCACTGGGTCTCCTCCAGTAGAAATCTTGAAAGTGAGGGTCAAGTCAACAGTCTTAACCAAGACCACTCAGTATCAACCAAACAAAAAGGATAGGAAAGAAAACATCACAAAATACTTGTCTTTTTATTATTGCAGCTCATAGTACAAAGAAACGAATACAACCACAACATGGAACTAGAAGTACAAAGGACGTATCCACTAGTTCCTCTCCTGTCCACATGCTCCCGGAGCTCTACTGCCTTGTCCACTGCTCGGCTGTTGCTCAAGCACTCGTCGCTGTTTCTTCCTCGGTGGCTCCTCCAACGCCTGCGGATCAACCGTACGAGGAGTTGGACAGTCACGTGCTAGGTGACCCTTTCCGCTGCAGGAGTAACACAGCCTGTTTCTGGCACGCCTGGCTCTGACCCCACCCCGGGTGCCCCACACCACCGGTCCTAAAACCCAAGAACGTCCAACTGCTGGTCTGGTCCTCCTGGATCTCTGCATCATCTGTCTACTGCCCACAGATAATTCGGCTACTGATCAAAAACTCTGCGGCATAGGTAGAAGTTCATGTTCACGCTCAGGGTGTAGAGCTACTGGCACAAACTCCACCCTGAAGAAGGTCTCTAAGTCTTCCCATGTGAAGGCCATCCCATCGCAAAACTGAAACAAGTGGCCCCACCACCTGCCTGCTGCTGCCTGAAGAAGGCTGGCAGCAAAGATCACCATGAGGTCTGCCGGCGTCCCCACTAGCCTGAAGACTCTCACCACAGCCTCCAGCCAATCCTCAGCCGCCTGTGGGTCCGTCTCTCCCCAGAACCTGGGTGACCTCTGGCGCTGGAACTCGTGTAGCGCACTCAAGTGGCGTGCATCGCCTACTGCTGGGACTGGTGGCATCGGTGTCCCAACGTATGGTAGTACCGCTGGTGCCTCCATTGGTGCCTCAACTGCAAGAGGGCCCTGTACCGAAGCCTCGTCGCTCGGCAAGCTGTCAGTACGCACGTCCCTCTGGGCTCTAGCTGGTCGTCCGAGAAAAGGCATCCTGAAAGAAACAACGTGACACGGTCAAACGATTATCCCTGGTGAGCTGACCTGGTTTGAGCTGACATTTAAATAAAACTTCTGGAAAATATACACGAAATCAGTGTTTTCGTGCACAAAGTCGGAAATCAGTTTTCAGGGTTCTGGTGTATGGATATGTCGGCCGCCCGCACCAACACTGGACTCCCTAAACTGAAAACCACACTTGGTACTCTTAACACTATTGATTCACAGAAAGAAACATCAGAGTTATAAGTTCTGCGGTAGAACCGAACTCCTCTGATACCAATTTGTCACGACCCGTCCTCAGGGCCCGTGCCGTGACGACCCCAAGCCTGCCTTCCATAGGCCAGGGGCTGGCGACTAGCACCAAAGGCGTAAACCCCGATAACTGGGAAGACATTGCCTTAACAAAATTAAACAAAACACCACAGAGTACAAGAGGAAGCAAAACACTAAGTACAAAAGAAAAGATGAAAAGTAAATGGGCCAGAATACAACCCAAAAGAAAGTACAACTACAACTGAACAAGGTACAACAGCAAAAAGACAAACAACTGGAAGAAGGAAGCAGCTCCTGGGTCGTCCTCCTCGGATCCTACCTGAAGGGTAGGTACAGATAGCGCAACTCCTGGTCGTCCACCACGGATCCTACCTGAAGGGTAGGTATAGATAGCGCAGCTCCTAGTAGTCCACCACGGATCCTACCTGAAGGGTAGGTACAGATAGCCTCCTCCACGCTCTCGTCCGTCAACCTCCTCTGTGAGTCGTCACGTCGTGAATTCCACCTCCGGGTACTGAATTGTCGTGTGGTCCACCTTCGGGTGCTGACTCGTCGTGTAGTACACCTCTGGGTACCGTCCAGTCCTCAAACACTCGGCCTCCGTCAGCACTGCCCGTCGTCTGCAACCAACACAACGAGGTGCAGGCATATCCCTTGCAGGGGTGAGTATAACGATACTCAGTAGGGACCCCGAGACCCTCAAGGTCTCACTAAACCAACAAGGATATCCACAAAGAAGATCTCAACAGATAACCTCTACTTAGGTATATGCCCATACATACACCTCAGTTATCAAGTAACCCATCGCAGTCATGAGGAAACACAAGGATCATGAAATCAACGGATAACCACTACCCAGGTATATGCCCATACATATACCTAAGTTATCAAGTGACCCATCTCAATCATGAGGTAAACACAAAGGTCAAAAGTCTCAGCTCAAACCAGGATTTTCATTATCGAAACCGTAACTGCGGAAGAGCTCCGTCTCTGGAGTGTACAATGGTCCTGTCACGACTCCGAGGTACTGCTCACTAACCTAAGACTGCTGAGGTACTCCTCCTGTCGAGTACAACGGGTCAGCCACCCAAACACAGTAGTGCTTCCCGCCGGGGAATGTCACCCAAACACAGTAGTGCACACCCCCAAGTAGCCTGCTGAGGTACTCTCCGGACGAGTACCGCGGGTCTGCACTGTCACACAGGTAGTGCTCCGTCCGCCATGGGTCTGCACCTCTAAAAGTAGTGCTCCGTCCACTGGGCTAGTCGACTCACTCCAAGTCGAGTCGGTCAGGTAGTTGTCAGGTCTCAGCCAGCTACATGGTCTCCGTACTCTACACGCTCGTCTCCAGGAGGGTCCGCTCCATAAGCTACAGGTCGATACACCAAGTATCTCAAAGTCCCATGAAGAAGTATCTCAAAGGACCGCCTCGTCAAAGGGGTCTCAACGCAACAGACGGCGCGTCAATCGGACGCCCAGTCTGTGAGTTATTAGCCTTTTCGTCCCTGGGGCCCGGTTGGTTTCGTGAGCAAACCAAATCCGGCCGTAACTCAACTGTACCCCGAACTCTCATAGGATATACTCATAGGGACTGTTTCTCATCGTGATCAACAACTCCACTGACGGTTCGTCAAACGGACGTCTGGTCAGAAAGATATCAGCTTTTCCGTTCCAGGGGCCTGGTTGGATTTCGAGTGCAATCCAACCCGGCCACTATCCAACTGCATCCAAAACTCAGGAGAAGGATGTCAAAAGTTCCGTATCGCCAACAGGAACACAATGCAACAGACGGCGCGTCAATTGGACGCCCGGTCTGGAAGTTATTGGATTTCTCGTTCCAGGGGCCCGGTTGGTTTTTAAGTTAAAACCAACCCGACCGCACTCCATCGGCATCCAAACCTCGAGCAGAGTAAGCCAAAAGATCCGTCTCACTTAGAGGAATCCATCAAAGTCGACAGCACATCAATCGGACGTTCGAAGCTGAAGATACGAGCGTTTCCGCTCCGAGGGCCCGATTGGTTTCTTGTACGAGCAACCTGGACGAACACAAAGTTCTCTGAAACCTTGAGTGCGATATATCGAAACGACTGTCTTGATCCAAGGATCGCGTTGCTGCTGACGGCGAGTCGTTTGGAGGCCCGTAGCTCAAATTATGAGCAAAAGACCGAAAACGGTCTGGAAACGGGGGTCTGGGCCTGGGTCGACCCGGCCCGACCCCCCCTGGGTCGTCCCGAATCGGGTCGACCCGACCCGGGTCCGACCCAGCTGGACCGGCCCGGCCGGCGCGACCCGGCTGAACCGGCGGGTCGGCTCGGCAGCTACGGCCGAGCCGAGGGCGGGGGGCGTGCTGCCCTCGCGGATGAGAAGCGCGGCCCCTCGTGGGGCCACCCTGAGTCAACCGGACGCGGCGGCTGGGCCGCGTCCCTCCACCGGTTCCGTGCGGCCGCGGAACCGCGTCGCCGTCGCGGCTTCAGCCGCAGCGGGTTTTTCCGGCGGCGCGCCGGGCGCCGCCATCGCTGCCGGCCGCCGCTTCCGACCGCCGGCGCCGCCGCGCCGGCGTGGCGCACCAGCGGGAGTTTCCGCGGGCCATCGGACGCGCTCCGGTTGTCCGTTTTGTGTGCGGTCTTCACCAGAGGTCCTCCCGGGACCCGATCTTCACTGCGAGGCTCTCAAATCGTCTTCGCAGCCCGCTTCGTCGTCACCCATCAATCCGCACGTCAAAACGAAACGTGCCGTCTTCGCGGTTCTCTGGCGCGGCGTGCTAGCGCCGCACCCCTTCGTTGTGGTCCGACTCCGTCCGCGGATATCTTCGGGTTTCTTTGACGCAGCGCGACGACATCGCGTGCTTGTTCTCCCTTTCACGGCGCGATGCGACGGCACCGCACATATCTTCCGCATGAAACCGCATGGTGCGACGGCACCACGCTTTCTCGTACCAACCACAAGAAACCAACACAAAAAAAGGAGGAGGGTCGGCCGTGTTTGTGCGGTCCGACCCCCTCGCGTTATTCGATAACAAATGGTTTTAATCCACGATCATCATCAAGTTGGTATTCACGAACAAATATAAATAATTGAAACAAACCCCTACCATGGGTATAAACGAACAAATATTAATTCCTCAACTTATTTTATTATCAACTTAAGAATTTGAAAAACAAAAGATAAGAAACGAACAATTAATTCGAAAAATTAATTGTAAAACTTAACTGCCCAATTAAATTGGGGCGTTTCTTAACCAGAAAAACGCACGGTTGACTTCTTTTAATAGGGGGTGCGGGTGCGTTACTTAAGAAGAAAAGAAACGGTGGGGCTCGTGTGGGCCCCACCTCACAAATATCCTACCAAGTGGGTAGGATATTTTGAATTGCACCCTATCCGCTTCAACCCAGCTTAAGCAGCTTTTAAGTGGTCTTTAAGCGGATTTAAGTGAAATAAAATAAAATTGTCATACAACTTTATTTTATTTCTTAACTTAAACCCCAAAAATTAAAAAGCACAACCGAGCAAACGCAACTCCGAAAGAGGCGTTTCTAAGAAAAAACCGGCGCTGCGATTTCATTGGTGCCCTCGGAATTCGATTCCGAGCATCAGTTCAAAAGTTAGAAAAACCCGCTCGTTCGTTCTCTGAACGTACCCGAGCCAAACTTTGGAAATTGATTTCGGGCACACCGGGCCTCGGAATCAGGCGCCGCCAGAAACTGTGTTCTTGTAAAATTCCAATGAAAATTTAGGAAAACATTTCCCTTGAAATTTCTAGGTCTTTACAGCCAAGCCAATTCCAGGAGAATGATCTTCATTCTAATGATGATCGACTTACCCGCTGAACGGATCCCCTAGTGTCGAAACTTATTCCTGGCCCACCATATAGACCAACACCTAGAAAGGAGGATCACCGAGCGAGCCATCTTCTCCGGCCCTCTATCTCTCGATCCATTGAAGCAACTATCCATGAATGGTAGTTTCGCTAAGTTAGCATCCAAAAAACTAGTGAACTCCCCAAAGAACTGCCACACATCACACTCCCATTCCCATCTGAAGATGAGGTGCTATGCATTTTAATCTGTGCATGCATTACAACAGGAGAAACGTGACACGTATGGGATACCACAACGCTTAATATTCTCATCCATAGGGATGGACCAATACCTAATCCTTTATAATAGGAAATTAAACTTTGAAGGAACCATCTTGAGCTAAAGGGTGGCATTCCTTCTGTCATGCTCCTCTGGCATAGATTGATCCCAACGATAATCTTAGGTATTGAAGTCCCCTGAGGCAGAAGGAGTGAAAACACATGGTTCAGGATCCTGGTGCAAGACAATGTTTTTGAATTGGGCCTATTGCTCTTCATCCAACACAACCTTGATGAGAGTCGGATACATACTCGCCTCCCTGAACGACATGGTGGGAGCAGGGCACCCTGGTAAACCAAGCTAATTCCCAACCCAGTTGTGGTTCCAGAAGGAAATGTCTCATCTCCTAATGATTCATTGGGACTGTAACTAAAGCACTGAAATGACATATAATAAGGAAGGCCATAATGAGGAGGCCCGAACCTGAGCTGAGAAGAGATTTCTCTCCAGAGGATGCATTGTTTTCCCCAAAAACGTATTTTGTTCCAGGATTTCCCAGCCCATTCTAGCATGCATGAAACCGAGGGTATCATCCAAAGTACGCATGTTAATACCTCCTTCCATATCTGGCCTTGCCGCCCTATGCCAAGAGGCCTAATGCCTTTTCCTCTCCGCAAGCAGGTCCTAAATGAATCTAGCCATGAACTTATCGATACTGGAGATGACACCCTTTGGCGCCATGACTTCTAAGAGAGCATGGATTAGAGTTTCCAAAATGACACTATTAATGAGATCAATACGACTCACGAAGGACAAGAACCTGTTTTTCCAGTTGTGGATGCGCTCCACAATCCTGCTGATAAGGAATTCGAAGTCCCAGAATCACAACCTACCTGGGGAAATGGGTACCCCAAGGAATTTCATAAGAAAGCATCCTCTTTGTATAACAACAAAGAGTTCAATCTTAGAAATCCTTTTGGGCGAGCAGCTGTTGGAGATGTAGTAGTGGCTCTTCTCTTTATTAATTTTCTGGCCAATCCAGTGGCAGTAATTCTCCAAGAGTCTATTAAATCCTCAGATAGATTTTTTACTTCCATTAATAAACACTAGGGTATCATCTGCAAACATTAATTGATAAATATTCTGGTCTCTAATGCTCTTCTTTTATGTAAAAATATCTCCAGTGTTGATGCTCCTATGGATTAGTCTACTAAGAACCTCTTGCGTGAGGATGAAAATGCTGGGGAACAGAAGATCTCCTTGTCTCATGCCTTATATTACTCTAAAGAAACCATAGGACTTATCCAAGAAGGAGACTACCATCCACAAGGAGCTGAAACATCTGAAAACAAGATCAATAGTCTAGGTGGAAAATCTCATACCTTTCATTACTTTTATAATGAATCCCCACTCCACTCGGTCATATTATTTTTTCATGTACAAATTAAGAGCCACATTGGATCCACGAGCTTTATGGTTAATATATCTAATAATTTCTTGGGTAAGAGAAATAACTCCTTGAATAGAACAACCCCTCACGAAAACATGTTGTTCCAAGGAAATCCACCTTGGAAGGTGGATATAAATTTTGGATTTAATGAGACTTGCGATGAATTTGTATGAGAAATTTCACAGGGACATCGGTTTGTAGTGCGTGATGGAGGAGAGATTCCTGTTTTTAAGAATAAGGATCATAGTGCTGGCACATGTATCCCTTGACAGACTCCCTCCCGGGAAGAAATCTTGAATGGCCAGAATGATATTTGCTTTTACAACCTCCCACGAGTCTCTGTAGAAAGATCTCGGGAAGCCATCAGGGCCCGGGTCACTGTCCGGGTGGAGGATCATCCTAGCATTGAAGATTTCATTTTGATCTGGAAGGGAACAAAAACCCTCATTGTCCTGGTCCGAGACACATTTTGGGATAACCTCAATAATCCCTCTATCACCACCTATATAGCCATTGGGAATACAACTATTAGGTCCATCTAGTAGGTCCTTGAAGTATGAAAAATCCATACCTCCCACTATATCCCTATCATCCGTATACGATCCATAGTCTAAAATAATATTCGGTTTAATTGGTCTCCTCCTCTCTTTGATGAATGCATGAAAGATATGTTCTTATCTCCCTCCTGGAGGCATTTAATTCTCACAGATTCCCTAGCCAGATGCTCTTGGGATAGGACCATGACAGCTAGATCCTCCTTCCTACTAGAAAGATTCTCAAAGGTTTGAATATCCCACTCCTCTTTTAACCGAGCTTCTAGCCTCTCATCCTCTTTCATGGTAATATTAATCTCGTTATCGTCTAGAGGGAGTGCCTTCACCCATGACTACAAACTGGACTTAAAGCGCCACAATTTCTCATGAATGCCGACCCACGGACCCCCATGGACTAGAGAATTCCAAATGCCACTCACCATGTCCTAGTATCCCAGTTTTCTAACCCATAAATGGAGAAAATGAAACCCCTCCCTATGTTCCTGCTCGAAGGAAATTGAGACCAACAAGGGGGAGTGATCTAAAATGCCACGAGTCAGATGACAGACCTTTGTGATAGAGAACTAGGTGATGGATTACCTATTATCAAGGCATATGTCCAGTCTGATCTAAGACAGATTGTGGCCCCTTTGATTATTGCACCAAGTAAAGGAGTCACATGAGAATCCAAGATCGATGAGATCCCTCCCAGCCATGAAATGCGTGAACTCCTTGCTGGAAATCCTCTAAAAAGGTCCTTGACCTTTCATTTCATCTAGGTTTGAAACGATATTGAAATCCCCTCTGACAAACCAAGGGTGATTTACCAAGAAGAAATCATTAAGGTCACTCCATAACTTAGTCTGTTATAGGGGATCATAGCTCCCGTACACAAAGGTCATGAAAAAGAAAACATCTCCCATACTTTGGTAGTAATGAATTGGTTTCCCACCTAGACAAGCTCCACAAAGGTGTTTTTGTTCCAGAAAATCGATATGTTCCTATTGATAGGATCAACATTCAAGAATCCATGTATCTTGATCTTCTATGAGAAGTTGCTAATTATATTAGGGCTTTGTTTGTGTTCGATGATAGAAACTACAACAACCTAGAGTTTTCTTATAACTAAATAGATAAAATTGAACTTAACCCAGACCCCAGACCACAAGAATTATAGATGAGCATAGGGATCATTGGTAGGATAGAGATCTGTCACTGGCCTCATAGCTAATAGCTTCCTTGAAGTGGGAAAGAGAAATCTCTGTGTCGTTCTATTCTTGAGATCAGGTGCGAACTCCCTCCCGAATGGCCACCCTTGTACCAGTTGAAGATGGTTGTCCTACTGGGAAAGTTTTAGAGGCACCTCAATCCTTGGATTCAAGCGGGGGAGTTCTCATTGAATTTAGGAGAATAAAGGACTGGTATATAAAGTGAAAATCCGGGCATATTCTAGATGCATAGGTACTGCAAGGATCCGCCTCGAAGGGAAAACCCAAAGAGTCACCCGGTCCCTCCAGCAGGACACATGGAGGGGGTGGCAGAGCCAGAGGTGCTAGAGACAAGGGCCTTACCCCATACAGGCACATCTCCCATCACACATCCCTTGAAAGTAAAGAAACAAGAAAATGATGCTAGACTACACCGATGTGGAGAGGGGCCTCACCTTTGGATACATAACGGACCAATGCCTGGCACTGCACCAAGCTTTTATTGAGAGCAGGGCCTGCAGACTAGACTAAATCCACTAGAAGGTTCTGCACTGGGAGTTCGACAGAGGCCGGAACATCCCACAACAACACATCATCAGGAGGTTGGGAAGGCGACACCAGCATCCTGCCCCTGCTAGAAAACGATTTGGGAGGGCGACCCCCTACCCCTGCCTCCGTCTTCGACAAACCTGGATAGAATTACCCTGTAGAAGGAAATGAGAGCAGAACTGGGGAAAGACAGGATAAAGGATTTCTTGATTCGAAAAGAGATCATCCTACACTCAAAGAGAGATATTGCTCATTGGGGGGAGAGAAGTGTCCAGTTCCATACAAATCTGAGCCATCGAGATGTCCTCCCTGTAAGAAGTCCTACTGTTAGAGCACAGAAATCCACCAAGGTAGTCCCTGATCACCTTATGAAAACCTCTATTACGGAATGGGAGAGGGAGCCATGTGAGATGGATCCAAACCGCCACGAGGTGGTTTTTTTTACCCCTGTGAACATCCAGGGACCCGTGAGATAGGCTGAAGTGCCAGTGGACGAAATCCCAAGGGACCCTACACCACACCTGCAATAAATAAACTTTTGAGGAAAAAACCAAGCAGAAGGAATTCTGGTGAAAAGATGAGATCTGGACTGGATAAAGGAGGCCCCAGGTTTGGGCAGAGCACTAGAAAACCACTAAAGAGGGTTTCACAGTGCCAAAATGAGCAATAAGAGTCCATTTCAGACATGCCACCACCTTAGCAAAGGCCATCATCATAAAATCTAGTGATGTGCCTCCACCTTCATGCGAGACCTTCAGCGGCGGGACATAGACATTTGGGAAGCATGGACAGAGGGCTCCACGTAGTGATCCACATAAATCTTCATTGAATGAGCCATTCCTAGGAGGATCAAAGGATCTGGCGTCGGCTTGGAAGATGGAAGCGGTGGCCGACCCCCTGGTAGAGGCATCCAGTGGGCAAGGTGGTGGAGACCCAACGGGCCGAAGATTTGAAAACTCCACTGGTGTGGGCACGTCGGGCACATTCTCCCTTGAATACATCCCATAGAACAATATCTTAATGGAGTTAAATGGTCAAAATTGTGGGTGTCAATGGCATAGATACCATAATGAATTGGTGTAAGTAGTTGGTATTTCCCATTGAAAGAGTGACTTGTCAAAGTATGGTACTCAACTCTTTAAACATTGTGTCCACCTTCTTCTCAAAATAGGATAGCCACACATCATAAAATATTATAAATGGAAATATAAATCTTAAAACAAACAACTAAGTGATCTACACCTTGTTTACAAAAAATTTACTTCATGTGATTGGAGTATTGTATACTAGGATACCACATTCAATTTCATCAATTATAAATGATCTATAGAACTTATTCCTTTCTAAAAATATTTTATTAGTATTTGATCACTTATTTTATTATGTGGGAAACTTAAAAATAACTTTTATACCTATACTAGTATTCATTAATTGTATCCCAATGAAGTTGCATTATACCATAAATTTATCTTCTTATTTTAGTGTTTTGGAAGGCTGGAAAGTATTTTTCAAGAAAAATTCAATTCATGTCCACACAACCTCCAATTAAGATGTTTAACATAATAAAGATAATACTTTTCAATGTATTCTAGGGAAAGAGGGAAATTTATTAGTTTAACATATTCTTGAGAAACTCACACATGTTTCAAGATTGATCACAAAGTGTGGACTTTAGTTAAATTATCATGAATTCCTTCTCTATAATATCCACACAATTTTATTAATAATTTAATTAAAATTGATTTTTTTTTAAATTAAGTGCTTCCATAGTAAATTTGGTATATAAAGGTTGATATTTGATTTTAGGTGAAGTTAATTCCTTTAATGTTTTGTTATTTTCAACAATGATATGAAAATTCATATATAGTTCACTTTTAAGTTAAGGATAAGAGTTTATATGATTTTAAATGGGTTGTGTGTCCTTTTAATGTGTGATGCCTCAGACTGAGACCACTCATCAGTGTCTGGAGTGAAGTGGCATAAGTACTCAAGCATGCCTCTATAAATGCCAAAGGCTACTGACTAGTGGTGAGGTACTAAATCATACATTAAGGAGGCTAAAACCTTGATATCATAGTCATCAATAATAGGTAAGTAATAAAAAATAATCCAAAATAAATAATCAAAGTATGAAAAATCAATAATAAACCATTCTATATAAAATGAATGCAGAGGAAAATAGTCATACATCCCAACCGATCACCCCTTAGCCAATCAAATGTAAAAAACAAAAAACAAAAAACAAAAAACAAATATATCTGGAGGTTTTATTACCATCCATGAGACTCATCTCCAATCCTAACTCTAAACCCTAATGATACCCCCTAATTGATCCATTGGACACCCCATTCTCTATCTTGTAAATAAGATGTAAGATTTACACATTCACCTTGTTTCTCATGATGGGTGTGAGAAACAGGTCTCATTAAGGTCTCACAAAGTTCCTTTAATATACACTATAATATATGTGTATACATGAGGAAAATAATAAACTTACTTGTTGGGTCATTGTGTGATAACTAGGCCACAATGGCACTCGGCTGTACATGCTGCATCTTATACCAGAATCAAGGTCACCTTTTTCCTTAAAAAAATCATCTTTGAATACTCAAGGAAGGATATTATACTATTACTATACCACTACCCTTTCCATTAAGGTAGGTTTTATATCAAGTACCCAAAGAAGACTCCTCTAGGGAGGTCACACAATAAGTACCCAATCCAATCTCCCATAGGGAGGGTTATATATCATAATAACCAATCCAACTACCTTTAGGGATGGAAACACATTATCATACCCAACCACTACCCACCGATACTGGGTAGGGAAAACATCATAATACCCAATCACTACCCACCGATGTAGGGTAGGTCACACATGATCATACCCAATCAATACTCACTAATATAGGGTAGGGAGCACATCATAGTACCTAACTAATACCCATCAATGTAGGGTGGGGAAAAATCATTATAACTGAACAGTACCAACCAATTTAGGGTAGGTCATACATTATAATACCCAATCACTAGATATAAATTCAATTTAGGGTGTACATAAAAGTACCAAACACAACCTGATGTTGTAGGGTAGGGAACACATCATAGTCTCTAACAGAACCTCCCTTAGAGGAGGTAACACAATAAGCCTCATGGACTATCCTTCCTCTTCAAGGTTGGCCTAAAATCCATTCTTTCCATTATGTGTACACACAACCAACCACATGCAAGAATCAAAATCAAAACATGAAACTCATCTCATAAGATCACTAAGATTATTACCCAGGTTCTAGACACTTAAGACATAGCCATTTATCTTAAAGATCATATCAACTCCAATTTAGACTCATAGTATAATCTCCTAAAGGATATCTTGATCACACAAGTATATCACACCAAAACTTTTTTCCTTTTCATCTTTCCCATAAGGGAATCTGATAGGTTCCTCAGTCCCATCTTAATCTATTCTCACTGGCATCAAGCTGTATCCAACACCACCATGGATTGTAGGCTCTACCTAACACAAACCATGAGATTTTTGGTCCAAACTCTCTTCAAAATCCCACATCATAGCTCAACCCCACTAACTAGGTACTACATCAAGATGACTCACACTAAGTCCCTTTACAACCCCTATGCCAAGTCATTAAGAGAACTCCCACAACACTCACTTATCTACTAACTTACAACTTCCTTAGGAGAAATCTCAATCCCTAAAAATTGGAGGAAACCCTTCACATTTCATTTTTCTTTCCCTGAAGGACTTATCCCACACATATAACATACTAATACCTTTATCTATCCTCAAGAGGGAAATCTTTACAATGCATGATATGTACAATCATCCCACACATCACTACTAGGTCTAGGATTCTCATTCTCTCCTATATAGCACTAAGAAACTAACCTAGGATACCCATGTATCATTTAATCCCTGAGACTAACCTTGGGCCTCTCATAAACCCAACTGACATGTACACCCCTATTTGGAGTCATGGTTACTAGTCATATATTTTTCACACAAATATAACTATATTACCTTCTAGAAACCCAAAATTCTAGCTGGAAATATTACTATTTAACTAGGGAACTCTAGGTCCATATTAATTTTAATCGATCCCCATAATTTCAACCCAATTACACCATGATCTGGTGAAATCATCAACAAAACCCTAGTCATAGACACTAAAATGATCTTCAAACAAAAGGTAATAAGATAAAAGGGATAAAAAAGAAAAACATTCCTAAAATCTACTATAGAAAAACTCAAGAATATCCCATTTCCAAGGGGGATTAATTATTGGAGCCTAAAATGTTAAGGGGGAGACCCCCAAAATGACGGATCTTCCCTTATTTGTTCTAAAAAAGGGACCTATCATGAAAATACCTATATTGGTTATGATGTTACAAACTACTAAGGTAACCTATAATGGCATGTCCCCATGGGTGATAAGGTGATGCTTCCCCCTTAGGTTGATCCAAAATCCCAAGGCCTTGGTATATATTGAAGGACCTTTACCCTCTATACTATGATGCTTTCCATGACCAACCATACTTTATGAACCTCCACCTCATGACACACTATGACCTTTATCATGGTTTGACCACTTTGATCAAGGTGATACACACCTTCTTTATGGAAAATCACAAAGGAAAATGTATGGTCTCCTAGAACCTATACGTAAGTGTCACCACCATAGTTTGACATTGTCCACTATGGTGTGATTACTATAAGTTAGTGTCTTCAAACAATACATAAAGGTCATAGTGATGACACAATTCCCTTCAACATGATGTGGAAATATGTAAGGGACTTTCCCTTAGTGGAAAAATTCATAAAAACCACCATGATGTGACACCTATTGGTCACAAAATTATTTATTCTATATATTTCATGATGTATCCCTATATAAAATTTGATCTCTTAGGAAACACCTCTTATTGACATGACCATAACATTTCATGGCATGTCATGCCATCTATAGAGAAATTTAGTAAAGGGATCACCCAAAACCCATTCAAACATTCAAATAAGAACTAAATTCACCCCTCACGAAATCAACCACATCCAAAAAATTCTTTTTGAGATGTTTGAACCCTTAAAACCTCAATTAAATTTCCATTTTTTGGAATATACTCTGCTCTAGGGACAAAAATTAATATATCTTTAGAAAACAATGACCCATAAATTCACAGAAAATTATAAATTCCCAACCATAACAAGTATCCTCTTTAAAAGGACACAATGGTTATCAACCCTCATTAAAGACCATCCTTAGTAATCAATTCATTACAAACTCTCCATGCTATACCCTAAAATTGAAAATGAATTTTGTTTTTCACAAATCTGAACACTAGACACACCATACACCAAAATTCGAGCTACCATATCATCACCATCACCCATATTAAGAAGATTCTAAAAAATAAATTTTATTAGACATATAAGAGTCATAAAACAATTAATTCATAAGCATATGTTACTACAAAACCTAATATTACAGTCATAAAGGAATATTTGAATCCATAATTACCCCCAACATAAGAACCACCTATTGGAAATACACTTCTAGTGGTCAATCAACACGCTTGATGTAGTTTCCATCTCACTATACCCAATTTCATTGTAAAACACCACTCTATCCTCTAATGACCGACCTCTCCCAAAATTTCTCGATCTCACCTGTCGATGCATTATTGCACCTTTTGATCACAATTTATTAGTTCACAGAGGCATTTTTAAATCATACAATCTCCCACATCTAATTATTAACCTTTAACATGGAAAAATTCCATGATTGGATCCCCAAATACCCACACTAGTCCTCATAATCTCTCCATAAGAACCATAAAACCCCCATTTTAACTCACTCTCATATCATTACAAATTCCATATCAATCCTGATGCCATCACTTGGAATCTACCCTACACCACATTCAAATACCAAATCTATTATTTTCTAGGAAACCAGATAAAATTAGATTTACCTATACACTGAAATCTTGGTTCCATCTTGACTATCAACAAATCAGTCTCACTATATCCATGACCCTACTAACACAAGGTTCATACCTCCTAGATTGATTTGATGCTTCCCACCATAGGATTATCATTATAATTTACCTATTAAACTAAATCAATTATTTCTATAACACAAACTTCTTCTATTACTTAATGAAATTAATGGACATGACCATCATACTCCTACCTGAGCACCAATAAAAAACACCCATAATCACTCATTCCTAACTCACTAAGAATTTCATCCTTAATAAAGTCAAAATTCCATCTATAGAAGGTGTCACATTCTCTAATATCCAATGGTATACTCCCAACCACATATATTCACTTACACCACTCTTCAAGCATAATTCCTAATAGGCCCCACACCACACATGTGTTTATCCTCTCATGCCACACTCATCCCATTATAGAAGATAGGTTTCAAGGACCATGATCATAAGGACTATACCATGATACACTGATCCATATATGATATATATTCTTTACACATAGGGACACCTACCATCCTCATCAAATCCTCAAACCTCCATCCATATAGGTGCCTAATCGAACCCATCTATCCTTGATATACACATGACCACTCAATTATTTATAAACCAAATGGGCACCAAGAATAATTGACACATGATTTCCCACACACATCAATTATTTTCCCAAAAATACATACCAATACTCACTCTACTTGAAAAAAGGTAGAGTGAAACCCAAAGAACCCTCACACAGGTTCTTACCTATGACCCATCTTGATCTTATCCAAATTCAATGGGTGTAATCTCCTTTACTACATGATCTCACTACTTGAATCATGTTCTCATGAGTGGAATCCCATAAAACCTAATCTCAAACACAAAAATAATAAAATTCCTCTCCTCATAAGTCAATATCATTTAACTAAAAGCATTCCCAATGCTTCCCTCTAACCAGTTTAAGGAATATCACCCATTCTAAGGCCTAACTCATGACCAGTCACCATCCGTGCATAATTATAAAACCATGAATCATCTAACCATGTTATACCCATTCTAGATACAACTATCAAGGATCATGATTAACAAGTCTAATAATATAACTGATCCTACCTTCTAAACCTAACCCTGATACTAGAAACACTTAGATTAGTTTCCATAACAAAATATTAAGGAATCTTACATGACTTTACTCAACCCTAACAAGGGTGTCCATATACTTAAGGAAACCCATGTCCATATTAGAACACATATCTCAGGCATACCTCACAAAAACTAATCCATCCTTGAAGTATCCAATGTCTATAATAACCTAATCGGGGTTACTATACATCCTTTACATAGAAGTAATTTATAGTCATCATCATATAACATCCCTTCATAAGATCCACATGACCTATTACCAAAGAAAAATATCATGGTTTAACTGAGTATAATTCCACCAAAAAGTTATATAGGGATACACTATATAATTTGTTGTTGGAACTTTAAAAAATCAAACCCCCCATTTTTAGTGAAATCAGTCACATATAAGCATAAAAATTCTATGTGAATCCTACATTTCAAATATTATTCATGTAAATAGGCCTCGTTCCACTATGATCTAAGAGTTAAAAACAAAAATATAAATCTAAAATAAAATAAATAACACTTAAATAAAAATATCCACTATATCAATGAAAACAAAAAAAATAATCGTATAACATTGATAACCTAAACTTACCACCAGAAATTTGTTCATGAATCACTAGTTTTTGGTACATAAAATCATAAAATATATTCCCGTTACCCATTTACTATACCCTAAATAATAATAAAAAACAAAAATATTCTTTGATACCACTTTCTGATTCCCTATCCTAATATCACTCATCAGTATCCTGGCTGGAGTACCATAAAGCATTAAGTTAACCTCCCCACACTCTAGAGGATACTACCCAGTAGTGAGGGGCTAAATCATACATTATGGTGACTATTACCTTAATAACATAATCATTAATAATAAATAAATAAAAAATAATCATCCATAAAAAATAATTATAGTATACAGTATCGATAAACCAATTCATGTTATATCAAATGAATGTAAATTAATATATCCATACACACTAATAGATCACCCACTAGGATGATCACATATAAAGAAAAAAATGAAAATAAATAAGGATAATGTAGGACCCTGGGACACCCTGAGAGGGGAATGGTGAATTAGGGTGTCAACATTTTCTTTTAAAGTGATGTATCTTGTTCCCATGTTGGTAGGAACTCATTAAACCTATATGATGGATATGAATTGAAATCAAACATTTAAATGAAAATACACAACCCCACACTTTTACTTGGTTCACTGCTAAGGGATACATCCAAGGAACATATATTGACAGTGTGTCGGTCATACCAAAATCCACTAATTTTCACAAGTTGTGGAATAAAAAGGTTTAGTCATAGTCACTATGTTCCAGGCACACTTACTTTACAAGAGTTTAGAGATAACACACTTCATCCTTCATAACACTTCTGTTGACTCCCCCTAGATCACTGCTCTTAGAGAATTCAAACATAGTTTATCAACTTGATGGCCACTTTAGTAGACTTGTATTGAAGTCTTTGTCTCTATCAAAAATGAGACACTACTTGCATCGATGTCCAGAATTGATGTACTCAGAAGTACTGAATAAAAAACTGGATATCCAATGTATGCTAGAAGCACAATACTGCACTTGCGAGAAACACATGTGGCCCTTTGTGAAAACCCCTAGTGTAAACCCCTAGCACCTTTTGTGAACCTTTGGCTTGTAAAAAACCCTGGTGCCTTGCATAAACCTATTATGCTTTGCACGAACCCCTAGTGAGAACACCTAGAACCTTTTGCAAACCTCTGGTACCTTGGGCGAACATATTATTCCTTTTACGAACCCTTAGTGTGGGCCCTTGGTCACCACACTCCCTTAGTGCGAACCCCTAGCCACCACAAACCATTGGTGTGAATGCCTGGTCATCACAAACCCTTCGTGAGAACCCCTGGTTCCTTACGTGAACCCCTACTCAGATCATTCCCAACACTTACATGATATCAATCACATAAAATCCTTCTCTATGAACCTCTTTCGCGAGATCTCAGTACAAGTATCTTCTCTAGATGACCTTTAGATAAATATTTTTAAGGAAAACTTCATCAGTTGTTAAGGATGGATCTTAGGGTATTTATGAGAGATTTTCCACCACCTTAGTTACAAAAATAGTGAACAACCAAACACCTATCCTGGTTCACGTGCTCCATAAGATCCAGGTGTGAAATTATCTCATCCTTTGGGTGAGATTTGGGCATGATCCCTCCTTTAACATTTTCGCTTTTCATGAGTCCTCAATAAGACTTGCTGTAAAAAATTCCTTGGGTGTGTCTAGGCACCTCCACAACACTCTAGGGATAGATAGAATGATTTTTCATGACATGATTGAACCCTCTCCATATGGCTCATTTTGGTCATGTGATACATCATATAAAAAACAAGTATAAATCCTAGATATCACTTATACCAATTCAAATGATCCATGACCTCCAAAAAATATCCCAATGAGAAAAACAATGGAGGAGGTGAGTGGTGTTCGCGGTGACTGTAAGACATAAAACACACACCCCTGACGACCCGCTCAACACCATGAGTCCCTGGTGACTTGTCTTCTGCATCATGTGAATCACCCTGGTTTGTTATCATTGTCACTTATCGAATCTTCATTCAACATTTTTACTAAAGAGTGAGTCCTATTTACTCTTTACGTAAGATCTGGGTGTGAGATCCAAATATAGTCATGAGTGTGGTCCAAGACCCCTATTGGTGCTCTGAGAACCCCTGGCGTGAGTTATGTTGGTGCTCCATGAACCTTCATTAAACATTTTCACTCAAGTGTGAGTTCTATTTAATCTTTACATAAGATCTGGGTGTGATCTCTAGAGACAATCATGAGTGCTACCCAAGACCCCTGTTGGTGCTCCGCGAACCCCTGATGTGTGTCCTATTGGTGCATCGAAAACCCAAAATACAACCATGTATTCTTCATGAGATCTTACCACTAGACCCAAATTCAATAACGCGCTATCATGCGATTTACAATGTTATTCTCTTCCAATGATTTTGATGACCCATCGAGAGTTTTAAATTCAACTATGAGTGACATGCATGATAAAATACCACGACTAGTTAAGATCCCTTTTCTTACAAACTCCCTGATCTTCCATGTAAGGTTTGACAAACAAAAACCTCAATCAACCTAGCGCGGTTCGAAAAAAAAACAAACTGAACTCCATTTTCAGAAATTAGTAGCCTTGGTTCCAACAATCTCCCCTTTGAGTTTTTTTATTAATTTCTAGATAAATTCAAAAGAGCACCAGACACTATAGAATATTGACATGCAAGAATCAAATCATCTAACACTCTAAGTCTATGTGATCAATTATTGGTGTAGAAAACAAGATGGAAGAAATGAATTGTGTTCTTGTGTGTTCGAATGAAAGCTCTGACCGTTTCCCAATAACATTGGATTTTTTCTACATTTACATTCTACCCTTTGTAACTCATTGAATTTATCCATTCTTACTCATTGGTAGAAAAACTAGATAACCAGATCTTGACTTTTGGATCTCAAGAACATACTCCCCCTGGATCGTATCTCCCCCATACACCTGCATCACTTTCACTAAAAGATTAAAACAACTAAAAAAGTTGGAGAGAGTGTATTATCATGACCTCCTTATACATTAGGAGGGGGTTTAAATCTAAGGTTCAACTGATGTTTCTCAAACACATCCATAGTCAGTGGGTTGGTCAGAATATCTTTCAATTTCTCACCAGTTCCCACATGATTCATTTTAACAATTCCTTGTTCAACCTTTAACTTGATAAAGTGATATTTGATTTCAATGTGTTTTATATGAGAATAATGAACAAGATTCTTTATAAGATCAATTTCACTATTATTATCACAATGAATCACCATTATCTATTTCACCTCATCACCATTATCAATCAGTTATTTATTTATCCACAATAGTTGAGTGAAAGACTATCTTGCAGAGATATAATGAGCTTCAATAGTACTAAGAGAAGTAATTTCCTATTTATTACTCAACCAGAACACACATTTCTTCCTAATAAAGAATGATCCACTACTTTTGGAACTTATTTCCAACATATCTCTCGCCCAGTCAACATTAAGAAACACTGATATTTCACTATCTCTTCCTGTGACAATGTATAATACATAATTGTGAGTACCTTGAATGTACCTCATGATTCTTTTCACTGCTACCATATGTTCTTCCTTTGGATTAATCTAAATGCGGGCCACTAAGAATGTTTTAAAGACAATATTTAGTTGTGTCGCTATCAGGTATACCAAGATTCCAATCATTCTTCTGGACATTGTGGGATCTACATATGTCCCATCCTCATACTTTCCCATTTTCTTCCAACTAAAATTAGATTTGACATTGATTTGGAGTCATGTTTATTAAATTTCTTTAACATTACTCTTGCATACTTTTCTTGATAAGTGAATGTATAATAATTCTTTGGAATCAATTGTATCCCTAAGAAATATGTGAGTTCACCAATCATAGACATTTCAAATTCCAATTTCATGTGATTGAAAAAATCATTCACTGATCCCTACCTTCTTCCACCAAATATAATTTCATCTACGTACACCAGAACCATGAGCTGGTCTTTATGAGAATTATTTACATAAAGATTATGATCCACTGCTCCTATTTTAAATTCAAGCATCTTTAGATAATAATCCATCCTAGGGTACCAAACCCATTGTGCCTATTTCAGACCATATAGATCCTTCTTTAATCCGCAAACCTTCATTTCATCATTACTAAGAAGAAAACCCACTAATTGTTCAATATAGAATTATTCTTCAAGAACACCATTTAAGAAAGTTGTCTTGACATCCATTTCATATAATCTGTATTCTCTTTGAATTTCCCTAGTATGGAACAGTTTTATTGACTCCAGTCTAGCCACTGGGGCAAATGTTTCTTCAATATCAACACATTTAATCCATGAATAGACTTTACAAACTAGTTGTTCCTTATTTCTGATCACATTTCCATGATCAAAAAATTTATTTTCAAAAATCAAATTAGTACCAATCATATTGTGGGTTTGGGTATCTTAACTAGATCCCATGTTTGGTAGTTATCGATCGGATCCAATTCTTCATTCATGGCCTTAACCCATTATTAATCCTTTACAACTTCTTCAAATGAGGATGGTTCCACAATTGAGAGGATTGTAGATTTTGAACCATTTCTCATTATTCTTTTCTACATGGGAGCTGCCTAATCCCCAATGATATCAGATTGATCAATTTATTCTCTACTATTTATCCTGTGAGGTTTAGAAGAATTTTATTCAGCCACATATTCTTCTTCTAATTCTTATTATTAATCAACATCATGATGTGAATCCTAGATGTTTTTAATGCCTTATTCTACTTCAGTATTTTGATCTGTTCCATGTCCACATTCTTCTTCATCTTCTACCAAACCAGTAAAATAATTCCTTGACCCATTTTTGATTTTATCTTTAATGATCTTAATATCACCACTTTCCAAAATTTTCAAGGATTTTTATTAAAATATTTATAGGATTTTCTATTCATTGAATATACAAGGAATATTCCATGATCCGCAGCATCACCGTACTTTCCTTGATTTCCTTCTTTATTTTGGATAACACATTTACATCCAACTATAGGAAAATAATTCAAAGAGGGATTCCATTCATGCCATAACTCATAAGGTGTCTTGGTTTCCCCCATATAATTCCCTGTTCAGTTTCAAATACAAAATAAATATTAAATAGCACCTTTCTATTAATGGAAAGATATACGATTCTCAATGTACATAGTTTTGGATATATTGTTCACCTATCGATTCTAGAACTCAACAACTCCATTTTTCAGCGGAGTTATCACAAAAACTACTTCATGTTGTATCCTATGTTTCTTAAGATAGTTTTCAAACTCAATGGATATATATTATTCAGCATTATTAGACCACATAACTTTTAATTTCTATCTAGTATCATTCTAGACTATTCGGTGATAAGTTTTCATGAAATCAAGCACTAGTTGTTTCCTGCGTATAACCACCACACAAGACATTCTACAATAATAATCAATGAAAAGGAATAATTACCTTTCTCCATGAGTTCCAAAAAAATTTATCAGACCACATAAATTTGTATGAATGAGATCAAGAAGATTTTATTTCCTTTTCTTCTTTGTCTGATAAGAACTACAAGCCAACTTCCCTCAAATGCAAGCCTCACAAGTCTTTTTCTGTTCATGATTCAGATTGGGTATATCAATGAATATATTTAGCTTAGATATATTTTCCATATATTGTTAAACGATGTGACCCAGCCTCCAGTGCCACAAGTTGTTTTATTCTTCAACAATCATGAATTACATGTTCTCTCTACTATCAAAATGACATAGGTTTCCATATGTTATGAAAACTTTCATGAGAGAATCCCATGTTCTTCCTTTTATAGTGCACCCCTTTTGATTGAATGTCACTATAAGTCCTGAGTCACAGATTTGACTCACACTCAGAAGATTGTGACACAAACCATCCATATAAAGAACTTTAGTCTTCTTTATCTCACCATTGTCCAGTTCAGTACTTCTACTACCTTTGATATTCATAGCACCATCATTACCGAATCTCACTATTCCATCAACCTTTTTCCTAAAATTAATTAATTGGTATACATTTCCCATCATATGGGATGATAATCCACTATTAAGAATCCAAGTGCTGCAGTTCTTAGTGTCTTTGAGAGCTACTTCTAGACGGTTAGATTTTTCACTTTTCTTCTTTTACTTCCATGAAATATTAGTATGAGTAAAGGATAAAGATGTATTTTCAAATCTATTTTCCATGTGTATAGGTTCATCATACTCACACTATTCTTACAAAGGAGATAAATGTTTTGTAATAACAACACCATCTGGTGGGCAAGTATTGAATTGTATTTGAGTTCTGTATAAATTATTCTTTCCATTCCTCTTCCTACTATCAATAACATTATAGAAAAAGTTAGAAAAATGAAAAAAATATATGTAAATCATTTCTTCAATAAGAATTAGGATATCGATTCATTATCCTTTGTTGACTTCCAAGATCTTACCCATTCAAATAGCTCATTTCCTTTTCATAGTATGACATGGTATGGCCCAAATAACCACAAAATTGTCATTTCATAAGTGGAAATGTATTTTCACTTCTAATACTCCTTATATAAACTTTATTATAAGGATATTTTGACTATATATCATATTGGGAAACTCGAGGATAGTTTTTAGTCCTCCTTTCATTCTAATTTGATACTTTATTTGTTTGGACTTTAGGTGTATTTTTGATATGTAAGAATTTCATCCAGCCTTTATTTTGGCCTATTTTACTTCTAGAATTCGATGTTTCATAATTATAACCAATTCATATGTTTCCTATGCATAAGGGTCTTTGATCATTCAGAAAAGTTTCAACTCTTTCAGAACCTTTCTTAACTCTCTCTTGTATCTCAACATCTGAAAATTTTCCAAACGAAATTTTCTTCTTATTTTTTCTTTTGGAATTGATTCACTTTCAAGTTTACTCCTAAGAGTAACAAATTGTTCTTCATGCCCCTCAATAGTTTTGGTATTTTCCTTCAATATAAACGTATGCTCATTAATGAAATTTTCATATTATAAAATTCTATGTTTAGTTCCACTATATCTTATTATCTTTCAGAAGTTGATGAATATTCCTTTACAAATTCTTCAAGTCGATCAATTTCAGCTTCAAGAATATCAACATTTTTTTATGACTCTTACAAAATTTATTTTAACATTTCCATCTCTTATATTAATTCACATGCTTACCAAAATAATCCATCAATTGAAACATGGGATTTACATTAGTGGTCAACAAATTATTTCTAGCTTTATCTCTCGATGGTTTTGATTTTTAAATTGTATCCATCATTGACACATGGGTTCCAGATTTAAACTATGGTTCTTTCTCCTCAAATAATTCACTATCATAATTTTATTATTTACAAACAAAAATATTTATCTATAGTTTCTTACCATAAATTAAATATCCCTTTTTAAAAAACGTTTTCTGAGGATTCTGCATGTCTCCAACTTCACTTTCTTCATCATTGAACTTTCTTATGCATCGACATGCAATGGTCCCAACTCCGCCACAATGAAAACAAGACAGAGGTAACTTTATTTAAAATTTACCTTTTCCCTTATTTAATTTCTTAGAAATGAGAGAAATAATTTCTTATTTCCTTAGTATATTAATCAATACTATCTCTGAATATTTCATGTTTTTCTATGGATTTTAATTCCATTTCCTTACTTACTTGAGTCGTTGCATCTTCTTGTTTGAATCTCATCTCACATGACACCGGGCTACTCAGTAGATCATACAAAGAGAGTTTAGAAAGTTCCATTTCCTTAAGGGATGACACATTTGCATTATAAATAGGTGGAAGTATTGTCAATATTTTCTTTACAATATCAATGTATTTTATTTCTTCACCAAGTCCTCATATTTACCCAATAACTTTAGTAATTTGATTGAAAAAATATATCTTCATTTTCTTTAGGATGCATTTTCAAATCATCAAACCTATTGTGAAAAACATGAAATTTTTCCTCTTCCACTTTACTTCCACATTCATAAATATTCTCCAGTTTTTTCCCACATAAACTTTGTTGACATGTAGCTCAGAACCTTCAGATATATTTTACCACAAAAAGCTACTGTGAGAGAATTCTGTGTTTCATCATCTGCCTCAATTATTTTATTATCTATATCAATCATAGAAATCCCAGTTAGATCAATGACATGTATTACTTGTACAGTGGAAAACAGGACTTCCATTCCAAAATATCTTAGATGAGATCTCATTCTATTCTTCCAGATCTGAAAGATTTTTCCATCAAAGAGGGGTACCCCCTAACATTTTTTGTATTCTCTATTGTAGAAATTAAGGAAAAATTTAACACTAGCAACCTTTACCCTTTGATACCACTTTTAGGTCATTGGGACACCCTGAGAGGGGAGGGGTGAATTAGGGTTTCAAAATTTTCTTTTAAAGTGATGTATCTTGTTCCCACATTTATAAAAACTTGTTAAATCTTTATGATTGATATGAAAAATAATCAAACATTTTCATAAAAAAAGATAACACAAAACATTAACTTGGTTCACCAATAAGGTACACATCCAAGGAGCATACACTGAGGATGTGTCGGTCATACAAAATCTACTAATCTTCACTGGATATGGAATATAAAATTTTAGTCACAATCACACTATGATAGGCACACTACATTTACAACATTTTAGGGATAAATCATTGCATCCCTCAGAACACTTACATTGACTCCCCCTAACAAACTACCCTGAGTGAAGTCAAACTCAGTTTATCAACTTGAAGGTTTCTTCAGTAGATTTGTATTGAAGTCTTTGTCTCTATCCAACACGAGACACTACTTGCATCGAAGTCCTGAATTAATGCCCTCAGAAGCGCTGAACAAACAAACCATATATCCAATGTATGTTAGAAGCACAATAATGAACTTGCGCGAAACACCTGTGACACTTTGATCAAACCCCTGGTGAGAACCCCTAACACCTTTCACGAGCCTATGGAACCTTATGAAAACCCATGGTTCCTCGCAAGAACCTTTGATGATTTTCAAGACCCCTTGTGCAAAACTTTTAACACATTTCGCGAACCTTTGGATCCTTTTTTGAACGCTTGATTCCTTGAACGAACCCTTGGTGCGAACCCCTAGTTACTACGAATCCTTGGTGTGAACCCCTAGTCATCAAGAACCCTAGATGTGAACCCCTAGTCACCACGAACCCTTGGTGTGAAACCCTGATCACCACAAACCCATTGTGTGAACCCCTCATCACCGCGAACCCTTGGTGAAAACCCATAGTCATTGCAAAACCTTTGTGAAAACCCCCTGGTGCCTTGTGGGAACCCTTATTTAGATCACACACAACACTTACATGATATCAACCTCATAAAATCCTTCTCCACAAATATCTATAGCGAGATCTCACTGCGAGTCTCTTCTCTAGATGAGGTTTAGATAAATATTTTTATGAATAACATCGTTAGTCATTAAAGATGGGTCTTGGGGTATTTATATGTTATTTTCAACCACTTTCATTCCAAAAATCATGGACAACCATCCACCTCTTCGTAATCAAATGCTCTATAATATTCAAGTGTAGGATTTTATCATGCTTTTTGTGAGATCTAGGCACAATTACTTCTTGAAAATTCGTGCTTTTCATGATTCCTCGATCAGACTTGCTGCACGAAAGTCCTCATGTGTGTCCAGACACATTCGCGGTGCTCTAGGGATAGAAAAATAGATTTTTCATGACATGCTTGAACCCCCTCCATATGGACCATTTTGTTCACGTGATACATCATCAAAAAAACAAATATAAATCCTAGATATCACTTATACCAAGTCACATGATCTCTGAACCCCAAAAAATATCACAATGAGAAAAACAATGGAGGAGGCGAGTGGGGTTTTCAGTCACTATAAGACATGTGTTGGACACCCATGAAGACCCACTCTACACCACAAGTCCCTAGCGACATGTCTTACACATCATGAAAAGTTCTTTGAATTGTTAGCATTCACACTCTGAAAACATTCATTCAACATTTAGGCACAATCATGAGTCTTATTTACTCTTTGCATAAGATCTGGGAGCGAGCTCTAAAGACAGTCATGATTTATATGCAAGACCCCTATTGGTGCTCCATGAACCCCTGGTGCAAGTCCTGTTGGTGCTCCGCATACCCCAAAGACAACCATGTGCACTTCATGAGATCTTACAACTATACCCAAATTCAATCACGAACTATCATGTGATTTACAATTTTATTGTCTTCCAATGCTTTTGATGACCCATCGTGAGTTTCAAATTAAACTATGAGTGTCACATGTGATCACATCCCAAGACTAGTTAAGATCCCTTTCCTTGCAAACTCTCTATTGTTACGTGTAACGTTTGAAAAATACAAACCTTGATTAACCTAGTGTAGATTGATAACAAACAAAAACTGAACTCCATTTTCATAAATAAACATCCTTGGTTCGAACAAATAAAGGATCTACATCCATCCCTAATACTCTTCTCCAATACCAAATTTAATCTCTATGAAGCTTCCCTAGCTCAATCCATTATACATCATGTGTTTTATCTTATAAAGTAGACATAAGGTTGGTATGCACACCAGGGTTCCCGTATAGGGTTTTAGAGATACATCTAAGTAGGGTATAAAACAGTGGCACTAATATATAAGTTTATATTTTTGAATGCAAGAGAAAAATAAACAATAGAAATAAATATTCACATAGGGTCATCCTGTTCTAACTGAACCACCGTGAAACTCAAACACACCTACTTCAACCTTTACTAGAATTGTGAAAACACTTTTCTTAAATCCAGACCCATACTTGAAGACTCATGGTAGGGTGGTAGGGTTTAATTCCATGTTTTGACCTCCACCCTCATCCTTAGGGTATAATCCCTATTAGGTACCAAAAATATCCCCTCAAGGGTGCCGCACAAAAAGTGCCTAACCCAATCCCCCTCAGGGAAGGATTTATATCATAGAATCCAAGTCAACTACCTTTAGGGAGGGTTTTATAATATAGTACATCCCCATTACATATAAATGTAGGGTAGGGATCATATCATAATACCTAACCACTACCTGCCGATACGGGGAAGGGTGTACATCGCAGTACCCAACCACTACCCATAGATGAAGGGTAGTACACACGTCATAGTATCCAAATACTACCCACCGATGTAGGGTGGGAAAAAATCATAGTACCAAAACCAACCTATCTTAAAATGGGTACACAATAAGACTCAAGGTCCAACATTTTAACAGATGGTTAGACTGACATCTTATTTTTCCATCAGGTATACACAAAACTGGACAAACTTATACAAAATAAGCAGGGAAGAAATACTATTCAAAAAAGATCTCTATATCATGGGTGATAGTTACTCAAGACCTAGAATCATTTCATAATGAAAATATTGATAACAATCTATCCTCACATGATAATATCTTCAAGACCATCTTGGTCACACAATAATATTACATCAAACTTTCCAACCTTATAATCTTGACTATAATAGAATTCACTAGAAGAGGCATGCCCGTCTAAACCTCCACTCATAAACAAAAATATGTATCCATCGCCCCATGGTATTATTTCACCCCATAAGCTCTAAGTGACCCAAGACTTAAGAGGCTGATCCAAAACCTAATCAAAATCTAGTATCATATTTTGAACCAACTAATCAAGTATTTTCTCAAGATGAATCACATTAAAGCACTTGGAAATACTTATTCCATGTCATTAAGGAAATTCCCACAACCTTCACTTGCTTCCAATAATATATCTTCTTTAGGAGAGATCTTCAACCCCATTAGTTAGAGAGAACTCTCTACATTAGACCTCATCTAGTCCTAGGAAACCAATCCTATTTAAAGCTCATATCAAGATTTTACTTTACCTTCAAGAGTGTGTTCTGAATCATGAGTGAGATTTACAACCACACCACCAATAACTAGTAGGACTATGTATCTCATGCATACACATTTATCCCTATGAAATGA
The DNA here is from genome assembly GCA_963277665.1 of Viscum album. Classification (NCBI taxonomy): domain Eukaryota; kingdom Viridiplantae; phylum Streptophyta; class Magnoliopsida; order Santalales; family Viscaceae; genus Viscum; species Viscum album. Next base: position 1,952,165,775 of record OY728153.1, on the reverse strand, counting down.
AATTATGCTACACACTTCTCATTCCACCCTAATACTCATCCTAGGACTCTCATAAACCCAATTGGTATTTCCACCCCTCTTTGGTGTCATGGTCATTGGGTGTATCCTTTTTAAAAAAACATCACTGGGACACACAATCTAATCCTAAGAGGCTAAATTACACCCTTTTTATTTATCATAGGTTATTGGTCCCTATCATTTTTATCCAATCACACATATCTCATGAAGGCATGCACAATCATACATAAACATACATATGGTTTTGTATAGAAATGACATCATGCCTTAAACATGGAGTTTCCATCCTCACAAATACCTACATATCCCATCCATGAATGACCATGAATCATCTAAGATCACATCAACACATTATCCCCTATATCAAGAGATAAAATCCATAATAATTAATTATAAAAATTTATAATTAATTATTTAATTTAATTCAAAGATGTATAATGGATAAAAATTCACTGGTCAATGACACATCAGTGAAACCACACATGACCTAGTGCATTCATCCTCTTAGGACATCCTCTATCTAATATGAGAAAATATCCATAATTATAGCTTGATTACAATATGATATGGTGAAATCATCACTAAAACCCAAGTAAGAGACACTATAATCAATGATTCACAAAAATGAAGAAGAATACAGGAGAAAGAGAATGAAATTACCTCAAATTTTCCATATAAACACTAAATAATCACCCCTTTATAGGGACAGGAGATCAAGGGAGGGAGGATATAGATAAGATAAATTTAAAATGGACCTCCCCTAATTATATTCCCACCCAAAAATGTGTAGGTATCTAACCATGGAATGATTATTTTACCATTATTTTAAAAACATGAAATGATACTTATTATGACATAAACTATATGGGTCACAACATGAATCCCTCCCATGGTAACTTTTCAAATAATACCCCTTAGGTCATAGTGTGATGATTATATCTTAGCTAGAACCAATAAAAAATGAGGCCTAATTTTCATAGTGTGAACGACCATTGGCCATAGTATGGAACTGCCCTCTCATACAAAACAAAAATCTCAAGGCCCTAGACTCCATAATGTTTCCTTCACCCTCTAAGTCATGATGATTACAGGTGGCCAACCTTATGGGATGGTCCTCAAACTATTGGAACACTACAAAAATTTTCATGGTGTGACCCCTCCAATCACAGTGTGGCAAGCATTCTCCATTAAATATCAAAAATTACATTATAAGGATCCCGAGACTCCATGAATAAGTGTCACCACCACAAAATGATTCACTACACCCTGAAATGATTCCCATATATAAGGGTTTGTACCCAATATATGAAGTTAATAGCTACACAATGACACACCTTTCCATATCTTGATGATACCTAAGGGTCCCATGGTAGAAAACCCTAAAAAACCACCATGTTGTGACACCCACTGGTCATGACATGATCTATTATCTCTACATCGTGGTGCCTCCATGGAAACTAAATGATCTAATGGATGATACGTATTCATGGTATGAACATCACTTATCATGGTGTGACATGAAATCTATAGTAAAATTCATAAAAGGGGTCACCCCGACCCCACTTTGAAATTCAACCGAGCAACCAAAACACCTCATAGGACTTTATCAACATTAGTAAAACCTCTCCTTGAGATATTCCAACCCATAGAATCCAAGTAATAGTCTTAATTATTATAATTAACGATACTCAAGGACAAAAAATTTAAATTTCCCTAGAAAATATCGATGTGTAAATTAAAGGGTCATTATAAATAGATCAACTAATATTTCATGGTGTTGATGAAACATAATCATATTTCTAAAGATAAAATTATAGAAGCTCTCCAAAGGAAGTATTTTTCATACTAAAACCCTATAAATAAAAAAATTAAAATACAACTTGATATAAAAATTTTAAAAATTGAAAAGAATAAAACATCTAATTACAAAATACACAATGTTCATAGAAAAAACTCACACTATAAATTATTGACCCCCAATTGTGATACCATAATTGAAACATGTTTTCATGATTATTTATTTTAATTATGTTTGAAAATATGATTTATAATATAGAGAATCCCCTATATCATTTATCAAGGAGCATTGAAGGTTTAGATATGCATATTTGAGATAAGTTTTATAAATATAACTAAAAGTAAGATGTTAAAACATTTTGAAGAAAAACTAATAATGAAAATAGATTATGGGTTATATAAAATGGTGGGAATTTTTATAGAATTAGGATAAGTATATCATTTCATGTTCAATATACGATATGTCATGTTCATTTTTATTAAATATGTTTTAGGTTCCCAAAAATGATTTAGTTATGGATTAACCCAGATCTTGATTATCCACCAAGAATTTAAACTGATGTATATAGAAATAAAACATGATATAACAATCCTGAAATCAAGGTCTAACCAATATGAGTAGAATAAGATATTCCAAAAAACATTTTTATCTATAACATTTGTGAAACAAAAGGATTATTTTTTCCCAATTAGAGAAAAAAAATTCACAGACTCAAAATATCACACCAAACTATTAGAAATTAAAGAATAGTTTATCAAAATAAATAATCCAAATTTGAAATAAAGTAAGATAAAATTTAATGAGATTTTTTCATAACCAAATTACACAAAACCAATATATAATTTATGTTCCATAAATCTCTTTAAATGTTTATACATACCTCATAATGATTTCCCACCATTTATATTGCCATCATAAAGAAGAGGCTCAAATGAATCTCCTTTATTTAGGCTCTCCTGGGGAGGAAAGGGAGATCAAGTACCTAAAAAGTGATTATAATAGATCTAAATCTCTTAAAAATGATGTAACCTTAACTATTGAAAAAAAAATTATATATGATAGCCAAGGAATGTATTTATATACCAATGAAGATAGTGGTTTTTATAGATATATTTACCAATACCACTTATATATTATTTTAATCCCTATAAACAACCTTATATCTAGTTTGAAAAAACTATAGAGTTATTTATATACCTCTTTAATTTCTCCCTATAAAATTTTGTGCCCATTTTATTTATCTAATATGATTTTTGGAAAAATACTGATATATACTCTTGATGTAGGAAAATTTATATTTTTTGAATAGATCACCTCATTTAGGCCTTTAAATGGATGAAATAGGATTAATTTTCTTATAAATAGTTATATACCAAAAAACTATAGACCCAAAAACAAAATATGAAGCCAATTGGATTGGTAAATTTCTTAGAATGTAAAAATATGTTCACATATGTACCTGGGATTCCGTGTAATTTAGATCTTTTTGCTTCAACTTCATCTTGGGCTCTCCAAGACACTTCACTAACAATGAAACATAAAAAATTATAAATTTACATTTCAAATAGTATTTAAAATTAATCAATTAAATCAAGTATAAATTAAAATTTATTATTAATTTGGAAAATTTTAATATAAAAAGAGTTTAAAATAATTGTTTAAATATCAAATAAAATAGTAAATCATAATGAAATCATAAGGAAACTAGTTTTAATCGAATGATTAAAAATAATTTATTTGAGTGAAAACAAAAACTAAGAAATTATTAGTATATAACTGACATAAATTGAACCATTCAGTTTGTTTCTAGTAAAACTAGTTTTGATGAGTTAAAGAAACATGGAAAAAATTACAGGATGGAAAAGTTATTCATAAGAAATGTTAAAACCCTAAATTTTCAAAACCAAAAGTTCTAAGATAATTATAATATCACGATAAATTAAATAGTAAAGAGATATTACCTATAAAAAATTATCATTTAAATCTTAAAATGGATGAAATAATTTGATAAACAACTAAGAGATTAATATAGAAAATATTTAAAGGAAATTAATAATGCAAGGGAAAATTTTCAATGTGGTTTAAAAACTTATATTCACTTAATCATCACATATGTTATTTAAAATTAATTATATTAAAAAATCAATAATGATTCATATTATATTCAACTTTGATCATAAAAAGTTAATAATTACCTCTAATTTTAATAATTATTTATATATTTAATTAATTATTTAGTTTTGGTTAATAATGTTTAATAATGGTTATTATTTCTAAAACCAAACCAAACCAAAAAAAATAAAAAATTTATAATATTTATTAATGAACTTGGACCAATTAAACAATTGATGTTAAATTTGACCAGTATAATGTAGACCCAATTTGGTTGATTTATTTTTTTTAATTTAATATTTCAGACCCCTAGTCTCTAAGTTCAAATTATATCTTATAGAAAAAAATTTCATTGAAACCACATGGAAAAACTATCTAATAATTTTCTTTATATCCATTAAAATGATATATCATGTTTTTAAAGATTAAAATGGAAAAACTATTATCTTATATTTATTTAATCAAAACGAAATCTCTATATATGAATTGAATATAATAAAAACATGCATGAGTTTTAATTTCAATAGTTTATGGATTTTTTTGTTTATATTTTGAAAACATTAAGTTGAAACTATCCATAAGTTCATGTTATACAATTTATTCATATGTTTTGTGCAGACAAAAGTGATCTTATCTTCATTATATTACATTTTTTTCTTACATTATATATCTATTTGTGCTTAAATGTTTTATGGATACTTAATGTTTTTCATCCACAACATGTTTTGTCTTAAAAATGTTTTATATCCACTTAGTAATGTGCTTAATAAAACACTAATTAAATGAAGTTTTAACAAGAATTATATCATGAAATAACCCAACTAGTTACTATCCTAAGAATATTATGACATCAAGAGTAACATATCAAGTTCACCATAAATTTATTAGGGGTTTATGACTGGTACTGAGGGTGTATTTACTTAAATAGAATAGAATAAATTTTTAATTATAGAACCCCTCAATAATACATTTTTAAAGGTATATAATAATATAAATGAAAATGTATAAAAAATCCATGAATACCATACAAATATTTAAAACTAAAACCAAAATATTATCCAAAAACTGAAAAACACAACACCATGTACACCACAGGAGAAAAATTAAACGAAACTAGACTACAAATCATATGATTTCCCTATATGTAAGATAAATTCACTCAATGATTCCTCCAATCCAATGATATAGATCTATACACAATGAATATAATGTAGAGGTGTTTATAAAAAACTCATTTGGTTTCCCCCAAAAACTTTCTCATATCAATATGAGTAGAACATACTAATATATTAGCTTATAAAGGTGATACAATAAGATAAAAAACTATCTAAAGGAAGATCCAAAACACTATTTCTTCTCCATAGTTCAAATCATGAATTCTCCCTAGAAATAAAAAATTGTAAAAACCATAAAAAATACAATAAGACACCCCCATATATTAATACTCTCTAAAATATCATAATAATCCCACTAAAATTATTGTTTGGACACTTAATAGATGATTTAACATTAACCACAACAAATTCATATTAATAAACTATATAACTACAACTATAAAAATTGTATAAATATACAATTTTGAACAATAATAACTATATATATCTACAATCAACCATAGAATAAATCAATAAATATACCAATATTCATCACGATAAATCATATATTTATATTAAAAATGGTTACCCTATCACTGAAATAGTATAATATCATATAACCCCACTAAAAAACACCTATAATTGGACATATAAAAAATAATTTTATCCCAAGTATAATATAATTATAGTTATAAACTAGTGTTGTATCTTAGAGAGGAGTGAAAAAATCCAATTTCACTTATTTATTAGTTGAAATAGGTGTTTTTAAAAAATTAGTGCTTTTAAAAATAAGTAAGTAATTGAAACTAGAGTTTGAAAACAAGTTAGTGAGAAATGTGATCAGTAATGGGTTTAGTTTCCCCTTTATATGCTATCATAGTACCCATTATGATTTACTTATCTTATTATTATTTAATGAGTTCAAGATTCCTCGATAAATTCATAAATCACTTTAAGATCAATGGTATTGTGGAGGTTAACATAAAAATTATTACTGATTATCCAGCTTCCCTTCCTAAATTCCAGATAAGTCATCAAGAAACTCCTAAATTTACAAGGGAAAATCGAAATGGGTATTGGTGTTCCTAGGAAATCCAAAAGTCATTCACCACCCTCACACACGTGCCAAAAATTTCTATATACTCACCACCTAATACACTCTTATCTTTCAAGAAAACTATACTAGGTGGAGGGATATTATTTATTATAAAATTAAGTAGAAATAGATATATAGTTAGAATCCTTAAACAAAATTGTATTCAAATATTTAAATAGACATAGAGAACCAGAATGACACAACAGAAGATTTTTTTTATTAAAGTATGAGGACTCAAAAATTACAATGGAGAACATTCCCTCCCCAAACAATAATGATTTTAACCCTCCATTATAAGGGTTGTAGAGAAAAAAGGGGTTGGATAATAGATTAAAAACTAGAACTATATAGGAAACAAAAATGAAATTTTAGTGGTAAATTATTCAATATGATCTCATGTTCCAAGTATCTCCTCTCTACAACGTTCCTCTTTATTCTCATTTCGATAAAAAAACTTCCTATTTTAGAGTCACTAGATAAATCTTTTAAATCTCCTCATTTCAAAATTCGATAGCCCCCTTATTTATCATTACTTAAAAATATTTATTTTTATTTTAACTTCAAAGAAAATAATTTATTTACTTCTTGATTTGGATCAAGATATTCTATATGTTTAGATCCACATTGCACCCTCCAATTGATCATATTATTACTAACATGGATTCCCAAAGGTTTAGTTCAAAGTGCAGGTGAGTTTCCCAAAGCCTGTATGTGACCTTTAAATTTAAATCAAAAAAATTCATCAAAAATCGATTAATAATTGGACATACCATGAGGCACAACTTCAATGGATAAATCTTGAGGTTTGACTGAATTCCTGATAGAAATGTGACCAAACGACATAAAAGTGACCACACAGAAGACAAGTGACCGTAAGATAGAAAAGTTACCATGTGTAAGAATCAATGTGTAGTTGATTAGTTTATCATACAATTGAATTAGGAAAATAAAAAATAACTAGATTGGTTGATCTAGAAAGGAATGATCAATTATTTTTAGACTTATGATTGATCTCACATAATTGGCTGACTGCCTTGTGGTAGATCTATTCTTGTGGTTGATAATCTTCTTTATTACCTTAGATAAACATTCTGTTAGTGGTATGGTCATGTTTTTAATTGATTACTTTTTATCACAGTCTATCATTTTCCACAGTAGGATAAATCAATGTGTGGTCAGTGGAATGGCTAGTGTTCAGTCATATTTCATTATGTGGAAAATCCTCACCTAGTTAATCTACTATGCATGGTCAATCAAATACTTTCATATGGTAGGTTGAGATGCACAATTGATCTTTACACGATTGATCATATCTCTCTTTAAAGTTTAATGATGGACCATATGGTATAAAAATGAGCATATGAAAGGTTTAACATGTGGCTGATCAAGGAATTAAGAGAATTGAAACCTATGACCGATTGACTGTAGCAATTCCAAAATTATTAGATCTTCTTTTATTTATTTAAAATACCTTAAATTCACATAAAAAACTCTCAAAATTTAAAATATTAAATATAGGATATATTTTTAAAAATTTAAAGATGAAATTAAACAACTGAAAATCATGTTTTAACACATTTTCATATTTTAATAAAAAAATGTTACTGTATAAAAAACAAAAGAAAATTACCTTGTAAATGATAAAATATTTGGATTTTAAACTTTGAAAAACCATTTGAAATATATAAATTATTGACTCTATAAATTTACCCATACATAAACCTTTAACTATGGACAAATAAACTTTAGATAATTACTATAAAAAAATTCAAATACAAATCCAATATGAGTTCCTTTTTGAAATCCACGGTTCTCAAGTAATCATGTCTCCTTAATTTTATTGATTACATTTTCTTAATCGTTTATATTCCATTAATTACCACCTCTTTAATCCCCTCATACACACTTACACCTAATTTATTAGATGTTATCCCAATTAGGTTAAATACCTTGAGGGGGGAGGGGGGTGAATCAGGGTATGACAAATTAAAACTACTTCCCCTTTGGATATTGTTTTGTCATTACATAAAACATTGTTCTCTATTTTTTCCATAGAAATATATGAACCGAAATGAAATCATGCACAATACAAAATAAATTTTACATGGTTTACCCTCACTGGCCTACATCCAATGAGATTACCACAACATTGTGCCGATGTACCAAATCCACTAATTCTCACTATCAAATTACATGGTTTGGGATAGATCACATTTATGCCCAGACTCACTGCCTTATAATATTTTGGGTCAGATCATTGCATTCCGAAGGGTCACTTCCTATGTATCCATCTCTCACTCACTATGGGTGGAAAGGATCTATATCTTCCTCTTCTTACACTCACTTCTCTTGGAAGGGATCCAATCACAATTTATGGACTTGTAGTTCCAATAATTTTCAGGAAATAATGCATCTGTAACTATATGTAAATGCCTTATTGAAGTCCCTTTTTAACTCATAGATGAAATACACTTTTCTAAGTAATGTTAGTTAGTAGGAATTTATTTCATGAACTATTTAAGTCCCTTCTTGAACAACCTTCTTCTTTTGTGAATCGCATTGCACATATGCTTCATGGACCACCTCTTCTACGAACTGCCTCATCTTTTATTGCCACATACCACATCAACATACCATATCCATGAACCACTTCTATATACTGCTTCCACATAATGCTTCCATGAACCACCTATTATTTTTTGGAAATAATTCTTCCACAAACTACTTCTTCCATGGACCACTTCTTCTCATTTCATGGAATCCTTCTCATGAACTAATTCACTCTTCATAGAATTATCCCTCACGAACCACTTTCAAAATCCACCAAATCCCTAGATAAAATATGTTTTTTATGAAATTAACTCTAAGTAATTATGGGATTAGTTATACTTATGTAGGAAAATAGATCCACATAATCCACTAATCTGATATTCACCCAAATCTGCAATGCTGTAAAACCTTCACTGCGTACCACTTCATCCATGAACCATTTCCCTATATAGTCAGCGTACAAATTTTATTCCATCATAGTGGACCAAATAACCATATCATTTTATATAACTACAAGAAATTCCATGTACCTCAAGCCTTCTGCGTACTATTGGACTCCTTCGAACTACAAGCCTTCCCATTAACCTTTATCTATTCATGATCCATGTACTGCGCTTCACGGTCCACATAGCACTGCTACGCAAAAAACTGCCTTTTCCAAAATTCCATCAATGTTATGTATACCACATTTCACATTACATGAACTACGGTTCACGATCCATTTATTAGGTAATCTTGTTTGGAAATATTCCTTTTTCAAAAAAAACTCTCGATTCTGAGGCCCAAAAATTTAGAAAACACTGGAAAACTGAGCCACCATAAATACCTACTTCAGAAAATACCAACCAAACTCATTCATGATAATCTATATTTCTCAACAAACACAATAACATCCAAAACAATCCAAGAGGAAAAATTGAGGGTTTTTTTCTCCAAACAATAGTTTATTTTACTCAACACTCAAGTATGATTTTCAAGTAAGTTTTTTCTCAATCCAAGTTCATACAAGTTCCTCCATATTATTGATAAATTTATTCATATATACCCAATTATTCAATTACTTTTACAAATGCGGAGGTCTTAATCAAGATTTTTATTTATCTTATGGGTTGTTACTATTTGAATGTAAAATAATTGAGGCCAAATGAGGAGGCTTGGATATAAAATGAAACTTTATGCATGGTTTTTAATTTTCTACAAGATTAGATTTCCCCTTAACCACATCTTATACTAACTAAACTTCACTAATTGCAATTCTCTATGGAAAATCCATATATTTTATCAGTACTAGAGTAGAAAAAATTCCTCTCCCATTTTCTTCTAATAGGTTTCATATTTTATTCTATTGGGTTTTTTCTTTGAGGGAAGAGAGAGACCTTGGAATTTATATGAGGTGTGTGAGACTAGTATTTTCTCAAGATAATATCTATGTTACCTTATTTTATATGTGTCTAAGGACTTCTAAAAACATTTACAACTTCAAATAGTCTTTCCTAAATCAACTCTTTTAAAAAGGCATAAGATTTTTTAGTATGCGAAACCAATTTTTTCTATATATATCCTTCAAAAATCGTCCTTAACATCATCGCTAGTCTATGACCTTTATAATTTCAACAACATAAATATTTTATTCCTTATTTACTTATTTTTATGTTTTTTTTTGTTTTGGATATTTTATATTTGTAATTTCTCTTTATAATTATCATTTTGAGAAAAATGGATGGATGTTTTCACTTCAAAACAATGAGAGACTTTCATGGAAACCATTAGATAACATCAAGAAAATTTTTCTATTCTCACTATTATGATTTTTAAATATAAATGGAATCATAAAAGTTGTAAAAATTTGTTATTTAAATCCAAATAGATTATTCCAAATAGGTTGTTTCAGATCCTTTTCTCACTTATTCCACACATTAATTCAACTTAGATCATGGAAAATATTCCACAGAAATGTTTATAGAGATATTTGGTTTATAATATGTCTATATAAAAATGTAACTAATAGTTTCTATGTGATGAAATATTTAAATGAAAATATAATCTTGAAAAATACGGTTCATTATAAAAAATAAAAAAAATAAAAATAATGCCTTAATAATTTATAGCATAAGGTCCTTTAATGATCTAAGGTTTTAATAAAATGACATAGTAAAATATATTCATTAAAGCATGCCTTTATTTTTTCATGAAAAAGGTCATTGTAAAGAAGATATTGAAATAGTTTTAGAAGTCTCATAGGTAAGTTATTAAAAATATTGGATAATATGTAATGGGATGAGTTTAAATAAATTAGTGGGTTTTGCAGGAAATTCTATAACTTAAAATTTGAAAACAATTTCATTTCAGTAGTTTTATGGATAAAATAAGATTTTAAACATTAGAATAAAGTTAATGTTTTAAGGTAATTCTAGTTAAGATCACATGTTTAAAATTCTTACTAAAATTGAAAATCAAATACCTAATATTTAAAAAAAATATTTAACAATTTGAAAAAGTCACAAAAATTTGAAAAATAGAAATCTAAAAATTTATAAACTATAAAGGTTCCCTTCCTAAAAATTAATTGATGAAATTACTTAAATGTATTCAAATAGATTTATCATGTAATAATATTTTAAATGGAATAATTTAATACACACAAATGTTAAGGATAATTAAAACATGGTGGGTTTTCATTGATAAACATGGTGGAGGAGTATAATATCCTAAACTGGTTATTGGGGTTGATTTCCATGATACTTCTTTAGCCTATGTTGATTAACAGTGAATGGGTTCAATTTTCATTCTTTAACAACCTATATAATACTAAAAGTGGATACATTAGTAACTATTAAATGAATTTACCATATGAAACAAATCTTACCTATAATAAACTTGACTCTTGAATTGGATAAAAACATTTGGTCTATAGACTCAAAGTCCTTTTTGGAATCGACTTATCAAGAGTCACTATTTTCCTTTATTAGTATTTTTTAATTCTAAAAGTCTTCTCTTATGATATCTTATATCATATTTAGCTGAAAGTTTCTCTATTTTCCACTTTTGTCCTCTAGTTTTACTTGTCTAACAATCTAATAGTCCTTGAGTTCCAATTATACAGGTAGATTACGACATTTATCATAGATAAATTAGTAGGGGATAATCCCTGTGAGTGTATTATAGGCTATCCTATAATAACATGAAGTTTATTACAACCTTTTTATCTACTATTTCCTATGTGGGTTTAGAGTTTTCTCCAAAAATTACCTTGATTTACTTATTCAAAAAATTACCTTGGCCATTTTCTATGGATGGTAAGGGGATAATGTATTGTGATGTAATCCATATTTTTTTAAGAAAGACTCTATAATCATATTACAAAAGTGAGTTCCTTGGCCAATAATGTTGGATCCCATTACTCTAAATATATAAAATATATTAAACCTAAAAAGATAAAAAAACACAGTATCATCAATTTTGGTGGCCTTGTATTCCTATGAAATAGTGCCAAGTTTTGTCTCATGCCTCTCTTGGGCCATATATAAATAGATTTTATTTATTGAATAAATTTAGTTATAATTGTAACCTAGATTTGTCTCCAAGATTGGAGTTCACAAAAACCTATTTTAACTTGTTTGTTAGTTTAAATAGGGGTTTTATTTTGAATTTATTATTTTTAAAACATTCAAGAAATTGAATCTAGAGTTTGGAAATAATATGAGAAAGGTATTTGGGTGAGGGTATGATTACCACTTATTATGATATCCTAGTCCAAAAAATTATTTATATATTTTCCTTTTTATTTAATTAGTGAAATATTCTTTGATAGATTCATCAAACACCTTATGAAGAATGGTATCTTGGATTTTGAACTAATTTTGATTACAGTTTAGAAAGCCTCCATTTTTTCATTTATGAGAAGTCAAAAATACACTCCTAAATTTCCTAATCCAAACCCAATTGGGTGTTAGTGTTCCTAGGAAATCTAAAATTCATTTAATTCCCTCACACATGTGACATCAATTTCTAGAAACCCATCACCTAATACACCCTGGATATTTAAGAAAAAATACACTAGGCAGAGGGATATTATTCATTATCAACTTAAGAATCAATAGTGGAAGATTTTAAATCCTTAAAAACTACTATATTAAAATATTTAAACCATCACTGAGAACAAGAATCATACAACAAAAGATATTTTTTGTTCATTAAAGCATAATGAATCGAGCATTAAAAGGGAGAAACTTCCCTTCCCTAATCACTCGGGATTTTATTCCACCATTCGAATGGCAGCATAGAAGAAATGGGAAAGAGAAAATATTTTAAAACTCAATAAATCTAGAAATAAATATAAAACCACAATAGTATATTATTTATTATGAAATTGAGACCCAAGACTATCATCTCTCTAGTGCACCTCCCTCTTCTCATATATAATCATGGTTTCATTCTTCCGAACCACTAGCCAATATTTGAAATATCCTACTTTAATAATTAAAAAATCCCATTATTTCTCATAGATTTTAATTCATTATTTGTATTTGACCTTTTAAGAAACCCACTGATTTAATTCATACTTCTGATCAATATATTTGGTATGTTTAGATCTACCCAACAACTTCTTGTTGATCATATGATTACTAACATAGAATTATAATGGTTTTATTTGAATTGAAAGTGAGATTCAAAAATCTTGTATAAAAACATAAATTTTCCATATAGTATATTACTTGAAAATTATCTAATTCATAGACCAAATGTGTGGGTTAGGTTTAATGTATTGGCTATCTGGTTTGAGTAAAAACATGATATAAAAGTGACACCGTGGTAGATAAGTTACTGCATGAAAGACAAGTGACTGCATAGAAGAAAAGTAATAATGAAATAGATTTAGTGTGTAGTTTATTGGTTGGTTTTGTTTTGAATTAGGATTTTTTTGAATTTCTAGTTACAGTCAATCCATAAAAGAACATTTGATTAGTTTTTTTCTTGTAGTTGATCTGACACAGTCGACTAACTTCCCTATGATCAATATTTTTTTTATAGTCGATCATATACCATTGTAGGTAAAATAAACATTTGGCTAGTGGATTGGCCATAAAGTTGATTTATATCATCTTCTTGAGGTTGATCATCAATCATGGAAGGTCTGATCAATGTGTGGTTGATGTACTGGATTAATATCGATCATATTTCTTCATGCAGTTGATCCCCACATGGCCAGTCTATCATGCATAATCAAATCTATCCCTTTATATGGTATCTTGAGATGCATGATCCATATTCACACATTCTAATATATCTCTTACCATGGTTTATGTATCAACCATATAGAAGAAAATCTATTACATAGCAGGTTCAATGTTTGGCCAGTCAAGGAATTTGTATAATATCTATCCACGTTCTATTGTCTTAAAAACTTCCATAATTCTCAAATATTCTTTAATTTATTTTAAATAACTATTAGTCACCAAAAAAACAATCAAAACTCCAATGATTGAAATTTATATTTTATTTTAAAAATCCAATGATCAAATATAAAAACTAGAAACTAATTTTTAATCCATTTTTACATTTCAATAAAAAATGTACCTATATGAAAAATAAATGAAAATTACCTACTAAATGATAAAATAGTGGCTTTAAAATCATTTAAATGCGAAATTAAATATATAAATTTATTGAATATGTCACTAATTTTTCAACATTACTCCATAACTCTAGGGTTTAATATTACACAATCTCACTTATGTTACCTCAAGTCTAATTAGAATCTAGTCACTCAACCTAAAATGTAAATCGATTAACTGAAATATGCACTATAAATACTAACAAAACCATAAGTATGTATGTATCTTGTATAATAACAACCAACTAACACACATTACCCTCTATTTGGGCCATACTCAAACATATTATCTAGGAATATTTGTGCAAACAACTCCATAAACTATTCTCAAACCCCAAGAAATATTACATTCAAAATTAAATTTATATTGTATAAATATCACATTCAAATCCTTTATGAATTATTTTTATAAAAATTAAAATATGTATTCCAAATCCTCAATTTAATTTTATATAAATACCATTATATAGAAATAATAATGTTTTAGAGAGATTTAGAAGGAAAAAATATATGTTTACGTAGTCCCCTTATCGTCTAAAATACCTCTATGCTTTGGGATAAAAGAATAAGAAAAGTCACTATTTTGGATATGTTATGTCACAAACATCAATGTATCAATTTATTTTTCATGAACAACAATTTTTGTGAGGAATAAATCCCAAGATAAGGAAGGTGATTAATCTAAGGGATTTACATATTTTTATACTATTAAAAAAGGTAAATCTTATTGGTGTTTAAAATAGTTATTTGTTGAATGGTGAATTTAAAGAATTAAAAGTAGGTGAGTGAGATGTTAAATATGTTATATAAAATTTTATAGAGTAGTAAGAACACCGAAAAGATAATTGAGGGGAATTATGGTTGAGGAATCTTGTGAGATAATGATGCTAATGATAATGGATTCAACATAACTAGAATCATTCATCACCAAAATGTTTATAATAAGTTTCAAGAGTTATAAGTACTATTGTACTTGATTAAATCACCATTAATAAGGGTTTTTAAATAATAGTGAAAAAAAGTGATTGGGGAGTCATTCACAGAATAGATTTTAGTTTACATGCGAATGTTCATTTTCTATAATTATATACACTCAATCTACTGATTTATTATAATGGGTAAAAAAATTCCAAAATTGTTTCAGTTTTAATTTTAATCCATCAATGAATGAAACAATATTAAGAACTAAATTAAATAAATCATTTAAAATAAGGAAAAAATTTTAGTTTTGGGGAAATAAATCAAGGAAGAAAATTAATTATCTATAATAATTACAATCCCCAAAAATAATATACAAAAAAAATATATTTTCAAAAAAAAATCACACAAAAAATATCTAATAGATATGAAAGTGAATAAAAATAAGTGATATAGGTTCTTCTCTATTGATTGAGTTTCTCTCTCTTAATAATTCATCCTTTTCTTTCTATCTCCTTGAACCTCATAGGCATGCTTGCCAAAATCTCTCGCTCTAAGTCTGTTTCTCACTTTATATGTATCTCTTATTTATCTATCTACTAAGGCTAGTGAATTTCATTTTTAATGTTTCCACATGAGAAATTAAACTATCTACTAACTCTTTTGGTTGAACCACTTTAATTTATATGTCCCCTATTCATTCCACAACTATTTTAATTTTTAAATTAATTTATTTAAAAAATTTTAAAAACCATGTGTCAGACCCAAAACTAAAACCTTAGGATCAATATATTTTCAATCTATCATGAAATTTCTTGGACTCAAATGAAGTAATTATTCCTCATTAACAAACTTTCGATAGGTTAGTCACACTCTACTTTTGGAGACTTGAATACCCTTATTCACTCAACAATTTTCATTCACATGGTCTCCCTTCAACATTGGTACCAAGAATATTTACTGAGACATGAATTTGAAGACTCCAACTTTCATCAAATATCGTGCACTTCCTTCCTCTTAATTTAATAACACTTTTATAGACTCTAAAGAAACCCTTAACTTTTCTTTCCCACCCTTTAACTAGTCCTTCAAGTAGAACTATCAACCAAATTCACTTAAAATTTTTGTGAATCACCTAGTGTACACTCTATAAAATGTTTTGCCTTGACATCCCCTTACATTGAGAATCTTTTCTAAATTTGAAACTTAAAATAAAATTAGTGAAAATGATCTTAAAAAAAACAAATTGAATCTCAGTTTCCACATAATATTCTTCACTCATCTATCTCATACTTAGCTATGAACACAAATTTCACTAATAATTCCAAAAGGATCTTGAATCTATCTTGGGATACAACCCATCTTTCTAATTCAACCAGTCCAATTTGGATCAAAATTTTTGTTTCATATTTTATCAGACCCATTCTTCAACCTTTGTGAAAGTTCAACTCAGTTAATTGGATTATAACTTAGGTTTTTAATATTATCGACTCATTCTTATTTGATGATATATATTAATACACGATTAAATTATGTTTAACATCATTTAGTATTGATATCCTTTTTATCTTTGACTTGTTATCTAATAGATTCACTCTATTATCTATGGTAAACCCAAACCCTAAGCTCAACTTTCCCTTTGAACATAAATGATCGAGATTATTTTGGTTTTGATGAATCTCATTTGAGGTCATTATAGGAATATGTTATATATTGGTTATAAAATATTACATATAAGGGCTAAAGATATTATGCATATAGATATTTATTTATATGTTTTTTCTCAGTAGAAAAATACCAGATATAACATACCCCATAAAATATAAATCTCACTATCATATTTCCAAATTTTATCAAAGTAAAAATGTCATGCCTCTAAATTCTAGTTTATAATTTATATCACCTACTTGGAAGATCTAAATTTTACAAAGTAAAAAATATTACACAACACTCTTCAAAATATTACTCACTAAGCCTTAGAATTTTGAAAAGGGAAGATATTGTGTATCAATAACTAGAAAAAGAAAAATTTTAAAAAACAATTGATACATAATATATTATTTCAATTCATAAAATATTATATATATAATATATTTTTTCAATTCATAATATATTTGAAAAAACTAATCTAACTAATAAAAATCTTATATAACTAATACAACCCATACATAATTTATAATAACTTGAATGAAAATTCCTCAATAAAATTTTCATCTAATAAAAAAAATCAAAAACAAAATGTTTCCCAAAGTATATAAAGAATTAAAAATAGAAAATAATATCATTTAATCCCAAAAATCCAATATTTTACTAGATTATTCAATGAAATTACATTTTAACCGAAATTTGAAAAATATTATGAATTTAAAAATATAAGATCATTTTATGACAACAAACACCATATATAATATAATAAATAATGTGGAAAATTTTTATTATAATAAATACACATTAGTTTTCCCCATACTTAATCTATTTCTTTTCCTCAAGAAATCAATTCAACACATTTAGTAAAATGGAAATTAATCTCAAGATAAATGATTACAATGTCAATATTGAGGAGATTTTAAAAAAAATTTCCCCCATATAATCGATTAAGTAAAAATGAATGATCTCTCTCCCAAAAGGAAAAGGTTTTTAGAAAACTTGGTTTTTGGTTATTTAAAATTTGTTCAAATTTTAATTTTTCAGAAAGGATTTTAACCAACACAATTTTGGATTCAAATGTTCTTATAAAATTTTATTTTTCTCTATGGTGAACACCCACAAAACCCATAATTAAACCCATAACATAATATCTTAGTATAATAAAATACACAATATAATGGATGAATGAGAATAAAAAATAATTAGCAAATAAGTATAATTAAACCAATCAATTAGTTTTAGAACACAAATCTCAACTAGGATTAAGAGTTCTTTCCTAGACTATTTGAATGAAGAATTTATCAGTTAAAATTTAACTAAGAAACCCAAATTCAATGGAAAATTTAAAATGAACTCCCCAAATTTCAACAATAAAATATTTTTATGAGTGATATAGAGAATAATTTACTGAATTGAATCTTTTAGAATATATAAACAATTATGTACATCAAAGATGAAAAATAATCTCTAAATTTGAGAAATATTCAGATCCATAGAATTGGAATTAATCTTATAATACTATCAATTTTGAAAAAAATTAGGGAATTTTGATTTTTACTAAATAAAATATATTTTATCACATAAAATATACCTTCCACACACTCAAAACCAAACAATGTATCCAATTTTAAACTATAAGTTAGAAGATACAATAAAATGATTTAGGTTTCAAAATATTTACAATAAAAGAAGTTCATAGAATGTATTGGGGTGAGAATAAAACACAAAAATACATGTTTTCAAACATAAACTTCCAAAATAGAATTTAGAGTGCACATGAATTTTCTTTATAAAATAAACATTAATTTTCATGAATACTCATAAAGGAATAATGTTAATCACTATTTCTAGAATATAAGAATTTTTTCACAAGAAATAAAAAACTAATTTAGAAAGAATATATATTACTAATAATAACTTTAATTCACAAATTTATTTTAAAAAATAATATAAATTAAATATACATCAATAGTATATAGTTATTAATTAATTCTAGAAAAATAAATTCATAATTTATGAAACAAGTTGAGGAGATACTCCATTGAAATATGTGGCTTTATCCTCTACACTCAAATTCCAAAAGTAGAATTTTCCTATTAAAAAATGATACATGGGTTCTCTTACCAATTTACCAAAAAATAAAAATATAATTCAATATTAAAATCCATAAATTAAAATTTTATAAAATTTAAACATGTGTTAAATGATAGAAAAATGTAAAGAATTTGAAATATCCCAATCCATACAAGGTGAATTTTAAATTGTGCACGATCGATAAGACGATGAGAATAATCATTCATTCAATATTAATGTTCACCATTCATTATCCATTATACTTATTATTTTTTGAATGATTCATTTATCTTTAAATTGATTATTTCCATTCAATTTCGGTCTAGTAGTGGTTGCTTTAGTTCACCATACTTGGTTGGGGGAGCGATTAAATAGATGAAATTCATACTAAAGGAGCTACATTTGAATTTAGTGAGGAAATAATGGATTAATAAACTTTTATTACAACAATAATGTGTATAAATGAAAGAAAATAATTTAAAGAAAATAATTTTTTATTTAAAATAATGAAATCATGAGTTTCATCCTATACATTGATAGTTTTAAAGTCTCCAACCAGTCTCTTCAAAGATTCTATCTTAATTCTGATAGAGGGAGAATTGTTCTAATTAGGAACCACAAAATGTTTATTTCCTACTCATATTTAGGTGAAAAATTATCATGATGGGATATAAAACTTACATGGAAGAAACCATGTCCCTTGGAAACAACCTCACACCTCTTAAAAACCCCTATGACAAAGAAGGACAATAGGCTATCCATTTTTTAATGAAAATATAATTATTTTCTAATTTTAATTTCAAGATGAAATTAACCCATTTAAATCTATTTTTAATTTTATGTATTTTATAAGGTTCTATAAGGGCAATGATATTATTTACAAATATTTTCTCATTTAAAATTCACTCATTTTCATTTGAAAAAATGGTTAAATTATCCAATTTATAAAAATAAGATTAAGAAAAAGGTTCTTCAAATTTATTTAGAAGATTTTTTGATTCATTTGAAACTAATTATACTTCACCTTCTATAATTTTTCAATTTTAAAATAAGGTTTAGTTAACCTTATTTAAAATTAGTAAACAAAAGGACTGTGGACCTTAAGAATGTTCTCTCATAAATTCATGAATCCTCTTTAACTAATATGTGAACAAGAAAGATTTAATTTAAACATGGATTCTTTTTATTTCAAAATAAAAAACATTCTAATAAAAGTTTAATAGATTAAAATTTTATTCCTTAAATACTATAGATGTTAAATGATTCATATCAATCACTTCCGTTGAAAAAATTCTTGTTCCTACACTAAAGAGTATGTGATCAATCACCAGTTCATGTTAAAATAAAAAAAATTATCTTCCAAATTAGGATTAAGGAAATTTGGGTGTTGTAATTAAATTTCATGGGAGATATGTTCTAGTTCAGTTTTAAGGAAATTAGAATCAAGAAATTAAAAATAAAGAATATTTCACCTCTAATGATCAACAATGATTACCAAGTACTTAAGAATTTCTTTAGAGAATTTACAAATGAGAGGACTAAGAAGTGATTGTTCAACAATTTATCTTTCTTAAAATTTTACACCCTTATCCTCATTATCAAGAGGATTTTTTTTCAAACTATCAAAATTATTAAGATCATTTTACTAGTCGAGTTTAAAATTTTTAGAATTTAGGTTTTCGGATATAATGTTTTATTGCATATATTACAAAAATTAGACTTATATGTACTTGGCTCAATGTTTTGTAAAAATATCATGAGGAGTTATTAAATAGTTATTATTTTTTACCATTTACACTTCCAGTTACTCATATTAAAAAAATTATAACAAATCATATCCTAATATAGTTCTTATTCACTCTCACAATCCTATAATTTGTCATCCACTATGGTATCCTCACCCCCATGTTAATTTCATCCTTAATTTATTGAGTTAATAATAATAGAAAAAATTTCTTCCTATTATTTAGGTTTTGACTCATTAGTTTGTTAGTTACATTTTTCTTAACATTCCATTACACTCTCATTCTAAAATTCCACAAATTCATTTTCTTCATTACTCATTTTAATTTGTTCTTGATTTATAAAATTATCTCATAACTCCCAAAACATTTTTTTAATAATTTAATTTGATATTAATGGTATTGAATTTTTAATTTATATTCTTGGTATTAGTCCTGAATAACACTAATCTCCGTTAACATTTATTCCATGTTTGATTGATTTTGAGGTTATTTATAGGTTTTATGAAAATTAAGGGGCTACCATGGCTAGAACACTACAAAAATGTATGTCTATAAAAACCAAAACATATTAAAAATTCCCATATTTTTTATTCTATCACCCAAAATGGTCAATTTTTTTAAAAAAATAGAAAGCAATCACATTAATAAATAGATTTCATAATATCTACAAAAATCTCAAAAACACTGACAACAAGAATTGATTGAAAGTCAAAAAATAAAAAACAACTAATTCCAAGAGTAATAAGTTGATCATCATAGTAAATTTTAACAAATGATTCAAATCAATGAAATAATTAATATAGTATAATTTTATTTTTGATCCGTAATCACAGATAATGAAAATAGTTACATTGAAGATTTTTTATGTTTATTGTATTTTTTATTATTACAAATAAATTCAATTCAATGAATTATTTGGTAAAAGTTCTAAATTTTGATCGAGTTAGAGGTCGTCATGGACAATAAAATATAAATTTATATTTCCTTCCCTAAAATAACAGTGAAGAGTCAAACCAAAAGGAATGATGATATGTGTTCAAAGGTATTTATCTATTTCTATAGCATTGAAAATAAAATAAATATTATTGGTGTTTTAAAGAGTGAATGAATAATGATAGAGTTAAATAATTAAAAGTGGGTGGGTGATATGTTGAATATGTTAGCGAAAATATAATATAGTAATAAAAACACAAAAAATATAATTGATGGGGAGTACGATTAAAGAAAAGTGTGATAAAATAATGGTCTTGAAAATGGATTCAACTTATCAAGAAAACTGTACCAGCAAAATGATTATAATATCTTTTGATAATTATAACTACTATTATACCTAACTCAATCTCTATCAAGAATTATTTTTGAAAAATAATTAAAAGTAAGTGATTATAAAGTTATTCATAGAATGAAATTTTATTTAAATATAAGTTATCATTCCCCTTAATTCAACCTACTTAATTTTTCAATTTCTTATAGTGGGTGAAATGATTTCAGAATATTCTCAATGTTTATTTTAATTAGCCAATACATATAATAAAATCAAGTAATTAATCGAATGAAACATGGACATGAATACCAAATTTTACCTTTGGGAAAGGAAATCAATGATATAAATGGATAAACTACCATAATTATAATACCATCAATGAATTAACCTCAAAACATATTTATAATTATAAAAGAAGTGTTGGAAAAAAATCTCTCAATGTAAATTTGTATTATTTTTGGGTTGGATGTGTTTTTGGAAAACGCTAGTTGACAAGGACAGTTTTGGAGTACTTGCGCAATTTTTGAAAAATTTATGCAGACAATGATTCAAGATAGAGATATGGAATCTTTGGATGTTTTACATAAAATTATGTGTAAAAGTTATCTCCATTTCCCATTGCTCTCTAAATTTTTGTGTTTTAAAATTTAGAGGATTTCTCAAGTTTTAGGAAAGTTGGATTTCTAGGGATACCTAATGAAAATATTGAAGAGGAATGGAATTATCTAATATTTGGTTTTTCACAAAATTTTAATGTAAAAAGGCATGGAGATTTATGAAATAATATTTAAAGAAACATGTATGAGGCATGATGGAAATACGGTAAGTTACGTGATTACGAGAAGTTTCATGAAAATGAAGGTATTGTGAAAGATTGATAATGCATGAAGGAAAAACGGTAAGTTACACAACTATGATAAGTTTCAAGAATTTAATATTTAACTAAAGTTTCATGAAGATAGGTATTTTCTCCAAGAAGAATGAATAGTTTCATGAAAAGGTGGTGGAAATCTTGAATGTTTCACGAAGGGGAGGAAACATCCATAAATAGAAGTCAAACCTCTCATTTTAAAGGAGTAATCATTAATTAAAATCCAAAGGCTCTAAATTCGTGAAAGTATTTCATAATTGATTTTTATTTTCAGAAGGTTTCCTTAAGACCATCAGGTTCACAAAGAAAAAAAAGTTTCGCAAACATTTTGAGTTTCTATAAAGTTGTGGGTTTTATGAAACCATAGAATTATTCATGAGAGGTTGTGATTTTCAAGAAATAAAAATATTTTTGAATGTTTGAAAAAGTTTTGTGAGTGATTATGTAGTTTCATGAATGTTGATAAAGGGGTTTGATGAAACTATATCAAACATGAATCAGAAGGGATTTCCCAAAAATTATATAGTGAAGTGGTATTCATCAAATGGGTGAAAGTAGATCTTTTTGATGCTCAAAATGAGGTGTAAAAAAATTGATTCAAGTTATTAGAAGAATAACCTTATATAAAAGTAGCAAGAACACTTCAGCTGAGAGAGCATAAATATTTCAAATTGTGATTGGTTGTGAACCAGAAGGGAAACTGAGTCAACTCCAAATATTGTAACTGTTGTGTGCTTTAGTGGATTTGATACATAGGCATATTTCTTTTGTATTTTCTTTGGAAGTATCCTAGTGCAGGTGAACCAAGTAAAATTTATATGTCTCTAACACGATTTCATTTCTACTCATAGATTAATATGAGAAAGGGAGATAATATTTTTTAATAAAAAAACAAGACCAAAAGGGAAGTTATTTTAAAAATTCATACCATAATTATACCCCTCCTTGGGTATTTTATATGGTTGGGATAAAAAAATAACAAAATCAGTACATAATAGGGATATATGAGAATATAAATAAGGTAAATTTGGAGCCTATTATATATAAAATGAGTGTCTCTATCTTCTCTCTAAATCTTTGACTTTAACTCTCCTTGAATCTCCTTCACATGCTTACACATAATCTTATTTTCTTGGTTTGTTTTATTTTGTATGTGTCAATATAATTTCTTTATCTTAGGAAGTTTGTTAAAGTTCCTTTTAATGTTTACAATGAACACACAAACTGTTTACTAGATCTTCTAGTTTCATACCCTTAATTTATATATCCTCAATTAATTCCATAACTACTTTAATTTTTAAGGAATTTAAATTCTAGAATAATCAAAAAACAAATGTTTTACCTTGAACTACTACATGTTTTCCTTTTGGTTTCTATTTATTGTAAAATTCCTTTGACTCAAATGAAATAATTATTCCCCACTGACAGACTTCATCTAGGTCGATATCACTCTTCCTGTAATGTCTCAAATCCCCTTATTTTTTTAATAATTTTTGTTCACTAAGCATCCCTTAAACAATGGTACTAATAATATTCATTGATCCCTAGATTTGAAGACAAATAATTCCATCATATCTTATGCACTTCACTCCTCATCATTTATTTATTATCAGATAACCTATAGGTTAACCTTTGAATGATATTTCTTACGCTTTATCTACTCATTCAAGCATAATCATTATCTAGATTCAATGAAACATATTTTTAACCACCTAATGTTCACTCCAATATTGATTCATCCTTGAATTTACCATTCATACAAGATCTATATCAAATTTAAAACCATAAAATAAAACTTTCTAACTTGATATTCATGACTTAAAATCTAATTTCATATTCAATGTAATCTTCTTTGCCTGTCTATATTTAACCTGGCTATTCATGAAGCTTATATTACCAATTTTAATAAGTAACATTGAACAACTTTGTGCCATAACTCATATTCCTTATTCAATCAGTCCAATCAAGATTAAAATTTCCATTTCATACTATATAAACACTATTCGTCAATTTTTTGAGAATTTATAGCTCAATAAATTGGCTTCACACTTGGGATCATTGATTAATAAAGTAATTATTCTTTTGAAAAACATATGATGGTTAGATTAAATTATATAAAACATTAGTAATTTTTAATATCTTTATCATCTTTGAATCACCAACCTCCATCTTTAATATGTTCTCTATAATGCACTCACATCTCAAGCTCAATTTTCCATTAAAAAATCCATGATTCTGATCCTTTTGTTCCTATGCCCCTATAATAATTTCTTATGTAGTGAAATATTTTTACATTATATAATGAAAGATATTAGATACCAGGAGATTCAGTTCTACATTGGTTTCTTAGGAGAAAAAGACTATATGAAAAAAATATTATATATCCCACACAACAAAACTCTTTATATTTCCTTCACAAAATTTGAGGAAGTAAAAAATATTACACATCCCAATGCTAGTTCATAATTTCAATTATGTACTTGAAACTAGAAATTTTGAAAAGTGAAAAATAATGAACAACTCCCTTCAAAATATTTTGCATCAAACCTCTGATTTTTGCAGAGGGAAGATATTACATATCAATAGATATAAAAAAATACTTTGAAAAAGATAGAAACACATAATATATTATTTCAATAAATAATATATTTTATATGTAATATATTTTATTAATCCATAATATATTTTTAAAAACTTACAAATCCAATAAAAACCTTAGACAACTTATAATATCCTTATGTAACTATTATCAAATTCAATAACAATTTCTCATTCCTATTTTCATTCAATGAAAAATATAAAATATCGATTATAAATTATATAAAGAATAAAATATAGAACATAATGTCATTTAAGACAAAAAACCATGATTTTATAATAATACTCAATGAAATAAAATTTTCACAAAAACATGGAAAATATCAATAATTCAACAATAAAATTAAATTTTATCACAATAAATATCAAATTTAATATTAAAAAGGATGGGGGAAAATATATATAAAAATAAATCCACATAAGTCACAAAAGGTGGAACAAAACGTATGCGATTTTGACATGACACCATGGATTTTGGGTATGAACCCATGGTAATTTGATACAATTTACATGTAATGTATAGGAATATATTTTCACAAACATTATGTTTATCATTACTCAGGTATTTAGGGATTAAAAGAATGTTTTGTTGTAGCCCTACTGGATAGGGAAAGGGGATTGACATTTTAATAAGAATCTTATTTTGAATGTATGTGTTAATGATTGACATTTCATGTTATGACATGATTTTGAGACACATCACGGTGTCATAAACCATGGAAGTTAGGTTCTATTTTTCTTTAGTTCAAGAGTCTGTTCATGGTATGAATGGATTCACTCATAATGTGATGTGTATTGAGTTTAATTTTGGGAAATGTTAAAACAATAAATATTAAATAAAAAACATTATTGTATGGACTTAATCTTAAATATTGCATTTTTTTATTTTTCTAGCCATGGAGTGAGGTACTTATTCCATACTTTTAATATAATTGAGATTAAGTTCCTTGTTTCTTCAATATTTGATACTGTTTTACCGTGGTTCTTGTCTAGGGTTGGTTATAAAGAGAAAAAAGGTTAGGCATCATTTCATTATTTCTAGGAATTTGAACATCATAGTATATAACCATTAGACACACTATAAAATTACCTATTAAAATGAAATATGTGGTTATTGACCATGAAAATTATGGGGAACCACATGAGGAGATCACTTCTATCTGGGCCATTGCAACGTGATGAGTCCCAGACAAACTATGATATAGGGTTTTATAGGCTATTTTAAAAATTTGAGGTCTTCTTGCGATCTTTCTATTTCATCCTTCCCTTTAACCCTAGGATTCTCTAGGAGTATTTAAAACAAAACTAAGCCTATGTGAAAGAACCTTAGGTCTTTACATATTTGGATAATTACCATTAATCCAAGGTAACTATATCTACCTATGTTCTATCCTTGTTATTATCTCATTAATTATTTATAATCCATGGAAGTATATATTCCTATAATATCTATGGTTTCTAATTGGTTATTGATAGATTATTCTTGATAGGATGATTTTTAGGGTTCTTATATTCCTCACGAGGTTTCACCTTGGTGTTTTTATCAATCCTTCTAGTCTATTTTGGTTAATGTTGAAGCATAATGTCAAGGTAGAGGATTTGAGACATATCCTTTATTTTATTTTTAAATGTGTATCTAATATGATTTAATTTATAATGTTTAAATCATTTTAATTTTCTTAAAAAGATAATAATCTAGAATTAATGAATTGAAAGGTAAAAAGGCTGAGAGGTGCATGCATTATTTCCTTTTCTCATGTTATTTCCTTATGATATTTTATAGATAGTGTGGTATCATATTTAAATGATTATTAATATCCCATGTATATTTTATATTATTAAAACTTAATAAAACAACTTAAATGTTCTAAGCCAAGGAGGTGAATAAATGAGGTATTCCTTGAATTTTCCATTATTTCATAGAAATTACTAACATGATAAATCATTACTTTGATAATTCTAGTTGTATTATTATAGATACTATCAGTTCATGTTATATTAGGTTTCATTAAATATAAAAACATGCTAATAATTAACTAAATTAATTAATATAGTAAATAAATATGATGATTTTTTTGAAATAATTCTAAAGGATGACTAAATTCTGTCATTATTTTATAGAATCTTTCATGCATTGTTTGAATTAGTAATAATTGATTATTGATATTTTTCACTCTTCAAATTATGATTTTATATGGTATATAAATTTTTGATATTAGATCCCATGTTATGTTTAATTGTCGATTGGTAGTGAGATGGTATGGATGGTGAGGAAAGGATTTTGGGATGATGTTGGGGTGGTTGGATCAAGTTGGAAGCATTAATTATCTGATATTTTATTATTATTTAACTATTGTATAATAATTTATTAGTATTTAATTTCTAAGTCTATTTAAGTTCTATCCTTCCCTGATATAGGAATAGTTTTGTTTTATTACTTAGAATCATTGATGAAAAATGTTAATTAATTAATTAAGAAAAGGATGGTTATGAAAATTGGAATTATAATTTTGAATGGAACTACTTTGTATTTAAATTGTTAATGAAAATATTAATACATAATATATGATGGTATATTATAAAATGATTGGTAACTGACCAATGATGAATGATTAGTGATAATGATGAACCTTGATGCTTCCATGGGTTGAATGACATTAGCTTCCTAGTTCTTAGTGATGATAATTGGGATATTATATGGGCTGATGTATATAGTTTGAGTCTTGTATTTTGTAGTTTCTACCTGAATTAATATGATCTATATATTATTTGTGTACTAATATTTCTTATATTACAATACCCAAGTCGAATGGAGAGACTAACACCTATATTTAGCATTGGGTTCTGGGTGTGTTACCATAATCTATGTCACTAAATATATAGTTAGTTGCCTACTAACCCTACCCCTCTATCTCCTAATGGATTAGTATGATATGTTGGTATATATGGGCTGTGGTGGCTTACATTTCTTTAGTATATACTCATAAAGGATGTAGTGGAACATGGTTATGTCATAAATATGAAACTTTGGTGGCTTAAGGTTATATCATATATAGGTATCTAGATTATAATGGATTATGGCTACTACATGTTTATTTATGAATGGGATGTAATATATTAAGTTATAGTGCTTATTTTCACAAGTTATAATAGTTCAAAGTTTTACTATGTTATTATGGGGATGTTTCTATGATGTTTTTTCATGATTATGAATTATGACTTGTGAAGGGGATTGGAGCACCGAGATATAATACATTGGAGTATATGAAAGTTGATTTAATGCTAATATGGAAGCATCAAACATATCTTTTATATATTACCTATGATATTATTTTATATACTCCCATGTTTTATTTGATGAGAGGGCCCTTGTGAGAATGATAATATAATTGAAATATTTTTTTGATGAGTTGATTTCATTGCTTATTCTCTGGGGATTTATTATAATCCATCCACATTTTCTATGTACATTTTTAGTAGAATCCTATTGAGTATACCTATATGATAATTCCTATATATATACATCTATTTTTTAGGTTTATGGGTGGGAGTTGGGGATCACGTTTGGCATTACTAGCACATAATGGTTGTTCGATGGTTCCTGCTGATTGTGGTTTCTACATAGGTGTTGTTGTGGTATATTTCAATTTTCTCATGTATTTTATGAGATTACATGTATTAATATTTGTTTATTAATTATTATTTAGTTTATTGATATATTATTTATATTTTATTGGTAATTTTTATGGAAATCTATCTCATTTGTGCATGAATTATACCCTCGATGGTAGTCCCCATCCTCGACCTATTGAAGATAGGCTTTTTGGGGTCCCTCCCAACATTACTGATGGAATAATATGATTAAAAATGGTGGAGATTCCTAAAAAAGTGGTATCTGATATTTTGGTTGAGATATGAGATGGATTTCCAAGATTTGAACTGGTGAGGATTTCGTGGGTTGGAAGAGAAAAAATATATGTTAAACTTAATACATGATGAAATAAAGGGAGTCCAGCTAGGGAATAAGTGATTATCCCCCTATGATATGATGAAATGAACTTAAGATTACTTAATTTATTAACTGAAGTGATGTTTTTTTGTAAAGTAAAGAAGTAAATAAGGTCCATACTTCATGATTTTCTATTTCTTTGATTGAACTGGGTAGAGAATGGGAATGAAGATGAATTTTAATTAATTAATCTTACAGATTTCATATTCCATGTTTATAAAGTACCTGAATTTTTTTATTTTACTTGTATATATCTTAGTCAATGTCCTAATTAGGATCATATTGATGAAATTTAGCAGGATGAACAAGAAGATACATGAGAGTTAAAGATGATGAAAATAATTCATAAAGGAAGATTCTTAATGAGTTCCAATTCTAGGGCCTATAAAAGTATGAAGGTTTTGTATCATATTAAGACACTAAAGAATGATTATAGTAGGTATAGATCTATTTTATCTTGATCCATGCCCAAAAGTATCACTTGACTATGCTGTAAATTAATATATTGTGAGGACCAGATCCTTAGTGGTGTTTTTTCCATTATGATCACAAGGAGTCAATAATTTCACGGAACAAGTTCCATGATAATTTTTAGGATGATTTCATTTATTTGATCATGGAGGTGTCATACCATTAGGTGATTCTTTCTCTCTAAAGGGGATTTTAAGCATATAAAAGTTTAGGATTAAATTAAATAACCTCTTAAATTATGCTTCAAACCACTTTCTAGTAAAATAGGCTATAATGGGGAATTTTTAGGCTCATTGTATTCAGTGATCCAACATCAGGTTACCCCATTCACATTACCAATATCCCTTGAGGTGTTGGAAAAGGAAGACATTTTCAATTAGATTATATCATAGATCGAATCATCATGGTAGAGTAGTTATTAGGAGTATCTGAGTAAAAGATATATGAGAAGAGGTTCTCAGTTGTTTGGTCAGCCGAAGTTCCAAATAATGGTGAGTCAACTTTACCACCCTTCATATTTTTTCATCAAATATGGTAGTTATTTGATGTATATTAGAAGATCAAATCTTTTTTCTTTTCATGTATTGGTTATGGACATCAGAATCATAAGTGTTTGAACTTTCAATAAAGTCAATGTTGATTTAGAGTCCTACTATAGGTTTAACCATTTCAACATGAGGCACCCTAATCATAATTTACATAAATATTAAATTAATTTAAATTAATATTTATTAAATATCACAATAATACATGCTTGAGAAATGTAAATATTTAGAGTAATTGTAGAATAGATACATAACAAACTTATTTATAAATAATAATTAACATTTCTCACAAACATTCTTATCACATGGTACCCTTATAGACTTATCATACTTAATATACTTCTTTATAAACTGGAGAAATGGAAATATAATAAGGGGTATTCTCAGATATCGAGTAAGTTTAATCATGAGGGATAATATTTCAAGATAATAAGTGAGAATAATATAATCATAAGGGTATATGAATATAAACACCACACCCAAAGACATAAATATCAAACCATGAGTCGTGGTATACAACTTCTTCATAAAATAATACATGAGTCATAAGAGTGTGGAACATAAAATAATCAATAGCTATAAGAGAATAAACCAGGAATAAGAATATTTCATAAGAGTGTTACATAAAATTATAGAATAAAAATAAGTATAAAAATCATATACCAAGTCTAACCATCAAGAAATTCCTTACATAGTAAGCATGGGATAACTACCCATGTACCTTATTAGGCTTAGTTTAACTACCTGTATACCCTCTTAGGATTAAGATAAGAACCGATTTACCCTTTTATACTCATGAGATATAAAAAATTTACTAATTCATTTGAGGGATCTAATAAATCCACCTATCAAATAATGATAAACTAATCATATTTACACCCTAAGAACATGAAAGAATTCATCATTACTTAAAATCTAAATTAACCCATAGAAAAGAAATGGGTTTCTTAAATATTTACTTAAAATAAAATTATAATACATACATGGAAAAATGTGGATATTATTATTAGTGAATATCACTAGGGAATAATAATTATCCTTAAAGGATGTGGAAAATGATTAAAAATACATTTTAAAAATCATTACGTATAAACTTTGAAAACAAGATGAAATATCATTTTCTTTTTGTATGTATTTAAAAAAAAATTTAAAAGAACAATTGAAATAGATTATTATTTGAAAAATAGAAAATTATATTGAATTATTATAATTAATAATGATCATGCTGATGGGAAAATTTCGTCAAGTGGTAAATTTCAAAAAAAATTATTTTCACACCATTTCAAAGAAATTATAAATAACCCATCATGAAAAAGTGGAAATGATTCATTTTACAAAAAATTGTAAAAATAATCAAATATAGTACAAAATGAATTTAAAAATAATTTTATTATAAAGAAAAATAATCTATAAACAATATAAATAATATGGATATGGAGGATAAATATTCACATCTGAAAACAAGAAATAAGTCTCTCTTCTCTTATTGGATTTATTTTTTAGGTTTATTTTAAAATAAAATAGAGAGTAAGTAATTAAAATAGATGAAAAAACAAAAAATAACTAAATTATTAGAAAATATATGGGGTTTAAGATAGATATGTCATACAATTTTAACAATGGAAATTTAGACCTGAACAATCTAGATTAAAAGTTAGATTGAAACATGAACCCTTAAACCAATCTTCTTTTTAGTTAAACATACTATAAGATCCTGTATAATAAATTTAATTTTTTTTATAAATCCATATTAGAGCCATTTTTATGTTATCCTATGAGATACCATTAACTTATAATTTCTTATTACAAATTTTTGATAATTCATTGCTAATGTCAACATTTGGGTGTTAACTATTCTGTTTTCCATGCATGTTTTGGTCAAATAGTGTCAGTAATTATGCTTTAGTCATAATTATAGAAAGTTAATCATGTCCTAAATATCATATTTATATATTATATACACGTTTAGAAACATCCATGTATTATAGTTATTAAAAATTGGATATGTTATTCATGGAGGTTGTAGT
This sequence comes from Viscum album, assembly GCA_963277665.1. NCBI lineage: Eukaryota > Viridiplantae > Streptophyta > Magnoliopsida > Santalales > Viscaceae > Viscum > Viscum album. The sequence goes on along the minus strand of OY728153.1, from coordinate 1,952,133,325 downwards.
CCAAAACTCCACACGAGAAACATTTAAATTTCCCAAAAGATGAGAGGGATGGAAATTAGATAATATTTTATCTTTATATAATAACAATTTTTTCATAAATATGAAATATATATATATATATATATTAATTAAATATATATTTATAACCATCCATGAGAGTTGGTGATGGGAAATTAATTATATAGCTTTATAGAGATGATAGTCCACATGTACTCATGATTGCTGTTTTTATTTTACATTTGATGGAAATGAGGTAGATAATTATTGTTACATTAATAAAATAATATTATAGTATAATAATTATACTAATTAAATTATGTTTAGGTGTTAATTAAAGATTTATAGGATGTGGAAGTGTCAGGGAGTAGCATATGACATCCTTGAACCAGAATCCTGAGCTGGCTTGTGACATACTCGAAGGATGTCCTTAATACCCCATGTTAGGACAAGATTTGAATGAATCATAAATAATTTTTGGTATGAGTTATTACAATAAAAATAACAATAGTGAAATTTCTCTAGAAATATTGTCACGGACAGTCTAAAAAATGGACATCCACACAATGCAAACAAACAAAAAATAGATACAAAAGAATGGAGTATGAAACAAAAATAAATATCCAAAAAACTGAACATAAATTAAATCTGTAATGGAAATAAGAAAAGTTCCCAAAGATAATAGTTCTTCTAGGTAGATACATCTATGATACAAAATAGTAATTAAAACCAAAGAAATAATCCAACATGATATCTATGTGACCTCTTGGTCACTACTCATATATAAAAACCAGTCACTCTAGGAGTGATCCAAAAAAGATACATGAACCTATAAAAAAAATTAACTCTACCAACACTGAGTGGTTCACGTAGGGTGTGAGCATAACAGTTCTAATTAATAAATCACCATAGATTTAATTTATTCCCTTTTTAAAAAATAAACTATCAATGCTAGTTTGGAATATATGGTAAAAGATACTTTTGAGTCTTAAAATAAAACCATATATGAAATTCCCTAAGAAAACTATATTTAATACCCAATAATTATTTAAGGAAAAGTTTAAAACCATTATGTAACCATTTATTTTTAAATAAACACCTTTAAACCTAATTTTAAATAAACACACTACTCACACCAAATGAACTCAATGTGTAATGAAAAATGATAAGGTAAAGAACAAAATATAAAACTGAATCCTAGGGAAAATGAATAGAGGAACCATAAATAGAGAGGTAGTGATGTAATTAAGAACAATAATCAGGAAAAAGTAAAGGACAAATAATCATAGGCATATTTTTTCCAATGCTTCTATCAGGGAACACTTTTTTACCGAAGATCCATGTCCTTAGATTGGTCATGGTCTCCATGTCCCACACTATCACTTTCTGAAGGTAGGTGGCCTCCACCACCATAATTGATTATGTCTACTCCTTTATTGGAATAGGATGATGGGATGTCAACTCTTCCTTATGTAAATTCCTCTCCAGAGTCCATTTCCAAGTACATGTCCCCATCATAGAGTAAATAAATATTCATGAATCATATTCCTGATACCATATTCAAGTAGAAATCTCTTAATTACACAAATGGATTATGTGATAGGTATGCTACTTAATATCTAAGATGATGATGATTTTTTGTATATTGGGAATCTATAAAATCATTCCTCATTTTGGATTTGGTTTTATATTGTAACACCCCATGGATTTACAAATAAATTTTATATAGAATATAATACATGAAACATTGAGTCTCTTTGAAAAAACACATTTTTATTGTAAGCCATCCGTTAAACATAAATGTTCCATCTCTGTGATTTGAATTTTGAAAAATGTACATACACAGTTATGATCAATAATATATTTAGGGTCTGATAGGATCAACTTACATTTTTGGTGAATTGTAACTTGACCTTAGGAATAGTAATATGAACCTTATGAATAGTAAATAAGCCTAATGAATAGTAAATGAACCCATGAAAGTATAAATAAAATTTATTCACCTTATAAATTAAATATTGATAGATTTATATCATGGTATAAGTATGTGAATATATAAAAAATTTATAATTAGGAGTTGATATTTTTGTGAATAATAAATATTTAATTAAAATTTTATAAATTGATTTAAAAAAATTCAATTCTATAAAATGTATTAATAAATAAATATTTTATTTTCCTATGATTTTAGGATAACCTAATATGACCTCTACTAATTTTTTAGGTTGTTATAAAATAAATTTTAACATTAAAAACAATATTTTTTGAGTAAATGATGATTTTAATTAAAAATTAAATTTATAACATATAGAAAAAAAATTTCATAAAAGGGAGTTAATTTTTGAGTTCTACATGTTGGAAAATGGGTAGGGTGAATTTTTAGGATTTTTCTAAAATACTTGAATTTTTGGTGTATAGTGAAATATGATAATTTATGGTAAATACTGAATACATGATTCAATGAGTCACAAGTGATGAATGGTTGATGTAAGCACACTTAGTTATAAATCACATGCACTTATTAATATTTTTGGTCATAATAATCAACAATATTTCTTGTGTTTAGAAAAATAATAAAATAATGAATAAGATATTCAAAAACCACCCCAATCCTCCAATATAAAAACCACCCTCACTCCCTCTTCTCATCACTCTTCTAAGACTTTAATATTGTCAATTTTCTTATTATATCATCTTCCATAGTCTCTCCCCACATATATGAGATTTTTATTTTAACAAAATACAAAAAAAACTTCCCTTAAGGAGGTTCTCAAGAAGGATATTTCAAGAGGTAAACCCTCTTCCTTTTTTCATTTAATTTCATTTTCAATTTATTTTATTTTCTTATCTTTTCCTCGAATCCTCTGCAAATGATCATGATAACTACAGTACCATAAATATACTATAATTATATTATGTTAATAGAATATCCTTCCTCAAACTACTCTCTCTCTCTCTCTCTCTTATTTAAAAAACGAAATCATCGTCCCAGAGGTGCCAATTTACAACCTTCATGGATAAAGAACCGTCATTTTTAAATTTATCCTTCAAGTCTGGTCATGAAACCATTTTTATAGTTGAACCAGATTATAAAATATGTATTATTTATTATGTAAGTATTCTTTAACCATTATATATACATTATATTAAATAATAGAAAATACTGGTTCACTATGATTGAAAAACCACAGTAAAAATCTAAACGATTATCAGTAAATGTCTCATTTAATGATTAATCCTCAAACCATATAACCATATAATATATATAAACATATAAAATAATGTATGATAATTAATAATATATATTTCTAAACCTGTATAATTATACCAATTTACAAGAACTTCATTACTTATAAACAAATGAACAGATCATGAAAACAAGAAAATGAATGCTCCCAAATGATGAAATTAAACTCTATAACTCATCCATAAGTCCCTAAATGAACTTTATAAAACTATAATTAATCAAATACATATATATATATATGTATTTCTAAATTAATTAATTAATGGATTTAATTTGATTATCCAGGATGTTAAGGTCAAATACAGAACACGTTCAGACATAAGCTAAGGGTTTTCTACCCGAACCTCCATTTTTCCTTCATGGTGCTCTTTTTATATATTTAACACAATCAAATTCATAATTATTCTTATGAAATATTAATAAATTATATCTAAATTTTCTATATATATATATTTATCAATCATAATCTTTCTTTTTTTATGGGGGGTTACATGTTTTAAAAAGGATATTTCTCAAATTCTTCTCGATAAACAAGCCAGATTCAAGAGAACTTATCAAATTCTTACATATTTTTAAATACACTATATAATATATTTTGAAATACCATTATTTTTCAAAAATATCTAATTTTATTATGAAAAAAACTAGATTATTTTATTTTGTGTTTTATAAAAATATTTTTCCAAAAGAACTCTTCTTTTCAAATTAAAAGAGTATTTTTCTAAAGAATTACTTAGTAATTTATAAGAGTATTTTAATCTATTTCAACACTCTTTTTAATTATTATGTTTAATTGGGATTAATATTTTATGATATAATTTACTATATTTTATTTAATGGTTTATAATTAGTTAGACTATGGATGTGCTATCTTGATACTGTAACATACCGAGTCCGGAAGCCACTCTACTAGTGCCCCGTACCCGGTTGGCCACATGGCCTCAAGTGCATTTACCCAATTTATAGAGGCTACCTACTAGTAGCGAGGGCCTAGGGTGTGATATTAGAAAAATTATGCCCTCAATGGGAGAGTGTAACATAGTGGAATAAATAATAGCAATAACAGAAGTAGTAAACAACATGCAACTGAAGTAAATGACTAAAGACTAAAAGATAAAGATAAAAAAATGTATATAATATCAAAATTATGCAACATGTAACATGTTTTAAGAAAATAGTGAATACAGAATACACTGTAATCAAGTACAACACAATACCAATGTACGGTAAAACAAAATGAAACTCAGTAGCATCACAAGCCTTGGGTTTGTCCCATGCCCTCCTTCTCCTAAGAAACAATCAAGTACCAGTATAGGGAACCTTTCCCCTATCTACACCTACATCTACATAGTATGTTTGGGCCCAAACACCTGGCCCAAACAAGGTGTGAGAAATAAATCCCTATAGGAAACCACCAATGGTCGGTGCCAATCTGTCAGTGAATATATGTAGCAATAGTTTACAATAGTGAAATACAGTAAACTTGTAGGTACTCAGAAGTAAACAATCCTAAAATTATCAACAATTATTTAAATTCATTTCAGGTTCTTTAATCAATTCAAATTCATTGAATTATATAATTCATGGGATCCGTCCTAAGCCCTTCAATATCCTATGTAAAGTAAACACAACAGATACCTCAGCAGGCTATCAAAACAGTGAAGTGTAGACCGAATCCAAGATTGTGCGTTTACTTGTAAGATGCATCAAAAGTCATTACATTTCAATATGTATTAGGCCTAATCTTGATATATAAGCATTTCAGTGTATTCAAATCAGGGTCAAGCTCAATGTATTAGAATTTCTGCATATTAAAGTCATGGACAAGCCATATGTATCAGCATTTCAACATATTTAAGTCACGAACAAGCTCGGTGTATCAGCATTTCAGCATGTATTTGGGCCAAGCCCGATATATCAGCATTTTAGCATAGTAAAAAACACATGTAAATTACACTATCACATGGTTTCCAAAATAACATCTCACATGGGAAAATTTATATAATAAGAATAACATGTGAATTAGACTATCACGAATATTTAACAACCATATTCACATTGAAAACATTTAATTAATCAATTTAATTTTAGAAACCCTTCAAAAGGGAAACAAAGGCATTCCCATCATCATCCTAGTCCAAACGAATAAAAAATGGTCATCTAAGGGAAAACGCACCCATTGGGTGGCCCTTAATCAAACCAAATAAGCTTAAACATGCTTCAATTTATTTACTAAATAACCTAAATGTCATTAGGTATTAATATGGGTAAAATTCTCAATCAAGAGACACCCTAAACATGGGTGCACGACACAACAACCCATATAACAACTTGACATTAAACAATTAGAACGAGACCACCTACCTCAACGTAGTAGGACTCTCCTCATCTATCCTCGACATCCAATTCAAGATAAAATTGTATAAATATATGAAACTAGTATATTTAATTGACCTTAAATAACATAGTCGGAAACTAAAATCACCAAGAATGGATCAAGAGTAATCAAGAGATTACCGATTGGGTTCAAACGAAACTGATGATGATTGATTCAGAGTCGGGATGATCAACTAGGAAGGGGTTAAAGTTTCAACGCTCCTCTTGAGTTCCCCCAGTGATCCCACTACCCAAAATACAGAATGGATAGGATAATACCCATTTTAATAAACAAAAATCACAAAACACATGGTGTTTAAGTCTATATTCATGGCATATATATCATTAAATTGTTCATTTGATGGATGAAAACCCCGACACACTTTCCAGGGCCTACTGACATGACTACATGGTGTGTACTAGGAAGTACATGATGTGTAGTTGGTTTTTCCACATTTCCATGCCGACATTCCCACACTCCATGTATTTCTATCATACATGGCCAAAATACATGTCATGTAACCCATGATTATAGTTCTTTTCCCAAATTTCCCTTATTTTCTCAAAAACAATTCAATGTTAGAATAAATGAATAATATGTACCTCAAAAGAAGAACTAGGTTTGTAACCCACTGAGATTTTATGAGATAAATTATTTATAATTTCTATGATTTCTTGTGTTTTATGCTACACCAATATTATCTTGCGCTATTAGCAACATCGTATTATCTTTTAGTATACACAACACTATTCCCGTCTTGTGTTGCACACAATTTTAAGTTCTTTTGATAGAATTGATTTCATGAAACACTGAGTATAGATTAATTTCAATGTATAAATGAACCAAGTTTGGATTATGTTATGCGCAACACCAAAAGAATCTTCCACTACACGAAACACCGACTTGGATTGTGTTACATGCAAGATCAACCTTCCTCGATAGCTTGAATTGTACCTAAAACTGAGTCTCACTAAAAAATGATATATTATTAAAATATTATTATTTAATAAGATATAAAATATATGTTATGAATATTATTGACCAAATTTTGAATTTTATATAACATTAGAATTCATCTTACACATTTTCTAGAACATGGTATGAGAACAAAAATCAATTTTTTAGATGAAAGAAGTATTTTTCAAAAAATGCAGTTTTACTGCCTTTTAATGGAATACCCATTTTAAATATTGTTTTTTACACTTTTATAATTTAAAATAAACTTCTTATTTTGAATAAAAACATAAAAATATCCTTTGATTAATTTTTTGGTATTTCTCTCATAAAGTACATTTCTTAATGAATAGTGAAAAATACTACATTTTAAGTCAAAACTGTCTTTTCATTTAATTTATTTATATAGTTAGATTGTACTTTTAATAAGTTTTAAAGTGTAATTGGATTTTATTTTTAACATTTAATCCAATTTTTGTCATTGGATGTAATTTCACTCTTAAATTGGACATAAACACACGTCAATCTTTTGGTAGTTTTTACTTCTTAAAAACACACTTTTTGGTTTTGACAATGGGAATTAATTTTAAATTAATTTCTGAAAATTATGTGTTTTGAATTTGGAAAAATGGATTCCTTATTTGGAATTAGTATTTCCAAATTGTGTAAATAGGTAGCTTTTATTTTTAGACATTATGAATAGTAACTTCAGTAAATATATTATTTACCATGGTTAAAGGGTAAATCTTGTAAATAAGGGTAAAAATAATATTATAATATTATTAAATTACCCTAATAAGTTTCCTAACCCTATTTTATGATAATTGTATGACCATGGTCATCCTTGGGTCGATTTTAGGACCCAATGGAGCCACTTTTAAGTGAAAATCACATTTAATAACTTTTAATTTAATGTTAAGGAAAATATAACCTAAACATATATATTTTTCTAAAAAAAATTTATATGGGGTTATATAAGTTATCTCTTAAAATAAAAATATTAATTAGAAAGATAAAATTATTTTCTATATCACGATGTTTTATTTTTAATTTTTGGACATTCAATAAATAAATTTAATTATGACAGAAGGATGATGCAATGATTGCTTCATAAATAAAAGAACTCAAATAAATTAATTTACAAATATTAAAACAAATGTAATTTTTTTATTTTGATGTCATACACAATGTTTTGTATGATATTGACATATTATATTTGTGTTAATGCCTTATTTTAGAATTAATCAGGTTGTTATGATGTTTTTTGAAAAAGTCTAGTATAAATAGTGTCCAAAATTGACATAATTCATAACTTAAAACATAAAATAGTTTATTAAATGATATTAAATTCCTAAAACTCTAATATTATTCCAAATGGTTAATATATGTCCAAATATGACATAAATAACTTTTTTTGGGTTATTTTTCATGATATAGTAATTACATTAACCTACAATGTGTAAATAACCTAATGACACAGTAAGATTAAAAAGGGTAAAATAAGGGTAAAATAAAAAATATAAGGATAAATAAATATACAAAACATGTCAAAAAATTATTGGATGATGGTTATTCGAACCAATATCATTTTATCTTTGAATTTAATAAGATTGGGACCATTTTAAATCGAAATTGAATTTATAATAAATTAACATTTTGAAACATTCCTAAAATGACCCTCTCCTCTCTTATAAGAGGGCACCTCCTCCCTATAATCTTCACTCTATTTTGAGCCTTCAAGATCATCCAATCCCTCCCCATTTCTCTTATAAAATTACCTAGTTATATTCTAGAGGTTTTGGTATTCTCCAACTACCAACTCTAGTTTTCTAAGAGGAAATTTAAAGGAGGCACATCAAGGAAGATGTAATCTCTTCTACCGATTCTTTCAAATTTATTTATTCTTCTACTTACTCTTATTTAGTTGTTTCATTATAAAGTAACAACATCAGTATCAATAATATACTGATATGTTATTATAAATATTAAACAACCCTGTTTCACCATCTATACATCCTTTGAAAAATGAAATCACCGTGCATGTGTACGTACATATTATCGTCTCCACGACGTGGTGTAATTTGTTTTTCACCACCACCTTACCTGGATGGGTATAATGGTGGAAATAATAACTATATATGATTATTATAACATGATACTAATTCAGAGATATTATACACCATCCAATTCTATACTGTTCAATAACTATGGGAACGATATCATCGCTCGTGCGTATGTACGGCTTACCATCTCCACGATGCGATGAGATTTATTCTCCATGTTAACCATTCAAGAATGGTTATAAATTATATATAATAAATAATCATGAAATATATGACATAATAATGAAACTGAATTTATGTGTATATATATATATGTCATCTACTTACTTCTATTCAATTTAATAAGGAAACAAAAACAGCGTTCATGCATACATAAGGCCCACAACGACAAAACTTGGCAAGGGACGCATTGCACTGTATCAGCGCTAAACTGAAAGCAATGATAAAGGGGTGTGTCTTTATCAGTGGTTGATAAAAGTGATGATAAAGGTAACCTTTATCTATGCTAAAACAAGCGCTGATAAATGTGTACCCTTTATCATCATTTTTTAGCACTTATAAAGGTATCATTTATCAGCACTATTATTAGTGATAATAAAAGTTTTTGTTATTAATTTATATAAAATTATTATATTTATATAAAAAAATTATATTTATTTGTATACATTAAATGAAAAATAAATTTTTATATTTAATATATATTTTTTAATAATTCAAAAGTATATATATAATGTTTTAATTGAGAAAAGTATTTCTAAGATTATAATTATATATATATATAATTAAATAATTATATTAATATATATTAACAATTATATACTAATATTTATAAATATATACTACTTATGGTTATAATTATAAATAAATAAATATATATTCATCTAATATATCATTTTAAATAAATATATAAGAAAATAAATAAATTATAAAAATTATACCATTATAAAATAAGTATTTATCAATGCTATAATTTTAGCACTGATAAATAGGTATTTTATCAGCGCTAAAATTATAGCAAGGATAAATATGTACTTTATCAGTGATTTTTTAGCGTTGTTAAATTCAGGTCTTTATTAGTACTAAAAAAGAACTGATAAAGGTATGTTTTATCCGTGATTTTATTTTAGCACGGATAAAACATACCTTTATCAGCACTTTTAACTAGCGCTGTTAAAGGTTCCAACAATTTTTATAAAAGAACCCTAATATGCCCCTCCTCCCTTGCACCTGTTAAAGCCTTCACAGAAGCTAAACCCTGCGCTAGAGACCTCTACTCCACCGTGACCCCTTCTTCTCCTCCTCCTCCTCCTCCTCCTCTACCGTCACTGCCTTTTCCTCCTCCTCCACCATGAGCCTCCTCCTCCTCCTCCACTACCACTACCTCCGCCTTGATCCCTCCTCTGCCACCACTGCCTTTGCCGCTGCTACCTCCTCTGTGATCCCTCCTCCGCCGCGATACCTCTTACTTGTTAACCATTATAGATATGAATTTTTAGTTCATTATGATCTATATAATTCCATTCATCATTAGTAGCACACAGTTCTGTGAAAAATTTGGGAAACCTAGGTAAAACAATTTGGAACCATTGGTGCATATGGGTCATGGATCAATTCTTGTGTATTTTTATAGAAACCATGATTTAATCATATGAGTTCACACTATAATTTTATAGTTCCATATTACAGGAATGAATGATGTAATTTCTTAGTGAGGAATGTCCACTTGATAAACCATGGGGGAGAATTTTATTTAGCATTGGCTACCATACTTCAAGGATGCAACTTAGAAAACCATTTGGCTGATTTATATGATCTACCAAGGAGTTCAAAATTTTCTAGTTTATAATAATTACCTTTTTCATATAAGTCTTTAGATCCCTCTCATCCATTCCTCTATCTTGGAAATCCCTCCATGGTGTTTGGAGAGCTTCTCCCACTTCATCTTCATCAGTTTGGTGTATTTGTTCCTCTTTTAAAAATAGTTTCCCAAAGAAACATCCTTCTCATTATTTCAATATTTTTGACCTTTAAATTCCCTTTTTAGTTTTCTCCTGTGAACCCTAGAATATATGGATCTTGAAATCATGTATAATGTTACTTTAATTGTGGGGGTTTTATTTATTAATGGTGTATAAGGACATATTGTGGCTTATTTTACTAGTTTTCATTGAAGGAATAATCACCCATCTTGTTTATATGTATGTGTCATATGATAGAATAATGTTGATTTCTAGGAGGTTTTTAAGCCTTATTATAGAATAGGTTAAGTAACAATTGTATTGAAAAATTCCCAAGTGGCATTCAAATCTTGAAAATATTTTAAAAATTCAAATTCAGTATTATATAAAGGTTTTTAAATGGGAGTTTTACACCTATTTATTTCTAAATAAGGTTTTTGGGGTGTGTAATGTTCTTGAAGTGTCCTAAAGGGGTTGTTAGATTTTACAAGGGTGTCCCATTTGTGAACAAGGTTCACAGTCAATTAGGTTGAAACATTCATCGAAACCATGTTTCTAGGACATCATAGAGTTCTACCCTGACGACATAAGTACCAATATTGGATGACGTCATTCGACAGAAGTTCAAAAGAATGTACAAAACCATATCCCATAATAGGTGATCAGTTTCTTGATAAAGTAAAATATGTGGAAACTAATTTTTGTAAACCATTTTCAAAAAACCTTATGAAAACCGTTTGGAAAAAGAGATCAGTTTTTTTTAGAATTACCACACTGGAATTGTCTATATGTCTGACATTTTATTGATGTTATGCATGTTGAAAAAAATGTACGTGATAGTGTCATTGACACATTACTATATTCACCCAAAAAAACAAAGGATTTAATTAAGGTTATATTGGACATGGTTTAGATGGGAATATGAGAAGAGTTGGCGCCAGTGAAGGGTTAAAAACGAACATTTCTTTCTCCTGTTTCTTACACACTTACAGAAAGAAGAGATTTTGGTTTTGAAACTTCTTGAATGGTGTAAAGTATCTAGAGGGGTATTTATAAAATATCAAGAACATCATTTCAATGTGAAATTTAAAATTAATGTGTCTGAAATCACATGACTGCCATGTTTTGATACAAGATCTAATTACAATAGATTTACATTGAATTTTTCCCAAGAATTTATGTCATACATTAACAAAGTTCTATTTATTCTTCAATGCTATATACAGAAAAGTTATAGACCCGAAAAAATTTCCAACTATAGAAAAATAAATTTCCGTCATATTATGTGAATTAGAAATATTCTTCCCACTGACATTATTTGATATGATGGTTCATTTGATGGGTCATTTGGTGAGAGAGATTCGACTATGTGGTCCTGTACATTATAGTTGGATGTACCCCACTGAACGATATATGAAGATTTTTAAAGGGTATGTCAGAAATCGAAGTCGGATAGAGTGTTGTATTGCAGAGAAATATATTGTTGAGGAAGATGTTAAATTATGTACCGAATACCTATTTGGTTTGGAAAATTTTGTCCTATCAAAATCTCGTCACACTAGGTGGATTGAGGGTGAAGGAATTTCTGGAAGAGAGTTTGTCACAATCAATATACAGATTGGAAGCAGGCTGACCTTTACATTTTTCATAATAGTTTTGATGTTGACCCATATGTTCAAACACACAAATAAATTATTAGGCATTTGAATCCATATAGGGATTAAAAATGGATATCAGATAAAAATAATTGATAGTTTATAGGATAGTTTCAGGACCATATTTTTAATAAGTTAGATGAAAATCTAGACTCAATTTCAGAATGACTTCAATGGTTAGCCATAGGAGCAAGTGTGTATGTATTATCTTACAATGATTATGTAGTTGATGATTATACGTTCTATACTAATAAACTTGATGAAAATTGTACTATACAAAATAGTGGGGTTACACTTGTGGCTGAAGCAATGCATGTTTCTGGTACTAAAGAAATAAATCCAATTTATGAAAATATTTCATACTTTGGCATCATCAAACAAATACGGGAGTTGGATTATACGAAATTCTAAGTGCTAATTTTTCAATGCAAGTGGGTTTATAACAAGCGTGATGTTAAAATAGATGAATTGGGATTTGTGAAAGTTGATTTCAGTAAGGAAGGGGAGAAAGACAAACCATTTATAATGGAATCATAGGTAGTACAAGTATTTTATGTTTCAGATCCCACAAACCAAAACTGGTCAATTGTTCTGTTATCAACCAAAATAAATAAATGTTCATTTGAAAGTTCAACAGAGGATGACCCTTTCATTGGGACTTCACAACCATTTCACAGTGGTCCCAATGTAGACATCATTTTGTATTTCATAGGAGACCACAATGAAGGGATTTATATAGTCGATAGAGGGGTCAAATCTCTTCAGATTTTAAAAAAAGATAGTTCAATAGACAGGTTATTTGTTTATTGTAATATACATTGTGTTACATTATGTTATTATCTATTTTCTGCTGATTTTATGTAATCTAAATTAAACGTTAAATAACTTCTGTAGATAAGGAGTTCTGCACCTGATGATATGCCTAATCTCGAGGAACAACAAGTCTCTCAACCTGCTGCTGTTGGTCCCAGTGCAGAGCAACAACAGGTTTCTCAACCTGTTACTGCTGGTCCCAATGATGAGGCACAATAGGTTTTTCAATCTGATGTTGCTGGTCCCAGTGCCGATGCTAGCACTCCGATCGAATATAATGATGATGCTTTTGAGGAAATGGTAGGAAATGAAACACTGACGGTGCAAAAAAACAAGAGTGTTGTAGTTTGACAGTGTTATCCAAAATCATTAAGGCAAAAGCAGAAGACATCAAATTTGAGGTGGTATGGAATAAGAGAGGCCAACATGTTAACCCTAACAAATCCATATTTAGTAGCTAAATTGGAATCATCACTCCGCAATGCATGCTGATTGATGTAAAGTTGTTCCACCATGTTGTCATCGGGCTTAAGACACTAATGTAGGAAGAGATTATGGTAAATTTATGATATCATTTCTTTAATTTATTAAAATAAAATAAAATACTAATACATTGACGTACTCTTCATCATCCATTGCAAAGTGCATTTATAGTAGATTCCTCACACAAGGAATATGTATTAAGAGTTGCAAGAAGGATTCATAGAGGCATCCACACAATTTTAACAAAATATAATCTTAAAAATGATGAATGGAAAATCAAGCCACACCCACCTCCTCTTTATGCACACATGATATCCAAAGGAGTGTGGAAGTCATTTAGAAACTGTCATGGGGAGCATACTTTTCAGGGACATTGTGTCTGGTAATACATTGTTTTTCATTTCTTGTATTCATCTCTTTTATTGACAGTTTTATATTTATGAAACAACAACCGAGTGATAAAAATAAAGAATGGGTAACACACCCAGCATATCCATACCATAAAGCAAGGATGAGGTACTCTTCATTTGAGAAAAAATTGGTACATATTTTAAATCTACTGTAATACTTTTATGTGACATAAAACAACACCATAACCATGTTTGTATTTTTATATGCAGATTGATGAATCCAAATCAAAAGCCATATACATCCCACACCATATACTATCGAAGGAGGATTTTGTAAATAAATAGGGGATACTAATAGATGAAGACACACAAAAAGTGTGGGAAACATGTGTAAGTATGACATAATATAAATTTTATTTTCTTTAAATAGTTATTACATAACAATGACTACTTATTTTCCTATATTTTCTATCTAACATATTCATAGGAATCAACAACACCTACCCCAGATATAGACATACTTTCAGCGGACTTGAAGCAGCAAGAACAATATGGTCACGTCATATGTTTGGGTTTCAGGGTGATTACCCAAACCTATTTTTAGAAACCAAAAACAAGAAGAGGATCAAACTGAGGAAATGAAAAAACATGCAAGAAAAATTAGCTATTTTTCAAGAAGAATTACAATAATAGAGAGAGATGATAGAATGTTTTATGGGGGGGGTGGAAGAGAAGAAGAAACTCAATAATAACCCATGCGTGAAGATCCCTCCCCACCCCCACTAGCTTTGAGGTGAGCCATTCCCCTCAAAAACCTGGCTTAGCTGAGGTAATAAATGTTCTAATATTTGTTTCTATGAAATGTGAATCACATAAACACGAATACATTTCCTGTACTAATATTCTACAGGGTGAAAACTACTATGATTTATATCTATCAACTCCCACCTATCACCTTGTAGCGAGGGCTACTGTGTTCAATATGCAGAACAACATGATACACAACATAAAACTTTCAACAAATCATGTCAGAGTGTCAATTAACATAACTAATGAGCCAAGTTCCAAGATACATATTCCAAATGACGATGACAACATTCATACGGTTGGAAAAGCTATTGGAACATTCACTGAATGACAGTCAATTCTTGTAAAAAAACATGTCGACAAGGAGGTATCCATTTTCAATTTATTTTTCAAGATGAACCTTTAAAATTTAATGAAAAAAGGTATGAATCAATGAATGTTATTACATAACGACAAAGAGAAGGGGGTGAAATGAAATATTGACTCAAAACCATCTCAAGGATCAATGAAACGATCTATTGAAGGCACCTTCACCCCACCCATTGTATATCCACATTTAATATCATTATAGGCTCATGTGGATACAAAGTTAATAGACAGTAATGCTCAAACAATTTATTTTTAAAAACAATTTCACATAGAGGAAAAATCATATTTCATTAGTACTGAAAATATAAATGTAATCCTCAAGTATGAATAGTTAGATGCCTCAGTTGTAAATGTATACATGAAGAATGTTTTCATGATTTTATTTTACAAAAGTTGATATACTATGATAATTATGACTAAATACATTTCATATTTTTCACAGGCGTATACATGAAAACAATTTGAAGGGATTTCCCCTTGAAAAAAAATTTGGACTCGTTAGTCCCCACATCACCTCTTCTAAAGTAGAATTAAATTCTTCTAAACATGATGAAATAATGTCATCCCTTCTCAAATCATTTGAAAACAAAATTATGGATGACATACTATTTTTAATACTAACGATGCAGGGGTAAAGCTATACAATTTAATCATATCATTTCCTTAATTACTTATTCATTTATCTATTTTTAGGTAGCATTGGATGCTGATTGTAGTTACTTTTTATACTCCAATGATTTATTTTCTGAATTCAATGCTTGGATATGCAACAAACCAACCACACATGATAGAGTTTGTCAATTTTTAATACACTAGATCAAACATTTTTGAACAAAAAATCTAGTTATATAATTTATATTATCTTTTAATGAGGATTCTTGTTATGATATGGATGTGCATCAATATCATCTACTTCATGGAATGAATCCAGGGCTTAAGGAAAATAATGCCCACAAGATCTAAAAATGGACAAGTATCCTGGTATATATAATAATATTGAACTATCAAAACACATATCAAAACAAATTACTTATTTTTCTTGATGTTTCTGCTATTTCTAAAAAAACAAACATAAAGGATTGTGGTTATTATGTTTGTAAATTTTTGAAATAGATCATATTTCATCAACAAATTAGCATCCCTGAAGAGGAATTTTCAAAAATAATTATGAGTTAATTTAAAATATTTATTAATCCTTTTTGTATTTATATTTTTTAGTACTTCCATGACTGTCGCAAAAAATCATATTCACAAGATGATATAGATGTGTTTATAAAGGAATGGCTAGCATACCTAATGGAAGATTATACACAGATAGGATGAAGGTGAATTCATACTACTTAGGTTATCCTTATATGATCATTGATATCTACCTTGTTTACACTTATTGAGCATATATGATCACACTTTATTATGTTTTATATCCTTAGGTTATGAAGTATGGTTTTAGAAATGATTTGTCTTTCTAGTAAAGAATAAATTAGCGAGAGACTCTTATGATCTAGTTATTTATGTTTCTATGTTTCCAAAATCACTATACCTAAACTATTATGGCATGGATGAATTGAATTCAATATTTTGGTAATTTATGCAGCTGTTACTACTGATGTAGTGTGTTGGAAGAATATTGGTTGTGAAACACTCACAAATTTAATAACAAAACTATGTATTCTTTATTATGGTTGGTTAACTACCTCTTATCATAACATCTGATATGAAGTTCCGATCTGGTGTCCCTATGATGCTCTCATCCGACACCATTTCTATAATATCATCAAAAATCTCTTTTCCTTCTCTTCTTGCACCCATTTACTAGGTAAATGAAAGAAATAAGAGAAGGAAAAGTGAACGGTGAATGATGATATCATAGAGATGGTGTCTGATGAGAGCATCATGGGGAAACCTGATCGAATGTTCAGATCAGATGTTATGGGAATCGGTAGTTAACCAACAACAGTAAAGTGCACAAAGAATCATTAGTTTTGTTATTAGCATATATCTGGACCAAAGAGACCATTTAGAAATATGTAAAGGTAATGTTACGATATAATATGTCTATATTAAAGAAAAATTATATAATGAAATGTTGATTTTATTTTCATTGTTCTTTGCAGGGTTTGTTTATTTTATAGGATTTCTATCTATGTGACATGACTTTTTGGGAAGAGAAAAGACACTATGTCTACTCAATCACAGAGGTAATCTTGATTTTTTCATAGTAAAATCATTTTACATAGATCTTGCATCTAAAAAATAGCTCAACTAAACCCGCATCATATATACATATGCATACCCATCAAAATATGGGTGCCTACGCACCTCCTATAGAATATGCATCACATCAATGCCCAGATGCATACACACCTGACATACAAATTTCTGAAGAAGAAAAAAGGACTTTTTTATAAGGAAGTGAATACCTTACTGATTCCCTTAGGCTCATATTTTTCTTTTAGTATTCTAAGATACTCTAGTTATTCATGAAATTTACTATGTATAGGAGAGTAATGAGAAATATATTTCACTAATGACTCAATATTTCATAGCTATACAATAACTCTTAGGTTTTTGCTCTACTTTACATAAGACTCTTCACGTGATCGTGTAACATAAGCTCCTTTATATGAATTCTTCATGTGAACTAATCATGTGATCTCATCACATGATCAAATCACATACAAAAATCACATAACCACGTAAGGTAATTTACTTGAACCATGATTCAAATATTATTGTCTTATTAACATGATCACATAAATCTTCAAGGTTCGTGTGAAAATCGACCAATGCATAGTCATTCAGTCCACTCACGAGCATCTTAAAATCTTGATGAGAACCAATATAGTGGATTTTCAATTTTCTAATTAGTTTCCATTATATGTGGGTAGGGGTGCCTAGAAGGTAGGGGGTCCAGGAGTGGGGGGTTTCCAGGAGGGGAGGGAGGTGTCCAAGAGGGAGGGGGTGTCCAGGAGGGAGGGGGTGTCCAGGTGGGAGGGTGGGTGGATGTGGAGGGGTGTCCAGGAAGAAGGGGGTGTCCAAGAGGGAGGGGGTATAAGGGGTGTCCAAGAGTGGGGGGATTTGCAAGAGGGGAGGGAAGCGATGTGTCCAGAAGGGAGGGGGGGGGGGGGGGTCTAGGAGGGATGGGGTGTCCAGGTGTGAGGGTGGGTGGGGGTGTCCCAGAAGGAGGGGTTGTCCAGGAGGGAGGGGGTGTCCAGATGTGTGTGTGTGGGGGGGGGGGGGTGTCCAAGAGGGGGTGGGGGTGTCCAGGAGTGGGGGTGTCTTGGAGGGGGGGGGGGGTTGTTTGGGGGGGTGGTGTTTTCTGGGGGTGGGAGGGGGAGGGTGTTGTCCAGGAAAAGGGAGGGGGATGTAGTGGGAGTGGTGGTGGTGGTGGTGGGGTTGCAGTTTTAGGAAAGGGAGGGGGCTATAGGTGGAGAGAGGGGGGATTGTCCAACGGGAGGTAGGGGGGCTGCAGGTGGGGGGGGGGGGGGGCTATCCAAGGGTAGGTAGGGGGTAGTCCAGGGGGGGATATATTTGAGGGGGGGGGGGGTCTGGCTAATCACTCTAAAGAATTAGGAGGGAGGGGTGTCTAGGTGGGAGGGTGGGTGGGTGGGTGGGGTGTCTAGGAAGGTGGGGGTGTCCAGGTGTGTGGGGGGGGGAATCTAGGAGTGGGGGGTGTCCAGGGGATGGTAGGGGGAGGGGTTGTTCTGAAAAAAGGAGGGAGGCTGCAGGGGGAGTGGTGGTGGTGGTGGTGGGGGATGTCTAGGGAAAGAGAGGGTGGATGCAGGGAGGGGGGGTTGTCTATGAGGAGGGATGGGGACTACAGGTGGAGTGGGGGGGATATCTAGGGGTAAGGAGGGGTCTCTTGATATATATAACTATTAGGTTTATAACCTATCTAGGATGGTGGTATCACTAGGAAAATGTTACAATTTATTCTAAAATTGAATACTCCTATGAAATTGAATACACCATCATGTATGTGTCATATTGTATAACATCTATTTACACTTGTAGAACTTCAAGGTGAAGAGTAGTTAGTATTGATATAAGGGACTTTATATGTGACTTGAGTTCATTTTTATAGTAATATTTCATTATCACCAATCAATTCAACGTTGAGTTGATGGAAGTGGCTAATAATGTGGCCGATATAAGTATAAGCTCATAAAAAGTTATTCATTGATGGGAGTATGAGATATAAAACTTATAACATGAATTCTATCACCTATAATAAATGCTCAATGTTATAGAGAAAATAGTTATAGAGTAGTATAATCTTTTCAATGTGGAAGAAAAGTCCAGATTTGATGCTGCTACTAGGGAAGAGGCACTAAAACATGGTGCAGATGTGGAAACTAAATCTGTTGCTCATCTGGGCTAATCCACAAACTACTCTAGAGCATTGGATAACAGAGCTCTAGGGGTAATTCTGAGTGAATAATATTTTAAGTATTCTAACTTTATCCAACCCCCTATATTTGGTGAGTTATGGGAGACTGTAGACTATGGAGATTCCTTCTTTTTTTATTGTTAATAAATGAAACCATTTGGATTCCTTGATGTTGTTGAAATTTATTCCTCTTATTTTCTTATCCATGTAATATTAACAAAACAATATTTATAAGTAAATGAATCATGTTGAGCCTCTTCTAAAATATTAATTCAATCTAAGAAAATATGAACCTGTAAAGGTTGTAATAGGTAACAATTGACATTTTATTAATGTATTCTTTCATATTAATGGTTAATTTATTTCATTATTGTATTACTAAAATAATATATTTTTCTTATTTAGGTGGAATTTTTTTCCAATGTTAAAATTCTTTGATCAGCTACTAAAACCATGGATGACAATTTTTGAGAGGGGATCACAAATTCCAAAAGGATGAAACCTTAATGTTTTAAACTATTTGTTGGATAATTGTAATTATAACCATATAAAACGTTGTTTGAAATGTATATAGCAATGTTTTTTTATTGATGATTTGATGTAAATGTATATTTTATTGTTTGGGAAACCCTTGTGCATGCTGTTTTGTTCTTCTATGATTTGTTTGTGTGTAGGTGTTGTTTTGTGCAGCAGTTTTGTGCAGTGTGTGCAGGTGCTATCTCAAGTGTGCAGGTGCTGGGTTTTCTAGGGAAACATGGCATTTATCAGCACTATTTTGAGCGCTGGTAAAGGGGGAATTTATCAATGCTATTTTGAGCACAGATAAAGGGGACCCCCTTTATCTTCTCCACAATTAAAAGCATTTTTCTAGTGTTGTTAAAGGTGGTTTTTAGGGATTTTAAAAGCCCTATTTGTTTTAGTGGCCTACCGTCACCAGGAACAGTGTATTACATTCCATTTATCGATCTATTATATATATTTATATACTGAATATATATGATATATATATATATATATATCATGTTTTACATTCTGTAAGTAATTAAATCATGATCTATGTTATAATATCAAGAATAACAAGTCCAAACAAGTACGATAAATAAAAAAATTGTTACCCAAAATGTTGATTTAACATGGAATTGACAACTGAACCGGTAATATAAAGTCATAAGTGAATCATATATGATATCATAAATATTATTATGGTTCTGTTATAGGATAATAATATGTTTAAACCCACTATATAAGAGTTTTAGACAGGTATGAAGTAAATTGGACCTAAGTTAAGGGATAACTTTTCCAATCTCATTTTATTCGTGATTATTTATTCGTAAGTAACTAATGAGGATATATTTATCATCCATGTCCATGTTTTCTAAAAATATTCTCATAAAATGTGTACTATTCTTCTATGTATGTTTAATGTTTTTTTACCCATTTTTACTTTAACTACATGGTTTGGAAGGAATCTTTCTTTTGTTTACCATACAAGGTACTTTTTGAATTTTACGACAAAAGTATGAGGAGAATGTTTTTTTAACTTATACAAAATGAATGGATTTTTATGTTTTTAAAAAGCCTTATTTTCACTAATCTTCCTATACACTATTTCAAGGTTATTTTCAACTAAATTCATTTCATTTAGAATTACACGACATTTTGAGAAACGAAAATGTTTTTAAAGAAGAAAGGATATTTTCCACAGGAATTAAGTTCAAGTGGTTGATCAATATTATTTTCCATCTAATATGATAATATTTAAATAGGGTTATGTTTTTATCCCTATTATTACTATGATTTTATTGTGTTAATAGTGGAATGGTATTTGATATGGATTATGTTATGATGGAATGATGTTTAAGAAAAACCATTTTATTTCTTGAGTTATTATGGCATTCTGCCTTTTAATTACATAAATTTTCATTACATTTTACATATACAGGATCTTTAAAGTCTAGTGTCTTGGAAATTAGTAATTTAATACTTGAAAACAACATAAAACATAGTTCTAATACACTTGTAAGGCTTTATAGGTTCATCCTAAGTACAATTACTGCATCTCATAGCCTGGAGACATACATCAAAGGAAAGGGTGAGCAGAAGGCCTAGTAAAGAAAACAAGGGGATCAGTTTACTTGTGAGATGAATAAGAACATGATAAAAACATAAATACATGAGCAATGGAATTAGAGGCATTTCTTAATGAAAATAACATGAACCATAACATGAATATGTGGATACAATATTTAATTTAGATATTCATGAACATATCACCAAGGTTCATCCCCAAGGTGTCATAAAAATTACCAAGGTTATTCACCAACGTATCATGAAACTTGTTATCTATAGAGATTAAATTATTTACCCAATTAATTGGAGCGCTATCAGGGCGCACCCTTAATATGTATTTACTTTCTTGGGAGCCACATAGATCATAATCAAACATTTCATAAATAACCCATAGAGAACAAAAGAAATGGGTTTTATTTCAAGTATGTCAAAGAATCAAATATATCATTTTTTTGTATTTATGAACACCCATAGAAAAAATATTGGTTCAGCTATTCACATAAATACAGCAAGAGAATTTCTTGAGATAAAGAGAGAGGAATTTTGAGATGAAAATTCCGCAACATAACGACTACATAACATCCTTTTAGAGAACATTAAGAAGGGAGGTTACAAGGGTAACCCACTCATAAATAACTCATAATACAATATAAATCCATAATAAAATGGATATAATAACACGGTATGGACATTTTAATGACATACCACCTGAAAAGAAACATGAAAGGAAAGAGAAGATGCGATTTCTTTTACAAAAAATGGAAGCCTAATGACGTTAATTAAAAGTTTAGAAAATCAATTGATGAGAGTGGAAATGGTATCTCATCATTTGGACATGAAATTTAAAATAGTAAAGAAATATAATAACAATCCCCCAAATAATAAAATGTAACTATAAGACATAACATAAAGGAAGTCATGACATAAAAGAGGAGGGTGAAAGGATACCTTACCTTGAAGAGTAACTTCAAAAGATTGAAGGTCGGGACCTTGGGAGGCTTAAGGGAACCTTGGGAGGAATCCTTGGGAGGTAGAAAGACCATATATTATTTGAGAATTATTTTGTAATGAAAATAATGAGGTAATGACTTGGTATTTATAGGAAAAGTGAGGGAATAAATTAGTAATTTCCAAGGGACACCTCATGGGTGGTATTTGAAAAACCATGGTCTTGACCATGGTATTTGCCCATCGTATTGGCCACTTGTGACACCTCATAAAACATATTACTATTCAAAAGTTGACCAGATTATTTACATCACGATTACCTCATCAACGATGTCATTAAACACCCGAAACTCTAAACTGTATTTTTACTATTCACTGAAAAATCAATTGTTTCAGAAAAATCCCAAATATTCACTCTAACATAATATCGATGCACTAAATTTAAAAATGAACTCCAATTTATTAAAATAATTTTATTAATAATTTTAATTTAATATTTAAATAAAATCAATATTTATTCCAAAAATACAACTTTAAAACTATAACTCATTTCGTAACACCTTAAGAAAGTAATCCAGGTCCCATAAAATTATCGTATAACTGAAAGAAAATAATGTAAAAATTTATGATCAAATTTTATGAAAATACATTTCCATTTTAAGTTTTTATATTAATTATAAAATTGTAAATAAAATATTTATGACATACAAAAAAACCAAAACATAAACTATGATTTTTTTTCACTTTTAAGATGTCAAAAATGTATTTATACATTCATGGGTGAAATTTCTATTATTGTGGTCGATTTACTATTCATTAATATTCATATGGGATTGTTACTATTCATTCTTTACTATTCCCTAAAATTTAAGTTGATCATATTAGACTCTAAATTTCTTGCTAAGCACAACTGTTGAAGACCATTTTTTGAAAATCATTTCACAATGTTAATTATTTAAAGAATAAAAAAATATTTTAAAATACCCCCTTTTTTCAAAATTCATCAATAATATGGACCTTCTATAAATTAATCCTTTATTTACCCAGACATTTGAAATTCATAAATTTTACCATAATAAGAAGTAAAAATTTTATTTATACAAAAGGATTATAGAAAGTAACTAAGGCTTTGTTACATAGCCCCTTATAACACCTACATAGGACTTAAGTGTAAGGTGTGCTATGGTGATAGAATATTGGGGTGGCTCAGACAACATTGCCTAAGTGGTGATTTATATCAGCTTGAACTTCTCCCTTAGGTGATTCCGTTCAAGCTTCACATGCTGAAGTTCAGCTTGGGCTTGGTCTAGAGAAAAGCCCAATGATGCTACCTCCTTCCCAAGCACCAACAGATGGGCTTCATATGGCCTGAGTCTACTAGATGATTCCATCCACTCTTCTTTCTATATTATTTAACCAAGATCATTTGCATTTATAAACAATAATTGTAACATTAAGAATTTAGTTTCCAACGGTTATATTGACCAATGGACATAAAACAATTGAAACCCAACATTCTAATTAAATTATACTCACTTCATTAATTAAAGGATATAGTTTTGTTTAGTATAAAATAAAATAACACACAAATTTAGGAAAAAATATTATTAAAAAGTTTAGGTCATTACATTCTTACCCCCTTATGAAATTTCGTCCCTGAAATTTTAACTTATACCCTAAGAATAGAAAAGGTGTGGGTACTT
The DNA here is from genome assembly GCA_963277665.1 of Viscum album. Taxonomy (NCBI): domain Eukaryota; kingdom Viridiplantae; phylum Streptophyta; class Magnoliopsida; order Santalales; family Viscaceae; genus Viscum; species Viscum album. Next base: position 1,952,109,141 of record OY728153.1, on the reverse strand, counting down.
CTACCTCATAGACTCCTTTGGTTCCCACGTGGCCTCCTCACATTTGTGGTTTCTCCACAACACCTTAACTAGGTGAGTAGTCTTATTGCATAGAACCTCATCTCTATGATCCAAGATCTCCACCATCTAATCCTCATAAGAGAGGTCATGTTTTAATTGTACCACCTATGGATTTAGTACATGTGAAGGGTTAGGTATGTAGTTACTCAAGAAGGATACATGGGAGACATGATGAAATTGTACTAGATTTGGAGGAAGTGCAAGATGATAGGCCGCTGCTCCCACATGATCAAGGATTTCATAGGGGCCAATGTACTTAGGGCTAAGCTTCCCTTTTTTTCCAAAACTTTATGACTCTCTTCCAAGGTGAAATCCAAAGAAAGACTTTGTCACCAACATAAAACTCCAAGTCCCTTCGACGGTTGTCCGCATAGCTCTTTTGCCGACTATGAGCAGTCTTATTGTGTTGCTAGATGGCATGGACCTTTTCTGTCATCTCTTGCACAAGATCAGGCCCAATAAGCTTTATCTCACCAGCTTCATCCCAACAAGTTGGAGTTCTACATCACTTCCCATATAGAGCTTCATAGGGTGACATTCAAATTCTCAAGTGGAATCAGTTGTTATAAGAGAACTTAACTAATGGGAGATGTTGATCCCATCCACCTTTAAATTCCATTGAGCATGTTCTCAGCATATCCTCATGTTTTTGAATAGTCCTTTCAGATTAGACATTAGTTTGGGGGTGATAGGCCATACTAAAATTGAATTCAGTGCTCAAATCATGTTTAATACATCTCCAAAATTTTGATGTGAACCTTGGATCACGATCAGATACGATAGAAAGTGGAACTCCATGCAGCCTTACCACTTCCTTCACGTAAATCCTGGAAAGTTGATCAAGAGATAAATCTTCCTGAATAGAGATAAAATGGGAAGTCTTGGTGAGACAGTACAAAATAACCCATATCTCATTGTTTCCATTGGAAGTTCTTGGGTGACCAGTGACGAAGTCCAAAGTGATATTGTTCCACTTCCATGCTAGTACGATTAGTGGTTGCAATACCCCTTTAGGAAGTTGTCGCTCTTCCTTCACTTGTTGATACACCAGGCACCATGAAGTGTAGTCAGCAGTCTCCCTTTTCATATTATCCCACCAATAATGATCACGAAGGTCCCTATACATTTTTGTGCTTCTAGGATGTATAGTGAAAGTGGAGCTATGAGCTTCATCCATCAGCTCCTTCTTTATTTCCAGAGTAAATGGAACACATTGTCTTGTATGAAATTTTAATACCCCTTCTTGATCAATATTAAACTTAGGAAACTTCCCATTATTCAAAGACTCAAACTACTTCTATAACAAAGGATCTTCTTTCTGAGATTTCTTGGCCTTCTCTTATAATGACGGTTGAGAAACCATTTGGGTTAGGGTTGATGATGTCCCTTCCTTTATAGTTCCCATGTCTAGTTTTATTAGGTCATTGATCAAAGGATCTCTTTGAATCCTCATCATTGAAAGAACAATTGGGTCTTTCCATCTTAATGCATCAGTGAATTTTTTTGCTCTTCTGGGATGATAATTAATTGAACAATCATAGTCTTTGAGAAGTTCCAACCATCTCCTTTATCTCATGTTAAATTCCTTTTGTGTGAAAATATAATTCAAACTTTGATAATATGTGTATATATCACATTTCTCCCCATAAAGATAGTGCCTCTATATCTTCAAAGAAAAAACAACCATAGCCATCTCCAGATCATGTGTAGGATAGTTCTACTCATGAGTCTTCAATTATTGAGATTCATAAGTAATGTCTTTTTCATTTTGCATGAGGATTCACCCTATCCCTTTCAGAGATGCATCACTAAAAATAACAAATCATTATCCACTTGAGGGCAGAGTTAACATGGGTGTAGTTACCAATCTCTTCTTCAGCTCTTGGAAACTTTCCTCGCAGTCATTTGTCCAGACAAAATTGTCCCCTTTTCGATTTAACTTGGTTAATGGATTAGAAATTCGTAAAACGTTTTTCAAAAACCTCCTATAATATCCCGCTAGTCCAAAGAAACTACAAATCTCAGTTATTGTTGTAGGATGAGGCCACTCCTCTACAACTTTTGTCTTTGTAGGGTGAATTTTGATTCCTTCATTGGTAATAATGTGCCCAAATAATCAAATTTATTGTAACCAGAATTCACATTTTCTGAACTTCCCAAAAAATCCTATCCTTCTGTAGAGTTTGAAAAATTACCCTTAGATGATCCTCATGCTCCTCATGACTTTTGGAATATATCAGAATATTATCAATAAAAACCGCCGCAATGTTATCAAGGTAGTCCTTAAAGGCTATATTCATAAAATACATAAAAATAGAAGGTGCATTAGTTAGTCCAAACTAGATCAAAGATCAATCTTAGAGAATAATTGAGCCTGACGAAGTTGGTCAAATAAGTCATCAATTCTTGGAGGAGGGTATTTATTCTTTATTGTGATCCCATTCAGTTCTCTATAATCAATTCATACCCACATTGATCCATCCCTCTTCTTCACAAAGAGAACATGTTCTCCCCAAGGAGACACACTCGGTTGGATAAAACCCTTCTCCAAAAGATTTTGGAGTTGTGTCTTTAATTCCTCCAGATCCACATTTTCCATCCTATATGGGGTCTTTGATATTGGATGAGATCCAGGTACAAGTTCAATGGATAACTCTACCTCTCTTTCGGGGGGAGGTCTAGGAAACTCCTCAGGAAATATGTCAACGTATTCCTGGACGATGGGGACATTTTATATCCTCAAACTCCCATTTCCTTCTTTTTATTCACCGATCAACTCTATAAAAAAGGATATAAGAGGTTCTTCTAGAAAAATATCAGGTTGAGATATCTCTCCTTGGAAGATACCTGTAGGTTCTCCATTCAAGACTACTGAGATTTCCTTGATTCTACATTTTATCTTAGAATTATATTTTGAGAGGTAGTCCATCCCTAGTATAATGTCAAATTCCAGCTTGGGAATTACTACTAGATTTGTGATAAGATTGTACTCACTAAAGTAAATACTAGAGTTTCTAAATACTGATGATGTTTGGATAATCCCACCAGGGGTCTTGAATGATAACTCTAATTTTATCAAATCATGGATTGATTCTAAATTATTTGAAAACTTGGAGGAAAAAAAGGTATGTGAAGAACCAGTACCAAACAAAGTACTTTCTAGATTTGAGAGAACAACAAGAGTACCTACTAAAACATCATTTAGATATGAAACATTAGTTGTCGTGATTGAAAAAGCATGAACTTTCTCCCTTGGCCTTTGCGGAGGCTGATGGTGTTTCCCCTCTACTGCCCTTAGATTTGGATAGTGATTTGAAAAGTTCCCAAGTTGTCCACATTTAAAGCACTGGACATCAGGTAGGGCCTACACCATCTACCCTTTTTCATTAGTGTTTGTAAGTTGAGGTTTCACCTCACTACATCAATTCCTTGCAATATGGGCTTCTCTTCCACACTTGTATCATTTCCCACTCCCGAGAAAGAAGTTCCCCAAATGATTCTTCCCACATTTATTACATGTGGGACGTTGAAATTGCTTGACTCCTCTTCCCTGATCAAAGGTCTTCCCTAATCTGGGATCCATCGATCTCTTCTTATCGTTAGATTTATGAAACCACTGTGTCTCACCAAACTCTAGCTCAACTTTCATCTCATTCCGAATGATCTCCTCACAGCTATCATAGTCTCCGTTGGATGGATTCTTCCATAGACAAGGTCTCATTCCACCAAATAATCTATCAAGCTTACCATTTGAATCCATGACAAAGATAGAGGTGTAACATTAAAGCCTTGTGAAGTTCATCTTGTAGCTTCCCATGGATTTATTCTCCTTTTTCTTCAGCTCGATAAACTCCTTCTCCATTCTTGTTCTGATCGATGGGGGGAAATATTTATTGAAGAATATCCCTCTGAACTCTTCCCACCCCATGGATTCAACTTCTACTCTTGGCCTTGTGTTTTTAATCAGTTCTCACCACTGATCAACTTCTCCCTCTAAGCTATAGATAGCCAGGGTAACCTTCTCTTGTTCAGAACATCGGAGCAAAGAAAGGATCTTCTCGATATAGCTAATCCACTATTCCAAAATCAATGGGTCGGTTGATCCACTGAAGTTTGGGGGTCGTTAACACATAAAGGATTCAATAGATATTTGTTCCCTTCATGGTGAGATCGGTCTCTCATCTTGATTCAAGTTATTTCCCATAACCTGAGCCAGTTGGTTCATTATTCACATGAAAGTTTCCATTTCGGCTTCCATCAGAGGTCCGTTAGTGCATGGTCCATTGCGGTCACTATTTTCATGGTTCCTCTTATTTCCTGCCATTTTCTAAAAGAATAAAACCTTAGTGGGAAACTTATTTCATTTACGAATCTTTTAACTATAAAGGATTTTATATCTTAAAACTTCTTTAAACAATTACATTTCTCTAGAAATCCTTCATTATGATTCTGAAAAAGATTATGATTAACCAAACATATCCCCCTAGAGTGTCCTTACCAAGAGTGAATCAAGGCCCATTTTCGTGTACCAGGATACCCCTGGTCATGCCCAAAACACCTTGTCTGATTTTTTACTCCGTGGTACATCTATGCTAGAGCCGCCTCTACCTGCTCATATCCAGACAGGGATATATTTCCTTGATAAACCACTTACTCAATAATCACCAAAATACCAGGAAGTTTTCCTATATTTAAACTTTTCTATAAGATTATTCCTAAAGTTTTCATAGCCTAATTTTCATAAATAACAAAACTATCCTTTGATACCAACTATGGCATCCCGCATTTTTATTACATAACTTTTCATTACATTTTACATACAAAGGATCTTTAAAGTCTAGTGTCTTGGAAATCAGGAACATAATACATGAAAACAACATAAAACACCCTTATAATACACTTTTAATGATTCATAGGTTTATACTAAGTACAATTACTGCATCTCATAACTTGGAGACATACATCAAAGTAAAGGGTGAGTAGAAGGCCCAGTAAGGAAAATAAGGGTATCAATTTACTTGTGAAATCAATAAGAACTTGATAAAAACATAAAGACATGAGAAATTGAAGTAGAGGCATTTCATAATGAAAATAACATGAACCATAACATGAATATGTGGCTAAAATATTTAATTTATACATTTATGAACATATCACCAAGGTTCATCCCCAAGGTGTCATAAAAATTACCAAGGTTATTCACCAAGGTATCGTGAAACTTTACATCTCTAGAGATTAAATTATTTACCTAATGAATTGGAGTGATATCAGGGTTCAACCTTAATATGTATTTAATTTAATGTGATATACATAGATCATAATAAAAAATTTCATAAATAACCCATAGGGAACAAATGAAATGGGATTCATTTCAAAATTGTGACGTTTTAAATGTTCAAAAAAGATCATTATGACATTTATAACCCCTGGAAAGGGAACGAGGGTTATATGTATGTCAATTACAGAATAAAATATATCATTTTTTTGTATTCATTAACAACCATAGAAAATGAATAGGCCTGGGTATTCACATAAATAAAACAAGAGAATTTCTTGATAGAAAGAGAGGAATTTTGAGATGAAAATTCCGTAGCATAATAGCTACAAAACATCCATTTAGAAAACATTAAAAAAAGAGGGTACAAGGGTAACCCACTCATAAATAACTCATAAAACAGTATAAATCCATAATAACATGAAGATAATAACATGGTATGGATATTTTAATTACATACCACATGAGAAGGAAACTTGAAAGGAAAGAGAAGATGCGATTTCTTTTAAAAAAAATTCAGCAGCCTAACAACGTCACTTAAAAATTCAGAAAATAAATTGATGAGAGAGGTAAGGTTATATAATCATTTGGAAATGAAATTTACAGTAGTAAATATATAGAATAACAATCCCCCACATAATAAAATGGAACTATAATACATAACATAAAGGAAGTCATGACTTAAAAGAGGATGGTGAAAGGATCCATTACCTTGAAGAGTAACTTCGAAAGCTTAAAGGTCGGGACCTTGGGAGGCTTGAGGGAACCTTGGGAGTACCTTTTTTGAGGTATAAATACCAGATCTTCATTGAGGAGGATTTTGGAATGAAAAGAATGAGATAATGGCTTGGTATGTTTTGGAAAAGTGAGGGAATAAATAATTAATTTCCAAGGGAGACCTCATCTGTGGTATTTGAAAACACATGGTCTTGCCCATGGTATTTGCCCATGGTATTGGTCACTTGGGAAACCTCATAAAATATATTAATATTCAAAAGTCGACCAGATTATTTAAATCATGATTACATTATTAATGATGTCATTAAACACCTGAAACTCAAAACTGTATTTTTACTTTTAACTGAAAAATCAACTGTTTCAGAAAAATACCAAAAATTTAATCTAACCTAATATTGATGCTATGAATTCAAAAATGATCTCCATTTTATGAAAATATTTTTATAAATATTTTTAATTTAATTTTTAAATAAAATCATTATTTATTCCAAAAATACAACTTTAAAACTTTAACTCATTTTGTAACACCTTAAAAAAGTAACCAAGGTCCCATAAAATTATCTTATAACTATAAGACAATAAAGTAACAATTTATGATTAAATTTTATGAAAATACATTTCCATTTTAAATTATTAAATTAATTATAAAATTTTAAATACAATATTTATGACATACAAAAATACCAAAACTTAAACTAGGATTTTCTTTCACTTTTAAGATGTATAAAATGTATTTATACATTCATGGGTGAAGTTTCTCTTTTTTTGGTCCATTTACTATTCATTACTATTCATACATTTATGTTACTATTCATACTTTACTATTCACTAAAAAATTAAGTTGATCTTATTAGACTCTAAATTTCTTGCTGAACACAACTGTAGAAGACCATTTTTTGAAAATCAATTCCCATTATTAATTATTTAAAGAATACACAAATATTTTAAAATAACACCTTTTTCCAAAATTCATCAATAATATGGAACTTCTATAAATTCATCCTATATTCATCCGGATATTTGAAAGTCAAAAAATTTACCATATTAAGAAGTAAAATTTTTATTTATACAAAATAATTACAGAAAGTAACTAAGGTTTCATTACATAGCCCCTTATAACACATGTATAGGACCTAAGTGTAAGGTGCGCTATGGTGATATAATCTTGGGGTGGATCAAACAACATTTCACGAGTGGTGATTTCTGTCAGCTTGAACTTCTCCCTTAGGGAATTCCGTTCAAGCTTCACATGTTGAAGTTCATCTTGGGTTTGGTCCAGAGAAAAGTTCAGTGATGCTACCTCTTTCACAAGCTCTGACAGATGGGCTTTATATGGCCTGAGTCTACTGGATGATTCCATCAACTCTTGTTTCTGTATTAATTAACCAAGATCATATGAATTTATAAATAATAATTGTAACATTAAGAATTTATTTTCCAACAGTCATATTGACCAATGGCCATATAACAATCGAAACCCAATAGTCTCATTTAATTATACTCACTTCATTAATTAAAGGATATAGTTTTGTTGAGTATAAAATAAAATAAAACACAAATTTAGGAAATAAATATTATTAAAGAGTTCGGGTCATTGCAGCTTTGCTGATGAATGATTTATGTTTTGTGGAACTTGTAATAATGATTTCATTATGAGATGGGTCGGACCAATATCTCTCTCCAATGAATTGGGTAAAAATTTATATCCCATGAGATATAGATTACTAGAGTAGTTGGTAAATCCGGTTCAGTAATACATGGCTGGAACGACAAGTAAACTCGGTTCAGTAATGGACTTTGTCCACTATAATGGTCTCAGCAGAAATGCCTTAGCTACTATGGAAATCATTATATGTTCTTATTAGTTTTCCACAATTACATGTTTAATGACAATTCTATTATATAATATTTAAGTTCCCTTATGATCCATGCCACACATACCACCATGATTTATGTCACTTCTTAAGATTTTTATGTTTAAACTGTATGTTCATGTTTTTACATTCAAATGTTTATGGTGTGTTTTATGTTCTCCATATTTACCCTTACTGAGAATTTGAGCTCACCGTTTCTATATTTTCTTTTAACCAGGATATAAATAAAGGTTTAATATGGGAAAACAAATGGGGAAGATTATTATGGGAGATGTTGATGATCTTTCACCATGATTAGAAAATTATGTTTCAAGTTTCCAAAGACCCTAAACTAATATGGTGTAGAGACCCGAATCCTGACGTACATAAACATTACATTACTTTTGCGGAATACTTAGTACATAACAAAAACAAACACACAAGGACCATAATAGTTTAGTGTCTTTGGAAACTCGGAATATAATCTTCTAATCGTGGTGAAAGATCTTCAACATCTCCCATATAGATCTTCTTTTTTTTCTAAACCTAAATCCTTTCTTTATGTCCTGGGGAAAAGAAAACATAAAAGGGTGAGCTCAAATACTCAGTAAGGGTAAACAAAAGAAATATCAATCACGTCATATTCATAAGAACATATCTTTTGGAAATCTTAACCTGCAAAAGAGATCATAATTTCATAACATGGGATAAATCATAGTAGTGAAATGTAATCCCAATAATCATAACATAAAACATGAAACTTTGTGTCATACACACATAATCATAGAGAATCATTTCTTGTTAGTCAAGACTCATTGCCAAGACTATCTTAGTGGACAAAGTCCCTTTCTGAACCGAGTTCATTCCTCGTTTCTGTCCTGTTTCACTGAACCGGTATAACCTACCGTTCCAGCCATGTCTATCTCATGAGATATAAAATCTTTACCCAATTCATTGGAGGGAGATATAGGTCCCACCCATCTCATAATGATACCATTCTTATGTGTGCCACAAAATCATAAATCAAACATCATTGCATAACCCATGTAATAAAAATGGGAATCTTAAACATCATGACATCATAAAACAATTCATATAAGACAAAAGAATTCATAAAAATATTTCCATCACAATATAATCAAATCAATTTAATAATAGGGATATAAATAGAACCCTATATTATCTTAGATAGAAAATAATTTTGATAAAACACTTGAACTCCATTCTTGATGAAAATATCCTTTCTACTTCAAAAACATTTTTCCTTTCTTAACATGTCATAAAATTTTAATCTAAAAGAAGTTGATTAAAAATAAGCTTGAAAACTTGTAAATGATGATTCTTGGAAATAATGTTTTAAAAATCCATTCATGCCGTATAGTTAAAAAAACATTCTTCTCGTACTTTTGTTGGAAAATTCAAAAGTACCTCGTACGAAAAACGACAAAAGATTCCTTTCATATCTTTTACTAAAAACTCACCGAAGGGTAAAATAGGATTTAAACAATTTTAGGTGGATGGAAATAATATTACATATTGAGGGAACATGAATTTGGATGATAAAATACACCCAGTAAATAACAAAGTATAAGCAATCTCAGATAAAAATGAGATTGTGATATTTCCCTTACCTTAGGTCTAATTTTCTTCGTAAGTGTCTGAACCTCCTGTATAATCGTTTAAATAATGTCATTGAATTATTCCAGAATCATACTCATTGTTATTATATCATATATGGTTTACTTATGACTTTATATTACCCGTTCTTTTGTAAATTCCATGTTAAAGAGCGTTTGGGTAAAATTGTTTCATTTGTCATCCGTGTTTTGACTTTTAATTATTCATATGATTACTTAGATCATGATTACTTAATTCCAGAATATAAAACATGATTTATATATAATATATATTCAGAATATACATATATATATATATATAATAAATCAGTAAATGGAAAGAAATACACCGTTCATGGAGACGGTAGGCCGTACGTACGCATGAACGCTGTTTTCGTTTCCTTATTGAGTTGAATGGAATTAAGTAGATGACATACATATATATACACATAAATCCAGTATCATTATTATATATATTTCATGATTACTTATTATATGTACTTTATAATCATTCATGAATGGTTAAAGTGGAGAATGAATCTCATCGCGTCGTGGAGACGGTAGTCCGTACGTATGCACGAGCGATGATATCATTCTCATGATCATTGGACTGTACTGGAGTGTATGTATACTATTTCAGAATCAATACCACTTTAAAATAATCGTATATAGTTATTATTTACACCATTATACCCATCCAAGTAAGGTGGTGGTGGAAAATAGATTTCACCACGGCGTGGAGACGGTATTCCGTACGTACGCACGCGCAGTGATTTCGTTTTCCGTAGGATGGATAGATGGTGAAATAGGGTTGTTTAATACTTATCATAACATATCCGTATATGAGTGATACTGATGTTATTACTTCATAATGAAACAACCTTAGAAGAAGAACTGGAAGAAGAAATAAAGGTGAAAGAATCGGTAACAGAAATTACCTCTTCTTTGAAGCACCTCTTTGAGACCTCCTCTTAGGGCATTAAAAGTGGTCTTTGAGGAAGACCCGAACCTCTAGGATGTTTCTAGGGAAGTGGAGAAGAGAATTTGGCAGAGGTTGGCCGAGAATGAAGGCTCAAAGTGGTGTGAGGAAGAGAGGGAGGAGGTACCCTTTTATAAGGGAGGAAAGGGGCTCCTTTGGAAAACTAAAAATATTATTTTATTATAAAGTCATATTCGGTTTTAAATAGCTCCAAATTGATTTATTTAGAATATAAGGTTGGGATGGGTCGAAATCATCTCATCCAATAGAATTTAGACAAGTTTAGGTTCCTATTGTAACCATATCATTTAGATTTAACATTAAGTTAAATAATTTTACTTTTACCGTGTCTTCTTGTGTTCTTACACTATAAGGTTAATAAACTTACTATAAGAAGCCAAAATAACCCCAAGTTGTTTATTTTTAATATATATAACCTTATCTAAGTCATTTGGCCGAACCTTAGATTTTTAGGAATAAAATAACAATTAATAATATAATATTTGTTTTAAAAACTATTTTATGTCAATTTTGACACTATTCAATAGTTGATTTTTGTGAAACTTATAACAGAATGATTACTTCGACCAAAGTTAATTAAATCAATCCTAACATGCCATATTAACCTAGAAAATTATTGTAATTCATAATAAGTCTGAAATTATATTTATTTGGGTATTTATAATATCAATTATTCTAATTTTTCACTATTATGGTAATTACTGCATCATCATTGTGTCATAAATAAATTAATTTATTTAATGTATAAAAATTATAAATAAAATATAATTATGTAGGAAATATTATTATCTTTATAATTAATATTTACAATTGAATTTATCTTATGTAAAACCCTATATTAAAAATGTTTTAGTAAATAAACATTGATTTTAACTCTTTTAACTCTTCTTTGAATTAAATAATAATAAATATCCTAATCTAATTCAAGTAGGCCTAAATGGTCATATTTTATTCCTAAGGTTTTTTTTGGTCAAATTAATCTTATCCAATAGAATTAGGACATGCGTTAGGGTAATAATAATATCATTTTTACCCTTAATTACTTTTAACCGTGGTAAAAAAAAGTAAAAAGTTACTATTCACAAAAAATTAATTTTCATCTCATTGAACCTCATTTTACTTACTAACATCAACCGTGTCTCTAGGATTTTTGAAATTCCACTCACATAAGCGGTAAAATTAAGTTTTATGAAAAATTCATTTTTTTAACTACCACTTAGTGGTTTCACTATTCATCAAAAAATGAAAGTTTCCAGAAAAATACCAAATATTAGGCCTAAGATATATTTGATATTATGAACTCAAAAAGGATGTCTATTTTACCAAATTCAAAACATATCAGTTGCATTAATTAATTTAAAAATTAATTCCCATCGTCAAAACAAATAACATGTTCTTAAGAGATAATAACTATCAAAAGATTGGCACTTGTTTATGTCTGGTTTAAATGTAGAATTACATCCAATGAACAAAATTGTATTAAATTGTAACAGTATATTCTAAATATACTTTAAAACCACTAAAATTAATAATTTATCACTATTAATTATTTCTATTAAAAAATTTGTTTTTAATTTAAATTTATTAATTTTAACAATTCATCAAAATATGAAAGTTATCCGAAAAGTACCAAAATTTCACCTTAGGCTAAATTCGATACTCCAAATCCAAAAATGAAGTCCATTTTGAGAGATAAAATTTCTAAAATTTTAAAAGGTGGTTATTACTATTCATAACAGCTAGTTTTAATAATATTTTAATAGCATATCGTTGTTTAGTGAAACTCGGTATTGCATACTACACACGCTATCGAGGAAGGTCGTGATTGCATGTAATTCAATGCAAGTCAAGGATGCGTGTTGTGAAAGATTATTTTAGTGTAGCATACAACACAAGACATTAATGAAATTAAAAAGAATATTTTTCATAAAATCTTGGGGTGTTACATTCTACCCCCCTTAAAATGAATTTCGCCCTCAAAATTCGTCGGGGTTATAAATGGTTTACTACTCGAAAGTTTCTTTAATAGAAACCCACATCGTAAAAAGTAATACCAAAACCAATCTTTAAAAACAAAAGTATGAAATGTAACGGTTACCCAAATAAACTAATCACTGGGTTTCCACATAAGAGATCATAGGTGAAAATATGGATATGAAAGAAAAATCTAACCATCATGTTCTGATGGAGAGTGGTAGAGAACATGGCTATGGAAAATCCAGAAATCACAAAGCTATTGATTTGTGGTGATCTAAGGTACCGTCTGATTCATCAGATATAAGGGCAGTAGGACAACATTTTTGGTTTTTCAAGATCATTTCCCTAAAGTTGATGAAATTGGAATTAGAAGAAATACTTTAGTGATTTTGGTATAGTCTCACTGTTGGTCGTTCTTTGGACAGTTTCCACTTAATCTCTTAAAGAAATGAAGTTGAATTTTTCATTCGTGATGTGTTAGCAGATCATGTGATAGAATGATGGGTCATTCCATCTTTCTCAAAAAAAAGGTTAGAAAAGTTATCAAAAAATACATAAGTCCATCTATAGTGAGATTAATGATATATGGTTCCTAAAATGGACTTATACTTCATATATCATACTGCTTAATATAATAAAACTAGTTTCTACTAAACAGGGACTTCTTGTAGGCCAGTGGTAGGCGATAAAGGCCAGTCGCACTTCGGTTGTGGGTTCGATTCCCACGGCCTTGTCCGACGCGATGGGCTGTCGCCCATCCTACAGGTTGTCCTTTTTCTAAAACTATATTACTATAACATCCCATCAATAATATCGAAAATGTTTTTATCCTTAAACAATACTAACTTATGTCCAACATAGTCCATTCCAATCTTTAGGCTTATCCATAATACTGCAGTCCACTCTCATAATATAGTGAAAACGATTACCAGAGATTAAATACCATTATTGATCCCCATATATCATAAGATATGTATTGTTGGTCACATTCTAAACATTCAAAGGCCTTAATCATGTGTTCTCTTGAATACCCATTGAACCTTAGTGAAAACATGAATGCAGTTAAAAGTTAACACTTTCCACATACCAAAATCCTCAAAATTCTATATACTCAAACCATGATATCACTTAGTCCTTATATCAGTCATGAGCTCATGAATACTATCAAACATTTAATTTTCTCCTTATCCCTTCATTATGTGCATATCATATACATTCCAAAAATATCTGAATAACCTTTCATGGATACGGGTACCATTAATCATACACTTTCAAAACTCAAGGAAAGACAACAGTGTAACAATCCTTAGATGTCTCTTTATTCCAAAGTACCATGAGATTACTTATACAACATTACACATGATAAACATGTAATCATTCCACTACATTCTTAAACCATTGACCGACCTTCAACAATTCCTTCATCTCACATATCATTTTTAGTCTCTTCATAATCATCAACATAAATACTACGCATAAGACCATACTAATTCTCTTTATGAGACTTTACCTTAGGGCTTTGGTTTGCATAATGCTCGTACATTCCACATTTAAAACATTTAACCATTGTTGATGTCGTAGCAATACCATTATCCTCATCCCTGGTGTTAACTGAACCTTTTCCTTTTCACTTACTGGCTTTGTGTCCTTCTTTTCCACACCCAAAGCATCTTCCAGTTCCTTTGAAACATTCTCCTTGATGCCTCTTCCCACATTATTTACATAGGGGAAATTGAACTTTCTTTCCTCTATGATCATCATGTAACTCCATCTTTCTCTTATTAGCTGAGCCAGGAAACTTACCAAATTTTACTTTATTGATCATATTATGAGATTGCTGATTCGGCATAATAATGATATTTGGACTTCCAAATCCCATTTCATTTGGTTGCTCAGGAAGAATATCATTCCATTGTCCATCATATCCTCTATTATCGTGAATCATCTTGTTTCCAACCATTTTCTAAAACCCAAAAAGAATAGTGTGAGAGGTAAAAATCACTCTAGGGAATACAATATAATAAAGGGGGAGTACCTTCAATATCTAACATCTTAGGTTAAATTCTATGATTGTTACCATAGTTCTAGGACTATATCATATACGTATACTTATCCTTAAGGACATCCCAAGAAATACCTTAGAAATATCTCTTGGGATCTCACTAACATTATCGCATCCTAATTTCCAAAGGTTGACTAAACCTTTCCTCTGATACCAACTGTAGAGACCCAAAGCCTGATGTACATAAACATTACATTACTTTTGCGGAATACTTAGTACATAACAAAAACACACACACAAGGACCGTAATAGTTTAGTGTCATTGGAAACTCGGAATATAATCTTCTAATCGTGGTGAAAGATCTTCAACATCTCCCATAAAGATCTTATTTTTTTTATAAACCTAAATCCTTTATTTATGTCCTGGGGAAATGAAAACATAAAAGGGTGAGCTCAAATTCTCAGTAAGGGTAAACAAAAGAAATATCAACCACTTCATATTCATAAGAACATATCTTTTGGAAATCTTAACCTGCAAAAAAGATCATAATTTCATAACATGGGATAAATCATAGTAGTGAAATGTAATCCCAATAATCTTAACTTAAAACATGAAACTTTGTGGCATACACACATAATCATAGAGAATCATTTCTTGTTAGTCAAGACTCATTGCCAAGACTATCTTAGTGGACAAAGTCCCTTTCTGAACCGAGTTCATTCATCGTTTTAGTCCTGTTTCACTGAACCGGTATAACCTACCGTTCCAGCCATGTCTATCTCATGAGATATAAAATATTTACCCAATGCATTGGAGGGAGATATAGGTCCCACCCATCTCATCATTATACCATTCTTATGTGTGCCACAAAATCATAAATCATACATCATTGCATAACCCATGTAATAAAAATGGGAATCTTAAACATCATGACATCATAAAACAATTCATATAAGACAAAGGAATTCATAAAAATATTTCCATCACAACATAATCAAATCAATGTAATAATAGGGATAGAAACAGAACCCTATATTATCTTAGATGGAAAATAATTTTGATAAAACACTTAAACTCCATTCTTGAGGAAAATATCCTTTCTACTTCAAAAACATTTTTCCTTTCTTAACATGTCATAAAATTTCAATCTAAAAGAAGTTGATTAAAAATAATATTGAAAACTTGTAAAGAAATATTCTTGGAAATAATGTTTTAAAAATCCATTCATGTCGTATAAGTTAAAAAAACATTCTTCTCGTACTTTTGTCGGAAAAGTCAAAAAGTACCTCATACGAAAAACAACAAAAGATTCCTTTCATATCTTTTACTAAAAACTCACCGAAGGGTAAAATAGGTTTTAAACAATTTTAGGTGGATGGAAATAATATTACATATTGAGGGAACATGGATGTGGATGATAAAATACACCCCACTAAATACCAAAGTATAAGAAATCTCAGATAAAAATGAGATTGTGATATTTCCCTTACCTTAGGTATGATTTGCTTCGTAAGTGTCCGAACCTCCTGTATAATAGTTTAAATAATGTCATTGACTTATTCCAGAATCATACTCATTGTTATGATATCATATATGGTTCAGTTATGACATTATATTACCCGTTCTTTTGTAAATTCCATGTTAAAGAGCGTTTTGGGTAAAATTGTTTCATTTGTCGTCCGTGTTTTGACTTGTAATTATTCATATGATTAGTTAGATCATTATTACTTAATTACAGAATATAAAACATGATTTATATATAATATATATTCAGAATATACATATATATAATAAATCAGTAAATGGAAAGAAATACACCGTTCATGGAGACGGTAGGCCGTACGTACGCATGAACACTGTTTTCATTTCCTTATTGAGTTGAATGGAATTAAGTAGATGACATACATATATATACACATAAATCCAGTATCATTATTATATATATTTCATGATTACTTATTATATGTATGTTATAATCATTCATGAATGGTTAAAGTGGAGAATGAATCTCATCGCGTCGTGGAGACGGTAGTCCGTACGTACGCACGAGCGATGATATCGTTCTCATGATCATGGGACTGTATTAGAGTGTATTTATACTATTTCATAATCAATATAAATTTAAAATAATCATATATAGTTATTATTTACACCATTATACCCATCCAAGTAAGGTGGTGGTGGAAAATAGATTTCACCACGGCGTGGAGACGGTATTCCGTATTTACGCACGCATGGTGATTTCGTTTTCCGTAGGATGGATAGATGGTGAAATAGGGTTGTTTCATACTTATAATAACATATCAGTATATTAGTGATACTTATGGTATTACATCATAATGAAAAAACCTTAGAAGAAGAAGTGGAAGAAGAAATAATGGTGAAAGAATCGGTAATGGAAATTACCTCTTCTTTGAAGAACCTCTTTGAGACCTCCTCTTAGGGCACTAAAATTGGTCTTTGAGGAAGACCAGAACCTCTAGGATGTTCCTAGGGAAGTGGGGAAGATAATTTGGCAGAGGTTGGACGATATTGAAGGCTCAAAGTGGTGTGAGGAAGAGAGGGAGGAGGTGCCCTTTTATAAGGGAGGAGAGGGGATCCTTTGGAAAACTAAAAATATTATTTTATTATAAAGTCATATTCGGTTTTAAATAGGTCCAAATTGATTTATTTCTAAGCTAAGGTGGGTATGGGTCTAAATACTCTCATCCAATAGAATTTAGACAAGTTTAGGTTCCTATTTTAACCTTATCATTTAGATTTAACATTAAGTTAAATAATTTTACTTTTACCGTGTCTTCTTGTGTTCTTACACTATAAGGTTAATAAACTTACTATAAGAAGCCAAAATAACCCAAAGTTGTTTATTATTAATATATATAACCTTATCTATGTCATTTGTCCGAACCTTATATTTTTAGGAATAAAATAACAATTAATAATATAATATTTGTTTTAAAAACTATTTTATGTCAATTTTGACACTATTCAATAATTGATTTTTGTAAAACTTATAACAGAATGATTACTTAGACCAAAGTTACTTATATCAATCCTAACATGCCATATTAACCTATAAAATTAGTTTAATTCATAAAAAGTCTGAAATTATATTTATTTGGGTATTTATAATATCAATTATTCTTATTTTTCACTATTATGGTAATTGCTGCATCATCATTGTGTCATAAATAAATTTATTTATTTAATGTATAAAAATTATAAATAAAATATCATTATGTAGGAAATTGTATTATCTTTCTAATTAATATTTACAATCGAATTTATCTTATGTATAACCCTATATTAAAAATGTTTTAGTAAATAAACATTGATTTTAACTCTTTTAACTCTTCTTTGAATTAAATAATAATAAATGTCCTAACATAATCCAAGTGGGCCTAAATGGTCATATTTTATTCCTAAGGTTGTTTTGGGTCGAATTAATCTTATCCAATAGAATTAGGACATGTGTTAAGGTAATAATAATATCATTTTTACCATTAATTACTTTTAACCTTGGTAAAAAAAAGTAAAAAGTTACTATTCACCAAAAATTAATTTTCATCTCATTGAACCTCATTTTACTTACTAACATCAATTGTATCTCTCAGATTTTTTAAATTCCACTCACAGAAGTGGTAAAATTAAGTTTTATGAAAAATTCATTTTTTTTAACTACCACTTAGTGGTTTCACTATTCATCAAAAAATGAATGTTTCCAGAAAAATACCAAAAATTAGGCCTAAGCTATATTTGATATTATGAACTCAAAAATGATGTCTATTTTAACAAATTCAAAACATATCAGTTGCATTAATTAATTTAAAAATTAATTCCCATCGTCAAAACAAATAGCGTGCTCTTAAGAGATAATAACTACCAAAAGATTGACACTTGTTTATGTCTGGTTTAAAAGTAGAATTACATCCAATGACCAACATTGTATTAAATTGTAAAAATATATTCTAAATATACTTTAAAACCACTCAAATTAATAATTTATCACTATTAATTATTTTGATTAAAAAAGTTGTTTTTAATTAAAATTTAGTAATTTTAACTATTCATCAAAATATGAAAGTTATCCGAAAAGTACCAAAATTTCACCTTAGGATAAATTCGATACTCCGAATCCAAAAATGAAGTCCATTTTGAGATATAAAATTTCTAAAATTTTAAAAGGTTGTTATTACTATTCATAACAGCTAGTTTTAATAATATTTTAATAGCATATTGTTGTTTAGTGAAACTCGGTATTGCATACTACACACACTATCGAGGAAGGTCGTGATTGCGTGTAATGCAAGGAAAGTCAAGGATGCGTGTTGTGCAAGATTCTTTTGGTGTAGCGTACAACACAAGACATTAATGAAATTAAAAAGAATATTTTTCATAAAATTTCGGGGTGTTACATATGGTCTTTGGGAATTTTTTTGTGTCATGTATTAAGTATTCTGAAAATGAAATTTAATGTCCATGTACATCAATATTGGGTCTGTACAGTTGATATTAGATCAAAGGTTTAGTCAACCTTTGGAAACTAGGATGCAAAAACTTTGGTGAGATCCCTAGATATATTTTTATATGGTATGTCAAAGAATGTCTGTAAGGTTAAGTATAACTACCGGTTATAGTACTAGAATTATGTTAATGATCACGAGTAACCTAGGGTGAAACTAAGGTGTTATTAATTGAAGAAGGTTTCATAAGTTAGAAATCCTATAAGTGAATTTTTATGATTGTGTGGTTCCTCATTATTTTAATTGTTTCTTACACTATGGTTTCTGGTTTTAGTCAACGAAGGGAACTAGAAGGAATTGGGTTAACATTGAATCTGATTGATAAATTTGTGACTATGAGAAACAAAATTAAATAATGCATAGAGAGAAAGATATTTTGATTATCCTAAATTAGTCATCGTGATATATGATTAACAAGGTAAACTTTAGTGGTATTTCTAATTCATTAAATAAGAGGAAGATTGATTTTTTTGCATGTTATCATGGTGAGGAAAATAGTTGAAGGAAGATTAATATTTCTACATATAAATAAGAAGGGAAGAATAACCTTTATGAATACCTAAAATAGAGGGGAAGATGTTATCAGTGTGGGGACAAGGTTCATAGAGTGACATACTGTCACAGAGATCAATGTCTTATATGTGGAGAATACAGGCATTAACCAACTTAATGCCTTGACCAAAGAGGTTACATCTAAATTAATGAAGGTACTATTCAATGCCAATAATTTAAGAGGACGGACTGAAGTGTTTATAAGTTGGTATTCAAGAATAATATTTAGAGGTACTTTTATGGTATTATGGAATATTGGAATATCAATGGTACATTTTGGTTTCCCATAAGAATATGGTACCGGTAACCATGAAAAGTGATTGAAATATTTTTGGAAAGCACATGATATGAAAATAATAAAGGGATAAGAAGATAAGGAGATGTTTGATAATAATAATGAGATCATGATTGATAAAAGGAGAAAGTGATATCATGGTTTATGTATATAGAATTTTTGGAATTTTTGGTGCGGGGAAAGAGTTTATTTTGAAAAAATGCATGTTTTCACTGAGGTTCTATGGTAATTCTAGTTATTATCATTGTCTAAAGAGAATACATGATTAAGGTATTAACATGTTTGGAATGTGAAAAATAAGAACTACCAAATGAGTTACGGGAAGATAACTGTTATGTCGATTTAGTTTACCTATTTCTAAAGTTTTATATTTTTAGTGTTTGGAAGGATTTTAATGTTATCCATTAATGGATGGTGTAAGTCATATTTTGGTTGGTGTTTTTTAGATTAATGTGTTATCTTACTATAGGTATACTTATTCCTATTTAATAATATGTTCTAATATTTATGTTGAGACAGATGGAATGACCTATCATTCTATCGTATGATCTGATAACACTTCAAGAATGAAAAATTCAACTTCATTTATTTAAATAAGTGATGAAGTGGAAACAGTTCAGGGAATGGCCAACAATTATATTACAATAAAATCATGTAAGTATTTCTTCTTATGAAAAAAGTATTCAACTTTAGGGAAATGAACTTGAAACCCAAAAATTTTATCCTAGTACCCTCTTATTCAATGAATCATATGGTCTCTTAAATCATTGCAGATTTATGGCTTTCTGGTATTTAACATTCTTCAAACCTTATTCTCTATCACTATCCATCAGAACATGATGGTTAAATTTCTCTTCCATATCCAGGATTTCACTTCCCACCTATGTTCTCCTATGTGGAAACCCATTGAATGGTTACTTTTGGTAACTGTTATGTTTCTAACTTTCCTGTTTGAAATGAAATTTTAGTATTCCTTTTTATAATGTGGGTTTCTATGAAAGAAACTTTCATGTTGAAAACCATTTATAACTTCGATGAATTTTGAGGGAGAAATTCAATTTAAGGGGGTATAATGTAACACCCCAAGGTTTTATGAGATAGATTATTTTAAATTTCTTTGATGTATTGTGTTTTATGCTAAACCAAGATTATCTTTCACTATACGCAACACCATATTAGCTTGTAGTATATGCAACACTATTCTTGTCTTGTATTGTACACAATTTTCAGTTCTTTTGATTGGATTCATTTCACACAACAATGAGTATAGATTTTGTTCAATGTATAAATGATCCACGTTTGGATTATGTTATATCCAACACCAAATAAAGATTACACTACATGCAACACTGACTTGGCTTACATTACACGTAAGAGCGACCATCTTTGATACCTTGCGTTGTACGCGATTATGAGTTTCACTAAAAAAGGATATATTATTAAAATATAATTATTTAATGGGATATAAACTAGACTTTATGAATAATATTAACAAAAATTTTAATTTTATATACCATTAGAATTTATCTTACACATTTTATAGAACATGGTATGAGAACAAAAATCAATTTTTCAGATAAAAGAAGTATTTTTCAAAAAATGTTATTTTACCGCCTTTTAATGGAGAAACCATTTTAAATATAGTTTTTGACACTTTTATAAGTTAAAATAAACTTATTATTTAGAATAGTAACATAAAAATATACTTTGGTTAAATTTTTGGTATTTTTCTGATAAAGTTCATTTTTAGTGAAAAGTGAAAAATACAGCATTTTAAGTCAAAACTATCTTTTCATCTAATTTATTTATATAGTTAGATTATAATTATAATTAGTTTTAAATTTTAATTGGATTTTATTTTTATAATTTAATTCAATTTTTGTCATTATAAGTAATTTCAATCTTAAATTGGACATAAACACATGTCAATCTTTTGGATGTTTTTATTTCTGAAAAACACACATTTTAGTTTTGACAACAGAAATTGATTTTAAATTAATTTATGCCAATTATATGTATTGAATTTGAAAAAATTTCTTCCATATTTTTAATCATGAGGTCCAAATTATTTAAGTAGTTAACTTTTATATTTTGACATTATGAATAGCAACTGTAGTAAATATTTTATTTACGATGGTTATAGGGTAAATATGATAAATAAGGGTAAAAAATAATATGATAATAATATTAAATTACCATAACACGTGTCCAAACCATTTTTTTATAATAAATTTCTGACCTTGGTAATCCTTGGGTGGATTTTGGGACCCCATGGAACCACTTGTAAGTGAAAATGAAATTTAATTACTTTTAATTTTATGTTGAGGAAAATATAACCTAAACATATATCTTTTACTAAAAAAAATTTTATATGGGGTTATATAAGTGATATATTAAACTATAAATAGTAATTTGAAATATAAAAAATTTATACAACATGATATTTTATTTTTAATTTTTTTACATTAAATAAATAAATTTAATTATGACACAAGGATAATGAAGTGATTGCTTCATTAACAAAGGATTCAAATAAATGAATTTATAAATATTAAAAAAATGTAATTTGTATATTTTTATGTCATAAAAGAATTTTATGGATGATATTGAAATATTATATTTGATTTAATTCCTTGTTTTTAAAGTAATCAAGTCTTTATGAATTTTTAAAAAAAGTCATGTAAGAATAGTGTCCAAAATTGACACAATTCATAACTTGAAACATAAAATAGTTCATTAAATGATATTAAATCAATAAAAATATAATATTCTGAAAAATGGTTAATATAGGTATAAATATGTCATAAATAACTTCAATTGGTTTGTTAGATATGATATGGTAATTACATTAACCCACAATGTGTAAATAACATGATATCACCGTAAGATTAAAAAGGGTAAAATAAGGGTAAAACCAAAACGATAAGGATAAAAAATTATTCAAAAATTGTAAAAAAATTATTGGATGATGGTTATTAGAACCAAAATCATATTAAATTCGAATTAAATATGTTTTTTACTATTTTAAATAAAAATTTAATTTATAATAAAATAATATTTTGGAACTTTCCTAAAGTGTCCCTCTCCGCTCTTATAAAAGGTCACCTCCTCCCTCTCCTATTCACTCCATTTGGAGCCTTGAAACTCCACCAAACCCTTACCATTTATCTTATAAACTCCCCTAGTTATATTATATAGGTGATGGTCTTCTAAAAAGTCCAAATCTAGTGCCCTAAGAGGAAATTTAAAGGAGGCAAGTCATGGAAGAGGTAATCTCTTCTACCAATTCTTTAAAATTTATTTATTAATATAATTCCTCTTATTTAGTTGCTTCATTATAAAGTAATAACATTAGTATCACTAATATAGATATATGTTATAGTAAATATGAAACAAACCTATTTCACCTTCTATCCATCCTATGAAAAATGAATTCATTGCGCGTACATACGTACGAATTACCGTCTCCACGTCGTGGTGTAATTTGTTTTTCACCACCACATTACCTGGATGAGTATAATGGTGGGAATAATAACTATAAATTATTATTATAACATGATACTAATTCTGATATATTATACACCATCCAATTCAATACCGTTGAACAACTTTGGGAATGATATCGTCGCTCTTGCATACATACGGCTTACCGTCTCCACAATGCGATGAGATTCATTTTCCATGTTAACTATTCAAGAATTATTATAAACTATATATAATGAATAATCATATAATATATTAAATAATAATTCTACTATATGTATTTATATATATATATGGAACTTACCTACTTCTATTCAATTTAAATAGGAAACGCAAACAACGTTTATACGTATGTACGACCTACCGCCTCCATGGACGATGTATTCCATTCCACTTATCGATCTATTATATATATATTTATATAATGAATATATATGATATATATATATATCATGTTTCTCATTATTTATGTAATTAAATCATGATATCTGTAATAATATCAAGAATAATAAGTCCAAACACGTATAATAAATAAAAGATTATCACCCAAAATGTTGCTTTAACATGGAATTGACAAATGAACAGGTAATATAAAGTCATAAGTGAATAATATATGATATAATAAATATTATTATGGTTCTGTTACAAGTTTATAATATGTTTAAACCCACTATACATGAGTTTCAGACACGTACCAAAGAAATTGGACCTAAGGTAAGGGATTACTTTTCCAATCTCATTTTATCCGAGATTGTTTATTCATAAGTATCTATTGGGGATATATTTACCATCCATGTGAAAGTTTTCTAAATCTATTCTCTTAAAATGTGTACTATTATTCTATTTATGTTTAAAGTATTTTTTAACCCATTTTTACTTTTACAACATGGTTTGGAAGGAATCTTTATTTTGTTTACTTTACAGGGTACTTTTTGACTTTTTCGGAAAAAGTACGAGGATAATGTTTTTTAAACTAATATGACATGAATAAATTTTTATGGTTTCACAACGCCTTATTTTCATGAATATTCCTCTACAGAATTTCAAGATAATTTTGAACTAAATTCTATTTTTTAAATTGCACCACATTTTGATAAAAGAAAACATTTTTAAAGAAGAAAGGACATTTTCCTCAGGAATTAAGTTCAAGTGGTTTATCCAAATTATTTTCCATCAAAGATGATAATATTTAAATAGGGTTATGTTTCTATCCCTATAATTACTACGATTTTATTGTGTTAATAATGAAATGGTATTTGATATGGATTATGATATGATGGAATGATGTTTAAGAAAACCCATTTTATTTCTTGGGTTATGCTATGAAGAATGATTTATGTTTTCTGGAACATTTAAGAACGATTTATTTATGAGATGGGGGAGACCTATATCTCCCACAAATTCATTGGGTAAAGATTTATATCTGATGAGATAGACATGACTGGAATGAAAGGTAAATCTAGTTCAGTAATACATGACTAGAATGACAAGTAAACCCGGTTCAGTAATGGACATTGTCCACTATGATGGTCTTGACAGTAATGCCTTGGATACTATAGAAATAATAATATGTGATTATTAGTTTTCCACAATTACATGTTTTATTAAAATGCTATTCTATCATGGTTAATGTTCCTTTATGATCCATTACTTACGTACTGCTAAGATTCATGCCAGTTCTCAAGATTTTGATGTTTAAGCTTTTTGTTCATGTTTTTACGTTCAAATGTTCATAGTTTGTTTTATGTTCTCTATGTTTAACCTTACTGAGAATTTTAAATCACCCTTTATGTTTTATTTTCCCCAGGATATAAAGACAGGTTTTAGGTAAGAAAACAATTGGGGAATATCTTTATAAGAGATGTTGAAGATCTTTCACCTTGATTAGAAGATTATGTTCCAAGTTTTCAAAGACACTAAACAAATATAGAATTTGGGAATTTGTTTGTGTCGTGTATTAAGTATTCCAAAAAAGAAATGTAAAGTACATGTATGTCAATCTTGGGTCTCTATAGGGTTCTTACAGATACCATTCACCATATTACTCCGAATGGTTAGTGTTTATGTTTAATGATTGAGGAATGTTATTTACATTTCATATGTTAGTTTAAATATGGTTTTATATATTGTTTATGTTTATCCCTATTCATATAAGGAATACATTGGACTTGTTAAGTGATGGGTGGGGCCCACTGTATCCCCTTGATGCATCGATAGGTATCGTGTGCCAAAATAGCCTGAGTTTTCCCATTATGTATAGTGTCTTGGACGAGGCCTTGACGATATGATTATGATTTCCAACATTATTCATTCCATCATTATGAAACTAGTGATTGATAGTCTATATGATTATTAGAATAGTATAATATCCATGGTTTTGTTTGTATGGAATTATTTAATCAATTTTTATTTGTTCCATATTATTCTCAAGTATATTTTTAAATTCCTATGTTTTTAGTTTTTCATCATGCCTAATGTTTATGTTTATGATCACTTCCACTATATGTATTACCCTTATTGAGAATCTTAGCTCACCCATTCTTATGTTTTATTTTTACAGGATGTGTAGAAGTATATTATGAATGAAATTCAAGGATAATCTAGTAGTTATGGAAGTTACTATTGGATCTTCTATATTATATTTCATTTCAAGATGTAATGTTGAACTTATGTATGTATCTAGTCTTACATAACTACTAAAATATTCGGTCCATTGGGATGCATGTTTGTTGTTTATATTCCATTGTAATATAATAATCCACCATCTCTAGACAACTAGGGTCAGAGTGTTTATAGTTGGTATTAGAGGAAATCTAGTAGAATCCTTTGAAACTAGATTTAGAAAATATAGATTAGGGAAAAACCATAAGATAGACTTTAAGGATAAGAATACAAGAACATAATATAATCTTGGTAAGGTATAGATTATGTGGATCTTTATAGAAAATACATCCCTTCCTAGATACTATAAGTGTACATGGTTATGGAACAATTTTACCATGGAGTTACAACTTCGACAAGGTGTTCCGAGCCAGACTTGGGGTAACTTGGTACACGACAATGAGCCTTACTACACACCTAGTTTGACACTCCAAGGTAATATTCTTAGGATAATTCACATTTTTCTAAAAACCATTATGAAGGATTTGAAAATAATTTTTTCTCAAAGAAACCATATTTATGATTATGAGATCAGCTAGGCACATGATTTCAATTTATGTTATGTATAAATATAGTTGAGATTATGAAATATGATTCATAAAACAATCTAGTGTATTCCATTATTTATAAATGGATCCTAGAGGAAGGAATGGAAACCACATGAATGCACATATCCCATGTATGGATTTCCCTCCTATGTGATATAATGATGTTTTTTATGAAAATAAAACTGGTGCTGAGAAAATTTTAACTATATTGGGATAGGTGACTCAGGTTATGAACATTAACCTTACCCATATGGATCATACTGATCCACAACATGGAGGAGTAATGTTATAACACTTTATATGACAACAAAATACATTAATAAATGGGACTAAAAACCCATTATTATTAGAGGAGTGGATAAGTTCCTTAGAGAATATATTTCTCATTTTGTGAAGTAATTAAAGGGAGAAGGTTTTCATGGAAATTTATATTCTATCAGGAGATGCTGATCAATTTTTTTCATTGATTTAATACACAATTAAGGAGGAAGAGATTGAAAATATGCAATGAAGGTATTTTAAGGAAGTATTATTAGAAAAATACTTCCCTCGTGAATAGTGAACATACATGAAAAGGAAATTCTTGAGTCTAAGAAAATGAGGATAAAAATGTTGAAAACTATGAATCTAAATTCACAATGTTAGAAATTCATGTTGTGGGCTACATATGTAATCTAACGAGTAATATTGATTGATTATTTTATGGTTTAAAACCATTTATATGAAGGGAACTAGTCTCTCAATGTTTCACATCATATGAAGATATAGTCTCATGTGATATCAAGATAGAAAAATAATTCTCTAAGACTTATGAATTTAAAGAAATTAAATAGAACAAGAGGGATACTGAACACTCTGGAAGAGGAAATAATGAAATGGGTAATAAGGGAATAATTTTTTTTCCATTCTATGGTAATTGTAAGAAGAAACACCCCAGTACTTTCCTGAAGGGTATGGGTGTTTATTATAAGTGTGGTGGAAAATACCATCCAGATTGTGATTTTAAGGGAAAGATACAAGCTACTAATTTTCAATGCTACAATTACAAATGGATGGGACATTATTAAAATGATTTTCCAAAGAGTCAAGTTAAATTTCCCTAAAGAAGGACAAGGAATAATGACTAAGCTTATTTGGTCACAACTGCTACGGTTGAAGTTCCAAATGATGTGGTGGCATGTACTTTAATCATATACTCGAACTAAACCAATCATTTTTTGATTCTAGACCATAAAATTATTTTATATCTCCTAGTTTTACAATAAAATTATAAATTTCCAATTTGATTTAATAAAGGATTTTTCCGTCAAAAATCTATAAGGGAAGTATCATTGCAATAAATACGTGTCGAATAGTCCCCCTTATGACACATCAACATGATTTAGTTGATGAACTTACCATCATAAACTTGATTTAACTGGATATAATCCTTGGTATGAATTGGATTTCAAGTTATGATGTGAAAATATATTGTAAGAAGAAGGAATTTAAATTTTTTGAGAATGATTTAGAATTCATTATCTTTAGAGAAGAAACCTCATCATCCAATTATTATCTAGATCCAACGCCAGTAGCTCTAATAAATTCAATTCTTGGAGAGGAAGAGAAAATAATATATATAGGTGAGGAAATAAATATTTAAATTTAGTTTGTACCTATTTTACAAGAATACATTTATGTGTTTCTATAGGATTTACCCGGACATCCTTCGGAGTGTGAAATTTAGTTTTCAATTGATTTAATTCCGGGTGCATGGACTATATCAAAGACACCTTATAGAATGGCTGTAGTTTAATTAGTATAAATGAAGAAAAAACTATAGGAATTGAGTGATAAATGATTTATCTGCCCTAGTGTTTCTCCATGGGGATCCCATATTATCTTTTTCAATAACAAAGATAGATCCATGGTGCAATGAATTTACTATAGAAAAATAAATGATATTATGATAAATAAAAAGTATCTTCTTCCTCGTATTGATGATCTATTTGATCAACTTCACAGAGCCCAATATTTTTTGAAGATTGACCTACGATCTGGATATCATCAGTTGCATGTGTGAAAGGAAGATATTCCAATGAATTTTTTTTGAACTAGGTACAAGCATTATGAGTTTACAATAATGTCTTTTGGAATGACTAATGGACCCTCTATTTTCATGGACGTAATGAATAGTTTTTTCAAGTAATATCTTGATGAATTTTTTGTGGTATTTATTGATGATATATTGGAATAATAAAAAATCTATATATACCCTGAGAATCACATGAGGATTATTATGAAAACTCTTAGAAGAAATGAATTATATGGGAAGTTTATCAAGTGTGAATTTTGGATTCAATCAGTTTCATTTCTTGGACATATTGTCTCTAAGGATGGAATGTTAGTTGATCCTATGAAGAGAAAGGATGTTAAAGAATGTCTTACTGCAACGAACATATTCTAGGTAAATTTTTTTATTTGTTTAGAAGGTTATTATCGGCGTTTTGTTTAGAAATTTTCTAGATTATCTAACTCGTTAACCAAGATTACTCGTAAATGGGTTAAGTTAATATGGAAAAAAGAATATGAATAATGTTTTGAATAATTGAAGAAGAGGTTCATATATTCTCCTATATTGACTCTACCATTATGAAATGGTGGATTTCTGATTTAATGTAATGCATTAAAGAAAGGACTTGATTGTAATGTTATTGCCTAGTAATCAAGGCAGTTATAAATTAATGAGTAGAACTATCCAAATCATGATCTTGAGTTAGTAGCTGTAATCTTTGATTTGAAGATATGATGACATTATCTCTATAGATATTGATGTGAGATATATACTGATCACAAGATCTTGAAATATATCTTCTCATAGGAATAAATTTACATGAGGTAAAGGCGATGGATAGAGCTACTCAAGGATTATTATTATTACATACACTACCATTTAGAGAAGGAAAATAAGGTGGAAGATGCATTGAGTAAGAAGAATCATGATGTTCCGATCAAAATGATGATTGACAAGGATCCTATGTAAATCGATTTAGAAAGGATGGATATGGGAATTATCAATGAAGGAGAAGAATCATTACTTTTTAAATTGGTTTCCCAACCATTGTTTTTGGAAATAATGAAAATTCATCAATTTTATGATGAGAATATTCAAAAGAATATTAAAGTTGTGAAAGATGGGAAGTTGACAGACTTTGTGTATGAGTATGGTATTCTAAAATTTTGGAGGAGGTTATATGTTCCCTCTATCCCCAAGATAAAACTAGAGTTATTAGATTATTCCCTTAGTTTTAATTTCTCTATATACCCTGGGATCACCATTATGTATAGAGATTAGAAGGAACATTTCTAGTGGGACAACATATAGTTGGAAATTACGAAATATGTATCAAGATGTTTCGTCTATCAACAAGTGAAGGTCAAAATACAACATCCCATAGGATTCATTAAAGCTATTCCTATTTATAAATTTTAATGGGATGACATCACCATGGATTTTGTCACTATATTACCCAAAAATCCATGAAATAATGATACAATATGGGTAATTGTGGATCAACTTACCAAATCTTTACATTTACTTACTATATGGGAGGATTTTACACTAGATTAAAACATAAAACTCTATATTAATGAATTATTAAGACTTCATGGAGCACCTCTATAAATTTTGTTGGGTTGTGATCCACGATTTACATCACAATTTTGAAAAAGTATTTAGAATGATTTTGATACTGAGCTTTATTTGCGTACAACTTATCACCCTCAAACATATGGGCAATCATAAAAGACAATCCAAAATTTATAAGATATGTTGAGGCCCTGATCACTTGATTTTAAAGGTACATGAGATTAGTATTCAACTTTGGTATAGTTTTCCTACAATAACAATTTCCACTCAAGTATTCAAATGGAACCATATAAAGAATTAAATGGAAAGAGATGTGGCAGTCCAAATTTTTGGGATGAAGTTGGTGAAAGGAACCTTGTGGGCCCAGAACTTGTCGAGGAAACAACACTGATGGTAAAGACTATTCAAACCCTTATCAAAGTAGCTCAAAGTTGAAAAAATAGATATGTAGATAATCGAAGGAAGGATTTGGAATTTCAAATGGTAGATAACATTTTATTAAATGTATCTCCATGGAAGGGTGTTATAATATTTGTGAAGAAAGGAAAACAGAGCCCCAAGTACATTGGTCCTTTTGAAATTATGGAGAGAATTGGAGTTGTATCATATCGTTTGGAAATTCCATCTAAACTCACAATGTGTTCCTTGTATATTTCTCAATGAAGTACATACCAGAACCAACACATTTACTCACTTTTGAAGGAATATAATTGAAACCAAACTTATCTTACTATGAAGAACCTATCTAAATTTTGGACACTAAAGAACATGTGTTGAGTAATTAGATGACTCGTCTGGTAAAGGTAATATGAAAAAATCATTAAATTGAAGAGGTAATGTGGGAGCCTGAGGAACTTATGATGAAGACCTACCCAAATATTTTTTATGATTTATCATTATGTAAATTTAGAGGATAAATTATTTACAAGGGGGAAAGAATGTAATACCCAAAGGATATAAAAATAAATTTAATATAGAATATATTGCATGAAACACCGAGTTTCTTCAAAACAACACTTTGTTATTATAACCTATTCGTTAAACATATTTTTTACCTCTCTATGAGTTTAATTTCGAAAAATAGACATACAAAGTTTCAATAGTAAGATATTTAGGGTCTTATAGGATCAACTTTCATTTTTTTTAAAAGTAACTTGACCTTAGGAACAATAGTATGACCCTTATGAATAGTAAATCACCCTAATGAATATTAACCACACCAATAAAAGATTAAATAAAATTTATGACCTTATAAATTTAATAATGATATAATTATATCATGGTATAGGTAAGTAAATATTTAAAAAATTAATAATTAAGTGTTGGTATTTTTTTGAATAATAAATATTTAATTAAATTTTTTTTAAATTAATTTAAAAGATATTTAAATTATATAAAACGAATTCATAAAATAATATTTTATTTTACTAATATTTTATTTTAATCAAATAATACCTTTGTTGAATTTTTAGGTTGTTATAAAATCACTTTTAACTTTCAAAATTTAATTTTTTGAGTAAATGATGATTTTAATTAAAAATTAAATTTCTCATGTTTAGAAAATTATTTTCATAAAATGGATTTAATTTTTCAATTCAACGTATTGAAAAATGGTTAGGGTGATTTGTTTTGGATTTTTTAAAATACTTTAATTTTTTGTGAATGGTAGAATACGAAAATTTATGGTAAATGTTAAATACATGATTTATTGAGTCATAGGTGATGTATGGATAATGTATGCACACTAGGTTATAAATAACATGAAATTATTACTATTTTTGGTCATAATAATATACAATATTTCTTTTCTTGAGAAAAATAATAAAAAAATGAATAAGATATTCAGAAACCACCCCTCTCTTCCACTATAAAAACCACCCTCACTCCATCATCTTCTCACTCATCTAAGCCTTGAAGATTGTCAAATTTCTGCTCAAATACTCTTCCATAGTCTCTCCCCACGTCCAAGAGATCTTTTTCTTACCAAAATAAAATAACCACTTCCATTAAGGAGGTTCTCATGAAGGATATTTCAAGAGGTAAACCCTCTTCCTTTTTCTTTTAATTTCATTTTAAATTTATTATATTTTCTTATCTAATCCTCATCTCCTCTATCCAAATGATAATGATAACTCTAGTACCAAAGATATAATATAATGATATCATGTTAATGGAATATCCTTCCAAAAAATATTATCTATCTCTCTTTTATTTTAAAAAACAATTCATTGTCTGGGAGGTGCCGATTCACGACCTTCATGGATGACAAACCTTCATTTTTCAATTTCTCCTTCAAGGCAGGTCATGAAACCATTTTTATGGTTGAAAAAGATTATAAAATATGTATTATATATTATTAAAGGATTATAGAACCGTCATATATAAATTATAATAAATAATATAACAAAACTGGTTCGTTATGATCAAAAAACCACCGTAAAAATCTAAATGATTATCAGTAAATGTCTTATCTAATGATTAATACTCATGCCATATAACCATATGATATATATATATATATAAACATATAATATTATGTATTATCATTAAAAACATGTAATTCCAAATATTAATAATTATACCCATTTAGAGGATCTTCATTACTTATAAACAAATGAACCGATCATGAAAACCAAGAAAACAAATGCTCCCAAACGATGAAATTAAACACTATAACTCATCAATAAGTCCACAAATGAAATTTATAAAACATTAATTAATAAAATTAATAGATATAATTTTCTAAATCAATTAATTAATGGATTTAATATGATTATATAGGATGTTAAGGTAAAATAAAGAACACGTTCAGATATAAGGTACGAGTTTTCTACCAGAACCACCATTTTCTTTAGGTTTTTCTTTTTCTCTATTTACCCCAATAAAAATCACAATTATTATTATGTGATCTTAATAAATTATTTCTGAAATATATATATATAAATATATATATATATATGTATATTAATCATAATCCTTCTTTTTATGGGTAGTTACATGTTTTAAAAGGATCTTTCTAAAATTCTTCTATATAAATAAGACTGATTCAAGGGAACTTATCAAATTCTTACCTATTTTAAAATTAACTCTATAATATGTTTTGAGACACCATTATTTTCCAAAAATAACTAATTTTATTATGAATAAACTATATTTTTTTTACTTTTAGTTTTATACAAAAAGTTTTCTAAAAGAAATATTCTTTGCAAAGTAAAAGAGTGCTTCTCTCAAGAATAACTCAGTGATTTTATTAGAGTATTTTCATATATTTCAACACTATTTTTGAATATTATGTTTAATTTGGATTAATATTTTATGATATAATCTACCATATTTTATTTAAAGGTTTATGATTAGTTTTAATGTGGATGTTCTCTCTTGATACCATTCACCATATTATTCTGAACAGTTAGTGTTTATGTTTAATGATTGGAAAATTTTATTTACATTTCATAAATTAGTTTCAATATGACTGTATATATTGTTTATGTTTATCCTTATTCATATTAGGAGTTAATTGGACTTATTAAGTGATGGGTGGGTCTTGTTACAACCCCTTAATGAATCTGTCGGACTCATGAGACATACTAGCCTGGGGTTTTACCCATTATGTGTGACGTCTTGGACGAGTAATTGACGATGTGATTATGATGTCCAAAATTATGAATTCCATAATTGTGAAGATAGTGATTGATATTCCATGTGATTATTCAACTAGTATAATATCCATGGTTATTTTTTATGAAATAATTTAATATTTTTTTATTTCTTCCATATTATGATCAAGTTTATTTTTAAAGGCATGTATTTTTAGTTTTTCATCATACCAAATGTTTATGTTTATGATCACTTTCATTGTATCTCTTACCCTTACCGAGCATCTGATCTCACCCATTATTATGCTTTATTTTTTTAGGATTTCAAGAAGTTTATTATGAATGAAATGTGAGGATATTCTAAGAGTTATGGATTTAATAATGGATCTGCTCATTCTAAGTTGTAATGTGGAACTTATGCATGTATATGGACATATAAGACTACTAAACTATTTTTTCCTTGGGGATGAATATTTATTTTCTATATTCCATTGTAATATTATAAATCAATAGCTATAGAAAACTTGGGTCAGGGTGTTTACAGTTGGTATTAAAAGAGATTTAGTAGAATCCTTGGAAACTAGATTTATATAACATAGATCAGGGAACAAAACCCTAAGATAGAATTTGAGGATAAGCATACAAGAACATCCTCGAATTTTGGTAAGGTATAGATTATATGGATATTTATAGAAAATAATTCCATTTTGGGATACTATAAGTGGATGGGGTTCCAGTATAGTTGTACCTAAGAGTTACAACTCTGACAAGGTGTTCCAGGATAGACTTGGGGTAACCTAGTACATGGAAATGAGCCTTACAACACACCTATTTTTACAATCCCAGGGGATATAATTAGGATAATTCAAATTTTCCTTATAAAACATTATGAAGTATTTGAAAGTAATTTTTTTCTCATGGAAACCATGTTTATGATCATGAGATCAGTTATGCATATGATTACAATTTATGTTAATTATTTTTCTAGTTGAGATTATGAAATATGATTTATAACATAATCTAGTGTATTCCATTATTTATAAATGGAGTCTATTGAAAGGAATGGAAATCAGATGAATTCATGTATCCCATATAGGGATTTCAATTCTATGTGAGATAATGATGCGGGTTTTGAAGCTGTGAATGGTTTCAAGAAATACATAACTATATAGAGACAACTGACTCAGGTTTTGAATAATAACCTTACCAATATGGAGAATCCTTATCCACAATAAGGAGAAGAAATTTTAGACCACTTTATGGGAAAAAACATTATCATTAAATGGGAATAAAAACCCATTTGTAGTAGAGGAATGGATAAGTTCCATAGAGAAGACATTTCTCACTATGTGAAGTAAGGAAATGGATAAGGTTTTCATGCCAGTTTATCTTCTCTCAAGAGATGCTGATCAATGTTGGTTATTGATTCAAAACACAATGGAGGAGGAAGAGATTTAAAATATGTAATAGAGGTATTTTAAGGAAATATTCTTAGGAAAGTACTTCCCTCGTGAACATCAAGAATATATACAAAAGAAAATTCTAAATTCTGAAACAAAAAGAGGATAAAAATGTTGAGAAATATGAATCCAACTTCACAATGTTAGAAAGGAATGTCACAGGCTAGATACATAATCCAAGTATCATGCTTTATCAATTCTTTGATGGTTTAAAATCATTCTTATAAAGGAAACTAGTATCCCAAAATTTCTCATCATACAAAGATATATTCTCTTGTTCTATCAAGATAGAAAAAGAATTCTATAAGTCTTATGACATTAAATTAATTAAAGGGAAGAATAGGGATACTAAAAACTTTGGAAAAGGAAATAAGGAAAAGGTTAAGAAGGGATGAATTTATTTTCCATCCTGTGATAATTTTCGGAAGAGACACCCCGTTACATTCCTAAAGGGTATGGGTGTTTGTTACAAGTCTGGAAGAAAAGGCCACGAAGATTGTGATTCTAAGGGAAAGAAACAAGCTACCAATGTTCAATGATACAAATACAAAGAGATGGGACATTGTATAAACGTTTGTCCAAAGAGTCAATGAGTCTTTCCCCCAAAAAGGCCAATAAAGAAATGCCAATCTTAGGTAGTCACAACTGCTGAGGTTGAAGTTACTAATGTTGTAGTGGAAAGTACATTAATCATTTACTAAAACTTATCCAATGGTCTATTTGATTCTGGATCAACTCATCATTTTATATCTCCAAGTTTTCTAAGAAAATAAGACATTTCTAACTAGATTTAATAAAGGAGTTATTATTAAAAACTCCTAAGGGAAGTATCATTGCAATAAATATGTGTCGATCGGTCCCCATTTTGGCACATAAACATGATTTAGTTGATGAAATTATCATCATACACATGATTTAATTTGATATAATCCTTGGTATTAATTGGATTTCAAGTTATGATGTGAAAATATATTTCCAGATGAGGGAAGTTAGAATTTTTGAGAATAATGTATAATACCTTATATTTAGAGAGGAAACCTCATCATTTGATTCTTATCTAGATCCACCCCTAGTAGCTCTACTGAATTCAATTCTTAGGGAGGAAGTAAAAATAATATCTAATGGTGAGAAAATAAATATTAAAATTGAGGATGTGATTATTATGCAAGAATACATTGATGTGTTTCTAGGTGATTTACCAAGACATCCTCAGTAGTGGGAAATTGAGTTTCTTATTGATTTAGTTTTTGGTTCAAGGCCTATATTAAATACTCTTTATTGAATTTACATAGTGGAATTAGTAGAACCAAAGAAAAAACTAGAGGAATTTAGTGATAATGGATTTATCCATCCTAGTGCTTCTCCATGGGGATCCCCTATTCTCTTTTTCAATAAGAAAGATGGATCCATGAGGCAGTGCATTGACTATAGAGAAATCAATTCTATTACGATAAAGAATAAGTATCCTCTTCCTCGCATTGATGATTAATTTGATCAACTTCACAAAGCCCAATATTTTATCAAAGATTGAAATTCAATATGGATATCATCAGTTGCATATGAGGAAGAAAGATATTTCAAAGACAACATTTCATACTAGGTATGTGCATTAAAAGATTACAATAATGCCTTTTGGACTGACTAATTCACCCTATGTTTTCATGGATCTAATGAATAGAGGTTTTAAAGAATATCTTGATAAATTTGTTGTTGTATTTATTAATGATATATTGGTATACTCCAAAAGATATGAAGACCATGATAATCACTTAAGAATTATTCTAAAAAATATCAAAAGAAATGAATTATATGGGATTTTTAGAAAGTGTGAACTTTTTCTTCAATTAGTTTTTTTTCTTGTCCTTATTGTCCCTAAGGATTGAATGGAAGATTATCCTACGAAGAAAAAGGATGTTCAGGAATGTCCTACTCCTACGAACATAAACGACGCACACAGTTTTATTGGTTTAGTAGGTTATTATCTAAATTTCATTCAGAATGTTTCCTGATTAGCTAACCCATTAACCAAGATTACTCATAAGGGGGTTAAGTTTGTATGAAAAAAATAATGTGAAGAATGTTTTGAATAATTGAAGAAGAGGTTAGGAGATTCTTTAATATTGACTCTACCATCAGTGTAGCACCCCAAACATTTTATGATATGTTTCTATTAAGTACACTGTATTCATTAAGTAGCCTATATTTCCTGAATCACTAAGCCCCTATGGAACAAAACATTGGTATATATAGGAGATATCCATAACTTAGCCACTAAAATTAAATTTACTAGCTATGTGATTTCAAATTTAAAAATCTGACATATGTGGTTGTGTTCAGGGTGATATTTAGATTCTGATAGAATTAACTTAATTTTTGGTGAATAGTAACCAACCCTTATGAATAGTAACCTACCCTTATAAATAGTAACTTACCCTTATGAATAGTAATATGACTCTTATGAATGGTATCAATAGCCTTGAACATATAAATGAATTTAGACACCCTAAAGATGAAGACAGATATTCTAAGTGTTTATATATTTCAATTAAATAATGATTTAATTAAATATTTAATTAATCATATTTAGAAAATTATTTTTGAAAAATGGAATTCATTTTTGGATTCTACATGTCGAAAAACGGTTAGGGTGAATTTTTTGGATTTTTCTGAAATACTTGAATTTTTTATGAATACTAAAATCCGATAATTCACAATAAATGCTAAATAATGTATTAATTGAGTCATCGATGATGATATGATGTTGTAAGAGCAATTAATTCGGATTCACATGAATATATTACTGTCCTTGGTCATGGAATACTCACTATTGGTCGTCTTGAGAGGAAATAATAAATTAATGATTATAATATTAAGAAATCCCCTCTCTCCTCCACTATAAAAATCCCCTCTCACCCCCTCTTCCATTCAATCCTCTCAAGCCTTGTTCCTTCTCCAAATTTTAGCCAAATACCCTCCCAACCTCCTCTCCCACGTCCAGAAAGCGTTGGTCTCATTAAAATACCAAAACATCTCCCATTAAGAGGTTCTCAAAGGAGAAAGTCACAAGAGGTAAACTCCTCTTTCAAATTTTTTTTAAGTTCTTTTATTTTTGTTCCTTTTCTCACCTCCCTTCACCATAATGGTATGATTAATCCATTAACATAAATGTACTATAATGTTTTAATTCTAATGGTATATTTCATTACCTCCTCTCCTTTCCCCACAATTTATTTTAAAGAAATGAAAGCACCGTTTGAGATGTGCTAATTTAGCACATTCAAGGACAACAATTTTTCTATTTTTGTTATAATCTTTAATTCTGGTCATGAAACCATTCTTATTATGGTTGAACCAAATTATTATGTATAATATAACCTATTTAATATTTTTTTAATTCCTTTTTTCAAATGGTATTAGGTTATAATGAAAATTGAGTTCATTGTAATCAAAACCCACAAATTAACCGAAATAATTATCATTAAAGTTCTATACAATAATTCATCCTCGTACCATGTAAAAAGGTTATATAAATGAAAAATAACACTTATTTATGTTCATAAATAATATATAATTTCAATTCTGTAGATTTACATTCATTCCACATACTTAAAAACAAGTGAACTGAAGATGAAAAGAAAGAAAATGAACACTCTGAAGTGATGGAATTCAATACATTAACAAATCAATAAAGACATAAATGAACTAAACAGAATTATGATAAACTAAATACTTGTATAATAGGTTCTGGAATAAGTTATTAATAAGTATAATTTCATATTCCAGGAGCTTAATTTCTAGATAAGAATACGTTTGGATTTAAGGTAAGGGTTTCTTCATCTCACTTCCATTTTTGTGATATTTTCCATATTCACTTATAATACTTTTGTATGGTGTATGTATACTGACCACTGATGTTCCATATCATGAATATCTTTATCTTAATGGTATTAAATCTATCATTTTTATGTTATTAAATTTGGGGCATACGAATCATTTGATTACAAAGTGTAAGGGGTTTCTCATCTCACTTTCATTTCTGTGATATTTTCCTTGTTCACCACTTGTTTCATGTATGTGGTATGTGTACTGTCATTTGATATATAATAACATTATTATATTTATATTCATGTAATTCAATTATTCACATGATATTTATTAAGTTCTGGTCATATGATTCGACCAATCACAATGTTGTAAGGGTTTTTCACCCGAACTTCCATTTTCATTTGGGTTACTTTTATTGTCTAATTTACTCGATGAAATTCTTATGTATTGTTATTTAATCCTCATATATTCTGTGTGAGTGTCATATATATGTTTACAAACTAGAACCCTTCCTTATTTTATGGATATTTACATGTTTTAAAAGGAACTTTCAAAATTATTTCCAAAATAGAATCCTGATTCAAGGGAATTTCTCAAATTCAGATCTATTTACAAGGGCACTCTATAATCTGTTTTTTGGAAATCATTATATTTATAAAAATACTCATTTCAATATGAAAATACTATCTTACTTCACTTATAGTTTTATACAATGATTTTCCAAAAGAACTATTCCTTTAAAAATAAAAGAGTATTTATCTCAAAATTGCTTAATGATTTTGTAAGAGTATTTTCGTTCAATGCTCTTATTGATTCCATGGTATTATTTGGTTTAATAATTTATGAAGTTATATACCATATTTTATTTAATGGTTTCTAACTAACTTTATTGTGGATGATCTATCCTAAAACCATTCATCATATTATTCTGAATGGTTAGTGTTTATGATCAATAATTGGTGAAAGTTAGTTACATTTCATATGATAGTTTCAATATGAATGTATATGTTGTATATGTTAAAGACATCTCATATAAGTAATGAATTGGAATTATTATATGATGGGTGGGGCCATCTATAGCTCCTCTATGCATCGGTAGGACTCATGAGACAACTAGACGTGGAATAGGCCGAGGCCTTTCCCAATGTGATATGGATTTTGGACAAGGCCTTAATCATTAGACGTCCTATCTGAGGCCTTGAAAAAATATTTCAGAATGTTCAACATTATGCATTCCATCATTATGAGTTTATCTATCGATATTTAATGTGTTTATTTGACTAGTAGAATACCCATGATTATGTTTTATTATGACATTATTTTCTCAGCTCATATTCCTGCCATAATGTGTTCATGTTTATTATTAAAGGCATGTGTTTTCAATTATTCACCATGACTAATGTTTATATTATCTTCCGCTGTATTTCTTACTCTTACTGAGTGTTTGAGCTCACTCCTTTCATTTTTTACCTTCAACAGGTTATGAAGAGGATGCCATTTATTGAGTGCTAGTGGATGTAGTTTTTGTTTTTCATTATGTATTGTATCTTGTCCAATGTAATTTATGTTAAATAAATGTATCTAGTTTCTTCAAGACTACTAAAAGGATCGTTCCTTCAGGATTTTTATTCCTTCTAACCATACCAATATCACAAGTAATGTATCGACTCTAGTCTAGAGGGTTCGGGGTGTTATAGTTGGTATCGAAGGAAGTTTAGTAGACCACTTGGAAACAAGATTAGGAAATTTATAGTAGGGAACAAAGCCCTAAAATATTATATGTGGATAAACATACAAGAACATACTAGTATTTTGGTAAGGAATAGAATATGTGAATCCTTCTAGCAAATACATCCCTGTCTGGATACGAGCAGGTAGAAGCAGCTCTGGCACAGATGTATCTAGGGGTAAAACCCGAAAACACAGCTTTGAGCTAGACTCGAACAGGAACTGGTACACAGCAACGGGCCTTGCTTCACTCTTGGTTACGACACTCTCGGGGGATATGCTTAGGATAATTCATTTTTTACAAGACATTATAATGGAGTTAATGTAAATTTTCCTCATAGGATTGGGTTTAAATAACTTTGGAAACCATAACTGAACAATTAAAAACTTGCTTAAACAATACTAAGAGTGATGTTTTCTTAATTTTCAGATGGAAAATGAAGGTACAAGTATTTTGTCCCTTCCCATGGAAATCCTAGAGACTATAATCTTGAAGTAGTGTATGGAGGACTATGAACCCTTTGGAAACCTCCGACTATCCTGCAAGCTTATTTACAAAGTTTCGAACAACTGAAATGTCCTTCGAATCTTCCGGGGATCGGAAGTTGTGTATAACCAAATGGCCAATGCACTATTCGAGAACTATAAAAAAAGGAAAGTACTACGAGGGACTCTTCCTGAGTTTCACCCTGAATAAGAAATGGTCGACCTTCACGACTTTCGAGTAAGCTGCAAAGGAGCTGGACTTCCGCGCAATATTTATGTACCAAATCCTATGTTTTAGCATGCTTGGGGACATATGTGATTTTAAATATTTCATCGAATCCTTCAAATATGACATGGTTCAAAGGATATTTAGGAACCAAATCCTTGTAGATGTCACAGAACATGATGTTACTCGTGCCTATATCTGGAAAACCACCTGTATCAAATGGGATCTTGGGTTTAACCAAGATCCAAATTGCCGAGAGTGTATTTGAGAAGATGAGACCCACGAGCTTTGTTCTTCCCTGGGTGTAGAGTTGAATAAAACCTTCCTCTTTAGGCATTGGAGGTAGAAGGACATCACCATGGATGTCAGAAAGTCCATATTAATGTTTTGTGAAAGGGACCAAGAGATTGTGTAATTTCTTGAGTTTTATAAATCTTGTCTAAATGAATGATGTTATATTCTTTGTTTTGATATGTTTTTATAAAAAACAATAACTTGGTTTAAAATGGATTTTCCATACTAAATGTTGATTTACTAAAACTTTTCAGATAGAATATATGAGTCAACCAACCAATATTTTATCACTACCTACCGATTTGTTAGAGACTATAATTGTCAAGACATACTCTGAAGAGGACCATCCCTATGCTAACTTATGTCTGACTTGTAAACTACTCCATTGGGTATCGAATCATCCAAACATTCTCTATATTTATCAAGGAAGAAATCTGGTCTATTACCATATTGCATATGATCAATTTTTTTCATATAGGAAAAGAGGGATGTCACGAACCAGCCCGGGTCGACCCTGAACCGGTCACCCGAGCCGGTCCGCGGCAAGTCCCGAGGAGCGTTCCCGATCCCCCCGGGATGGAAACTAGTGTCGGGCATCAAAATTAAGCAGGTGGGAACGATTTGAGCCCAAACAAAAGTAAATTTATCAGATCAAATAAACACTAACAACGGAAAAGAAATAAAAGCCACACGACCACGTACCTCCATGTGACCTCTCAGGTCACCACCCAACTAGGGAGCAACCTCGCTCCAACACTGAGCGACTCAAAACAGAAAACCTGAGCAAGGGAAGACCTGCAACTGAAATGATAATATAGGCGTGAGCATTAAAAATGCCCAGTAGGTAAGCCAAAGTAAACCACTGAATCCAAAAGTTTCCTTTCCCAAGCAATCCGTTGACACAGGTTTGAAAAATACAATTAATAAATAGATTTTTCACATTTAAAAATAAACAACATGTTTTCCCCATTTGGAAACCCAACGCACACTATAAATCACTTTCAAAACCATTTCATGTTTTTATAAACAACACCAAATACAGATGATACTACGACTGTGCTAAAAAGGAACAGGTAAACAGTACAGGCTGAAAGTAAATCAGTGAAACCGAAAGTAACCAAGTGATGCAAGATGATAGAAGTGAAAAAGGACACAAGTAACACTATAAGCTGTAAAGAATAACTGAAAGTAAACAACCAAGGTGAACAAGTAACCATGGGTGATCCTAAACATCCCTAGAAAACCCCTGGACGTACTCGGGTTCAGACTACCTGCCGGCGTGGTACTCCATAGTCAATAACCAACTGGCCACCCTAATAGCCAACCAGTGGCACATCCCTCCTGGCCTGTCTACAACTCCAGGGGGTACCAACCCGTCTAATCAGGGTTAGCAAGCAACCGTCACTCGATAATCTACAAGATGCCCAGGAACCCATGGTGGTTGTTGTAACACTGTGTAAGTGGGAGGCCCACGCACGCGTGACTCATCTCACCGCACTTGCCAACCCCTTACACGGACATCGCTACACGACAACCCTCGAAGGCAAGTCCCCCTGTAGAGATGCCCTCACAAGTACGTATATGTATATATCTATATGTATAATCACTTCACATTCAATAAAGTGCCAACCGGGCCTTCACGTCATTTGATTATCAAAACAACTTTATAAAATACCTGGAGTTGTCAAGAGAGCACTTGGTTTTTCAAAAACAAACAGCTTTACACGAATATTTCACAGTATCATTTTAAATAACTCAAAACACTATTTTTGTATTAAGTAAAGGGCCAAACGGGCATATCTTCGTATATTTCTTTTAAAACAAGTTCGATGTGTCTCAAAAAGAGGCGAAAACATTTTGTAACCAAGAACCATTTAGAAAAGTCAAGATCTCGAGAAAATAAAAATAAATGGACATAAATGGTAACAATTTCAAACACCATCTTCATTTGAGGGCACATCCATGTGTGCACCTGGTGCACCCATGGATGTGTCAACATCCAATGGTGCGTCAAACCTGCAAAGGGGCACGACAATACTTCCAATTGATACTAAATTTCATAAAACCAACCAGCACTGGATAATAAGATCCAAGAGTGATTTTTACAAAAAGAACACCACTTAAAACAACCAATGATCACATTAGAAAATATAGGCATTTAGTTCCAACCAAGCTGGCAAAGCATAAACAGGTGCATAAACAGAGGAGCATCCTAAAGTTTATTTTTAATCAAATCTTTCAGCACGAAAACACTACCGTAGGTCACTATATAAACAATAAAATGTGCAAAACAACATCTAGTGTACAACTACATAGGCATAAAATATAATTGCTTCAAAACATAGTTTCGAACAAAAACTATCAATTCTAAAACACCAAAATAAGTTACGCACAGCTATCATAAACACGCGAATCATGGAATAAAATTTATTTAAAAAAAATCAAGCATCAAAGGAAATTCATTGGAAAGGAAAACCATGGATTCGCCTACCTCAAACAAGGAGCGGACGCGACGGAACCCCAACGGAAGTAGGACAATCCTTCGCGGACAAACTGCGTACGCTGAACAGTGGAAAAAGTGCACGTTACTCAGCCCGCGATAGA
Organism: Viscum album; assembly: GCA_963277665.1. Taxonomy (NCBI): domain Eukaryota; kingdom Viridiplantae; phylum Streptophyta; class Magnoliopsida; order Santalales; family Viscaceae; genus Viscum; species Viscum album. The sequence goes on along the minus strand of OY728153.1, from coordinate 1,952,064,710 downwards.
AAAAGGATTAATATGAATTAAATATAAACACCAAGATGCCACAGAGGAAAAATAAATAAATAAATAAAGGAATAAATTAATTAATCAATTACTTAATAAACAAATAAGCAATTAAACAAATATATAGATAAATAACACATACAAAAATAATCAAGAGAATAAATAAATAACAATAAGAATATTAATAATAATAATATAATAACAATAGCATAATTATAATAATAATTTAATAATAAGAAGAAAATTAATATAATAATAATCATAATAATGTAGTATCAATAATACAACCTCACAATATTAGTAATAATAATATAATAATAATATAATAATATTACCATAATAATAATAATAATATAAGCATAATAATAATATAATTATGATAATAATAAAAATAGTAATAATAACATAATATAATAATAAAAATAACAACATAATATAATAATAATTAAGACAGTAATAAATATATTCATAATAATAATAATAATAATAATAATAATATAGTATTAATAATAATAACATAATAATAATTATAATAATGATGTAATAAGATAATTAAAATAATAATAACAATAATAAATATAATAATAATAATAATAATATAATAGTTATAATTATAATAAAACAAAAGATAAAAAAAAAGAAACTTACAGCAGGGCTCGAGACGCCGGTGAGGCGGAGCGCGGAGGGAGGTGCGGCGGAGCGGGAGCGCGCGCGAGGGCAGCGGCCGACAGCTGGGGTGGCCGGGCGCGGAGTGCGGGACATGGAGCAGGGGGGTCACGGGGTTCCGGCTTGGGCGAGGCGGGACGACAGGGAGCAGGGGGGTCGCGGGGTTCCGGCTTGGGCGAGGCGGGACGACAGGGAGCAGGGGTCAGGACGGGGCGCAACGGAGGTGGCTGCTGGGTGAGGGAGGAGGCGGCAGGCGCCGGAGGTTGGCACATGGGGGGTGTCGCCGCGGCGGAGTGAGGCAGGAGGAGGGGGGTGTCGCCGCGGCGGAGCGAGGCAGGAGGAGAGAGGGGCGGTGTAGCGGCGCTGAAGGAGAGGGCCACCGGGGGGTGGCCAGCGGGCTGGAGGGGAGAAGGAGCGGGGACAGCAGGGCTGGCTGGGCGCGGCACGCGGGACGGGGAGGGAGCGCCAGACGAGGCTGGTGCAGGGGAGTTGGGGCAGTGGCGGCGCGGCGAAACGGGGAGGGAGCTGGGGAGGTCGAGCGTGGCGGGGTGCAGAAGGAAATGGGGGCGGCGGCGAGGTAGCCCGGAGGTGAAGCGGGAGCGGGACGGGGTGGGGTGAGCCCGAACGGCGGAGGGCAGTGATGCGCGCGGGAGGCGGCGGAGCGGGGAAGAAGAAAGAGGAGAAGGGGGGAGAGAGAGAGAGGGATAAAAGGGGGGGTGGCGGCTACGGGGAGAGGGATTAGGGTTAGGGGGGTTAAACAAAAAAAAACTATATATATATATACATAATCAATAATAAGAATAATAATAATAATAATAATAATAATAATAATAATGATAATAATAATAATAATAATAATAATTGTAATAACCTTATAATAATTGTAATAATAACCATAATAATAATAATAGAAGACTAAATAAAAGAATAAAATCTAATCTTCATAATAATAAAAATTTATAATAATAATATTAATAAAACATTATAATAATAATAATAAATAAACTTTATAATAATAATGATAAAATAAAATAAATAAAAATAATAATAATAATAATAATAAAATGACAACATAAAATTCTCAATTTTAAACATCGGGCGAACACGTAGTCACCCGGGCCAACCGCACGGTCACCGCTAACGATGCGATGACCGCGCACTGGCGCGAAACCCTTCAACATAAATAAACGTTAAAAAATTCAGACCGAGGCCAAAAAAAGAGTGAGATAAGGGTATCTGCGGTCGGGGTGTGACAAGGGAAGTATCATGAATCTCTTTTTCTATGTTTCACTCTGGCTGATAACTACCGAGAAGTGGGTAAATTTCTAGAAGCTGCTTTGGATGGTTACCATCGAGCAACCTACCTATTTCTGATGCTGAGTTTTAGTATGGATAGATAAATTTATTACATCAATATCTTCAAGAATGATGTGGTGTGTGGGAATTATAGGGATTTAGTCCACGCAGAAATTTCCGACCTCCACATTTCTCGTGCCTCTCTATGGAAGCCTGAGTGCTTTAAGCACAGATTCGACCATAGCTGTCTAGAGTGTGTCTGGGTTAAGGAAATCAAGCAGCTGAATACTACCTTAAGAATTCACCTGAGGTCGTCAGTACCCTTGCATCGGTGGTGTTCTCGATAAAGGGACTTTGGGAGTAACTTGTGTCTAGTGTTGCGTATGGTTCTGGGTTAGTGAAATCTTTGAACTAGTTTGGGGATTCATGTATTGGGGGACTTAGGAAACCATTATCCCAGTTTTACTTTTTGAACCAGTGGTTATATAAGAATATAGCATGTTGTCTCTTCTTTTTGTTATCATTTCATCGGTTATACTTTTGAATGAGTATCACTAAGTGAACTTTTATAATAAATTTTCAGATGGAAGGACAAACCCATATGTTATCTCTTCCTATAGAGATCCTGGATATCATTGTGATCAAAACCTATGAATAAGAGTACCTACCTCTCACAAACTTGCGAAAAATGTGTAAACAACTATATGAAGTGACAAACAGTCCAGACATTCTCCGTACCTATCAAGGGAATGCTTCCATTTACTACCTCCTAGCCATGACACAATTGGATGAGTACATGTGAAGAGGAAAATACCACGAAGGTATTTTCCTATGTTTCACCTGACGACGGAACTATACGGCCATGTTATGTTTTCAAGAGGCTGCTTTGGAGGGAAACATTTGTGCAGCTTACATGTACCAACTCCTTAGTTTTAGCTTGTACAACAATATCTATGACTTAGATGTCCTCAGTCAAGACATAGTTCGGTGAGTTCTTCATATGTTATTCCATTCAGACATTTCCAAAATTTTCACTATTTGAGCCTCCCTCTGGAAGCCCGAGTGTTCGATGCAAGAGTTCAACCCTTTCTGTCCGAGGTGTTTCTGGGTCAAAGAACTAGAGGAGTTGAGCATTAATTTGGGTTTTATGCTGAACACACTTGAGGATACTCTATGATGGGAGATGTGGTAGGAATATCAGAGAGCTTTATTTTGTGGATATAAGATGAATTGCAAGGACGCAATTCTTCGAAGGAGGGAATAATGTAGCACCCCAAACATTTTATGGTATGTTTCTCTTAAATACACTATATCCATTAAGTATCCTATATTTCCTGAATCACTAAGCCCCTATGGAACAAAACATGGTTACATATAGGAGATAGCCATAACTTAGCCACTAAACTTAAATGTACCAGCTCTGTGATTTGAAATTTTGAAAATATGACATACATGGTTGTGTTCAGGGTGATATTTAGAGTCTGATAGAATTAACTTAATTTTTGGTGAATAGTAACCTACCCTTATGAATAGTAACCTACCATTAGGAAGAGTAACTTACCCTTATGAATAGTAATATGACTCTTATGAATGGTAACGATAGCCTTGAACACATAAATGAATTTAGACACCCTAAAGACGAAGATGAATATTCTAAGTGTTTATATATTTCAATTAAATAATGATTTAATTAAATATATAATTAATCATATTTAGTATATTATTTTTGAAAAATTTACTTCATATTTGGATTCTACATGTCGATAAATGGTTACGGTGAATTTTTGGGATTTTTCTGAAATACCTGAATTTTTTATTAATAGTAAAATCCGATAATTCACAATAAGTGATAAATAATGTATTAATTGAGTCATCGATGATGATCTGATGATGTTAGCCCAATAGATTCGGATTCACATGAATATATTAGTGTTCTTGGTCATGGAATACTCACTATTGGTTGTCTTGAGAGGAAATAATAAATTAATGATTATAATATTAAGAAATCCCCTCTCTCCTCCACTACAAAAAACCCCTCTCACCCCCCTTTCATTCACTCCTATAAAGCCTTGTGCCTTCTCCAAATTCTGGAAAAATACCCTCCCAACCTCCTCTCCCACTTCCATCAAGATTTGGTCTCATTAAAAGACCAAAACCATTCCCTTTAAGAGGTTCTCAAAGGAGGAAGTCACAAGAGGTAATATCCTCTTTCAATTTTTTTAAGTTCTTTTATTTTTGTTCCTTTTCTCACCTACCTTCACCATAATGGTATGATAAATCCAGTAATAGACATGTAATGGAATGTTTTCATGCTAATGGTATATTTCATTACCTTCTCTCCTTTCCCCACCATTTATTTGAATGAAATGAAAGCGCCGTTTGAGATGTGCTAATTTAACACATTCAAGGACAACCATTTATCTATTTTTGTTATAATAATTAATACTGGTCATGAAACCATTATTGTTATGGTTGACCCAGATTATTATGTATAATATAACCTATTTATTATTATTTAATTCTTTTGTTCAAATGGTATTAGGTTACAAAGAAAAATGAGTTCATTGTAATCAAAACCCACAAATTAACCGAAATAATTATCATTAAAGTTCTATATGATAATTCATCCTCGTCCCATGTAACCAGGTTATATAAATGAACAATAACACCTATTTATGTTCATAAATAATATATAATTTCAATTATGGAGTTTTACATTCATTCCACATACTTAAAAACAAGTGAACCGAAGATGAAAATAAAGAAAATGAATACCCCGATGTGATGGAATTCAATACATTAAATAATCAATAAAGAAATAAATGAACTAACCAGAATTATGATAAAATAAATACATGTATAATAGGTTCTGGAATAATTTATTAATAAGTATAATTTCATATTCCAGGAGCATAAGTTCGAGAGAAGAATACGTTTGGATTTAAGGTAAGGGTTTCTTCATCTCACTTCTATTTTCGTGAGATTTTGCATATTCCCTTATAATAATTTTGTATGGTGTATGTACACTGACCAATAATGTCCCATATCATGAATATCTTTATCTTAATGGTATTAAATCTATCATTTTTATGTTATTAATTTTGGAGCATACGAATCATTTGATTACAAAGTGTAAGGGGTTTCTCATCTCACTTTCATTTCTGTGGGATTTTCATTGTTCGACACTTATTTCTTGTATGTGGTATGTGTACTACCATTTGATATATAATAACATGATTCTATTTATATACATTTTATTCAATGATTCACTTGATATTTATCATGTTCTGTTCATGTGATTCGACCGATCACATTGTAGTAAGGGTTTTTCACCCGAACTTCCATTTTCATTCGGGTTACTTTTATTGTCTAATTTCCCCAATGAAATTCCTATGTATTGTTATTTACTCCTCATATATCCTATGTGGGTATCATATATATGTTTACAAACCAGAACCGTTCCTTATTATATGGATAGTTACATGTTTTAAAAGGAACTTTCAAAATTGTTTCCAAAATAGAATCCTGATTCAAGGGAATTTCTCCAATTCATATCTATTTACAAGGGCACTCTATAATCTATTTTTTGGAAATAATTATATTTCTAAAAATACTCATTTCAATATGAAAATACTATCTTACTACACTTCTGGTTTTATACAAAGATTTTCCAATAGAACTCTTCCTTTCAAAATAAAATAGTATTTATTTCAAAATTGCTTAATGATTTTATAAGAGTATTTTCGTTCAATGCTCTTATTTATTCCATGGTATTATTGGGTTTAATCATTTATGAAGTCATGTACCATATTTTATTTAATGGTTTATAACTAAATTTATTGTGGATGATCTATCCTAAAACCATTCATCATATTATTCTGAATGGTTAGTGTTTATGTTCAATAATTGGTGAAAGTTGGTTACATTTCATATGATAGTTTCAATATGAATGTATATGTTGTATATGTTGAAACCTACTCATATGAGGAATGCATTGGACTTATTATGTGACGGGAAGGGCCCGCTATAGCCCCTCGATGCATCAGTAGGTCTCATGAGACAACTAGATGTAGAATAGGCCGAGGCCTTTCCCAATGTGATATGGATTTTGGCAGAGGCCTTAATCATTAGATTTCTTGGCCAAGGCCTTGAAAAAATATTTCAGAATGTCTGAAATTATGCATTCCATCATTATGAGTTCAGTTATTGATATTTCATGTGGTTATTCGACTAGTATAATACCAATTATTATGTTTTATAATGGCGTTATTTACTCATCTCATATTCCTGCCATAATGTGTTCATGTTTATTATTAAAGGCATGTGTTTTCAATTATTCACCATGTATAAAGTTTATATTATCTTCCGCTGTATTCCTTACTCTTACTGAGCGTTTGAGATCACCCCCTTTCATTGTTCACCTTCAACAGGTTATAAAGAGGAGTTCATTTATTGAGTGCTAGTGGATGAAATTTTTGTTTTTCATTATGGATTGTATCTTGTCCAATGTAATTTATGTTAAATCAATGTATATAGTCTCTTCAAGACTACTAAACTGATCGTTCCTTCGAGATTTTCATTCCTTCTAACCATTCCAATATCATAAGTAATGCACCAGCTCCAGTCTAGAGGGGTTAGGGTGTTGCAATCAGGAAATAGTGGATTTGTGATTTATAGTGATGCATCAAAGAAATGAATTGATTGTTCCATGATGTAGAATGATAGAGTGATTTACTATGAATCAAGGTAGTTAAAAATTAATGTACCGAACTATCTAACTCATGATATTGAGTTAGAAAATGTAATCTTTTCTCTAAACATATAGAGACATTATCTATATAGATAAATATATGAGATATATAACGATCACAAGATCGTGAAATATATCTTTTCATTGAAGGAAACATTATGTAAAGGTGATGGCTCGAGATACTCAAGGATTATGATTGTGCCATTTAATACCAGTCATGGAATTCAAATACGGTGGTATATGCATTGAGTAGGAAGGATCATGGAGTTATGAAATCAATGAGGATTTTCAAGGATCATATGTATATGGATATAGAAAGGGTGGATATGGGAATTATCAGTGATGGTTAAGAATCGTTACTTTTTAAATTTGGTTTCCCAACCATCGTTTTTGGAAATAATTAAAATTTCTCTACGGCATCCCGCCTTTTCATTACATAACTTTTCATTAAATTTTACAAACAGAGGATCTTTAAAGATTATTGTATTGGAAATATGGAACAAAATAAATGAAAACAACATAAAAAATTATTATAATCCACTTTTAAGGCTTCATAATAATCTCATCCTAAGTACAATTACCACATATCATAACCTAGAGACACACATCAAAGGAAAGGGTGAGCAGGAGGCCCAGTAAGGAAAGAAAGGGAATCAATTTATTTATGATATCAATAAGAATTTGATGAAAAACATAAGGACATGAGAAATGGAAGTAGAGGAATATCATAACTAGAATAACTTGAACCAAAAATTGAATATGTGGATACAATATTTAATTTATAAATTCATGAACATATCATCATGGTTCATCCCTAAGGTGTCATAAAAATTATCAAGGTTATTCTGCAAGGTATCGTGAAACTGGTCATCTCTTGAGATTAAATTCTTTACCCAATGCATTATAGCACTATCAAGGCACACCATTAATATGACTTTATTTTTATGCGAGACACATATATCATAATCAAACATTTCATAAATAACCTATATAGAATAAAATAAATTGGGTTCATATCAAAATCATGACGTTTTAAAAAGTGTTTAAAAACAAGATCATTATGTCATTTATAACCCATGTAAAATGAATAAGGGTTTTATGTATGTCAATTATAGAATCAAGAATATCATTTTTATGTCTTTATGAACACCCTAGAAACGAAGTAGGTCTGTGTATTCACATAAATAATATAAGAGAATTTCTTGAGAGAAAGAGAGAGAAATTTTGAGACGAAATTTCTACACCATAACAACTATATAACATGGTTTTAGAAGAAAATAAAAAGAGAGGGTAAAATGGTCAACCACTCATAAATAAATCATGAAACAGTATAGGGATAGAATATAATTTAAATAAGATCATGGTATGGATATTTGAGTGACATAACACATAAAATGGAAACATGAAAAAAGAGAAGTTGCGATTTCTTTTACCAAAATTTGGCAGCCTAACGACGTCTCTTAAAAATTCAGAACACAAGTTGATGGGAGAGGAAACGGTCTCTAGTCAATTGAAAATGAAATGGATAGTACTATTGATATAGAAGAACAAACCCTAACATAATAAAATATAAAATAGAATACATAACATAAAGGAAGTCATGACTTAAAAGAGGAGGGTTAAAGGTTCCCTTACATTGAAGAGTAACTTCGAAAGCTTGAAGGTTAGGACCATAGGGGAATGAGGGAACCTTGGGAGGAATCTTTTTGAGGTAAAAAGAGTAGAGCTTCGTTGATGAGGAATTTGGAATGAAATTAATGAAGTAAAGGGTAGGTATTTTATAGGAAAAGTGAGGGAATATTTAATTAATTTTCAAGGGACAACTTATCAGTTGTATTTGAAAAACCATGGGATTGCCTATGGTATTTTCCCATGGTATTGGCCACATGGGACACCTCATAACATATATTACAATTCATAGGTTGACCAGAATTATTACATCATGATTCATCATTAATGATGTCATTAAACACACCGAAACTCAAAAACTACATTTTCACTATTCACCGAAAAACATAACATTTTATTAAAATATCATAAATTAATCCTAACCTATTATCGATTCTCTGAAATAAAAAATAAACTCCATTTTATGAAAATGATTTTCTAAATATTTTAAATTTATTTTTTAATTAAAATCAGTATTTACTAAAAAAACAACTCTAAAACTATAACTTGTTTTGTAACACCATGAAAAAGTTATCAAGGTCCCGTAAAATTATCATATAACCATAAGAAAATAATGTAAAAAATTTATGATTACATTTTATGAAAATAAATTTCCATTTTAAATTATTAAATTAATTATAAAATTGTAAATAAAATATTTATAACATACAAAAATACCAAAACTTATACTAGGATTGTTTTTTCACATTTAAGATTTCGAAATTATATTTATACATTCATGGGTGAATTTTCTATTTTTTCGGTCAATTTACTATTCATTACTACTCATTACTATTAATAAGTGTATGTTACTATTCATAAAAAAATTATTTTGATCCTATTTAACCACTTTTTTCACCCTGATTACAACCATGTGTGACAGATTTTTGAAAATCATTTCATAGAAAAAGTTATATAATAATAAAACATTTTTAAATATTCATCAAAATAACACTATTCATAAAATACTATTCATAGAATAAAATAATATTTATAAAAAATTAATACTTCTTAGAAAACTTCTAAAAAGTCAGCCGAAATTAATTTTAAAATTTGAAATTCAAAAATGATGTTTATTTAACCATAATAATTCTCTAAGTATAAGAAATTTAACTTTTAAATATAAAGAGACTTATTTATTAAAAATAATAGCAGATAGAAACTGAATACTGAAATTGCATAGTGAAATTTCTAACACTTAATGTAAAATAAAATTATTTTATCATTTACATTTAAAAGGGGACTTTTACCCCCCCCCCCCCCGAATGGCCCGAAGGCCTTCATTTTTATTGATTTTTGATAACCCCCCTTTCAAGGGATGAGGGGGAACCCTAAAGGGGAGTTTTTATCATACTATTTAATTAAAATAATCACTATTCTATATACATTAATTTTTTATAATAATTATACCATTTTTGAAAATTACAATTTGGGTCTGAAGTAATTCAATGTGATTTTTTTGTAAAACAAAATAAACATCTATTAAGAAGAAATAGATCCATAAAAAAGTAGTACATTTTCTTCAGGTTGTCACATTCTTCCCCCCTTAAAGAAATTGCATCCTTGCAATTTTATATTATTAGAATTTTTTTAATACTTGGAAACCTAAAATTATAAAGTAATTTCATGTCTTAAAAAATATTATTCTTTAACAACAATTACATTTCACTATAAATTCTTCATAATGATTCATAAAAATATAATGATTGACCAAAAATATCCCCCTGGTGTGTCAAACCAGAAGTGAAACAAGGCATGTTGTCATGTAACATGATACTCCAGGTCAAGCCCAAAAATTCTTGTCAGAGTTTCTACTCCTAGATACATCTGTTCCAGAGCCACATCTATTTTTTCATATCCATACAAAGATTTATTTGTTCAAAAACCACTTACGTAATATTTCACTAAAATACTAGGAAGTTTTCCTATTTTTAGACATTTATATAGGGTTTTTCCAAAAATTTTATCACCTAATTTCTGAAAATTACTAAACTATACTTTGATACCAACTATGGTATCCCACATTTTTTTACATAACTTTTCATTACATTTTACAAACAGAGGATCTTTAATGTTTAGTGTATTGGAAATCAGGAATAAAATACATGAAAAAAATATAAAAAATTATTCTAATCCACTTTTAAGGATTTATCATAAGTTCATCCTCAGTACAATTACTACTTCTCATAACCTAGAGACATACATCAAAGGAAAAGGTGAGCAGGAGGCCCAGTAAAGAAAGCAAGGGAATCTGTTTATTTGTGATATCAATAAGAATTTGATGAAAAACATAAAGACATGAGAAATGTAAGTAGAAGCATATAATAATGATAAGAACTTGAACCATAACTTGAATATGTGACTACAAAATTTAATTTATACACTCATGAACATATCACCAAGGTTCATCCCCATGGTTTCATAATAATTACCAAGGTTATTTACCAACGTATCGTGAAACTTGTCATCTCTAGAGATTAAATTCTTTACCCAATGAATTGGAGCGCTATCTGGGAACACCCTTAATATTTATTTATTTATAAATGATCCACATATATCAAATCAAAAATTTCATAAATAAAACATAGAGAATAAAATAAATAGTTTTCATATCAAAATTATGACATTTTAAAAAGTGTTTAAAAACAAGATCATTATTTCATTTACAACCCATGGAAAAAGAATAAGGGTTTTATGTACGTCAATTAAAGAATAAAGAATATAATTTTTATATCTGTATGAAAACCACTAGAAATTAAATAGGTCGGTCAATTCACATAAATAAGATAAGGGAATTTCTTGAGAGAAAGAGAGAGAAAGATTGAGACGGAATTTTCTGCCGCATAATGGCTATATAACATGGTTTTAGAAGACAATAAAAAGAGAGGGGACATGGGTAAACCACTCATAAATATCTTATGATACAGTATAGGGATATAATAAAATTTAAATAAGATCATGGTATGGATGTTTAAAGGACATACCACATAAAAAGGAAACATGAATGAAAAGAAAAGATGTGATTTCTTGTACCAAAATTCGGCAGCCTAACATTGTATCTTAAAAATTCAGAACAAAAGTTGATGAGAGAAGAAAGGGTCTCTCATAAATTGAACATGAAATGGATATTAGTAGGGATATAGAAGAGAAAACCCCCACATAATAAAATGGAAACTAGAAGACATAACAAAAAGGAAGTCCCGACTTAAAAGAGGAGGGTGAAAGGTTCCCTTACCTTGAAGAGTAACTTTGAAATATTGAAGGTTGAGAACTTGGGAGGCTTGAGGGAACCTTGGGGGACTACGTGGGAGGTAAAAAGACCATATATTCGTTGATGATGAATTTTAAATGAAATTAATGAAGGAACAGGTTGGTATTTATAGCAAAAGTGAGGGAATATTTAATTAATTTCCAAGGGACACCTCATCGGTGGTATTTGCAAAACCATGGGCTTGCCCAAGGTATTTTCCCATGGAATTGGACAACTGGGACACCTTATAACATATATTACTATTCACAAGTTTACAAGAATTATTACATCACGATTACATCATTAATGATGTCATTAAACACACTGAAACTGAAAACTATATTTTCACTATTCACTGAAAAACAAAACATTTTATAAAAATCTCATAAATTCACCCTAACCTAATTTAGATGCTCAGAATTCAAAAATTATCTACATTTTATGAAAATAATTTTTTAAATATTTTAAATTTAGTTTTTAAATAAAATTTTTATTTATTAAAAAAACATTTCTAAAACTATAACTTGTTTTTTAACACCTTGAAAAAGTAATCAAGGTCCCCTAAAATTATCGTATTAACATAAGACAGTAAATAAAAATTTATTATTAAATTTAATGAAAATAAATTTCCATTTTAAACTATTAAATTAATTATAAAATTTTAAATAAAATATTTATGACATACAAAAATGCTAGAACTTATATTATGATCGTTTTTTTCACTTTTTAGATGTCTAAATTGTATTTATATATTCATGGGTGAAGTTTCTATTATTTTAGTCAATTTACTATTCATTACTATTCACTTCTATTCATAAGGGTATGCTAATATTCAACAAAAAAATATTTTGATCTTATTTAACCACATTTTCACCCTGATTACTACCATGTATGGTAGATTTTTGAAAATCATTTCACAAAAAAAATTATTTGGTTAAAAAATAATTTTTAACTATTCATCAAAATAATACTATTCAAAAAATAAAATACTATTTATAAAAAAATTGATACTTCTTAGAAAACTTCTAAAAATTCATCCTAGATTAATTTTAACATTTGAAATTAAAAAATGATGTTTATTTAACCATAATAATTCACTAAGTATAAGAAATTTATCTTTTAAATATAAAAATACTTATTTATTAGAAATAATAGCAAATATAAAAGGAATACTAAAATTATATAGTGAAATTTCTGACACTTAAAAAATAAAATTATTTTAACATTTACATTTTAAAGGGGATTTTTAATCATATTATTTAATTAAAATAATAATTATTCCATATACCTTAATTTGTTATAGTAATTATTTTATTTTTAAAAAGTAAAATTTAGGTCCTAACTATTTTGATGTGCTTTTATTGTAAAACATTATAAAAAGTTATTAAGAGGAACAATATCCATAAATAAGAGTAGTACATTTTTTTCGGGTCGTTACATTCACAGTCTGGCGATGAAAGTCTTCAAAAGAAAATTAATGTTGTGAATGATGGGAAGTCATTAGAATTAATTTAGAGGATGAAACTATGAAATTTGGGAGGAGGTTATGTGTTCCCTCTATCCCTATGTCACATCTTGACCTCAGACTCTCTTTTATTTTAATCTTCCATGGGTCTCACATCGTTGGAAATGTTGAGTTTGGGGTCCCGATTTGAAAAGTTAGAAGCTTAATAATATTGATGGGTTTTAGACTGGGGCGCGAGCCTCACATGGTTGGTGGTAACCGTGTGGTCGACCCAAGTGCCCTTGTGATTTCCCACTACATAAAATGACAAAATTTTTGTGATAATAAAAGGAAGAAAAGTATTTAAAACATAATAATAATATTATTAATGTGTAGATAATAATATTATTGTTATGAAAAGTTGTTAACAATATCATTATCACCAAAAAATGTTATTAATATAATTAGTATTAAATTTTTATTAATATTATTTGTTTTAATATGAAATTAACTAATTGATTATTATTATTATTATTATTAATTTTATTAATACTTCAATTAGACTATTAATATTAAAACTTTTGTTATAATTGTAAAATTATTAACATATTATTATTATTATTTTTATTATCATTAATTTTATTATTATTTTAAGTTGGTTTAAAATTTTCTTATTAGTACTTATTTGTTTTGTTCCACTTTCTTCCCCCCTCTCTCCTTCGTCCCGCACTAATTCCACCTCCCAAACCCTACAGTGCACCACCTTGCACGCATCGGTCATCCTCCCATGCTCCGCTTCTGCTTCGGCGAATCGGGATGGCATGTCCCCTCCCGTCCAGCAAGCAGCGCGCGACATCCCTACCCCCCCTCCCAGTTCGGCCAGCCACCCTCCCGTGTGACTCCCACCGGTGTGTAGCACCTCCGGACGGGCTACCCTTGTGCATGAGACCCCCAGAACGAAACCCCTTTTTTTTTCTGGCACTTTGGTCGGCCTCCCCATATGACGATACTCTTCCCAGTGACGCTTCCTTCCGATGACGCCAAACCCCCTTCCCGGAGAACCCCCAACGAGACCCCCCTCTTCCGGTGCAATGCACATTCAACAACCCCTTGTCTCACTCGACCAATCTCCTGCAACCCCTATTGTAGGTGCACTCCAATTTTATTGGTTGTTTTCTTCCTCTATTAGAGTTTCATATTAGGGTTTTATGCTTTAGGGTCCAATTGTGATGAATTAGGTTCGATGTCTTGTTTTTAGCATTCAATCTGAGTTTGTTGTGGTGCGGTTATCATGTGATGTAGTTGTGCACCAAGGATGTGATGTTTTTCTACAATGAGATAGGTGTTTCCTAATTTAAATATTATTTAATGAATTAATTTTCTTGTTTAATTAATTTATCATGTTCTTTAATTTATTTGTTTTGTGCAAAATTGGGTTTCTTGTAGTTTATCATTTTTGGTTTTGTTTTGTGGCTTGATCATATGGGATGGAGTGTGTTTGTGATGAAAACCCCATGTTTAGTATTGTATTATTGCTTTATTATGTTGTGCAAGGGGTGTGAATTCTGTTTTGACATGTTATTGGTGTGCTTTTGGCCTTAGAATAGGTTTTTGTGTGTATTGTTGATTTATGTTGTGTTATAATTTTTTAGAATATTTTATAAATGGCGTAAATGGTTTATTTAATTTGTATAAATGATTCCAATCATGTTTTTCCATGGTTATGATGTCCAGATTACTTTAGTGTGGTTCTTTGATATGAAATCGGGTGAGTTTTTAGTGTAAATTTTGTGTTGCTAATGTGGAAGTGTTTCATAAATTGTTTTATTGATTTTTTTCAATTGGATGTGTGTTGTGAAAGTGGTCTTCAAAAAGATTAAGTGTGTGTTTGATTTTTAAAGTGTTTTTCCTACATTAAATTGAGTGTGTTATTGGTGGAAATCCTTGTTGTGTTATTTTGAAATGTCTTATAGATTATTTATGAGTTTAATTGTTTTATTAAATTATATGTGTTGTGTGTTGGACCTCGCTGCAATGGTTTTGGGCTGCGTGTGTCAAGGTTTCCTACATGTACATGCATAGGGTAAGGCATATATATATATATGCCATCTTTGTGCATATTCCCTCATGGTGCGGGGAATATGAGTAATGCAACTAGGGGTGTATATATATATATATGTATGAATTCATGTGCGTGTATGTGCCAAGTGTCAGTTCGAGCAGTCATCAGCCAATAGTGTCATGTTTGTGGTAGGTCCTATAAGGCCCCAACCTTAAACATTACTTAATCTTGAGTTATTACAAGATTACACCTTGAGGATCTTTTCAGGTTTAGAGTTTTAGAGAATTAGATCATAAAACATGCATTACATTCCACATTTAAACAAAGTGGTTACATAAAAGATATTATTCATTTTTTCCATCAACAGAAACATATTTAAAATAAAACATGGATTCTTTCTTGACACTTCCTTGACACTATCATCATATCATGTACCTTTCCCTTGACCTGTGAAAAACATTTCAAAAACTTGGGATGAGCATAAAAAGCTCAGTAAGGGATATAAAAATATTGAAAGGAAACATGAGTACATATATGCGTAAGAATGAAATCATACTTTAACCATAAAACATAAGCACTTTAACATACCACATCAAATCATGAATAAATCATAGAAATCATAAGACAAAAAGGTAAATTGAGGCATTCAAAACATTCTTACGTACGGAGTAACCCTCTTGGTTATGTTTGGAATACCCATCACATTATATTCTCTAAATCTATTCAGATAAACCTTAACGTTTAACTCCTTCACATTACCCAATGAATTGGAGAGCTATAACGGGCTCACCCACCCTTAGTTTATCACGGAACCACCCATCTTCATAACAATGCCCAAGAACCATAAAATAATCGTACCACATAATACATGCATAAAGGAAACATAACATTTCCACATTTCAATCACAAGATATCAATAAAACACATTGATATAAAAAACATTATGAAAACCATTTTCAATACCAAAATAAAAGAAAAGTAAAACATGGTATTTAGTTTTCTTTTAAAAAAATGGTATGGCTTGTAGAGGAAGCCGAAACTCAAATAATGGTCATGGTGGCGGAAAAGTCGTTGTCACCGCATACGTATGACAAAAACATTCCCTTTTGTCGTTTAGTAAATGCTTCGTATAAAAAATATTCCTTTTGAATAAACGTAAAAGTAAAAGGGGTTTATACACCGTATAAAAGAAGGTGGTGTATAAAACAAAATATGCCTCAATAAAAGGAGATTGAGACGAAGTCCCATACCTCGGGTCCGACGTGACTCGATCATTCTTTAACCTCCTGAATAATAAACTTCAGTTAATTTATAATTTCTTAAGAACCTTTTCAAGTTCATTATTGCTTTTATATCTCTTATTACCATGTCATGAACACTATGTAATTATTTAAGTTAATAACGGTCGTTTTAACGATCATTGGTACTTGAGTCAAAAATAAACTCTTTATAATTACAAGTTGTTCATGTATCCATTATATCCAGAGTTATACTCATGATTTAGATATCATATATATCATATATATCTAGTATATACATGAATTTATAATATTACATAATGTTTAGAGGTAAGAAATGAAATGCACCGTTCATGGAGACGGTAAGCCGTACATACGCATGAACGCTACTTTCATTTCTATT
Organism: Viscum album; assembly: GCA_963277665.1. Taxonomy (NCBI): domain Eukaryota; kingdom Viridiplantae; phylum Streptophyta; class Magnoliopsida; order Santalales; family Viscaceae; genus Viscum; species Viscum album. The sequence goes on along the minus strand of OY728153.1, from coordinate 1,952,047,933 downwards.
CGTATTTTATTGAATGGAATCATAATGATATAAAGGTATATTATAATTCCAGTATAATATCATATATAATATAATTAAATCCATATTTTATACGTACCACATATGGTATTAACGAATCAAATCACATTGAGGGGGCGGTAGTCCGCACTTCCTAAAATGAAGATATCGCGTTTACCCATAATGGAAACCATAAAGGTATGACATAAATGAAAAATACAGAAGATTAAAGAAAACATAAACATATTATATATCATATATAAATATAGTTACATCTTAATGGCCACCTTTGAAGGTGTTAAAAGAATATTGAATAATCATCGTTTCGTGAGTTAGAAATTCGCCATCCACAGAAACAATATATTCTTTAACCATTAGATGTAGGTGTGTGTAAGTTCAGCTCGAATAATTCTTATATAAACATCCTAATATATGTACGATACAGGTTTTGTTACAAAATAAATGAATAAAAAGAGTTTAGGGGGTTGGAGAAGCAAAATAAAACATAAGAACACAAGAGAAGACACTACCTTTAAATAGGGTAACTCTTTTTGATTTGAGCTCAAAGGCTTTCTTGGGAAGCCTTATACCCAAAGTGAGGCTTCTAGGAGTAATAGAGGGATGTGTAGAGACAAAAGGGGCAGGGGTTGGTCGAGCCAAAGGCTTTGTAAGTGTGGGTAAGGTGGTAGAGGTGGGGGCCTTTTATAAGAGGAGAGGAGGGGCACTCTTGGAAAGTTAAGAAAAGATACTTTTCTATAAAATGATTTTCGGATAAAAAAGGTCCCACAATTATAAATTTCTAGGATAAGGTGATAAGGGTTATAAATCCTCCCATCCAATAGGTGTTTGATAAGTTTAGGTCTTAGATTTTACATTATATTTTCATTTTATTTAAATCATTAAATAATGAGGTAATCACTGCATCATCATGGTGTCATAAATAATTTAATTTATTAAATGTTTAAAAATAATAAAAAATACCATTATTTAGGAAATCTTATTATCTTTCCAATGACTATTTATAGTCAAATATTTGACTTGTATAACCCCATGTAAAAACTGTTTTAGTAAAATAACTCATGTTTGTGACATTTTTACTTTAACATTAAATAAAAAGATATTAATGTCATTTTCCTTCAAAAGTGGCTCCATGGGGTCCCCAAGTTTACCCATAGGTTTTCTTGGTCGGCCATTACATATCCAATAAGGGTAGGACATGTTTCAAGTTAATTTCATATTATTAAAACATTATTCTTACCTTAAATTACACTAATTACCTCTAATCGCGATTAAAAACATAAAAGTTACTATTAAAAAAAAAATTATTTTAATCCCATTGAACAAAATTTTACTTCTTAATGACAACCATGTATGTTGGATTTTTGAAATTCAAAACACAGAAGTGGTAAAGATTCATTTAAACGAAAAATCAGTTTTTAAGTACCACTTAGTGGTTTCACTATTCATCAAAAATTGAAGTTTTTCAGAAAAATACCAAAACATCACCCTAAGATATATTTGAAATTCTGAGTTAAAAAATGATATCTATTTTAAAAAATTCAAAACATATAAGTTAAATTAATTAATTTAATAATTAATTTCCACTGTTAGAGAAAATAGCGTGTTTTTATGAAACAATAAATATCAAAAGATTGACACTAGTTTAAGTCCAATTTCAAAGTGAAATTAATTCCAATGACCACTATTGGATTAACTGGTAAAAATATATTCTAATTAAACTTTAAAACCAATTAAAAAGATAATATAATCATATAAATAAATTTTATTAAAAGGAGGTTTTGAATTAAAGTACAACATTTTTCACTATTCATTAAAAATGAACTTTATCAGAAAAATATAAATAATTTACCCAAAGTAAATTTCAATGTCCCAATCATAAAGAATATGTTTATTTTGACAAATAGAGCTTATAAAATTGTCAAAAGTTTGATTTAAAAATGGTTTTCCATCAAAAGGCAGTAAAACAATCTTTTAAAAATATTAGTGTATTCCATGTTTAAGATTGGATTTATTCTCATTTTAAGCCTCTAAAACACTATCTAATTCATTAATAGACATAGATAAAAATATCTGGTATTCATTACTTACATGGGATGTTACATCCTTCCCCCCTTTAGAAAATTTCGTCCGTGCAATTTATTTACTTATCGAATAAGTGGGGGTATTTATCCCTCATTGCATTTTTAGATTCCCATGTTACCTCTTCAATAATGTGGTTTTTCCACAAAACCTTTACCTGATAAATCACCTTATTCCGTAAAACTTGCTCCCTATGGTCAAGAATTTGTATCGGTTGTTCCTCATAAGATAGGTTCTCTTCCAGCTGAACTACCTATGGACTCAAAACATGAGATGGATCTGGCATATAATTTCTCAACATCGAAACATGAAAAACATTCTGTACCTGAGATAAACTTGGAGGTAAATCCACTCGGTATGCAACTGATCCAACTCTCTCCAGAATTTCATATGGTCCAATGAACCTTGGACTCAGCTTTCCTTTCTTACCAAATCTCATCACACTTTTCCATGGTGAGACTTTGAGAAAAACATGAATACCTACCTCGAAAGATAGATCCTTCCTCCTGTTGTCCGCATAACTCTTCTTCCTGCTCTGAGTTGTTCTCATGTGTTTCTGTATCAACTGAACTTTTTCTGCTAACTCTTCTACCAATTCTGGTCTCATCAACTTCCTTTCACCCACTTCATCCAAGAAAGTTAGAGTTCGAAACCGCTTCCCATATAACGCCTCAAATGGTTCCATCTGTATACTGGAATGAAAACTATTATTATAAGAAAACTCAACCAAAGAAAGATGTTGGTCCCAACTTCCCTGATAATCCATCAAACAAGCACGTAGCATATCCTCCAAAGTCTGAATTGTTCGTTCTGACTGCCCATCTGATTGAGGATGAAAAGCTGTACTAAAATTTAATTCAGTACCCAACAACCTCTGAAGGCCTTTCCAAAAGTTAGAAGTGAACCCGAGATCACAGTCAGATAAAATGGAGAGAGGAACTCCATGTAACATGAATATCTGTTTAAGATACAAACGGGAAAGTTGATCTAGGAAAAAAGTATCCCGTATAGCAAGGAAATGAGAATATTTAGTCAAGCGATCAATAATAACCCAAATTGCATTATTACCTCGAGGTGTCTTCGGCAATCCCACAACAAAGTCCATGGATATATTTTCCCATTTCCATTCTGGTACTGGTAAAGGATGAAACATCCCTTTCAGTAACTACCACTCTGCTTTAACCTGTTGACAAGTCAAAAACTTCACAGTAAGATCAAAAATATCTCTTTTCATTCCATCCCACCAGTAATACTCTCGCAGATCTCTGTACATATTAGTATTTCCAGGATGAACTGAAAATGAAGAACTATGAGCTTCACATAACAACTCTCTCTTCAACTGTGAATCACAAAGAACACACAATCTCTTCCCAAATCTCAAAACACAATCATTATCAATGTTGAATTCAGGAAACATACCCTTCTGAACCAGCTCTACCTTTTTCTGCAACTCACTATATTGCTTCTGTGCTTGCTTAATTCAGTCTGATAGAGATGATCTCAATGATACCTGAAACTAAATAGAAGAACTTCCTGTACCAACAACTTCTATGCCAAAGTTCATCAAATCCTTAACCAAAGGATCACATTCCAAATGCAACATTGTTAATGAAGCATTACTTTTTCGACTCAAAGCATCAACCACTTTATTTTATTTTCCCGGATGGTAATTAATTGTACAATCATAATCCTTGATTAATTCTAGCCATATCCTCTGTCTCATGTTCAATTATTTCTGAGTGAATATATACTTTAAACTTTTTTGATTGGTATATATTTCACACTTTATTCCATACAAATGATGCCTCTAAATTTTTAAAGCAAAAACAACAGCAGCTAATTCCAAATCATGTGTAGGGTAATTTACCTCATGAGTTTTCAACTGTCGTGAAGCATAAGCAATTTCCTGATCATTCTGCATTAGGACACAACCAAGTCCATTCAATGAAGCATCACTGTAGATAACAAACTCACTATTCCTGGAAGGTAGTGCCAAAAATGGAGCATTCACCAATCTTTTTTTCAGTTCCTGAAAACAATCATCACATTCTTTTGTCCAGATAAACTTAACACCCTTTCGAGGTAGCTTAGTCATTGGACTAGATAACCTGGAAAAATTTCTAACAAACCTTCGGTAATAGCCTGCCAAACCAAGGAAGCTACGAATCTCAGTTACATTTGTGGGTCTTGGCCATTCATTAAAAACCTTTTTTTTGCAGGATCAACATTTATCCCATCTTTAGAAACAATATGACCAAGGAAAGAAATTTGTTGCAACAAAAACTCGCACTTTCTGAATTTCCCATACAATTTCTTTTCTTTTAAGGTTTTAAAACTAACCCTTAAATGTCTTTCATGCTCCTCTTTACTTTTAGAAAACACCAAAATATCATCAATGAAAACAACCACTAACTTATCCAAGAAAACATGGAAAATTCGATTCATTAATTCCATGAATACAGAAGGTGCATTGGTTAGCCCAAAAGGCATTACTAAAAATTCATAATGGCCATATATTGTACGAAATGCGGTCTTCGAAATATCTGCATCCTTTACCTTCAACTGATGGTACCCCGATCTCAGGTCAATCTTTGAAAAATACTGAGCTCCCTAGAGCTGATCAAACAAATCATCGATATGAGGCAAAGGATATTTGTTCTTAACAGTGATGTTATTCAAGGATCTATAATCAATGCAAAGTCTCATAGAACCATCTTTCTTTTTAAAAATAAAACAAGGGCACCCCATGGTGATGTTCTAGGTCAAATGAAACCTTTCTCTAATAAATCTTGCAATTTCTCCTTCAACTCTAAAAGTTCAATTTGAGCCATTCGATAAGGGGGTTTTGAAATTGGCTTAGCATCAAGAACTAAGTCAATAGTAAATTCAACTTCCCGATCTGGTATTATTCCAGGAAACTCATCAGGAAAAACATCAGGATACTCATTTACCGCTGGCACATCATTAATCTGAACTGTTCCTTTATTTTCAACGATGTGTTCAAGGTAACATTCATTTCCATCTTTTACAAATTTCTCAGCCTCTTGATATGTTATCAACAGTAAGGGTTCATTCTTGTACAAAAACTAAAAGTCTTTCTGAAAAGAAACTTCTTTAGCTCTACATTCAATCTTAGCATGGTAAATAGGGAGCCAATCCATACCTAGGATAACATCAAACTCTACTAGATGTAAAACAATAATATTTTCAAATAGGTTATTTCCACAGATAAGGATAGGAAGATTCTTATAAATTCTTTTTGCCTCAACATTTCCCTCAGGTATTTTTACCACAAGTTCAGGAGCCATTTATTGAGATGGTATTCCCATTTTACTAGAAAAGTTTTTAGAGATGAAAGAATGTGTAGACCCCAAATCAAACAACACACTGGCATAATCTGAAAAAACAAACAAAGCACCTAATACCACTTCATTTGATGGCCCAACATCTGCTGAAGTAGTTACAAAGGATTTCACCACCCCTTTCTGCTTGTAGTCTAACTGCTTCCCATCACTCAAGCTCTTTGTTGGACAGTCGTTTACATAGTGACCCATATCATTGCACTTAAAACATTTCACTAACTGTAAATCAAATTTGGACTTACCACCACCTTGATCTTTTTCAGTTCAATCGTGTGCCTTATGTCCCATCTTACCACATCGGTAGAACTTTCCATAATTCATAATACATTCCCCAGCATTCCTTTTTCCAAATTTATCACAAAATGGAAACTTAGTTTTCTTACCATCAGACTTTGTTGAAGAATTATTCCCTTTCTCCTGCCACCTCGGTCTCTTCTTCTGTTGGTTGTTATAGAACACTTAATCATCGGCAAACTCTATTTCCACCTTCTTAGCACATCGAACAAGCTTTTCATAACTTTTGAACTCATGAGAAGCTAAAGACCTTCGATATTTTGGCTTTAATCCTGAGTAAAAACGATTGATTTTACTATCAAGGTCTCGGATAAAATTTGGAGCATACCTTGCCAATCAAGTGAACCTTTCTTCATAGGCAGCCACTGTGTCTTCCTCTTGCCTCAATTCCAATAATTTCATTTCCATCCTAAGTCGAACAACATTATGAAAATACTTCCCAAGAAAGATACTATTAAATTCATCCCAGTCGAGAGCATCAATCTCATCAGCGTCCCTAATATTTTTATCCATTGACCACCACTGATATGCTTCACCCTCCAAACGGTAAATAGCAAGACTAACCTTTTGATTGTCTGAACACCCCATGACATCGAAAATCTTCTCCAGTGCTTTAATCCACCCTTCAGCTAGCACAGGGTCAGATGATCCTCTGAATGATGGGGGATGTTGCCTCATGAAATGTTCCACCACTGACATGTTCCTCTGCGGTTGATCTAGATGATCTTGTGCATGGATACCACCCCCATTTATCTCTTGAGTCAACTGCACCATTACTGCAACAAACTGTTTAGTCCAAATTTCGACCATCTCAGGATGCTGATTCGGAAGGTTATTTCCTTCTGTATGCCTTCCTAGCACTGCTTCCCTGTTTCCTCTGTGGAAAACCATTCTGAACAAACATGTCTTAGATGAAGCAACAAGGTAATCTTCAAATTATATATCATTTCAATTTGACCATAAAAAAATATTTTTGGATAATCATTTAATAAAATTATAACTCCTAAAGTTATCTAATCCAACCTTTGTTACCAACTATAAGTCCCCAGCCTTAAACATTACTTAATCTTGAGTTATTACAAGATTACACCTTGAGGATCTTTTCAGGTTTAGAGTTTTAGAGAATTAGATCATAAAACATGCATTACATTCCACATTTAAAAAAAGTGGTTACATAAAAGATAGTATTCATTTTTCCCATCAACGGAAACATATTTAAAATAAAACATGGATTTTTCTTGACACTTCCTTGACACTATCATCATATCATGTACCTTTCCCTTGACATGTGAAATTTTTTTCAAAAACATGGGATGAGCATAAAAAGCTCAGTAAGGGATATAAAAATATGGAAAGGAAACATGAGTAAATATATGAATAAGAATGAAATCATACTTTACCCATAAAACATAAGCACTTTAACATACCACATCAAATCATGAATAAATCATAGAAATCATAAGACAAAAAGGTAACTTGAGGCATTCATAACAGTCTTACGTAGGGAGTAACCCTATTGGTTACGTTTGGAATACGCATCACAGTATATTCCCTAAATCTCTTTGGAGAAACCTTAACTTTTAACTCCTTCGTGTTACCCAATGCATTGGAGAGCTATAATGGTCTCACCTGCCCTTATTTTATCACGGAACCACCCATCTTCATAACAATTCCCAAGAACCATAACATAATCGTACCACATAATACATGCATAAAGGAAACATAACATTTCCACATTTCAATCACAAGATATCAATAAAACACATTAATATAAAAAACATTATGAAAACCATTTCCAATACCAAAATAAAATAAAAGTAAAACATGGTATTTATTTTTCTTTTAAGAAAACGGTATGGCTTGTAGAGGAAGCCAAAACTCAAATAATGGTCACGGCGGCGGAGAAGTCGTTGTCACCGCATACGTATGACAAAAACATTCCCTTTTGTCATTTTGTAAACGCTTCATATAAAAAATATTCCTTTTGAATAAATGTAAAAGTCAAAGGGGTTTATACACAATATAAAAGAAGGTTTTGTATAAAACAAAATATGCCTCAATGAAAGGAGATTGAGACGAAGTCCCATACCTCGGGTCCGACTTGACTGGATCGTTCATTAACCTCCTGAATAATAAACTTGAGTTAATTTATACTTTCTTAAGAACCTTTTTAAAGTTCATTATTCCTTTTATATCACTTATTACCATGTCATTAACACTATGTAATTATTTAAGTTAATAACGGTCGTTTTAACGATCATTGGTACTTGAGTCAAAAATAAACTCTTTATAATTACAAGTTTTTCATGTATCCATTATATCCAGAGTTATACTCAAGATGTAGATATCTTATATATCATATATATCCAGTATATACATGCATTTATAATATTACATAAGGTTTAGAGGTAAGAAATGAAATGCACCGTTCATGGAGACGGTAAGCCGTACGTACGCATAAACGCTACTTTCATTTCTATTTCGTATTTTATGGAATGTAATCATAATGATATAAAGGTATATTATAATTCTAGTGTAATATAATATATATTATAATTAAATCCATCCTTTATACATACAACATATGGTATTAACGAATCAAATCACTTTGAAGGGGCGGTAGTCCGCACTTCCTAAAATGAAGATATCGCGTTTACCCAAAATTGAAACCATAAAGGTATGACATAAATGAAAAATACAGAAGCTTAAGGAAAACATAAACATATTATATATCATATATAAATACAGTGACATCTTAATGGCCACCTTTGAAAGTGTTAAAAGAATATTGAACAATCATCGTTTCATGAGGTAGAAATTTTCCATCCACAGAAACAGTATGTTCATTAACCATTAGATGTAGGTGTGTGTAAGTGTAGCTCGAATAATTCTTATAAAAACATCCTAGTATATGGAAGATACTGGTTTTTTACAAAATAAATGAATAAAAAGAGTTTATGGGGTTGGAGAAGCAAAATAAAACATAAGAACACAAGAGAAGACACTACCTTTAAATCGGGTAACTCTTTTTGATTTGAGCTCAAAGGCTTCCTTGGGAAGACTTCTGCCCAAAGTGAGTATTCTAGGAGTAATATAGGGATGTGGAGAGAAACAATTGGTAGGGTTTTTCTGAGCCAAAGGCTTTGGAAGTGTGTGTAAGGTGGTAGAGGTGGGGGCCTTTTATAAGGGGAGAGGAGGGCCACTCTTCGAAAGTTAAGAAAAGATACTTTTCTATAAAATGATTTTCGGATAAAAAAGGACCCAAAATTATAAATTTCAAGGATAAGGTGATAAGGGTTCGAAATCCACCCATCCAATAGGTTTTTGACAAGTGTAGGTCTTAGATTGTACATTATATTTTCATTTTATTTAAATCGTTAAATAATGAGGTAATCGCTGCATCATCATGGTTTCATAAATAATTTAATTGATTAAATGTCTAAAAATTAAAAAAAAATAATATGATGTAGGAAATATTATTAGATTTCCAATTAAAATTTATAGTAAAAAATCTGACTTTTATAACCCCATGTAAATTTTTTTAGTAAAATAACTCATGTTTGTGACATTTTTACTTTAACATTAAATAAAAAGATATTAATGTCATTTTCCTTAAAAAGTGGCTCCATGGGGTCCCCAAGTTGACCCATGGGTTTTATTGGTCGTCCATTACACATCCAATAAGGGTAGGACATGTGTCAAGTTCATTTCATATTATTAAAATATTATTCTTACCTTAAATTACACTAATTACCTCTAATCGCGATTAAAAACATAAAAGTTACTATTCACCAAAAAATTATTTTAATCCCATTGAACAACATTTTACTTCTTAATGAAACCCATGTATGTTGGATTTTTGAAATTCAAAACACAGAAGTGGTAATGTTTCATTTAAACGAAAAATCAGTTTTTAAGTACCACTTAGTGGTTTCATTATTCATCAAAAATTGAAGTTTTTCAGAAAAATACCAAAACCTCACCCAAAGCTATATTTGATATTCCGAATTCAATAATGATGTATATTTTAAAAAATTAAAAACATATAAGTTACATTAATTAATTTAATAATTAATTCCCGCTTTCAGAGCAAATAGCATGTTTTTATGAAACAATAAGTATCAAAAGATTGGCACTAGTTTAAGTCCAATTTCAAAGTGAAATTATTTCCAATGACCACTATCAGATTAAATTGTAAAAATATATTCTAATTGAACTTTAAAACAAATTCAAAAGATAATATAATCATATAAATAAATTATATTAAGAGGAGGTTTTGAATTAAAATACAACATTTTTCACTATTCATTAAAAATGAACTTTATCAGAAAAATACAAAACAATTTCCCCAAAGTAAATTTCAATGTCCCAATCATATGGAATAAGTTTATTTTGACAAATAGAGCGTATAAAATTGTCAAAAGTTTGATTTAAAAATGGTTTTCCACCAAAAGGAAGTAAAACAATCATTTAAAAATATTAGTGTATTCCATGCTTAAGATTGGATTTATTCTCATTTTAATCGTCTAAAACACTATCTAATTCATTAATAGACATAGATAAAAATATCTATTATTCATTACTAACTTGGGATGTTAGAGGTCCCCTATGTCTATGACTTCAATTTTAATTCCATAAATGATTTAGTTCTTTAAAAAAGTGTTTTTAAAATTTAAAAGTATATACGTGCTATTAAAAGTGTTATCGATTCTTAGTGTTGGACATCCCTTTATATTTTCTGGTTCAATTTTATAATTTAAAATGTGTAGCCTTATTTTAGATATGTTTTCTAGCTTGACACATTGAATTCTTAGAATTGTTTTTGAAAAATGGTTCTTCATTCTCTATGAAAAATTTATAAAGTTTCAAACATGTGTTTTTCATATTGATATATGCTCCCGACCTTGCTTGGGAAATTTAATACCCCTTTTTATGCTAAATTGGTTTTGAAATTCTAAATCCTTAAAGTGGTTTTTCCTAAGTGGCTAGAATGTGTGTTATGACTGTTGATTTTTGAATAAATATGGATTAGTTCAAGGATTTAAAAAGACAAAAGTTTATGTTTTGGTTAGTTTGTAATAATGAATGAGTTTTTAAATGAATTTGGGGTTAATTAGTAATTTTTATTTCTTCAATGGTTTGATTTATTTTAAGCATGTTTGTGGTGCCTTGGTTGAGAAAATGGATTTTTAAGAAGATTTTTGGAACTTAATGATATTGGGAAACATTGTTTTCTGATTGGTAATGTTCTTTATAAATTAATGGGGCCTTTTTGGAACTTTGAAAATGGTTTAAAAAATTGGAAAAACCCCTCTCGAGGCATTCCCCCAAGCTTTAGAAATGTAATGCAAGTGTTAAAATATGATTTTTGATATGTGCCTAGTGTTGATGCTCCTTCTTTGTGTGACATGAAAGAGTGGGAATACATTTAAAGAGGGAGGACAGTGGTGAGAGGTTGAATGAGTTTTGGATAAATAAAGTGTGGTGTACTTATATGTTTTCTTGTTAAAAACTCACCACCTTTCAAAACAGAGCACAATGGGAAACCTGGGTATCTTGGTGGGTGAACTAGGACTTTTAGGCTAGTAGACCAGAGATGACTTGACCCAGTTTCACTACAGGTTTGAAGATTTTAACACTAACTAAACATATGAAGAAATGAGGGTTGTGGTATTCTAAGCCACGTTTTCTGAGGGTCGTGGCCTTCTAAGACACATTTTTTGAATGTCATGGTTTCTAAGACACATTTCACCGAGACACGAAGATCCTAGGTCCCCAACTAACACGAGCGACTTAGGGACTTCCCATGGTGCTTGTGACGTGATTTTCAATTCAGTTGTTTCATGCTTGTTCCATATTTTTTGAAAACCATATTTTTAATCTAAATTGGTCTCCATTAAATTTTGAGATGTTAATCCATGATCAAAATCTATTTTGAAATAAATGTTTCTCTTCGAAATGCAATCTTGTAATTTGAATTTTAATAGAGAGAAAAACATTATTTTTATCATGTTTTTTTATCAAACTAGCATTATTTGGATTTCTTATTAAAAGCAGTGGCATAGGGCGTAGTTGTATTTTGGCTTTCCTACTGAGCACCTCGGTGCTCACACCTACTTTATCTTTTCAGTTTCAGGTTCTAGTTTTGGATATCTCTTGTAGTAAGCTTGTTTCTTTGTTTGGTGGTGACCCTTGAGGTCACTTGGATGTATGTTTAACTATCCAACCATGTTCTATTTTCAATTGAAAGTATTTAACTGCCCTTCTTAGTTTATATCGATTGTCTATATGTATTTTCTAGGATAAATATTTCCAAACATTCCATTTTTGGTACCTAACACTAGTTGCCAGCCCATGGGGATCGGGAATGCCCTTCGAGCCATGTCTTGGACCGGGTCGGGTGCTGGGTTAGATGATGACCTGACCTGGTTCATGAAAAAAAGGTATAAGAGGCAGGTTCTTGTTATTTGGGGTGTCTGGTAGAAAAATATTATGATTGTCGGGATGGGGGGGGGGGGGGGGGAACGGGAAGAGCGTCGCGAACTCTTTCTCGCATCGATCCTCGAGTTACAAGGGGTAGTCCGAGATTGGAGCCTTTTGTGTTGGGTTATTTTGGGTTGAGGGATGAAAATGGAGACAAATTGGGTTATTTTTCGGCCTCACATGGGGTGGTGGCCTATGTGGAGTCCAAGTTCCCAGTTCAAGGTCCACTTAAAGTCATGCCTTACTTTGGGCATGGCTTACCACCATGTCATCGGGTTAGGCATAGGCACTAGTTCCTCATTCCGGTGATTTTGAAAATTTATAAGAAATTGGACTTTTTAAAAGATATTATTGGTTGTTCCTGAGTTCATTTGTATTCTGATCCGGTTGTTTTGAGCTCAGGGTGTCCCTTTTGATTATTCTTTGGATTGATGCTGTTTTTAGTTTGCGTTTCCGATGTTTTATATGATGTGTTGCCCAGAAAGTCTCCAAAAGTAGTTAATGAGTTGTGCCCAATTTTGGCTTGAATTGAGTGTTTCTTGTTAATTGATTTAGTCTAGGTTTGTTAGAGATTTTTTTTGGTTGGTGGAATTAGAGTGTCTTTGGGTTGTTGGGAACTACTGAGGTTGTTAAGGTTTGTGCTGTTTTAGTCTGAAGGTCCAATTTTGGGCTAGTAGAGGTATAATGTCTTACCGTTGTTGGAGTTTGGGGTGCGGTTGGTGGTGGTCATATTTCATAAGGGTCCTCCATCTGGTGAGGAGTACATTCCAGAGGAACTCGTCTATAAGAAGCTATCCTCACTGGCTCTTTCATCTAGTTCGTCATACCACATTTTGATGCGCCATCGGTATGTCCGGTTTATAAATTCTAATATGTCACATTGAATCTCTTTGAAAATGTACCACCATTTTGGTCATTTTAATCATTAGGAGAAATGAGTTTTGGTTTAGAGGATAAAAGTGTTTGACCGCGAGGCATGAGATGCTTCAGTAATCAGGGCCCCAACCACAGGTTTTGGGGTAAAGCTTGCACATAGTCAGGAGTTATCGAGGGTGTGTAGAACCTCTGCCCGGATTTCATTCTCAACATTGGGGTGGAAATATCCAAAGTTTCATTGTTATAATCTTATTGTATTCGTAATCTCATTCTTGTTGTGGTAGTGTGATGAGCTCATTCTACCTCATTCCAAGCAGCACTATCTTCTCTTATGGTGGTTTCTAAATCATTCGGATTCCTTGAGGGGTGTTGGAACCATGAATAAATGGACCCATCCTGATTGGGAGTTTGGTCTCAATTCTGTTCTTTGGGGGAATGTTTGGTTTTGTGAAATTAATGGCCGTGTTTCTGGGCCCTATCTTAGTTTGGGCGCCTCTCCATGAGATTTCTGTCAGTGTGTTTCAGTTTTGTAGGGGATTCATTTGTCATAGTGTTCTAGTGTGCTGGTTTTCCCCACAATAGTTTTAACCCTAGTGGTGGAATTGTTCTATTGGCATTGAGAAAGTGGGTTGAGTTTGGGCTAGGGATTCCCTAGTCTCTGGTTGTGGCGAGTATTTTTATTTGGTTGGTGTGGGAGGTGTTGAGTTATTTTCTCATCCTTAGGTTGTTGGGTTTTTTCGTAGTAATATTTCCCTTTAAAATCTCTAGCGTGTTTTTCGGACCATGTGGGAAAATTGAATGATTTTGGTTTGGGAGTTCCCGCGTCGGCCCCCTCGATGGTGGTGTCATCGAGTTTCAAGGTTTCATTATTAGTGGAATTCTTGTGGCGGGGAGAACCCTCTCATGTTCTCCCCTCATTATTCTTCCATGGTTTCTACTTGAATTGGTTGGGTGTAACGTGTGTTGGGAATGGTCACCTGAGGTTCTTAGTTTCCTTTGGTTTTGTCTGGGCATGGACTTGAGTGGTGTTAACTGTTGGCTTGGTGAATTTATGGGGGAAGAAAATGTTTGTGGTGGGGAGAATTGTCACTCCCTGACCTCAAACTCTCTTTTATTTTATTCTTCCCCGGGTCTCACATCGTTGGACATGTTGATTTTGGGGTCCCGATTTGAAAAGTTTGAAGTTTAATAATATTGATGGGTTTTAGACTGGTGCACGGGCCTCGTACGGTTGGCGGTAACCGTGAGGTCGACCCGAGTGCCCTTGCGATTTCCCACTGCATAAAAAGAAAGAAGATTCGTGATAATAAAATGAAGAAAAGTATTTAAAACATAATAATAATATTATTAATGTGTAGATAATAATATTATTTTAATGAAAAGTTGTTAAAAATATCATTATCACAAAAAATGTTATTAATATAATTAGTATTAAATTGTTATTAATATTACCTATTTTAAAATGAAATGCACTAATTGATTATTATTATTATTATTATTAATTTTATTAATACTTAAATTAGACTATTAATATTAAAAATTTTGTCATAATTATAAAATTATTAACATATTGTTATTATTATTTTTATTATCATTAATTTTATTATTATTTTAAGTTGGTTTGAACTTTTTTTATTAGTTTTTATTTGTTTTTTCCACTTTCTTCCCCCCTCTCTCCTTCGTCGTGCACCAATTCCACCCCCCAAACCCTACAGCGCACTACCTTGTATGCAGCGACCATCCTCCCTTGCTCCGCTTCTGGCCCGGAGAATTGGGCCGGTGCATCCCCTCCCGTCCAGCAAGCATCACACGACGTCCCTGCTCCCAATCCCGGTCCGGCTAGCCACCCTCCCGCGTGACTCCCACCAGCGTGCAGCACCTCCGGATGGGTTACCCTTGTGCACGTGACCTCCAGCACAACACCCCTTTTTTCCGGCGCTTCGGTCGACCTCCCTATATGGCGTCACTCTTCCAAGTGACACTTCCTTTCGACGACGCCAAACCCCCTTCCCAGAGCACCTCCAATGAGACCCACCTCTTCCGATGCAATGCACCTCAGACAACCCCTTGTCTCACTCGAACAATCTCCTGCAACCCCTATAATAGGTGCACTCTACTTTGATTGGTGGTTTTCTTTCTCTATTAGAGGTTCATATTAGGGTTTTATGCTTTACGGTCCAATTGTGATGAACTTGGTTGGATGTATTGTTTTTAGCATTCAATCTGAGTTTGTTTTGGTGTAGTTGTCGTGCGATGGAGTTGCACACCAAGGATGTGAAGTTTGTCTACAATGAGGTTGGTGTTTCCATATTTAAATATTATTTAATGATTTAATTTTCTTGTTTAATTAATTTATCATGTTCTTTAATTTATTTGTTTTGTGAAAAATTGGTTTTCTTGAATTTTATCTTAGGTTAGATTTGTTTTGTGGCTTGATCATATGGCGTGGAGTGTGTTTGTGATGAAAAACCCATGTTTAGTCTTGTATTAGTGTTTTATTATGTTGTGCAAGGGGTGTGAATTCTTTTTTGACATGTTATTGGTGTGATTTTGGCCTTAGAATAGGTTTTTGGGTGTATTGTTGATTTATGTCTTGTTGTGCCTTTTTAGAATGTTTTATAAATGGTGTAAATGGTTTATTTAATTTGTATAAATGATGAGAATCATTTTTTTCCATGGTTATGATGTGAAGATGATTTTAATGTGGTTCTTTGATATGAATTTGGGTGAGTTTTTAGTGTAAATTTTGTGTTTCTAATTTGGAAGTGTTTCATAAATTTGTTTATTGAATTTTGTTTCAATTTCTTGTGTGTTGTGAAAGAGGTCTTCAAAAAGATTAAGTACGTGTTTGATTTTTAAAGTGGTTTTTCCTAATTGAAATTGAGTGTGTTATTGGTGAAAATCCTTGTTGTGTTATTTTGAAATGTCTTGTAGATTATTTATGTGTTTAATTGTTTTATTAAACTATATCTATAGTGCGTTGGACCTCGTTGCGATGGTTTTCAGATGCGGGTGTCAAGGTTTCAAACATGTACATGCACAGGGTAAGGCATATATATATATATATACCCTCATTGTGCATATTACCTCATGGCGTGGGGAATATGTTCAATGCAGCTAGGGGTATATATATATGAATGCATGTGCGTGTATGTGCCAAGTGTCTGTTCGAGCGGTCGTCCACAAATAGTGTCATGTTTGAGGTAGGTCCCCTATGTCTATGCGTTCAATTTGAATTCCATAGATGCTTTAGTGCTTTAAAAAAGTGTTCTCAAAATTTAATAGTATATATGTGCTATGAAAAGTGTTACCGATTCATAGTGTTGGAAATCCCTTTATATTTACTGGTTCATTTTTACGATTTAAAATGTGTAGCCTTATTTTAGATATGTTTTCTATCTTGACACATAGAATTCGTAGATGTGTTTTTGAAAAATGGTTCTTCATTCTCTATGAAAAATTTATAAAGTTTCCAATGTGTGTTTTTCATGTTGATATATGACCCCTACCATGCTTGGGAAATGTAAACCCCTTTTTATGCTAAACTGGTTTTGAAATGCTAAATCCTTAAAGTGTTTCTTCCTAAGTGGCTAGCATGTGTGTTGTGAATGTAGATTTTTGAATAAAGATGGATTAGTGCAAGGCTTTAAAAATAGGAAAGTTTATGTTTTGGTTAGTCTGTAATAATGAATGAGTTTTGATATAAATATGGGGTTAATTGGTAATTTTCATTTCTTCAACGAATTGATTTATTTTAAGCATGTTTTTTAAAGTGTGGTTCCTTGGTTGAGAAAATGGATTTTTAAGAAGATTTTTGGAACATATAGATGTTGGGAAACCGTGTTTTCTGATTGGTAATGTTCTTTGTAAATTAATGGGGACCGTTTGGAACTTTGAAAATGGTTTACAAAATTGGAAAACCC
This sequence comes from Viscum album, assembly GCA_963277665.1. Lineage (NCBI taxonomy): Eukaryota > Viridiplantae > Streptophyta > Magnoliopsida > Santalales > Viscaceae > Viscum > Viscum album. The sequence goes on along the minus strand of OY728153.1, from coordinate 1,952,030,898 downwards.
CCTCTCGAGGCATTCCCCCTAGTTTGAGAAATGTAAAGAAAGTGTTAAAATATGATTTTTGATATGTTTCTAGTGTTGATGCTTCTTCATTATGGGATGAGAAAGAGGGGGAATGTGCTTAAGGAGGGAGAACAGTGGTGAGCGGTTGAATGATTATTGGATAAAGAAAGTGTGGTGTACATAAATGTTTGCTTGATAAAAACTCACCACCTTTTAAAACAGAGCATAATGGGAAACCTGGGTATCTAGGTGGGTGAACTAGGACTTGTGGGCTAGTGGAACGGAGATGAATTGACTTGGTTTCACTGCAGTTGTGACGATTGCAACACTAACTAAACATATGAATGACTGAGGTTCGTGGTCTTCTATGCCATGTTTTCTGAGGGTCATGGTTTCTAATCCATGTTTCACCGAGACACGAAGATCTTAGGTCCCCAACTAACACTAGCTTCTTAGGGACTTCCCATGGTGCTTCTGACATGATTTTCAATTCAGTTATTTAATGCTTGTTTCATATTTTGTGAAAACCATATTTTTAATCTAAATTGGTCTTCTTTAAATTTTGAGATGTTAATGCATGCTCAAAAACTATTTTTGAAAGAAATGTTTTTCTTCAAAATGCAAGCTTGTAATTTGAATTTGAATAGAGTGAAAACATTATTTTTATTATGTTTTTTTAAACTGGAATTATTTGGCTTTTTTATTAAAAGCAGTGGCATAGGGCGTGGTTGCATTTTGGATTTCCTACTGAGAATCTCAGTGCTCACGCCTACTTTATATTTTCAGTTTTAGGTTCCAGTTTTGGATCTATCTTGCAGTAAGCTTTTTTCTGTGTTTAGTGGTGACCCATGAGGTCACTTGGAGGTATGTTTAACTGTCCATCCATGTTCTATTTTTAATTGAATGTATTTAACTACCCTTCTTAGTTTATATCGATTGTTTATATCTCTTTTCTGTGCTAAATCATTCCCAACTGCCCATTTGTGGTGCCCGACACTAGTTTCCAGCCTGTGGGGATTGGGAACGCCCTTCGGGCCATGTCGTAGATCGGGTCGGTCGCCGGGTCGGATGATGAACCTACCTGGTTCGTGACACCCTGAGATAAAAATGGAGTTATTGGATGATTCCCATAGTTCAAAATTCTCTATACATCATGGAATCACTAATATGTACAAAGATTTGGAGGAACATTTCTTGTGGGACAACATAAAGAAGGAAATTTCTGAATAGGTATCCAGATGTTTAGTTTTTCAACAAGTGAATGTAAAAAGACAACAAACTAGATCATTCATTTAACCTCTTACTATTCCTATAAGTAAATTGGATGACATCACCATGGATTGTTTCACCGAATTACTCAAAACTACAAGAAATAATGATGAAATAGGGGAAATTGTGGATCGACTTACCAAATATGCACATTTCCTCACTATGAGGGAGGATTTTCCACTGAAGAACCTCGTATGACTCTTTATTAATGAAGTTGTAAGATTTCATAGATAACATCTCTCAATTTTGTCTAATCATGATCCATGATTTACATAAAAATTATGGAAGAGTCTTTAGAAATCTTTGGATACTGAGCATCATTTACATACTTCTTACCACCCTCAAACTGATGGGAAATAAAAAAGAATGATCCAAACATTACAATACTTTTTGAGATCCTATTCACACTGTTTTCATGGTACGTGGGATCATTATTTACCTTTGGTAGAGTTTTCCTACAATAATAGTTTCCATTATAGTATTCAAATGGCACCATATGAAGTATTGTATGGAAAGAGATGTCATACACCAACTTTTTTGGATGAAGTTGGTGAAATAAATCTTGTGGGTCCAAAGATTATGGAGGAAACATAAGCGAAGGTAAACACTATTCAAACCCATATCAAATAATCTCAAAGTAGGAAAAAGAGTTATGTCGATAATTGAAAGAAGGATTTGTAATTTCAAGTGGTAGATCACATTTTCTTAAAAGTATCTCCATGGAAGGGTGTTATAAGATTTGGGAAGAAATAAAAATTAAGCCCCAGGTGCATAGGTCCTTTTGAAATTCAAGAGAGAATTGGGCATGTATCTTATCGTTTGGCCATGCCGCCTAAACTCACAATGTGTTCCATGTATTTTTATTAAGGGTGTACATACTAGAACCAACACATTTACCCACTTATTAAGTAATAGAATAAGAAATTGATTTATCTTACCGTGAAGATCCTATCCAAATTTTGGACTCTAAAGAAAAGGTATTGATGAATTAGATGACTCGACTAGTGAAGGTACTAAAAAAAAATTATAAAATTGAAGAGGAAACATGGTATCCTAAAGAACTTATGATGAATACCTACCCAAATATTTTTATGAGGTAACATTCTATAAATTTTGTGGATGATTTTTTAAGGGGGGAAGAATGCAACACCTCAAGGATATACAAATAAATTTAATATAGAATATAATTCATGAAACACCGAGTATCTTTGAAACAAAATATTTTTATTGTAATGAATGTGTCAAACATAATTTTTCCACCTATGTGACTTGAATTTTAAAAAATGGACATACACGACTGCAATCAGTAAGATATTTGGGGTCTGATATGATCAGCTAACATTTTTGGTCATTCGTAACTTGAACATTGGAATAGTAATATGACCCCTATGAATAGTAAATTAGCCTAATGAATAGTAACCTCACACATGAAATTATAAATAATATTTTGGAGCCTTATAAATGAAATAATGATATAATTATATCATGGTATAACTTAGTAAATTTTTAAATAATTAAAAATTAAGTGTTGGTATTTCTATGAATAATAAATATTTAATTAAAATTTTATAAATTGATTTAAAAGAAAATTAAATTCCATAAAATTTATTCATAAATAAATATTTTATTTTCCCATGATTTTAGGATAAACTAACAAGACCTTTTTAAAATTTTCAGGTTGAAATAAAATCACTTTTAATGTTAAAAACTGTATTTTTCAAGTAAATGAAGATTTTAATTAAAAATTAAATTTCTCATATTTAGAAAATTATTTTCCTAAAATGGAGTTCATTTTTTATTCTATATGTTAATAAATGGTTAGGATTAATTTTCAAGAATTTTTTAAAATACTTGATTTTTTGGTGAATAGTAAAATATAATAATATAAGGTAAATGCAAAATACATGATTTATTGAGTCATAAGTTATGTATGGATGATGTAAGCACACTTGGTTCAAACTCACATGAACTTATTACTATATTTGGTCAAAATAATCAACACTATTTATTTTCTTGAGCAAAATAATAAAATAATGAATAAGATATTCAAAAACCACCCCTCCCCTCCACTATAAAAACCACCCGCACTCCCTCTTCTCCTCACTCCTCTAAGCCTTGAATATTGTAAATGTTATAACCAAATACTATTTCCATGTATCATGCCACATCCATGATATCTTGGTATTTCCAAAATTTAACACCCCATGCTTCCACAATATGTTTTCATTTGAATAATGCAATAGCTTGCATTGTACGCAACTTGGAGTTTTAACACACCACAACCAATAAAACTAGCTGTTATGAATAGTAATACACAATTTTTAAAATTTCATGAATTTTATTTTCCAAAATGGACTTCATTTTGGGATTCATAATTCCAAAATTAGCTTAGGGTGAATTTTTGGTATTTTTCTGAAAACGTTCAATTTTTGATGAATAGAGAAAAACACCGCGTTATTGTTTAAAACCAAATTTTTATTTAAATAATTAGTTATTTTATTAAAATTTTTATTAGGAAAAAATAGATACGTAATACCTATATATTTTCAATGTAATTCATTGGATTAATTTTATAATAATATTAGATATATAAATTTGTATTGAACTTTTTACGGTCTTTTACCCACTTTCTAGGAGCATTTGAAAATTAGCATAAAACATAATTTTACCGCTTCTATGAGTTGAATTTTAAAAATCCTAGAGACACAGTTAACATCAATAAGTGAAATGTGGTTCAATAAGATGAAATTAATTTTTGGTGAATAGTAATTTTCGAATTTTATTTAACACGGTTAAAAGTAAATAGGGTAATTAAAGGTAAAAATGATATTATTATAACCCTAAAACATGTACTAATTCTATTTAATAAATGTATTTAGAACAAAATCAACATTAGGAATAAAATATGATCCTTTTGGTCTTCATGGATTAGATTAGGACATTTAATATTATTTTATTTAAAGAAGAGTTAAAAGTGTTAAATTTAAATTTTCATAACTAAAACATTTTTAATATAGGGTTATAATAAGATAAATTAGACTATAAATATTAATTATAAAGGTAAATAGGTTTCCAACATAATGGTATTTTATTTACAATTTGTAGACATTAAATAATTAAATTTATTTATGACACAATTATGATGAAGTAATTACATTTTCAATGAAGGGTTAAAATAATTGATGCTATAAATATCCTAATAAATGTAAAATGAGTCTTTTTATGCATTAAAATAATTTTATATATTAAAATGACATGTTAGGTTATATTAAATTTATTTTTTTCAAAGTAATCATGATGTTATAACTTTCAAAAAAATTAATTACTAAATAGCGTCAAAATTTACATAAATGAGTTTAAAAAAAATACTATATTACTAAATGATATAATAATCCTAAACATACAATGTTCTACCAAAAAACTTATATAACAATTTATATATCACTAATGAACCACTTGGGGTTCTCTTGGAATATTATAGTAAGATTATTAACCATATAATATAATAGTACAAGAATACATGGTAAAAGTTAAACTATTTATCTAAGAGTCAAATCTAAATGATAAGGTTAATATAGTGACTAAAACTTGTCTAAAACCTATTGGTTGAGAGGTTTCCGATCCATCCCGACATTATCCTCAAAAATAAATTATTTTGGAGCCGTTATAAACCAAATATGATAGTATAATAAAATAATATTTCAAGCTTTTCCTAAAGTGTCCCTCACCTTTCTTATAAAATGGCACTTCCCCTAATCTCCACATAACACCTCCAAAGCCATTTGGAACCACCAAAACCAGCCCACATATCCTCCCAACTACCCTAACTTTTTCCAAGAGGCCTTAATATGATCAGAAATCCAACCTAAGGATCCATTTTTATCAAATCAAAGGAAAACACCCAAAGAGGAGGTAATAATTTCCCCACCCCTTTCAAAGTTCTTTTATTCTTCCACTTCCTCTTTATTTGTTATTACCATACCAAAATAATAAATCCATTACCTTATACATACTGTGATGTTATTATAAATATGTTAAAAACATATTCATTATTCTATCCATCATTTGAGTGACAAGTCACTATACGTGCGTACGTACGGCTTACCGTCTCCACGTCGTGGTGTAGTTTGTTATTCAAACAGTTCATTATTTGGATGGGTATAATAATGAGTATAATTTATGTAAATAATAAATATAACATATTTAGGATTATTTATATATGATATACCATCCAATTACATACTATTTCACCATCAATAGAATGACATTGTTTCTCGTGTGTACGTACAGATTACCGTCTCCACGAATGCAATGAGATTCATTCCCCATCGTAACCATTCAAAAATAAATTACATTTTATAATTAAAAAAATAATGTTTAAGAACTTAATATCATTCTAGATAGTAATCAAATAACTCTTATCCATAACAAACATGGCTTACATAACTAATCATATAAAGGAAACTGAATTAGTTAACACCCAAAATAATGATACAACCTAATTATTATAAACAAATAAATTTTAGAAGATAATATATGATATAATATTTAAGTATGTGGTTCTTGTATAATTTAATAACAATTATTTAACTATTATACATAAGGTTAACGTACCATTGACCAAGGAAAAGTACAAGGTAAGTGTTAATTCTACAATCTCTTCATTATCTGAGGTTGTTTATATGTGAGTATCTAATGAGACATCTTTATCATCCACATCCGTGTATCTTAAAAATGTATTTCAAAACATTTTTAATATTTCCTGGACTACGTATTAAAGTCCTTTATACCATTTTTTGACTTTTTATATAATATTTATAAATGAATCCTTCCGCCATTTTCCAAACAAGGTCCTTTATAAACTTTTCGACAAAATTAAAGAAAAAATGTTTTTTTAACTTATACGGTGAGTGTGGCTATTTTCCGCCATTATAACATCATCAAAGCTTTCCTCACAAGCTTATAAGAATATTTTCAAAATAAATTTTTCTTTTCTAATTACGTGACTTTTAAATGATTTCATAATAGAAAGATATGTTTCTCTAGTTTTGATTTCATCTATGTCAACATCCTTTGATGGATTTTACATTTGTTTGAATTCAATTTATTATGATACAATATTTTATATTTTATTAAAGGTTTTGTGATATGTTTGACTATGGATGTGTTATTTTTATACAATTCATGGTTTATGGGTAATGTATTAACATTTTGTATGCTAGTTTTAATACAGATGTTTATGTTATGATTCATCCTTTTCATATGAGGAATGCATTGGACTTAGTAAGTGACAGGTGGAGCCTACTATAGCTTCTCGATGCATCGGTAGGTCTAATGAGACACTCTAGTGTCTTGGAAAAAGGCCTTGACTAAATATTATTTTTAGTCTTAGAATGATGCCTTGACTATGTGGTTATGATGTCTGACATTATGCATTCCATCATTATGAAATTGGCTATTGATATTACATGTGATTATTCGACTAGTAGAATATATATATGAATAAGTAAATGAAATTATTTTGATTTATATTTTCCATATTATGCTGAAGTTTAAGTTTAAAAATGATTTTGTTTTAGTCTTATACATTGCCTTAAATTTTTATGATTATTTAAGAATGTTTCCGCTATATTGATATCCTTACTAGGCATCTGAGCTCACAAATTTCTATGTTTTATTTTTCCCAGGATGTGAAGAAGTATTATAGGGTTGACTTACATGGATAGGATAAAGAATTTAAGTGGGTTCAAAGGGGAAAAAATGTTGTTTTTTTATTTTATGATGTAATGTAAATCTTATGTATGTATCTAGTACTTCCAAGGCTACTAAACTGATCGGTCTTTTGGGACATGATTCCTTGTATCACAAAAATGTTCTATAATAATGCACCAACTCTGGGTAACTAGGGTTGATGAATTACAATTGGTTTCAGAGGAAGTTTAGTACAATCATTGGAATTGAGATTTAGAAAAACTCAGATTAGAGAACACTACCCTAAGATAGACATTGAGGATTGGTATAGAAGAACTTCCAAGAATTTTGGTAATGTAGAGATTTTGTGAGTTTTCCAAGAAATACATCCCTATCTGGATATGATCAGGTATAGGAAGCTTTGGAACATATGTACCTAGGAGTGAAAACTCCAACAAGGAGTTTCAGGATTGACCCGAGGTATCCTAGTACATGATAATGGGCCTTGCTACACTCTTGGTTATGACACTCCTTGGGTATATTCTTAGGATAATTCAAATTTTCTTTGTAAACCATTATTAATGAATTATAGAGTTTATAACTCCTAAAAAACATTTTTTATGATTATGGATTATATCCATAAACTGTTAAATTTATGTTAAGTGTTCTACAAGTTTGTAATTTTGTATTGTGATTCATAAACTAATCTAGTGTATGAAATTGTTTAGAAATGGCAACAAGTGTAAGGAATGGAAAACATATCAATTAACATAATCCATGTAGATATTTCCATCCTACTCAATATAATTATCGTGGAGATGGTGATAGAAATGGTGCTGATCAGCTTATCACCATATTGGGACAACTCACTCAGGTTATGAATAATAACCTTACCCGTATGGGGCACCCTGATCCACAACACGGAGGATCAATGTTAGACCGCTTCATGAGGAAACAACCACCAACATTAAATTGTTCTACAAATCGATTTTTAGTTGAGCAATGTGTAAGTTCCTTAGATAAAATATTTCATGTTTTGGGGAGTAGCAAAAGGGAAAAAGTTTTATTGGAAATTTATCACCTCACAGGAGATGCAGATCAATAGTGGTTATTAATTCAAAACACAAAGGAGGATGAAGAAGTATAAAATATGTAATGGATGTAGTTTAAATAGATTTTCTTAGAAAAATACTTACCTCGTGACCAACGACCGAATATGGAATGAAAATTTCTGAGTCTGAGGCAAAATGAGGATGAGAATACCGCAAAGTATAAGGCTAACATTACAAGGTTATCAAGGCATGATGTAGACTATATACATAACCCAAGGAGTAATATTGATCAATTCTTTGATGGGTTAAAACCATTTCTCCATCGAGCATTATTCTCACAATCCTTCTCATCATAAAAAGATATTGTCTTATATGATATGAAGATAGAAAAGTAATTCTCCAAGTATTACGACTTTAAAGAAATGAAAAAGAAGAAGAGATCTATTGAACACTCTTGAAATGGAAATAAGGGGAAGAAGGGAAAAGTTTAATATCCATCATGTGGTAAATGTAGGAAGAAACACCCCGGTACTTTCCTGAAGGGAATAGGAGTCGGTTACAAGTGTGGTGAGAAAGGACACCAAGCTTGTGATTTCAAGAGAAAAAAAGAGGTTATCAATGTTAAATTCTACAATTGTAGAGAAAAGTTTAATTATTAAAATGAATGTACTAAGCAACAAAGAAAAATACCTCAAAAAAGGCCAAGGGAGAAAGGCCCACCTTATACAATCACTAATGTTGATGTTGAAGCTCCGAAAGACATGGTGGTAGGAAATTTAATGGTTTCCTCAAGGTTAGATAATGATTTATTTTATTCTGGATCATCACATTGTTTCATATCTTCCCAGTTTGTTAAGAAAATTAGATACTTCTAATTTTATTTAATAAAGGAGTTGTCAGTCAAAACTCCTAAAGGAAGTATCATTGCAACAAAGTTTTGTGAATCACTTCCCATTAGGGAAAATAAATGTTTTTATCTGCGGACATCATCATCATACCCAGGATTAAATTTGATATAATCATTGGAATGGATTGATATTCAAATCATGATGTGAAAATTTATTGTAAGAAGAAGGAGGTTACAATTTTCAATGATGATAAGGAGTACCCAATCTTAAGAGTAGAAACATCACCACCTGATTCTTCTCTAGATCCACCCCCATTGATCTACTAAATTCAATTAGGGGGGAGGAAGAGTACAAAATAACTATGGGTAAGGAAAAGAATGTTCAAATAGAGGATGTACCTATTGTGCAAGAATATGTTGATGTGTTTCCAAGTGATTTACCTAGACATCCTCTAGAATGATAAATGGAGTTTTCGATTGATTTAATTCTTCATTCAAGGCCCATATCAAAGACCCCTTATAGAATGAGCACTGTGGAATTAGTGTAACTAAAGAAACAACTAGAGGAATTGAGTAATAAAAATTTATTTGCTCTCGTGTTTCTCCATTAGGATCCACTGTTCTTTTTTTAAGAAGAAATATGGATCTATGAGGTTGTGCATTGACTACCAGGAGATCAATGCTATAACAATAAAGAAAAAGTATCCCCTACCTCGCATTGATGATTTATTCGACCAAATTCATGGAGCTCAATATTTTTCAATTATTGACCTTTGATCTGCATATCATCAATTGTGTGTGATGAAGGCAGACATTCTGAAAAAAAAAATCGAACAGGGTACGTGCATTATGAGTTTATAGTAATGCCTTTGGACTGACTAATGCATCCTATATTTTCATAGATCTAATGAATATAGTTTTCAAGTAATATCTTAATGATTTTTTAGTGGTATTTATTGATGATATCTTGGTATACTCAAAAATCTATGAATATCATGAAAATCACTTGCTCACTATTCTGAAAACCCTCAGAAAAAATGAATTATATGGGAAGTTTAGCAAGTGTGAATTATAGATTCAGGATATTTCTTTTCTTGGACATATTGTCTCTAAGGATAGAATCTCTATAGATACTTCACAGACCAATGCAATAAAGAATGTACAGTACCAATGAGTAAAACTCATGTATACATTTTTATTGGATTAGCAGGTTATTATCGACTTTTCGTCAAAAATTTTGCCTGATTGGCTAACCCATTAACCAAGATCACACGTAAAGAGGTTAATTTTTTTTTTAAAAAAAGAGTGTGAAGAATGTTTTAAAGAAATTAAGAGAATATTTGTGAATGATCCTATATTGACTCTAGCATCAGGGAATGATGGGTTTTTTATTTATAGTGATGCTTCAAAGAAAGTACTTGGTTGTGTCCATATTCAGAATGAGAGTTATTGCATATGCATCATGACAACTAAAAATTCATGAACAAAACTATCCCACTCATGATCTTGAGTTGGCAACTATAATCTTTTCTTTGACGATTTGGAGACACTATATTTATGGTAAAAAATGTGAGATGTATACCGATCACAAGATCTTGAAGTATATTTTCTCACAAAAAGAACTCAATATGAGGAAAATGCGATGGATCGAGCTACTCAAGGATTATGATTTCATTATACACTACCACTTGGGGAAGGCAAATTAGGTGGAAGATTCTCTGAGCAAAAAGGATCATGAAGTTTTGAACAATATGAGAGTTTAAAGGGATCCTATTTTCATGGGTCTAGTAAATATAGAAATGGGAATAACCATGGAAGGTGAAACATCAATACTTTTTCAAATGGTTTCCAAACCATCTTTAATAGATAGGACAAATAGTTCTCATAATGATGATGATGAGTTTAAAAAGAAAATTTAAAAGGTGAATTATGGGAGATTGATTGACTTTGTATATGAAGATGGGATCTTGAAATTTGGGAAGAAATTTTGTGTTCCTAACATACCTGATCTAAAAAGGGAATTTCTGTATGATGCTCACAACTCCAATTTCTCTATACGCCATGGTAGCACTAAGATGTATAAATATTTAAAGGAACATTATTGGTTGGACAAAATGAAGAGAGATATTTCTAAATATGTGGCAAGATGTATAGTTTGTCAATAAGTGAAAGATAGAAGACAAAATCCTTGAGGATTCATGCAACCTATTACCATACCTAAGTGGAAATGAGATCATATTACGATGGAATTTGTAATGGGACTACAAAAGAATCCTAGATGGAATGATGAAATATGGGTCATTATTGATGGTATTACCAATACAACACATTTTCTTTCTATAAGACAAGATTTATCACTTTAACGTTTAGAAAGAGTATATATTAATGAATTTTTAAGACGTCATGGAGTACCCCTATCGATTGTTTCTAATCGTGATCCCCATTTTACATCAAGATTCTAGAAAATTATTCAGATGTCCTTAGATACTGAACTTCTTTTGAGCAATTCCTACCACCCTCAAACTGGTGGACAATCAGAACGGACTATTCAAACTTTAGAAGACATGTTGAGATCTTGATCACTTGACTTTCAAGGTATGTGGGATCAATATTTACCTCTAGTTGAATTTTCCTATAACAATAGTTTCCATTAAAGTATTCATATCGAACCATATGAAGCAATATATAGAAAGAGATGTCGCACACCAAATTGTTGGGATGATGTTGGTGAACAAAAACTCGTAGGCCCAGAACTTGTTGAAGAAACAATGGAAAAGGTGAAGGTTATCCCAACCCACATCAAAGCAGCTCAAAGTAGGAAAAAGAGCTATGCTGATAACTGAAGGAAGGATTTTTAATTTCAAGTAGGAGATCATGTTTTATTGAAGGTAACTCCATGGAAGAGTGTTATACAATTCAGTAAGAAGGGTAAATTATGTCTCAGATACATCGGACCTTTTAAATTCTTGAACGAATTGGAGTTGGGACTTATTATTTGGAAATGACGCCAAGTCTCTCCAAAGTTCATGATGTGTTTCATGTATCACTATTGAGAAAATACATGCCTGACCCAAAGCATGTACTCACCCATGAAGAAAGGGAACTGTAACCCGACCTATCTTATTGCGAAGAGCCTATCAGAATTCTTGATACCAGAGAACAAGTGTTGAGAAACCCGACGACTTGTCTGGTGAAAGTTCAATGGAGAACCTATAATATGGAAGAGAAAAATTGGGATGTCGATGAACATATGATGAAGAACAACCCGAATGTTTTTATGCAGTAATATTCTATAAATTTTGAGGAAGAAATTATGTGAATGATGGGAGAATGTAACACCCCAAGCTTCCACGATACATTTCCCTTTGAATAATGCAATGGCTTACGTTGTACGTAACTTGGATTTTAAACACACCACAACGCATCAAACTAGCCATTATGAATTCTAATACCCAATTTTTAAAATTTTTAAAATTTTATTTTTTAAAATGGTCTTCATTTTTTGATTCATAATGTCAAAATTAGCTGAAGGTGATTTTTTTTGTATTTTTTTGAAAACATTCAATTTTTTTATGAATAGTGAAAAACACTACGTTATTGTTTAAAACCAAATTTTTATTTAAATATTTAGTTATTTTATTTAAATTTATATTAGGTAAAAATAGATACATAATACCTATATATGTTCGATGGAATTCATTGGAGTAATTTTATAATAATATTAGATATATAAATTTTTATTAAACTTTTTACCATCTTTTACCCACCTTCTAGGAGCATTTACAAATTTTCATAAAAAATAATTTTACTACTTATGTGAGTTGAATTTAAAAAATCATAGAGACATGGTTGAAATCATTAAGTAAAATGTGGTTCAATAAGATGAAAATAATTTTTATTGAATAATAACTTTTGACTTTTATTTACCACAATTAAAAGTAAATAGGGTAATTAAAGGTAAAAATGATATTATTATTACCCTAACACATGTCATAATTCTATTGGATAAGTGTGTTTAGACAAAAATCAATCTTAGGAATAAAATATGATCCTTTTGGTCAACTTGGATTAGATTAGGATATTTATTATTATTTTATTTAAAGAAGAGTTAAAAGTGTTAAATTCAAATTTTGATAACTAAAACATTTTTAATATAGGGTTATACATAAGATAAATTCTACTATATATATTAATTAGATATCTAAAAACATTTCCAACATAAGGTTATTTTATTTATAATTTTTAGACATTAAATAATTAAATTTAGTTATGACACAATAATGATGTAGTAATTATCTTTTTAATGAACGATTAAAATAATTGATGTTATAAATAACCAAATAAATGTAAATTTAAACTTTTTATGAATTAAAATAATATTCTAGATTAATATGACATGTTAGGGTTGATTAAAAGAATTTTTTTCGAAGTAATAATGCTGTTATGAATTCCCCAAAATTCAATTACTAAATAGTGTCAAAATTGACATAAATGAGTTTTTAAAACAAATACAGTATTATTAAATGATATAATAATCCTAAAAATCTAATGATCTACCGAAGGACATATATAATAATATATATATCATTAATTAAACACTTTAGGTTCTCTTGGCATTTTATAGTAAGATTATTAACCATATAATACAATAATACAAGAATACATGGTAAATGCTAAACTATTTAACTAAGAGTTGAATCTAAAAGATAATGTTAATATAGTGACCTAAACCTATATAAAACCTATTTTTTGGGAGGGTTTCGACCCATACCCACATTATCCTCCAAAAACATCATTTTGGAGTCATTATAAACCTAATATGATTATATCATAAAAAAATATTTCAAGCTTTTCCTAAAGCGACCCTCACCTCTCTTATAAAAGGGTACTTCCCATTCTCTCCAAATAACACCTCCAAATCCATTTGGATCGTCCAAACCCTGCTCAAATATCTTCCCAAATACCCTCTATTAGACCTACAATACTTACTTTGATCATAAATCCAACCTAAGGAGACATTTTGATCAAATCAAAAGGAAATGCCTGAAGAAGAGGTAATAATTTGACCACATCTTTCAAAGATATTTTATTCTTCCACTTCCTCTTTATTTGTTATTCCCATACCAAAATAATAACTCCAGTACATTATACATACTTTGAAGTTATAATATATATGGTACAAACATATTCCTTATTCTATTCATCCTATGAGTGACAAGTCACCATACGTGCGTATGTACGACTTACCGTCTCCACGTTGTGGCGTAGTTTGTTATTCAAACACTTATTTTTTTGGATTAGTATAATAATGAGTATAACTGATTTAAATAATAAATATAACATTTTAAGGATTCTTTATATATGATATACCTTCTAATTTCATTTTATTTCACCATTAATAGAATGGTATTGTCGCTCGTGCATATATACGGATTACCGTCTCCACGAACGCAATGAGATTCATTCCCCATCGTAACCATTCAAGAATAAATTTCAATTTATTATTAAAAAAATATTGTTTAAGATCTTAATATCATTCTGGATATGAATAAAATAAATCTTATCCATAACAAACATGGATTACATAACCAAGCATATAAAGGAAAACAAATCAGTTAACACCTGAAACAATGATACTACCGAAATATTATTAACAAAGAAATATTAGAAGATAATATATTATATCATATTTATGTATGTGGATATTATATAATTTAATAAAAATTATTTAACTATTACATAAGAGGTTAATGTACCATCGACCAAGGAAAAGTACAAGGTAAGTGTAAATTCTACAATCTCTTTATTATCTGAGGTTGTTTATACGTGAGTATCTACTAGGACCTCTTTATCATCCACATCCACGCTTCTTAAAATGGTATTTCAAAACATTTTTACTATTTCCTAGAATGTGGGTTAATTTCATTTATACCTTTTTTTGACTTTTTATATAATGTTTATAAAGGAATCTTTCTATCATTTTCCAAACAAGGTCCTTTACAAACCTTTTGACAAAATTAAGGAAAGAATGTTTTTTAACTTATACGACGAGTGCAACTATGTTCCGCCATTATAACATCTTCAAAGTTTCCCTTACTATATTATAAGAATATTTTCAAAATAAATGTTTTATTTTATAATTATGTGACTTTTAAATGATTTCAAAATAGAAAGAGATATTTCTCTCAAATAGTTTTGATTTCATCTATATCAACATCCTTTGATGGATTTTACACTTGTTTGAAGTCGATTTATTATGATACAAGATTATATATTTTATTAAAGGTTTTGTGATATTTATGAATTTGAATGTGTTATTTTTATAACATTCATGGTTTATGGTTAAAGTATTAACATTTCTTATGATAGTTTTAATACGAATGTTTATGGTATGTTTCAACCTTTTCATATGAGGAATGCATTGGACTTAGTAAGTGATGGTTGGAGCCCACTATAGCTCCTCGATTAATCAGTTGGTCTCATGAGACAAACTAGTGTATTGGCATAATGCCTTAACAAAATCTTATTTGTAGTCTGGGCACGAGGCCTTGACTATGTGGTTATGATGTCTGGCATTATGCATTCCACCATTATGAAATTGGATATTGATATTACATGTGATTATTCAACTAGTAGAATATACATGGGAATAATTATATAAAATTATTTTGATTTATATTTTCTATATTATGCTGAAGTTTAATTTTAAAAAGGATTTTGTTTTAGTCTTATTCATTTCCTTAAAATGTTTATGCTTATTTAAGAAAGTTTCCGCTATATTGTTATCTTTTCTAGGCATCTGAGCTCACCCCTTTCTATGTTTTATTTTTCCCAGGATGTGAAGAAGTATTTTATGGTTGACCTACCAGGATAGGCTAATGAATTTATGTTTTTTTGAAGGGGACAAAATGTTTTTTTTGTTTTTATTTCATGATGTAATGTAAAACTTATGTATGTATCTAGTACTTCCAAGGCTACTAAATTGATCAGTATTTTAGGACAAAATTCCTTGTATCATGCCAATGTTATGTAATAATGAATAGAATCTGGGAGACTAGGGTCTGTTCATTACAAAAAAGAGCAAAAACCCTTCCCTTCATGAGTTTCTCAAGGAAGATATTTCAAGAGGTAAACCCTCTTCCTTTTTCTTTTAATTTCATTTTCAATTTATTTTATTTCCCTATATTTTCTTCACCTCATCTATAAACATGATAATAATAACTACAGTACCATATATATATTGTAATTATATGATTTTAAGGTAATATACTTCCAAAAACTACTTTATCTTTCCATTATATTTTAAAAATGAAATCATCGTCTGGGAGGTGCCGATTTACGACCTTCGTGGATGACGAACCTTCATTTTTAAATTTACCCTTCATGGATGGCCATGAAACCATTTTTTATGGTTGAAACGGATCAAAAAATATGTATTATACCCTATATAAGTATTATATAACCTTAATATGTACCTTATATTAAATAATATAACACAACTGGTTTGTTGTGATAGAAAAACTGCTGTAAAAATCTAAAAGATTATCACTAAATTTCTTATCTAATGATTTGTACTCATATCATATAATAATATGATATATATAAACACATAAAAATTTTTATGATAATTAACAACATGTAATTCCACATCTATATAATTATAACCATTTACATGAACTTCATAACTTATAAACAAGTGAATTGATCATGAAAACCAAGAAAAAGAATGCTCTTGAACGATGAAATTAAACTCTAAAACTCATCAATAAGGCCACAAATGAACTTTATAAAAATATATAACAAATATATAATCTTATTAATAAATTAATTAATGGATTTAATTTTATTATCAATGTTGTTAAGGTCAAATTTAGAACACATTCAGACATAAGGTAAGGGTTTTTACCAAAACCTCCATTTTCTTTTGAGTTACTCTTTTTCTCTATTTACCACAATGAAATTCATAATTACTCTTATGTAATCTTAATAAACCCAGACATAATTTTTTTATATATTTATCAATCCTAATACTTCTTTATTTTATTGTATGTTACATGTTTTAATAGGATATTTATCAAATTCTACCTAATAAACAAGCCCGATTTAAGGGAACTTCTCGAATTCTTACCTATTTTTAAATGAACTATTTAATATGTTTTGAGACACAATAATTATTCTAAAATAAAAAATTTTATTATTAAAAAATTATATTAGCTCACTTATTGTTTTATTCAATGATTTTTCCAAAATAACTCATCATTAACAAGTTAAAGAGTATTTCTCTCAAGAATTACTCAGCAATTTTATAAAAGTATTTTCATCTATTTCAACACTCTTGTTGATTCTAATGTTTAATTGGATTAATATTTTATGATATAATATACCATATTTTATTTAATGGTTTATGATTATTTTGACCGTGGATGTGCTATCTTGAGACCATTCACCATATTACTCTGAACGCTTAGTGTTTATGTTTAATGATTAGGGAAAGTTATTAACATTTCATATGTTAGTTTCAATGTGAATGAATATCTTTATTATGTTTATCCCCATTCATATGATGAATAAATTGTACTTATTAAGTTATGGGTAGGGCCTTCTATAGACCATAGATGTATCGGGAGGTCTAATGAGACAAACTAGCACAGGGTTTTACCCATTATGTACGTTGTCTTGGCCGAGGCCTTGATGGTATGCTTATGATATCCGAAATTATGCATTAACTCATTATAAAACTAGTTATTGATAGTCCATGTGATTATTACACTAGTAAAAACCCATGGTTATGTTTTATGAAATTATTTAATCAATTATTATTCCTTCCATAATATGCTCCAATTTATTTTTAAAGGCATCTGTTTTTAGTTTTTCATCATTCTAAATGTGCATGTTTAAGATAAATTTTGTTTTGTCTTCTACCCTTACTGATCATATAAGCTAACCCCTTATTATGATTTATTTTTACCAATATGTTAATAATTATATTATGAATGAAAGGGAAGGATAATCTAGGAGTTATGAAAGTTACTAATGAATATGCTATATTGTATTCATTTCAAGTTGTAATATTGAACTTATGTATGCATCTTGTCTTCCAAAACTACTAAACTATTTGGTTATTCAGGATATTATTATTTTTTATATGAAATTGTAATATAATAATTCACCTAATCAAGGTAATTGGGGTCAGATTCATTACACATATTATTATTTTGACATAAGGAATGTTTGGTACAAAACTTGAGACATCTTGTGATCACCACGAGACATATTACATTTAGTTAGTAAGGCATATAATGACCATAACCTCAAAAATACAATTCCTTTAATGTGTAGTGACTCATTCTAGTTATGTTAGGCTTATTATACTCATCACTCTATGAAAATTATGATCGTTACACATGGATTCCAAAGCTCGTCACCTAAGGAATATCATGCACATCACATGAGGTAGAAACATGGGGTTTTCATTTGAGTAGGGATAGATCATATGGTCATAGAATATATTTTATTGGATCAACACCTAGGTCTAGGGTTATAATGTATCAAGAGGGGTCATATGTTTCAAGACGAGTAAGGAAACTTTGCATATTTAGATTCCGGTGTGGATGGCTCCAAATATGCTCAATATGAATGGGTTAATTAGTTGTACAATGTCCCATGAGGTCACTTCAAATACTTAGAGTCTGATGCATATTGTCTTATATATTATCTTTATATATGAGTTGATTATAGGTTTGAATCTTATAGAGTTACTAAAGTCTATTGGTTACATATGATTTGTATGGGGGGAAGTTCAATATACTCCTAAAAGGTGATTAAGTTTATGAGTTGCCTACCCCTAAGGGGGAGATGGGCATGTAGTAATGTTGTGAATAAACCTCAAGGAGGCATCCTATATACTTTATTAGAATATAGGGATAAATATCCACAAGGTTTAAGTTTCATAGTTTGAGTTGGTGTGATAGGACCACACCATACTATTTAACATCATCTAGTAAAGATTATTGTTCCATGAAAGGAGAAATAACAAGAGATGATGCAGGGTTTACACATAAACGATGCCCAAATAATAGATGCATCATCTCATGCTTTCCAAATGAGGCATAAAATTCTTTTCAGATGGATCATCCAATTCTTATCACATAAAGAATCCCAATTTCACTATATTGAGAAAGGCTACAGTTTAATGACATGTCATATGGTCATTTTCTTTTAGTTTAATGTCATATAAAAAGGATGTTTTGTTATGAAGTTTGAAGTTCTGCATCTTAGTTATTTTTTTCATGGAGTTTAAAAATTATAGCTTTGAAGTAGGTTTTGGGATTACAAAGTGTAACACCCTGATATTTTATGGTATATTTAAATAATTTAATTTCTTAAATAGATTGTGTTACATGAGACACCAAGATAAAACTAAATAATAAAAAATATTATTTTAAATATGTCCATTATAACCTAGAAATTAAACTTTCAAGTATGCATGATATGAACTATTTTTATAAATATATATAATCACTCCAATTTTAGTAAATCCATTTTATTATTCAAAGAAATGTTTTCTTCAAAAATGGGTTTTATCTCTTTTTGAGTGAATGAAATAATTTATTTATATAAGTTACAAAAAATATCTTTTATATAAAAAATATTATTTTTGAAATCATTATATCAAAATTATACTATGGTGAAATGTTAAATTCTTTCTAAACAGTTTGATGAATAGTTAAAATATTGATTTTTATTGATAACTGCAATTTATTTTTAAAGTATTTACAAATTAAAATTCTATTTTGGATTAGTTTTAAAATTTAATTAGTTATTTTTCGTTTAAGATAATTAAATAATTATTTTGAAATGAATTTTATAATTGAATTTACTATAAAAATATTTTATATTTAGAAGGGATGTTTTTTGAAAAACTATTTTTCATAGCCCTTTTCAAGTTTGATTTTAAATTAAATTCTTCCTATTTTATGTTTTGAATTTTGGAAAAAGGATTCCGTATTTGGAATCATAAGGTCTAAATTGGGTAACTAGGTTCATTTTATTTTTATTTATTATGAATAGTAACCTTAATAATTTTTATTACAATAGTATAGGGTAAATCTGTTAATTATGGGTTAAAAAATATATGAGAAGTACTATAAAATGAACCCTAAACTTTAATTTATCTTATTTTATGAGTCCATTTCATCCATAATCATAAAATATTCAGTTATATGAACTTTTTTCCATTAGGAAGTGATTATCACCCTTATAATTATTCATATAATGAAAAGTAAAAAATATCATAATTTTGTTTTAAAAAACTATATTTTTTTAATATGATGATAAATAAAGGATATATTCAGTTATAAATATTAATTTTCAATATAAATTATTTACATTCGTTATGGTATTTTATTTTTAAATTTTATTTAAGAAATAATTACCTCAAATGCTTACTTAACACTAACACAATAATTATTCAATTAATGAATAAAATAAAATAAATGATATTAAAAATAATAAGAGTTGTATAATATAAAATAATTAATTTGATAAAAAAATTATATAGAAATATAGCATGTTATGGGTGTATTAAAATTATTTTTTCTAATTTAATTTATTTTCTTGATGTTATTAATATCAATGTAAATGAATAGTTCTAAAATGGATATTGTTGATATTTTATGGAAATAATATTTAATTACATGATATAAAATTCATTAAAATACTATAGAATGGAATTTTATTAGGATATGGTTTAAAATATCAACCATTATCTATTTATGGGCCTTTTTCCATTTATAAAAACTATCATGACTCATAATGTTTAAAATACCTTGTTATCGTTGTAAGCATGAAAGGGGATAACATGGGGTTAAACACAAAAGATGTGAGTGAAAACATGGAATTTTTTTCAAATTTTACATTAATGAGAGTTTATATAGTCATACACATATTATCTTGAATATTTTACATTTATATCTGTTTTTACATCAAAATTAATTTATTATTTTAAGAAATTCCAAGAGTGCCCCTCCCATCACTTAAAAAAGAGAACCTCTCCTTTATCTTATTCACACCACTTTAATCATTCTAGATCCCAAAAACCATACTAAATTATATTTTCCATTTACATATCCAAATTCTATAGGTTATGGTATTACAAAAATACCAACCCTAGGATCCTTATGAGGAGATTCAAAGGAGGTCTTTCAAAGAAGTGGTAATCTCCTTAAGCAATCTCTTTTTTTACTTATCATCTAAAATCCTATAAATATTTAATATATACCATAAAATAATAAATTATGAATACTAAATACTGTAAAATAATATTATGATTATTAACTCACTATTATCCACCCTCTTCCATATCAAATGGGAAGTGAAAGTGTCACTTATGCGTACATATAGCTTACCCTCTCCACATAACCATACAAATCATTTTTCAGTACCATATTTTTGGGATGGTTATTTCAATGTATTTAATGTTTATATATTTAATTTATAAAATAATTATATTTATGGAGTTATAATATCATATATAGCTTATTACCTTCCAACCCATTAGAAAATTATAACGACGTTCAGGCATATGTGTGCACTACCACCTCCATGAAGAGATGAAATTTGTTTTTCATTTTTGTTTTACATGGATGAAAATAAAGTATAATTTAATGAATATATATAATATATATGAAAGAATAATTATTATTTAAAGGTTCATTATTATTTACCTTTCTTTCATTCTGTTGGTTAAAAAATGGACACAACGTTCATGCATATGTATGACCTACAATCTATATGAAAAATGTAATTCATTTTTCTATACCTAAATTTTATTAAAGATTAAAAATTTTTCTATGTTGAATATACATAATGTTTATATCATGAATACAATTCTTGATATTATGGAACAATGATCAAAGAACAGGGACCAAAACCTGTAACATCCCGGTTCCAAAAGCAACCAAGAGGTGCCCTGTACTCGGTTGGTCGCATGACCTCGAGCACATTTACCCGAACATCAGAGGCTGCCAACTAGTAGCAAGGGCCTTGGGTGTGATAGTGGGGAAATAATGCCCTCATTGGAAGATTAACACAGTGTAAGTAAGAAACATATGTACCATAAGCAGTAATAATATCATACAACTGTGAACAACAGAAGATTGGATATAATAAACTGGAGCACACATCTATATGAATAATGCATGAAACTAATGTCTAGGAAAGAATACCAACAAATCACAATGCTAGAATAAAAAACAGTGCTAAACCAAAGTATAAAAGAAAACAGACAAACAACTCCTAAACATCGCAAACCTCAGCTTTGTCCCATGCTCTCCAGCTCCACATCAAATCAATTACCTGAAGTAGAAGGGAACTTAACCTTATCTATACCTGCATAAATATAATCTATTTGGGCACATATATATGGTAGGTTATAAGTGCAGAAAACAATAAACAAGGAAGTACTCAACAGAATACAATCCACACTTTTAATTCATTCAGTTTCATATACCAACCAACAGCTAAAAAAAGCAGGTAATAACAAATAGGTAACCCTATGGGAAGTACTAACAAACTATCCACTTAGGTCCTACCTAGCAACAAAATAAATCATCCAAACACAAAATGTAACCCTCTAGGAAGTACTCAGAACCTATCCCCTCTGGTCCTACATAGCAACAAAAGAAACCCTCTGGGTAGTACACTCAGTCTAACCCCTCTGGTTTAGCTTAAGCATAGAATCTCTAACGAATCAATCACCATCAATTCCTCCTATAGCATCATATTGGTAACTAAAGGCACTCTAGAGAAGCACTTACATTACATTCCCTCTATGGCCCACATCGAGGAACTAAAGACACTCTGAGGAAGCACTTACGTTAATTCCCCCTATGGTCTTGCATTGTAACAGTAAAAAATAGACACTATGGAGAATCCCTTACATCCATTCTTCATATGGTCGACTAAACTAGGTTCTCAAGGACCTATGTAAGTCAAGAAAGTATATAAATGTGTATCGGCCAAATTAAACCTCAAGAAAAAATTTTCTAGCAGTATACAACATATCATCATGTCAGATAAACAAGATCACTCCATCCTACAATACTAGGCATGGGGAAAACAAGGCAGCCTTACCGGCCAAGTAGTACCAAAAAGCCATAAACAAAACATGCATGTGAATACACCTACAAAGAATAGAAATTAACCCTATTCATATGAAATCAACCTCTACTCAAGCATACAGGCATAACAGAAAAAAATAGGGCTGAAACAATAGACATGCAATACCCCGTTCATGGGTACTAGTGATTTTGCACATATAAATAAAAAAAATTTAACAGAAAGGCACAAACCACCTACCCCTCTATTGGGAGATCTATATACATGAACCTCAACCCTTGAATTTCCCAAGAACACCGTAGATCTAAAAAAATGCCTAAAATGTTCAACTAAGGATAACTTAAATAAGAAGAGGAATCAGGAAACAAAGATTAAGAAGCAGGAAGAGCTTATCGAAGAGATCCCAACACAATCAGCGGTGGTTGATTCAGAGAACAGACGACAACTCAGGGGCTCAAAGAAGATATGTGGCTGCACAGGTTCTCTCAGATGAACTAGGTCATGAAGAAGATGGTTATGTCTGTCAGACATGACCCCGGTACATTTAATGAAAAAAATAAAATACAAGACGTGTACTTTAGAAGTAAATGGCATGAACATACCTTTTCCGTACTCCTTTTTAGGCATTCTCCAAGTCACCACACACGACTGAGTGTACAACCGCTACACATACAACACACAGCTACCTGCGGTAAACGAGTATACAACGTTCCCGTATACTCACAGAGTATACAACGTTCCAGCCCAAAGGCTATCGTGCACACGACACCCAACGTCAACGTGGAGTCGTAGCATAACAACTCTAACTTGCCACCTCATCAGCCCAGGCACGGCCAACTACATCTCTTCAAGCATATACTTCACTCACACAGGAGTGCTCGCGATCACATGCCAAGGGTCCACTACAAACACGGTAGAAGACCCTCCATGGGGCACCTTCACATTTCCACATTTACTAAGATCACAAAAGAGGCTCCGCACAACCAAACAGATCGTACCGTTGTAATCTTCATGAAAAAAACACGTGAGATAGACTACTTACTCGCCTGAAATGGTCAACCGGTGAAAAATGTACTGTTCACCGTACCAACCCATGTGGGGCCCACCCCTAGATCCCGAAACTGAACAAACGGATCACACCACTGTGATTCCCTTAGAAACACACATGGGATTGACTACTCAGTCTCCCAAAATGGACACCCGGTGAAAAAGGTACTATTCACCGTAGCCCCGTCGGGTGGGACCCACACCATGTCCCCGAAAACGGTCAGGTGATCTGCGTCATCGCAATGCTCTCGGAAAAACACGTCAAAAGCACTACTCACTTGAGTGGAATGGATATCCGGAGAAAAAGATATATCACGGCTTACCGCGCAGGAGAGGTACCTCGCGGAACCCGCACCCCGGTCCTGAAGCGCTACCAACGGATCACACCATTGTGATCCTCTCAGAAAAGTACACAAGGTAAACTATTCACTTGTCCAAAATGGTACCCCAATGATAGAGATAGAAAATCACCATCAACGCCCAAACGACCCTCATAGGGCCTGCACCATCATGCCGAATTAGAGCGGGCAGATTGCACAATTGCAATCCCCTCAGAAAAACATCCAAAATCGACTGCTCGCACGCCCCAAACTGACGCCCGATGAGAAATTCACTAAACGCTGCTTGCAGCTCAAAAGACGGGCCATGGGCCCCACACCTCAAATCCGGTTTCAATGCCCGTAGCCACATTGGAAAACTCCGCCTTGGTACCAGGTTCCCAACGCCACTGATGGTGCTCAATTTCGAACATCAGATGTGTCCGCTCCGTGCAAAACAAGAATCCCTGGAAAAATGTCAATTCACTTAAAGATGTGTCGTGCTTCCCAGGCCCCTCGTTTTGGGAATTAAAAATTTCCTAAACCATCTCAAAAAGTCCGCCTTGACGTGAGGTCCGCGCTGCAGCTGACGGCACGCAAAACGGATGCCCATAGCTCAAGATACAGGCGTCCGAAGTCGGAGGGGAAAAACCCCCTAGGCCAGACCGGTCCGGTCCGGCCGGTCCGCCCTGCTTGGGCCGGCCCACACCGGCCGGCCCACGGAGCCCACGGCCGAACCGCTTCTTGGCCCGGTCCGCACAGCCGGCCCGCGGCCCCACCGCGGGTTCGGTCCACTCCGTCGCGGACCGCTGGCCGCACCACGCCGCCACCGACCGGCCGACATGTCTGGTCCCTCCGCGCAGAGACCCGCCTATGGCGGGTCTTGATCTCCCACTGGGGTCGCGCACCGCGACACCACCTCGCCCGCACCGGTGAGGTGTCGCCCGACCAGCCGGATGGCCGGCCTCCTCCGCCACCACCAGATGAACCCGCCGCCGACGCCAGATGAACCCGCCGCCGCCGCCGGACGAACCCGCCGCCGACGCCGCCTCGCACCAGAGCCGCGCCACCCTGGGACCTCGCCGGACTGCCCCGGGTCACCGAAAAGACCCAAAACCCCCACATACCCACGGATTTCGGTGAATGGCTGTGATCACCTCGGACGTCATATTTTCAATCCAAAATAGGCATCAGGAATCTTAAGAAATATTCTACACTTACATGGGCTTTGATCAAAGATCAGGCAGAAATTCAGCACTAAAATTTGGGTTCAAAGTTTGCGGGAATTTAAAAATGGAAACAAAACCTCCTACCTGCAGGGGCGTAGCCCGAAGCTTCACGGGTGGTTCGTCAGCATTGTCGCACATCGCTAGAGCCGCCTCGCCGGAGTGGAGGAAGAGAGGGAGGGGGCTGCCGCCTGTCACTGTCCAGGCGAAGAAGAAGAAGAAGAAGGGGGAGGGGTGTGTTTATGTAGAAAACAATTAAACCCCCCTGCCCGACACGCCCCTGACTCCGCTCCTGACGCAGACAAAAAGGAGGGCACCCCTGGGGTAAACACGACACTCTGAGTGCAACGGTGGTCTCATAATTTTAATCCTAGGCCCCGTTCAAAAGTTATAAAATATAACGACCGAGGCCTCTAAATTACGAAAACGCCCTTGGCGGCGTTTTTCACAGAAGGCCCGCGCCCGCGAAAATTACACCCCTATTCGGGTAAACATAACACTCAAAACTCAACAGTGCCCTCAGTTTTCTAATACGAGCCACCGTTTAAGAGATACTTGAGTTAATCCATTAAACGAATAAATTAATTATTTAATTTATCAGTTTCACGTTCCAAAAGAAAGCGAGGGGTCCAAACATCCCACTCTGACATGTTTTATGTCGTTCCTAGGGTAAAAAACCCACTCTGGACCCATCCGTACACTCGGACCTCTGATCCGGATCATTGTTTAAGAGTTAACCGATTTATTTGACGTGTCTAGTGTGAATGCACTGAAAATTTAATTCCGGCCACTCCGGGGCTCTGAATTGCAAGCCTTCTGAAGGAGCTACTCTGGAATAACATCAAGAATATTCCAAAGTCTTTAGAAGAAAAAAATGGGTTCTTAAATCATTCAATCCTTCAGGATTTTCATCCTCGAAAAGCAAAACCAGGGAACAACTCAGGGTATTAAGCCCCCACCTGGCTCTCCCGTACCCAGAAGAACTCTTGCACAAATCTGCGCCACCGCACATAGACCAAAGGATTGATCTATTTATGTGTGGTCTTACATCACCGATGTCATGCATAGGATCACACACACCTCTTCTTAGGTGAGCCACGTGGGAGACGTCATGCACCCAAACCAGCCTTTGGGGTCAGGGAAAGGTGGTAGGGAACCTCAGCATCCCTCTGCAAGGTCTCAAATGGTTCGAAGGACTTTGGGGGTATCTCATGTCCCCTACCAAAACTCTACATCTCATTCTATGACTGGAATCACCTCCCGCACCTGGAACAAGGCCCAGTGATTCTATCCTTCAGAATATCAGTATGGTGAAACACCCAAGGATATCTGGTCACGCAAGGTTTCATAGTCGATGTCCCACAACCAAGGCTCTCTTACACACTTGAAAGGAGAAGGATTCGACACCGTCGACTAGAGAAAAAGGTCCCATTCCTTTCACCTTTCCAACACAGTGTTACACCGACGCCCTGCGCCACCCTGGTAACAACTCAAACAAGGAGCCGGGAGAAAAGCATTCCACACACAGAGTCTAACAATTCTACTACAGAAAGTATAAGATCTGTTGAGCATACCTCTTATCACCACATGCTCTGCATGATCATAGACATTCAAGGCTCGTGGCTGTCTATGGTCCCAACTGTCAGCTCCTAGAGCCTGACGTGGGCCGCCTAGTGGTGATGGGAAGATCTTGTAAAGTCATCCCCCACTACCATCTCCTCCCGCTCCTCTGCTAGCACCACCTCTCTGGGTACTACTCTGATCCTGGCGCTACCTCCGTCGTGGTGGTGCACTTGCTGCCTACCTGAAGCTCTCTTCATGCCTGGTCGGGCAGTCTTGTGCCAGGTGACCTCACCCATCGCAAGCATAACACTGATTCTCTCCGTTCTGTACTAGTGCCCTCCGACGCCACTTTGGTGTATGACCACGCCCCTAGGTCCAGTTTTCAGAAAGCCACCTGTGGCGAGGTTCTGCTTATCGACGCTCACTAGCTGCAACAGACGTCTCGGCTCCATCGTGTCTACTACCACCACCAACTCAGGAATGGGACAGGAAGCTCTATGTCACCAGCACCTGCTCTAGCCCCCCTGATATATATGGAAATGCCTAAGGGAACAATGATATCATGAATCTCTCAGTGGAGACCCTACTCAAACTTTTGTGCTCAGATGTTGTCATCATAGACCAAGTTCGGGTAAAAGCGTGCACATTCTGTGAAACTAGTTGTGTTCTCGCCAACGTCATCCCTCCCTACTGAAACTACAGGAGATCCTAAATCCGAAAAGAGCGCAAGAAAAATGGGCAAAACTCCTCATGGAACAACAATTGAAATTCGCCCCACGAATGCGACGACTCTTCAAGAAACTGAATCACCAGACTCCACCAACGCCAAGCTTCTCCATGAAAACATTTGGTTTCCAAAGCCACTCTCTGATCTGTCGGCATCTGAACAAGCCTGAAAATGAGAACCACTGTCTCCAGCCAAACCTATGCTTCCTGAGAGTCTGACTCACCACCAAACCTCAGCGGTCTCTGCCACTGGAACTCGCAGAGCGCTCTCAACCTATGCTCAAGCTCAGCCTTCTCTACTAAAGTTGTCTGCTGCTCAACAGGTGGGGGTGCTGCTACTGGCCCACCCAGAGAAAGGGGCTCGCATGATGGGTCCTGGAATGAGGCCTCACAGCTCATAGGGTCGTCGTCACGTACCAAAGCTAGTATCTGGACTAGCTATCTTCACAGAGACATTCTGAATATTATCAAGGAGTGCCGCGGTCAGATGAGCATATATGTATATACCAATAACAATGATGGGGAGATGACTCAAGAAGGACAGTCAAAGACTCAATCCTATGTGATGCACAAACCAATTTTTCTCTACAACAAGTGTCTCATCATGCCGAGTCAACAAGCGGGTTATCAGGGTCCTGATGAATGGATACATCGGTCGCCGCACCATCACTAGACTCCCTGGCCTGAGAGCCGCTCTCGAGACACGTTAAAACTGTTGCCCTAAATCCCAACCAATTCCTCTTTTAGGGATGTCCGCACAATGTCCCAATGAACGAACCACCTCTGATACCACTTTTTTATGACCTGAACCTACTCGGGCTCGAGCCGCAACTACCCGAAGCCCGCCTCCATAGGCCAGGGGCTGACGACCAGCACCGAAGGCACAACAACTCGGGGAGGCCTTTGCCTAAGTACCTGTACACACACACGCACCACACTCAATGCAATAGTGAAGAGTAAAAGGGAAAGTAAAGTACCATATGCTATATAAAAACCACAAATGTGCATCGACCTCTAACATTACAAGTAGAAGCTGAAGGTAAAATGAAAAGTAAAGGGGAAAAACAAGTGCCCAACCAGAAAAGTGCCACAACCCAGAGACAGGTAATCAAAAGAAAAAAATAGCTGGAAGGGTCCCCCATCTGGAACCTGATTCCAACCACTGTATGTTGTCCAAGATCCCAATATCCTAAGATCTGCTGAAGTCACGACCAACCTCTCTATCGTCTACAAGGGCACACCATGTGCGGGAAAAGCCCAAGCAGGGGTGAGTATAAAAATACTCAGTAGGATGCAACGAAGGCTCGAGGGAGCAACAAAGGAGGTGCTGAAGAGGTGAGCAGTAGATCGAACAGGGAGAAGTAAAGGAGTTAAACCGGAAGTGAAGTAAAGAGTACAACTCAACCCAACAAGAGGTAGGAAGTAGACTCGTCCAAACACAAGGATCTAGAAATAGTGAGAAGATGAAATTCTCGTCTTGTCTTTGCTACCTATAGCAGGAGAGTAGACTCATCCAACCACGAGAATCTAGACATGAAAAGCATGTGGCATACCCCACGCATATTCGCCTCTCTTGGAGGGAGAGTAAACAAGACCAAGAAGTGGGTACTCAAACAAGGTTTGTACATATATATATGCTCAAAAAGAACCACAAAAAAGTTCTTAAGGGGATCTCCATCCCGTAGCTCATCCCAAGAAAGTGAGTGGCCTACAGTCCTAGAAGTAACACCATCGATGCCAAGCATCTCGCACGTCTGCCCAGAACTGCAAGTCAAAATGGATCAAATCACTACACCTTGACACTATCTGCTTTGGGCGGCACTGACTCACCCACACGGTTTTAGGTCGTGTTGCAAGGACTCATCTCAGTGGGGAAAGCACCCCTCCTACTTGAGGGTTCCAGGGGAACGTCAAACCACACCTTGTCACTGCCCCACAATTGAGAGGTCTCTTAAAAGTCAATGTCTTCACATCACTGACCCGTACAAACAAGGGTCCTGCTCTGGTAGTCACTGAGAAAAGTCACCGACTAGCCTCATAAAAAGGGACGAGTCTGAAAATCCAATAGGTGACCCACTGCCCAGCCCTACTGGATGGTAAAACATAATAAGATATCGGGTGACCCATGTTGTACCTCTCGTTCCCCTCGTTGTTTGATTTTCATGATCACAATCACCTTATTATTTGTCTAATTTTGTTTGAAGTGTTTTTGAATGATAGGCACAAGGTTGACAAGAAGTTGGCCCAAGAATGGACAAGAAGTGGACTGAAATTCAGTCCACCGACCCATCGGTGTGATAGCACCGGCCCGCCGGTGGACCTGGCAGTGGCATTTCCCACTGCCAGGTTCCACCGGTCAGCCGGTGGCTCTGTCACCGGCCAGCCGGTGGCAACCTGATACAACAGTGATGGCTACTGCCTCACCACCGGCCAGCCGGTGGCTCTGTCACCGGTCAGCCGGTGCTGCCTGAGCAGAAGGCCTTCTCAACGTCCAAGGCACCGGCCAGCCAGTGGCCCTGCACCGGCCAGCCGGTAGCCCAGTCAAACTAGCCGTTGGCTTTGACCAGTCAACTCCCATTTGGCCTCCAACGGCTCTGAGGCCCTTTACAACGGCTCCGAAGACTCCCCAAGGGTTCCATGTCTATAAATAAAGGCCATGGAAGCCCCGGACACTTACCCGGATCATATACGAAGCCAACAGACATATGTTGTATCAATTGGCCAACCTCCGGCGACTTCCTTCAAAGGAACCTCAAGTGCTCCAACAACTTCCACATCCAAGGAGCTCCACCAAAGAAGCTTGGAAGCGGCCTTCAACATCTCCAATCATTCAAAGGCACCCAAGGCTTCTTCTCATATACGGTTTTTATTGTATATTTATTTTGAGCTTTAAATTTGGGTTTGTGCCTACAAACCCCAACACCTTTTCTCATCCCTCTTTCTTTTGGGTTTCAAATCACCACTAAGGTGTGAAGAGGTTTCTTCAAGCCTTTCCTTTTAAAAGGCTTGTGTCATAGGTGAGCTAGCCTTCACCTGTAAGAAGGCTAGTGGGTTCTTGCTCAACCATTAAAATAAAGTGGGTTCTTGCTTAACCACCAAAAGCAAGCTGTAATAGGTTCTAGTGCTACCTCAAAGCCTAGTGGGTTTCTTGCTAAAACCATTGAAAAGAAAGCGGTAGAATATCTCAACGGTTGAGTTGGGAGCAGAGACGTAGGCCGGGTTTTTGGCCGAACTCCGTTATCAATTGCGTGTCTTGCCTCTTTTATTTCCGCTGCACTTTCACTTTGATTTTAATTTGTTAATCATTTTTTAAAAGGCAATTCACCCCCCCTCTTGCCATCACTCCCTTTTTCTCCTCCAAAAAATTGGTATCAAAGGGAGTATTTGAATAATTCCCTAACCGGTTTCAAATTAAAGATTTTTTTTTGATGGCATCTACCTCTTTCGCCCCCGAGGGCTACTCATTGGGTCGGGCTCCATTTTTTGATGGGACCGACTATAATTATTGGAAAACCCGCATGACCACTTTTTAAAGAAGCATAGGATATCCTATTTACAAAATTTTCATGCAAGGTTATTCTTTGTCTTCCCCCGACGAATCCAAATGGACCCCCGCCGATATTAAGAATTTTGAGCTTGATGGCAAAGCCATGAATGCTCTTCATTGCGGGTTAGATAGAAATGAATTTAATCGTGTTTCTACTTACTCTTCTTCACATGAAATTTGGAAGCTTTTAGAAGTGACCCATGAAGGCACTAATAAAGTCAAAGATAGTAGATTAGATATGTATAGACAAGACTTTGAATCTTTTTCAATGCATCCAAATGAGTCTATTTCTGAAATGTTTACACGCTTCACTGACGTTTGCAATGGTAGAAAATCTCTTGGTGAAGATGTTTCAGCTGAAGCAAATGTCAAGAAGATTCTATGGGTCCTTCCGAGCTCATGGGCACCTAAAGTGATGGCAATCCAAGAAGCTAAGGATGTCAAAAACATGCCGGTCGAGGAGCTCATTAGATCCCTAATGACCTACGAGATCACGTTGAGGAGGCAAGCTCAAAAGGAGGGCACACCAATCAAGACACCAAAGAACATTGCCCTCAAGGTACAAAAAGAAGTAAGCTCCTCCTCATCATCCTCATCTTCCTCATCTTCTTCATCTTTAAGCGGCGACTCGGAAATGGAGAATCTCGCCCGCCAAATGCACAAGTTTATGAAGAAGCACAAGAAGAAGAAATCCCGCAAGCATCGAAAGCAAGAACCTGACAAAAGATCGGAGCCCAAGGTAAAATGCTACGGGTGCGGCGAAAAGGGACATTACAAGCCCGATTGCCCACTCAACAAGAAACGGGCTAAGGAAAAGGGAAATAAAAAGGTCCTCAAGGCGACATGGAGTGACACCTCCTCATCATCCTCCTCCTCCTCCTCCTCGAGCGACCAAGGTAAAAAATGCCTAATGGCATTTCACGAGGTAACTTCTTCCGATTCCTCATCCTCGTCCTCATCTTCAAATTCTTTTAATCATTTATCATATGAAGAACTTCAACATGTGCGAGACCAATTAGAAAATGGTTTTCATGAGCTTTCTTCAAAATTCGTTGCTTTGAAAAAGAATTTCAAAAAACTCTCTTCCGAAAAGGAACAACTTCTCAAAGAGAAGGAGGAGTTGTCCCTCAAATTACAAAACATTCCCAATGTTGATTCCTTGGAATCAACAATCAAAGATCTAAGGGAATCTCTTGCTAAATTCACCAACGGAGAACAAAACCTTTCAAAACTCCTTGGTTCTCAACGTGTTTCTAGAACCACACATGGACTTGGCTACACCAACCAAGCTTCCTCCTCCCATGCTCCAACTGTTTTTGTAAGGGGGAGCTCTAGTTTTAAATTTTGTAATTATTGTAAGAAACCCGGGCACCTCATTTATGAGTGTGATTGCAAAAATGCCCGGTACGGTCAACCCAAATATTTTTTTTATTCGGACGAGTTTTATAGGAGAAGACCCGCCATGAAACAAATTTGGATTGAAAAATCCCTTTTGGCGAGTCTCTCTGGGCCAAAAATAGTTTCGTTTCCCCGATGATCTTTTGTTTTATTTAGGGGGAGAAATTTTCTTAAATTCAAAAATCTCTTTCGATTCATTTTTCAATTTAAATTCATTTTTGATTCAAAACTCTCAATTTCAAAAATTTCATTTGGTTTCAAATTTCAAATTTCAATTGGTTTTTGATTCAAAACTTTCAATTCAAACTGTTATTCAAATTTTCATTTCAATTTCAAAAATCTCAATTGATTTTTCAATTCTCATATCTGTTTTTCAAACCCTTTCCCTCAATCAAGTTTTATGCCCCGTGCTATTTTGATAATCACAAAGGGGGAGAAATTCTTGATTGATTGGGGGAGAATCCTTTTGATCATGCTTAGAATTTACTTTCTTTATCCTTTAAGCATGTCTTTCTTTTATGTATTTTACTTTTATTGTTTTGGTGATTGTGATCATCAAAATAGGGGGAGATTGTTGTACCTCTCGTTCCCCTCGTTGTTTGATTTTAATGATCACAATCACCTTATTATTTGTCTAATTTTGTTTGAAGTGTTTTTGAATGATAGGCACAAGGTTTCCAAGAAGTTGGCCCAAGAATGGACAAGAAGTGGACTGAAATTCAGTCCACCGGCCAATCGGTGTGATAGCACCGGCCAGCCGGTGGACCTGGCAGAGGCATTGCCCACTGCCAGGTTCCACCGGTCAGCCGGTGGCTCTGTCACCGGCCAGCCGGTGGAAACCTGATACAATAGTGATGGCTACTGCCTCACCACCGGCCAGCCGGTGGCTCTGTCACCGGTCAGCCGGTGCTGCCTGAGCAGAAGGCCTTCTCAACGTCCAAGGCACCGGCCAGCCGGTGGCCCTGCACCGGCCAGCCGGTAGCCCAGTCAAACTAGCCGTTGGCTTTGACCAGTCAACTCCCATTTGGCCTCCAACGGCCCCGAGGCCCTTTACAACGGCTCCGAAGACTCCCCAAGGGTTCCATGTCTATAAATAAAGGCCATGGAAGCCCCGGACACTTACCCGGATCATATACGAAGCCAACAGACATATTTTGTATCAATTGGCCAACCTCCGGCGACTTACTTCAAAGGAACCTCAAGTTCTCCAACAACTTCCACATCCAAGGAGCTCCACCAAAGAAGCTTGGAAGCGGCCTTCAACATCTCCAATCATTCAAAGGCGCCCAAGGCTTCTTCTCATATACGGTTTTTATTGTATATTTATTTTGAGCTTTAAATTTGGGTTTGTGCCTACAAACCCCAACACCTTTTCTCATCCCTCTTTCTTTTGGGTTTCACATCACCACTAAGGTGTGAAGAGGTTTCTTCAAGCCTTTCCTTTTAAAAGGCTTGTGTCATAGGTGAGCTAGCCTTCACCTGTAAGAAGGCTAGTGGGTTCTTGCTCAACCATTAAAAGCAAGTGGGTTCTTGCTTAACCACCAAAAGCAAGCTGTAATAGGTTCTAGTGCTACCTCAAAGCCTAGTGGGTTTCTTGCTAAAACCATTGAAAAGCAAGCGGTAGAATCTCTCAACGGTTGAGTTGGGAGCGGAGACGTAGGCCGGGTTTTTGGCCGAACTCCGTTATCAATTGCGTGTCTTGCCTCTTTTATTTCCGCTGCACTTTCACTTTGATTTTAATTTGTTAATCATTTTTTAAAAGGAAATTTACCCCCCCTCTTGCCATCACTCCCTTTTTCTTTGCCTAACAACCGACTGCCCATCCCTGTTGGAGGGTAGACCTGGAATAAGTTGACAGGCGACCCACTGCCCAGCCCTGCTGGACGGTAGACCTGAAAAAAGTCGACATGCAACCCACTGCCCAACCCTGCTGGGGGGTAGACCTGGAAGAAGTCGACGGGTGACCCACTGTCCAGCCCTACTGGAGGGTAGACTTGAAAGAAGTCGACGGGCGACCCACTGCCCAGCCCTGCTGGAGGGTAGACCTGAAAGAAGTCGACGGGTGACCCACTGCCCATCCCTTCTGAAGGGTAAACCTGAATCAAGACGACGAGCGACCCAATGCCCAGCCCTGCTGGATGGTAGACCCTAAAGAGTTGTCAGGTGACCCACTTTCTAGTCTCCGTTATAGGGTAAACCCTGAGAAGTCAATGAGTAACCCACTGCCCAGCCCTGCTGGAGGGTAAACCCGGAACTGCTCTGACCATCTCTACTGAATGGTACAACACTGGACAACCGAGCACAGAGTGTGTACCGCGCAACCACCCAACTCAAGAACAACTCACCTAATAGAGGTTCAGCGCCTGTTCCATCATTGGGTGTTACTAGCACCGCTACCGGCCAGACCATCGAGAATAGAACCATGGGAAAACTCATCCCTGCTGGTCAACAAACGAGAATAGGACCAGGGGAAAACTCAACCCTGCTGGTCAACAAACAAGATCTGAGGGACCCCCTACGTCATGAGGGGTCAAAAGTATGTAAATAAGAACACGATGCGCACATGGGGCCCACATGATGTGTGGCCCCAAGTCAACCCCAACCGAGCACACAAACGTTCTCAAGCACAAACAACCACATGTACATCCATGCATTCCCGTATACTCCCAGAGTATACCACGTTCCAGCCTAAAGGCTATCGTGCACATGGAACCCAACATCAACGCAGAGGCATAACGTAAAAACTCCAACTTGACACGTCATCGGCCCAGTCATGGCCAACTACATCTCTTCAAGTAGAAAATTCACTCACACAGGAGTGCTCGCGATCACACGCCAAGGGTCCGCTACAGACACGGTAGAAGAACCGCCGCAGGGCACCTTCACATTTCCACATTTAATAAGATCGCGCAAGAGGCTCTGCACAACCAAACAGATCGTACAGTTGTAATCTTCGAGAAAAAACATGCGAGATAGACTACTTACTCGCCCGAAACGGTCAACCGGTGAAAAAGGTACTATTCACCTTACCAACCCGTGTGGGGCCCACCCCAAGATCCCGAAACTGAACAAACAGATTACACCATTGCGATTCCCTCAAAAAAACACATGGGATTGACTACTTAATCGCCCAAAATGGACCCCCGGTGAGAAAGGTACTATTCATCGTAGCCAGGTTGGGTGGGACCCACACGACGCCCCTGAAAAAGGTCGGGAGATCTGCGCCATCGCAATGCTCTCGAAAAAACACATCAAAAGCACTATTCACTTGAGTGGAACAGATATCTGGAGAAAAAGGTACATTCTGGCTTACCGCGCACGAGTGGTACCACGGGGAACCCGCACCCCGGTCCCGAAGTGCTGCCAACGGATCGCACCGTTGTGATCCTCTCAGAAAAGTACACAAGGTGGACTATTCACTTGTCCAAAACGGTCACCAGTTGATAGAGATGGAAAATCAACGTCAATGTCCAAACAACCCTTGTGGGGCCCGCACCATCATTCCAAATTAGAGCGGGCGGATTGCACCATTGCAGTATCCTCGGAAAAACATCCAGAATCCACTGCACGCGTGCCCCGAACGGACGCCCGATAAGAAAGTCGCTAAATGCTGCTCGCAGCTCAAAAGATGGGTCATGGGCGCCACACCTCAAATCCGGTTTCAATGCCTGAAGCCACACCAGAAAACTACACCTCAACACTAGGTTCCCAACGCCACTGACGACGCTCAATTCGGACATCGGATGTGTCCACGCCATCCAAAACAAGAATCCCTGGAAAAACGTCAATTCACATAAAGACGCGTCGCGCCTTCGAGGCCCCTCTTTTTTGGAATTAAGAATTCCCAAAACCATCTCAAAAATTCCGCCTTGATGCGAGGTCCGTGCTACCACTGACGACACACAAAACAGACACTCGTAGCTCAAGATACGAGCGTCCGAAGTCGGTGGGGAAAAACCCCCTGGGCCGGACCGGCCCGGTCCGGCCGGTCCGGCCGGTCCGCCCTGCTTGGTCCGGCCCATGCCGGCTGGACCGCTGAGCCCACGGCCCAGCCGTGGGTCCGGTCCACTCCATCGCGGCCCACTGGCCGCCACACGCTACCACCGACCGGCCGACATGCCCGGTCCTTCCACGCGGAGACGCACTTATGGCGGGTCTTGGTCTCCCACTAGGGTCGCGCACTGCGACCCTACCTTGCCCGCACCGGCGAGGCACCGCCCGGCCGGCCGGATGGCCGGCCTCCTCCGCTGCCACCAGAGGAACCCACCGCTGCCACCGAATGAACCCGCCGCTGCCGCCGGACGAACCCGCCGCCGCCGACGCCTCGGACCGGAGCCGCGCCGCCCTGGGAACTCGCCGGACCGCCCCGGGTCGCCAGAAAGACCCAAAACCCCCCAAAACCCGCGGATTTCAGCGGATGGCTGCGATCACCTCGGATGTTGGATTTTCAATCCGAAACAGGCGTCGGGAAGCTTAGGAAATATGCTACGCTTACATGGGCTTTGATCAAAGATCGGGCAGCAATTCAACACTAAAATTTGGGTTCAAAGTTTGAGGGAATTTAAAAATGGAAACAAAACCTTCTACCTGCAGGGGCATAGCCCGAAGGTTCGCGGGTGGTTCATCGGCATTGTCGCGCCTCACCGGAGCCACCTTGCCAAAGTGGAGGAGGAGAGGGAGGGGGATGCCACCTACCACTATCCAGGCGAAGAAGAAGAAGAAGAAGGGGGAGGGGTGTGTTTAAGTAGAAAACACTTAAACACCCTGCCCGGCACGCCCCCGACTCCGCTCCCGACGCCAACAAAAAAAGGGCGCCCATTGGGTAAACACGATGCTTCGAGCGCAACGGTGGTCTCAAAATTTTAATCTGAGGCCCCTTTCAAAATTTATAAAATTTAACGACCGACGCCGCTAAATTACAAAAATGCCCTTGGCGGCGTTTTTCACAGAAGGCCCGCGCCCACGAAACATACACCCCTACTAGGGTAAACGACATGCTCCAAACACTATGGTGTCCTCGATTTTCCAATCCGAGCCACCATTTAAGAGATACTTGAGTTAAGCAATTAAACGAATAAATTAATTATTTAATTTATATGTTTCACGTTCCGAAAGCCAACGAGGGGTCCAAACATCCCACACCGACATGTTTTATGTCGTTACTAGGGTAAACACCCCATTACGGACCCATCCGTACACTCAGATCTCTGATCAGGATCACTGTTTAATAGTTAACCCATTTATTTGACGTGTCCAGTGTGAACACACTGAAAATTTAATTCCGGCCACTCCGGGGCTTGGAATTGCACTCCGTCTGAAGGCACTGCTCTGGAATAACATCAAGAATATTCCAAAGTCTTTTACATAAAAAAACGGGTTCTTACAGACCAGTGGCCCATAGTATGTTGATATATTGGGTTTATTACTATTGGATCTTCCCTCGACCTTCTTGAGAGAGGATGGTCGAGCGTATTGTGCATTTTGATTTAATTGTGACATGTCAACAAGGATGATTTCTTATGTATTGGTGTCTTCTGGTTTATTCTCGATCTCCTAGGTTCACCCATGTCTATTTTTCTTTTGTTTCTTATAGTAGTGATTATGATGCTCATATGTACACCTACATTTCCCTTGCTGTGTGTTTTACTTTGTGCATTTATAGTGTATTATTTTCCTTAGAAAGTGGTGAATTTCTTTTGATTAGGTTTCTAGGAAATGGTTTTCAAATGAAAGTGTTTAATACTCTTTGTACAAATTTGAAAATATAAATACCACTTTCACTTTCTAAAAATCCATTGACACTAATGAAATGAACGCAAATTTGGAAATGGTTAAGTGCAATGGTTCGTACTTTGTTTTTATGTAAAATAATTATAAAAAATACTTTTATAAATTGTAGTTCAAACTTGAAATGATGTTCCCTTTATTTTAAAGTTAGTTCATTGGGAATAGATATCGGGCTAGCCTACTAAGTTTTAATACTCACGCCTATATTTCTTTTCTGTTTTTAGTGTTTGTGTAGGCTATAGCTTGAGTGCGCTCGCCTAGGGCGATGCTTGATTGTTGAGTCGGAGAGTGATCCGTGAGGTCGCATAGAGTTAGTTCAGACGTCATGTTTGGTAAGTTTTATTTTTCTTTTGTTCCTGTTTAGTCTCTTTATTTGTTTTATTTATTCTGCACTGCTCTGTATTATTTCTGCTGTTTTATTTATTTTTATTGGGTGAAATCATTCCCACAGCCTCTGTTGATGCCCTCGCGCTTGTCACCAGCCCGGGAGGATCGAGAACGCCTATCGGGCTCTGTCGCGGACCAGATCGGGTGACCGGTTCAGGGTCGACCTGGGTTGGTTTGTGACAAAACCAGTATATGTACATATTTTTAATTTATATGACAAAACTAGTTCATAAATAATCCAAATCCCGCCAAATAATCGAAGTGGTTCTCGTCTAACGATTCATCCTCCTTCCATGTAAAAAATGATATAAATGGCCATTATCAATTATGGATGTTCATAAATAATATTTAATTTAAATTCTATAGATTTACAACCATTCCATATGAAATTCATTACTTAAAAACAAGTGAACCGATTATGAGAATCAGGAAAACAAACATTCTGGAACGATGGAATTTGATATTATAACTTATCAATAATGACATAAATGAACTGAAAAGAATTATGATAAACTAAATACATGTATAATAGGTTCTTAATTAATTTATTAATGGGTATAATTTCATATTCTAGAACCATAATTTCAAGAGGGGAACACTTCATATTTAAGGTAAGGGTTTTCTCACCTGAACCTCCATTTTCCTTTGAGTTACTTTTATTATATAAATACCTCAATTAAATTTCTGTATATTATTATTTAATCTTCATAAAATCTGTGTGAGTGTTCTACATATTTTAACAACCATAAATCTTCCATATTTTATGGATAGTTATACATTTTCAAAGAAACATTCAAAGTTGTTTCCAAAATACAAGCCCAATTCAAGGGAATTTCTCAAATTATTACCTACTTTAAAGGGCACTCTAAAATATTTTTTGGAAACCATTATATTAACAAAATCAATAATTTTATTATGTAAATAATACCTTACTTCACTTATGGTTTTATAAATTTTTTTTCCAAAAGAACTCTTCTTTTCAAAATAAAAGAGTACTTATCTCAAGAAATTACTTAATGATTTTGTACGAGTATTTTCATATGATTCAACACTCATGTTGATTATTATGTATTATTAGGTTTAATAAATTATTATGTCATCTACCATATTTTATTTATTGTCTTATGACTAATTTTATTGTGGATTATATATCCTAAAACCATTGACCATATTACCTGGAATGGTTAGTGTTTTATGTGTAATGACTGGGGAAAGGTAGTTAAATTTCATATGACAGTTTCAATATTAATGTATATGTGGGTTATGTTCATCCCCACTCATATTAGTAATGCATTGGACTTATTATTTGATGGTTGGGGCCTTTTATAGCCCTTTGATGCATCGATAGGTCTCATGAGACAAATAGACGTGAAATTGGACAAGGCCTTTCGCAATGTGTTATATGGATTTTGGCCGAGGCCTAAATCATTTTTAGACGTCTTGGTCGAGGCCTTGAAAAAATGTTTTTTAATGTTCATCATATGAACTTCCCTCATTATTAATCTATTAATTTAATGTTCATGTGGTTATTCGACTAGTAGAATACCCACTGATTATGTTTTACTTTGGCATTATTTACTCAGCTCATATTTCTGCCATAATGTGTTTATGTTTATTATTAAAGGCAAGTGTTTTTAATTATTAACAATGTATTATGTTTATGTTATATTATTCTATATTTCTTACCCTTACTTAGAATTTGAGATGACCCATTTCTTATGTTTTATTTTCTCATTATATGAAGAAGTAAATTATGAATCACTTGCAATCTTAATCTAGGAGGCATGGATATTTCTTCAGGAATAAACTAGTGTTGTATTTCCTTTCATGATGTAAATTTGAAATTATTTATGTATCTTTTTTCCAAAAAATATTAAACTACTTGTTACTTCAAGATACATATTCTTTGTTTATATTCCAAAGTAATAAAATAAGGCACCAGCTCCGGGAAACTAGGGTCGGGTCCTTATAAAAAAAATATTCTCTCCATTTCTTATAGAAATGTATGAATAGAAATGAAAGCATGCACGAGACACAACAATTTTTTTAACCTCACTAGGATATGTCTAAGGAGCATACAATGGAAATGTTCCAATGTACCAAATCTACTAAGACTAACTTCCAAAATAAGATATTTGGGCTAGATCACTTATATGATCAGGCTCACTGCCTTTACAATATTTAGGGTAAGCTCACTGCTTTCCCAAGGGTCACTCCCTAACTATCTTTCAATGGATCCCTACTAGTGGAATGTATCACCTTAATCATTTTCCATTTATCACTACTCTATAAAGTATCCACACACAGTTTAAGGGCATGGAGGTCCCTTCAATATCAATAATAAATGAATCCTCAATTGTCGATAGATTATTTTTTGAAGCTATTTATAGGTTTCTCCTTTTCTTCTATAAAAACACCTAGATACAACACTTCCACATTCCATATAACTTAAAAAGAATTACCTTTACTATAGAAACAAAAATTACTGCTTCTTCGGAAAGATATTCCAGAGATTCCAAGTCTTCCCTTCACCACCTTGAATGTAGAAGTGAATAAGATCATTATGCAAGTTTTGTAGAATGGTGAAAATCCTCTATTTTATTATTCTATTTTAGAGTTTAGATATGAATATAATACTATTAAAAGGGAAATATAGTTCTTTATCTTCAAATTCAAGACTATAGTGTGATACCCTGAAATGTATCCCCTTGTGTAATATCTTGATGTGTACCTTTACATGAGATTCTAATGTGAAACCCTTCGCATGTCATCTTGGTGTGAGACCTTGGAATGAGACCCGATTGAAAGACCCTGGTGTAAGACATTGACACAATAACCTACTAAAAGACCCTCCAATGAGATCCTCTTCATATCATGCACAACATTTACACGATGTCATCCATGCATTCTCTGTTGTGAGATCACTCCATGAACCACTTTTGTGAGATCTCTTCATGAGTATCTTTTACAAGATCTCTTCGAGAGCCTTCTTACTGGATGTAGCTTCATATTAATATTTTAAGAAAAAAATCATCAATATTTAAGGACATGTTATGGGTTTTTAGGTTTAAACCCACCACCTTAACTCCAAAAATCATAAACAATCATCCATCTCAATCGGTATCACGTGCTTCATGAACCTCCTTGAGTGAGATCCAAGCATGATTCTAGTTCGTGCTTTATGAGAGATCCGAAAATGAGTCCTATTCCAGCATTGGTCAAGATTTTGGATCATGTCTTCTTTGTGATTTATGAAAGATCCAAGAATGATCTCGAATAAAAATCAGGGTCGTTATGTGATATCCCTTCATGAGATCCAAGCAAAATCCTGAGCAATGCATAGAATCCCATCATGAGAATCAAAGATAGTCATGCACTTCGGAACATCCCATCATGAGATCACAAGTCAATATTGAAATTATCGGTGTTTTTGTATTCTAGTGCTTTGTATGATCCATCACGAGATCCAAATATAATAATGATCTTTGTGTGAGATCCCATCATGATATCCAAATACAATCATGCACTTCCCGAGAATTCAATTTGAGATCAATATAGCATTCATGTTTCCTAAGATTAGTTCAACATTTGAGCTCCACAAGATCAGTTAAACATTCATTCTTTGCGAGATAAAATAATTTTTCCTTTACCCATGATCATACATTCATTATTTTCTAGAGAGAAGACATTTACACATTCCAAAAGATTAGACATCAATGCCAACATTTCATGATTTCTTTGAAATCTATCTTTCTTCAACAACCAAAAACCCTATCAATAAACAAAATTAACCCAAAAGCACCAACATAAGGGATTTTTGGATAAAAATTTCCCCATTGGGTTTTTTTTCTACTCTTCACATTTTTGAGACCATGTTAATGCTTCTTGCATCTTCTACAAAAAATTCAATTATTGCGATTTTGATAGAAATAATAGATTTAATCAACAAACAATATAATCCTAAATGAGCCATGATCAGTGTGAGAAAAAATAGGAGTATTTAAATTTCATTAATGAATCAATTGATTCCAAAATACACTCATCTTCTTTCCTCATGAACCTCATGTTTCATGATATATAACCTTTGATTGATCATCCTTTGAATCTCCAGATTTAATGATTCCCCTATCAACTTATACTCCAATATTTGTTAAGACATTTCCCCCTTTTAAAGACATAATAGAAATTTCTACTCATTTGTTAATGAAGTAAAATATCACTTCTTTGTGGTATACAATAGGGTAAAGAATAGATATCAACAGATCAGATAAAAACACATCATTTCTCATGGGGGGGGGGGTCCCAAATCCACACTTTTCAAGTGTGGAGAGTTGAATGAAATCCAAGAGTAATTCAATAATGGTCAAACAATTCTTTGGGTAAGTCCTTTGTTAGAATGTCTACAACCTGTAGTTTTGTAGGAACATAATCCAACTTTAAAATCCATTGATCTACCTTCTCATTAACAAAATGATACTTTATTTCAATGTGATTTTTCCAAAAGTGATGAACTATATTTTTTCCTTCATCATCCCATTATAGTTTCATCCAAGTAGCCATAAGAGTTGAAATCTACTTTGAATTATCCATTCCAAATATTCTCAAAACCCCATTGACATATTTTTATTGAGAAATGAATGTGCCATTCTTTCCTAATGTCACATGTAAACTAAGGGAAAACATTAGTTCACCAATCATTGACATATCAAACTCAATTTTCATGAATTCTGTGGACGGATTTCATTGTGATTTATCTGAAACAAAAAATATTATGTCATATACATATTCTAAAACTATCATAATTTGATTACTATCATTTTTTAAATATAGTATGTAATAAAATTCACCATGATGAAAATTGAGCTTCTTAAAAAACTAATCTTGTCTTGAATACCATGCTCTTGGTGATTAATTCAACCCATATAACACTCTAATTAGACAAAAATTTTTTTTTCTCATTTTCATGAATGAGAAAACCATATGGCTACTCCATATAAACATCTTCTTCCAGAACCCCATTCATGAATTCTAACAAGACATACATCTGGAAAACATTGATCTTTATTTTCACTACTATGGCCAAGAATAATATAATTGTCTCTATCCTTACAACAAGTGAAAATGCTTCATCAACATCGATACCCTCTATCTGGGAGTACCCTTTTCACATTAGTCATGATTTATTTCGAATCACTGCACCATATTTCTTCATATTATTACAAAAGTCACATTTAGTCCCAATTACATTAATATTTTTTGTTCTAAAAATAATATCCCATATATTATTCTTCTCAATTTTGTTTAGATAATTATTCATAGTCTTAACCTAGTTTTTATATCCAGTTGCTTCCTCAAAACATTTAGGCCCTACCTGTGAAAATAATGATTCTTGATGTAGAGTATTCATCCTCATTGTCTACACTAGCACTATCTGATCATCAATTATGTTTTATCTATAAATTTCATATCTTTTATTCAATATCTATGTAGATGATGTTTTATTATTATTCTTTTTATTATATGTATATTCTTCTAAATCAGCCTATTGAACTATAATATGCCTTGATATGCTTATCTCTTCAACAATATCCTCCAAATACTGATCATGTATTTGCTGAAGTTTCATCTCATTCTTCACTATAGTTATATCTTTGATTTCAACTACCTTTCACAACTGTTTATTGAATCACTTATCTAATTTTATTTTCTTTGTGTTTCTAACAAATATCCTTTCATCTCCATGGGATTCAA
Organism: Viscum album; assembly: GCA_963277665.1. Taxonomy (NCBI): domain Eukaryota; kingdom Viridiplantae; phylum Streptophyta; class Magnoliopsida; order Santalales; family Viscaceae; genus Viscum; species Viscum album. The sequence goes on along the minus strand of OY728153.1, from coordinate 1,951,986,172 downwards.
ACTTCATTGTTTCTCCATATTGAGAAAGAAACACTTACTTTCAAAGACTTGTAAGTGCTTCAATGTTAGATTATTTCCATAGCATAGACCATATAGATTAATTTATTATTTTGTACATAATAATGCTCTATTTTATTTATAGGCTGATTTAATCATTGGTTCTTTACAAAAAATATCTAGAATGCCTTTCTCAATGAGTATTGTTCTTACCATGTTGTTGATAATTCAATTTCTTCTCTTGATTAATTTATTCTATTGTGGAGTTCCTACTGCTAAAAGATGGTGCCTTATCCCATGTTTCTTGAGATAATCTTCCACCTCTAAATTTGCGAACTCTATTCCATTATCTTCTATGATATTTTGGACTTTTTTACATAGCATCTTTTCAACCTCCCTTAGATAAGTTGTTATGAAACTGAACACCTCCTACTTGTAAGTGATGACTGAAACCCATGCCATTATTCTAAAATCATCAATGAAGAGAACATGATATCTCTTCTCATAAATAGATATTTGTGAATTAGGTCCATACACATCAATATGAACCAACTAAATAACTTTTTTTGAAATCTTATTTTTCTTCCTTACATGTATTTAAAAAGACATTCCCTTGTTCACAAGAATCGCATGTATGAGTATGTTCATGTGATAACCTCAAGAGGTTATGATAAGAATCAAATTTCACCAAATCATCCAACGAGTTTTAGATAAAGTGGCCAAAATTTTTATGTCATAACTTTTTTTCTTCTTCCTTAGATGGAAAACAAATATCTGATTCTCCACTCACAAGATAGATATTCTCTTTCGCATGCTTTCCCTATAAAAAACGTCAATGTGTATTTCCTTGATGAAACATAATTTCATGGAAAAGATTATGTAAGTTACTAAATCACATAATTTACTAACACATAGAAAGTTATGATTGATACCTTCAATAAATAAGACATCTTAACATCTCATGTATTTTACCCAAACATTATTATTCGTAACAAAATAATTTTTAGGCATTCATCATTAACAAATCTCACAATACCATCCATGTTGTATATAATTCCTATCACTAGTACTTTTTATCCTATCATACAACACTTGAATCTGATATAAATGATCCATATTACAATGCAATATGATGTTTTGGATGAAATTTATGTAACCACATCATGTTTATATCCCTTCTTTTGGGTCATTATTTTTTACTTCATACCTAGTACAAATTGATAATATTGATATTCCTCAGAGTATGATGAACCAAATTCATCTTGTTGAGATATAAATCAAATTTTCATTTTTACCTCATTTGATGATATATTTAGCTGACACCTATGATCACATTAAGTATGATTTGACAAATTCATTTTCATTTTTTGATTATAAATATCTTTCCATGTGTTTGAATCCTCCACACCTGAAATAGTGATCATCAAATGATATTCTGGAATATTAAGCTCTATATGGATTCCTCTATTGCAGTAATTTTATTTGATACCACTTGGGAATGGAACAAAAATTTTGTGAGTGTCTTATATTTCCACAAAAATAGCATCTAATGTGGGATGAATTCCTATGTTTCACTACTATACTAATATTTTTCACTTGGGTTCTATGAATCTTATGTTTTTAATACATAACCAAATAAATATTTAATATCAGAGCGGGTTCTTGTAGTAGGACATAAACCATTACTAATTTATATTTTCAATCAAGCACTATTCTAATTGTAGCAATAGAATCTATTATTTTCTTCTCATGAAATTCCGTCTTCTATTTCACTAGTGATTTGAACTATACTTTTCCATTTTATACTACCATCACGACCTACCTTTTTGAAGTCAATAATTTCTCATGATCTTTTAATTTCCTTCACAGGATAAAAAACTCATCCAAAATATTTTGGATGAGTCTTTCTTGATCTTTCACTATATTATTCAAACCATCCATCACCATTTTCTATTCTTAGACTTTGATCTTGTACTCACTAACTGTATCTGAGTTATATGGATTTGAAAAATTAATATTTTCAATTTCATAAACTTTCTTAGTCTTACCTTCTTCCCATTATTTCATAAAGAGTTTGGAATCATGAAACACTCTATTATATTTCTTTTTTTTTGCTCTCTAAATATCAATCTCTTAAAGTGTGTCTTCTAATTAGACCTGAAGGTCAAATATTCAATCAAATTCTCCATCACCATCGTCTCCTTCTTCGCCTGTTTGAGAATTTATGAAAAATACCACCATAGAATCTACTTCATGATCCTTTCTGTCCTCTAACTATTCTACCTTATATTCTTATGAACAATCATCTCATTTTGAAAGAAGATTCTTCTCTTTGAATAAATTCTTATTGCCTTTCATGTGGGACGAATACTTATTCCTGGGAATTTTAACTTCATCCTCATCATCATCTAGACACTTCTTTGGGCACCTTGGTGCAAGATTTCCAACCTTTCGACAATGAAAGAATGCAAGTGGATGTTTCCCTTTTAACTTTCCTACTCCTCCTCATAAATTAGATGAACAGAATGACATGACTTCATCTGTATCTTCTTCTTCCTACCAATATTTAACAGTGATCTTCTTCATGGCATTGAATTCCACTTCGTTAGACTTCCCATTTTCCACCGACTCATTTTCATCATTTCTCATCTCGTATGAAATAAGAGTACTGTGTAAGCTATCCAATGTTAGATCCCCTTATATCATTATCTTCCAATAAAGAAATTTTTAGATTGAATCAAGGTGTAAGTATTATAAATTTTTACTTGAAAATATTTACATCTTAAATAATTTATCCAAGACCTTTCATGTCTTCCACAATAACATTCACCTAGTAAAATAATGCCTCAACAAACTCATTTTGGAGAATTATAATATCCTCATATTCTTTTAATAACACCTACACTGTTTCTTATCTAACATTTGTGTCTACCTCATTAATATTTAGAAACCTTTACCATATATCATGCGATGAATTACACGACATCACCTTCATATTTATAAAATAAGATAGAACTTCCCCAATGGAATTAATTTCATTGGCATCAACATCCAACTCCCTTCGGCCAGCTTATGATAAATCACTACAGTCAATTCTGGATGAACTTACATGAATCATTACCATAAAGATATCAATTCCTAAAGATACAAAGTAATGCTACATCTTATTAATCCATAATTGAGAATTGTTTCCATCAATGATTAGAATATATTTATTATTTACAACCTCCATTTTTTATACTAAGATAGAACCCATGAATTTCATCCTTTATATCTAATATGAATCATTATCCACACTAGGTTAAGTACCCTGAGAGGTAGGGGGTGAATCTGGGTATGACATATTAAAACAAATACCCCTGATGATTTTGTTTATTCATTAAAAAAACACTCTTCTCTCCCTTTCCGGAAGAAATTTAAGAAGAAAATGAAAAATGAATGACATAAAAAAAATTACTTTCTTTAAGCTCACTAGGCTATGCCTAAGGAAAATACAATGACAATGTCTCAATGTACCAAATTCAATAAGGTTCACTATCAAAATAAAAATTTAAGACAAGATCACTTATATGGATAGGCTAACTACCTTTACAAGGATTAAGTTTAACTCACTACATTCTTAAGGCTCACTCACTAACTCTCTTTAGATGGCTCACTGCTAGTGGAAAGAATCACCTTCTTCCTCTTCCTTTTCTTTCTGCTCTATAAAGGATCTACACACTATTTATGGACATGTATTTACCTTAATTATCAATAATGAATTAACCCTAAAGTGTAGGTAGATAATCTATTGAAACTATTTAAAGGTTTCTCCTCCACTTTTGTGAAAACACCTCGATGTAGCACTTCCAATTTCCAAATAACTGAAACAAGATTATCATTACTATAGAAACAACAATAACCTTTGAATTATTAAGTTATGTAAGATATGACAAGTCTTACCTTAATTTCCTTAAAATTAAAAGTTAATAAGCTCCTTCTTGAAGAATTTTCAAATGATTTAGATCCTCTATCTTCTTCTTCTCTTTCTGAATTCTGATATCACAATGATACCATTCATTGGGCAATATAGGCATATATCCTTATAGAAAATACACTAGTGTGATACCCATGTGTGAGACCCTGGCATGTATCCCCTTTGATGAGATCCCAGAATATACCTTTTCATGATATCCTTACACATAACCCTTTTCCCAAGATCCTTTCTCAAGACCCTAGCATGTGACCCTAGCATAAGACCCTTCCACGAGATCCTAGCGGGAGACCCTATCATAAGACCCTAGTGCGAGACCCTATTCATATCATGCACAACACATACTTGATTTCAGTCATGTATTCTCCTTCATGAGGTCTCTCTATGAAACTATTTCAAAAGATATTATTATGATTCTATTTCATGAGATATCTCTAAGAAATTTCTTTATAGACATAACCTTAGTTCAATATTTTAAGTAAAACATTAACAATGTTTAAGGATGGTTTATGGGGTATTTATAGGCCTAAAACCCCCACCTTAACTCCATAAATCATGGAAAATCATACACCTCAATTATAACCATTAAATTTTCAAACCATCTTGCTTGACATGAAGGTATGAAACACATTCACGCATTTCTTTAGACCTGGGAATGAGAGTTGTTGGTGCTTTGTCCAAGATTTGGGTGTGAGTTTTCTTCGCGCATTGCACAAGATCCAAACACGATCTCTAAATTCAATCATGAGATTTGTTTGAGATCCATTCACAGGATCCCATACTAATCATGAGAATTGAATGAGATCCCATCGTGAGAATCAAATACAATCATGTTCTTTATGAGATCCCATCGTGAGATCACAAGTCAATCTTGCAATTGATAGTGTGGTTGTCTTCTAGTGATTTGAATGATCTATCATAATATCCACAGACAATCATGAGCACTATATGAGATCCTATTATGAAATCCAAATATAATCATGTGATTCACAAGATCACAACATGAGATTAGTCTAGTATTCATGATCCTCAATATGAGTTTAGAATTCATGCTCCATGAGATCAGTTCAGTATTCATGATCCATAAGATTAGATAACTTTCCCTTTACGTGAGATCATCAATTCATGTTTTTATGAGACAATACTTTTTCACCTTCTATGAGATCATATATCAATGACAAATTTTCATTCCTTAACTAACAACCAACCTTCACCAATAACCTCAAAAAATGCCAACAAACACAATTAACCCAAAAGCACCATCATGAGATATTTTTTCATAACACATATTCACCACTTTTTTATTTTATGTTTTGTATATAATGCCCATGAATGTATTTTATGATGAATATTTTGAAATTTATAGTGATTGAGAAATCCATATAAGGTTCATTCTTTCATATGGTTTATTATTCAAAAATTACTATAGTGGTAAGGGTTTTATGTTACAATATTATTGTCGACATGGATTATTTTTTAATAAGTTTTCGATGATGAAATTTCATGATCTATATCTAAATAATTCCATAAATTCTCATTAATTATGGTTATTTTTGGATAATAAAAGTTTTCTTTTCACATTACTCATTCAATGTACTCGAGATATCGAAAGAATTTTTTTACGGAAACCTGAATTTATTTCTCTCTTCGATCAAAAACGTTTCTTCTCAATGGAATATTTTATTTTAACTTATAGAACATGAAAAAATATTCCAACTATTATAACTACTCAACTTTTTGAAGATTCATTCAAAAGTTTTAAGGTTATTTTTAGATAAATTATTTTATATAATATTTTGGAAATATTTTTATTCTGAAACATTATTTTCAAAGTGTAAAGGATATTTTCCTCAATAAATATTTGAAACTATCTTTTAATAAATTTTTATATAAGATAACATCATTTTTTATTAATTATGATTTACTAGGGATATGATTAAATGATACCATCATTATTATTTCTATGTATGGTTTATTTTTTTATTATGATGATAATATTCTTATGAAACCCATAGCTTTTTTCCATGGGTTATTCTATGATGAATTGATGAAATGTTTATGATACCCATTTTCTTTACTTATATTATAATTTAATGATATGATGAAATTTTTATGATATTTTGGAACACTTATTTTTGGTTTTAATTATGCGATGAGTAGTGACATTATAAACCATGGATAGTGGTTATGTGATAACCACTAACAATGGTTATGTTGTAACCAATGATAGTGATTTCATTTTAACCGAAATATATGGGACCTATTTCTCTCTCTAATGCATTGGGTAATGATTGATATCTCATGTGATAAAAAAGATTCGAATGGGGAGTGAACCAAATTTAGTAAGGTACTCGATCCACTATAATAGTGTTGGGAGTGAACCTTGACTACTATGATGGTTTGGAGTGTGAACCACATCCACTATAATATCCTTAGAAATTGCCCTACAATACTAAGGAATTTTTCTACATTTTTGTGTATACCAAAATTCCATGTTTATTCTAATGTTATACTCTCATGGTACTTGTTATTTGATTATATTATGATTCACATCCAATGAACTACCAAGATTTATTCCATGAATCATGTTTATGATTTATGAAAAATTGGTTATGGGCTTTGGAAATAATTTTTATGATCTCATACCCTTTTTATATTATTATAGATTGATATCTCCCATGTTTACCCTTATTGAGCACCTGAGCACACTTTTTCTTATGTTTTCTTTTCTACAGGTTATGCATAATGGTTTTAAGTTGGTAATGAATATGAATAGTACCAAAAGGCATTATATTTATGAGACATGTTTAAGATCATTTATGAAATAAGAAGATTATTTTTCTAGTCTCTGAAGAAAATAAACCTATATATTCTGTTAGTGTGTATTTATGTAATTAATGGAATATTCATCTAAAATGATGTGATATTTAGGTATAAAAATCACATGTCTCTTTAGTTGGTATTGGAGAAGGGTTTAGTCAAACATGGAATATTAAAATTAGAATAAATTGTTAAAAATGTGGTGATAAGTATAACTAGAGGATAACATTATATAGTTTTGTTAAGGAAGATATAACATGATTTTCTATGAAATTACATCATGGTTTTGATGGTACATGTGTACATACATTTTTTACAACTTCATATAGGGGTAATAACCCCAAAAGGGTTGGTTGAGCATATCTCATCCATCATTCATGTGCACGATGAGTGTTCCCTTACTATTCACCAAGTTTTCCGCTCATGGGGGATATGCTTGGGTTAATAAAAATTTTATTTATGAACCATAATGAAGGTATTTAATAGATGATGAACATAGATAACTTAAGGTGTACTAGATTGAAAAAAATGTGTCATGGTTTAGATAACCAATGTTAATTTTCAATTATTATATGATTTCTGAATATGATTAATTTTCCTCAAAATAAAATTTTTGGTTTTAGTAAATGGATTGAACCAATAGTATTTGTGTTAATGATGAATGTGAATGAAAATTAAATGAATGTACTCATGAGAAACCAAATTAAATGGGATATAGAATTCAAAACCTTTTGATTGTACCTAATCGACTATCCCATTAAATAATTAACAAACTCAACATGGATTAATTTCTTGACACACCTAATTAGAGAAATGAGGAGTTCTATGTAAACCATGGCAGAAAGAAGATAATGCTTACTACATGTCAATAATGTGGTATGAATCACTCCAGGTAATGTATTAGAGGAATTGGAAGATGTTTTTGGTGTATTGAAGAAGGAAAAAAGTAAGTAAATATTGAGGAAAATAGAAATGTTAAATTCGGGAAATGGATAAGAATAATGGCTTCCATAAGGTATAATAATATTTTGAATGTTTTAAATATAGGAATTATGAGAAATTTGTAAATAAATGTCCTAGGGGAAAGAATAAGATTAATATGGTAAATTTTATTTGAGGAGGGTTTTTCTATTCATAATGAAGCTACCACATATGACACATGAATGGATGGATTAAGGAATAAGATGATGAATCTTAATTAAGGGATTAAAAATTAATTGGATTTATTGAAATGTATAAGTATAGGGATTTTAAAATTATTTTGTTTAATTATTTCTTTATCAATGGTATTATGTTTGTTAGAATAATGAAACATCTAAGGATTTTTCTGCATTAGTTTTTATTTATGAATTTTGATGAATATTTTGAATGGTATTGAAAACATAGTAAATTAATTAAATATAAAGGTGATATTTTAAAGAAAAAACATGAATGAGGGAAAGGTAGACCATTATATTTTCATAATGTTGAAATAAAGATATTTTTTGGTAAATTAAATAGGATAGTATTGATGGCTTTAAAACTAATTGGTGATTTTACGATAAGGCGGTTTATATTTCCTCTAATGAAAATAAGATTTTTTTTGATTTATGAAATATATTAAATAATATATTATGGATGTGGAGAGAGTTAATATTTTAAATAATGCATGTTTTCAATATATTTTTTGATAGTTACCAATATTACCATGATCAAGGTAATCAAATATTTGGTATGTAACATTAATATTTACTTTATGTTATTTGGGGAACCAGTGTAAAGTTTATTTTGGAAATATAGTTACATTATTCCTAAATTTTTGGATTTTGAATTTAGCTAGACATATTTTGAATTATACTTAAGGTTAAATATTTATGGAATATATTAAGTTTAACATTTTGTGTTATTAGATAACTTTTACTAACCTTTTTTGTTTTTTCAAATATTTAGAGGTAGAAGGAATGACTTATGTCCCTTATGATTTGTTAAAAGTATATTTTAGTGTTTTAGACATGAATAATTCATCGTGAATATTAATTTGATTAAGTAAGAGATGAAGTGGAAATTGATTAAATCATAACTAATTGGTGAGATTGTTCTTATGAAATAAAAATAAATCAAGAAATTATACATTCTTAAGTACTTTATCTGGATAGTAAAATAATCCCTCAACTTTAAGAAATAGACCTAGAAATAAAAATGTTATCTTATTAAATATTAATGAATTGATGGTATCTTCAACCCTCAATTATTTAGACTTTTGTTATCATTACAATTCATTTGAACATGTTCTCTATAAATATTTATTAGTACTTAGGAGTTCGTTTTATCTTCAATATCCATATTTTTTCTTCCCACCAATGATCTCCTTATATAGGAACCTGATTTATGTGTTATTTCAGGTAATATTTATGTTTCTAACTTTGAATTGTTAATATATTGTTTATTATTCCTTTAGAAAACATGGGTTTCCATTAAGGAATTTTGAAATATTTAATCTTTTATGACCGATAAAAATTGCAATGGAACAATTCATTTGATGGGTAGAATATAACACCAAGAGATTTTATGGTATATTTAAATAATTTCATTTATATGATAGCTTGAATTACATGAAACATCGATCTTAAACAATCCAAGATATAATATTATTTTAAATATTTTTATTATAAAAAATCCATTAATTTTTTTGGTATAAATGATATTTACGTTTTTATGAAATATATATATGCACTCAAATTTTAGTAAAGCCATTTTATTATTCAAAGTTATTATTTATTTAATAATGGTTTTTATTTATTTTTGTGAGTGAATATTATAATTAATTTATTTAAATTTTAGACATTTTATTTTATATTATTAATAAATTTTTTAAATCATAATTTCAAAATCAGCTGATGGTAAAATTCTAAAATTTTTCCGAAAAGTATGATGAATAGGGAAAATAATAATTTTTATTGAAAGCTATATTTTGTGTTAAAGTATTAAAAATTAAAATTTTATTTTGTATTATTTTTAAAACTTTTATAAGTTCCATTTGATTTAAAATAATCGAAATAGGTTTTCTTTAAAATAAACATTGTACTTGAATTTAGTATAAAACATTTTATATTTAAAACATGCATTATTCTAATAAACTATTCTTCAACACATTTTTTTGGTTTGATTTTAAATTAAACTATAACTATTATGTGTTTTGAATTTTTAAAAATGGATACCATATTTGGAATTAGGATGTCCAAATTTGGTCAATAAATTCCTTTTATTTATAGTCATTATGAATAATAACCATAGTATTTTTGTTACTATGGTAAAGGATAAATCAGGTAATTATTGGTTTAAAATATTATGATAAGGACTATAAAAGAACTTGTAAACTTGAATTAAGTATATTTTTTGAGTCAAATTCATCCATAATCATTTAATATTTGGTTATATGACATATTTGGTTTATTTAGATTTGATTATGACCCTTATAATATTTTATATAAAGAAGATTAAAAAATAGTACAATAATGTTTTTAACAAATATAATATTTTGAAAATGGAAATATACATAAGATATATTCAATTATAAATATTAATTTTAAATATAAATTATTTATCTTCATCGTGTTAAATTATTTTTATTTTTTAGATAAAAAATAATTACATTAAATGCATTTGTAATGATGACACAATAATTATTCAATTAATGGAAAAATAAAATAAATGATTATAAAAATATTAAAAGAAATATAGTTTGATATAATTATCATTATATATGAATTTTATAGATAAATATAACATTCTTGGGTTGTATTAAAAGTATGTATTTTAATTTTATTAGTTTCCATGATTTTATTAAAGTCAATGTAAATTTATAGTTCTAAAATTGGCATTATATGAAAATAATATTATATAAAATGATATAATGTTTGAATGAAGATTTTTCATATCTATAAATGGTTTTTTGTTGTGTATTTTTCCAATACACATTCGGTTGATCATATATTTTTCATGCAAAGTGATCTTACTGTGTATATGGATTTATTGATGAAGGTGGCGTCTTTTCTGAGTGTTTTCAAAAAAATTAGATCTCAAAATCTTCGCAAATGATGGATTTCTATGATTGAATATTAAAAAATATGAAAAAGAAATGTATTTTATGAAGACATAATTTTTGAAAATATGTGTAGAATCATGAAGGAATCTAGTTTCACAATGGTTTGAAGGTTCATGAAATAAGATTCACAAATAATGGTTGAGTCATGATAGAATGATAGTAATCTATGCAACAATGAGAAGATTCATGAATGAAACAATTTCAATGATGCTTCTTGAAGGAAAATATATTAATAAAAATGAATGAATGGGTTCGTGAAAAGTAATTTTTGAGATTGAATGCTTCACGAAGAGGCAATGTTTATAAATAGTAGGTCACCTATCATTTGAATTAGGTTGATAATTTGGAAAAATGGGGAATCAGTCTGATTTATTGAAGGACTTATGAGATGATAATTATATGTTAATCAAGAAATATTTGTGAGTAGAATCATAATGAAAATAATGAATAACAACTAATTAATAATATGATATTTAAAATAAGGGTGTTTCATGAAGATTGTAATTTTCCTTAAGACTACGAGTTTCATGATAGTTTGGAGTTCCAAAAAGGAATGGAAAGTCAAAAAGGATGGGAGCTTAATGGAGAATTTTATATTAATAAACATATATAGTTTCTTGAAATATAAAAATATTTTAAAAAAGGGGGTTTCATAAAGACTGTGAGCTTCACAAAGAACAATTTTGTGCCTTTGGTTTGAGTGAACAGTGCATTCAAGTGAATCAATTCAGGACTATGGTGCAAGAAGATCATAATGATAATCAGGTACAAAGACTTAAATTCAAAATATTTTTATGTGACCTTCTAGCTTATAAACTACTTATGTCTTCACCCAAGGCATTGAGAAAGGAGGAGTCTACAAAAGTGATCTAAGGGAGGCAGTGTGCTATCCCTAAAATTCTTTTAAAGGTAGTGGGCCTTGAAAATAGTGACCATGCCTGATCTTTATTAATCCAAAATATATAGTGTATATTAGTGTATTTTGGTATGACTAACACATTTTCATCATATTCTCCTTGGAATATCCCTTGTGTTGAACAAACTAAGACTATTGGGTTGTGTTTATTCTTCTGAATATGGGTTTTTGATAATTGCACGATTCTATCAGTTAGGTTTAATAGGTTCCCACCAACATAGTGAAAATATCCATCTCATTTAAAGAAAAATTTGACTCCATGATTCCACCATTCCCTATTTGGGTGTTCTAGGGTCTTACAAGTGGAATCAGAAGGAGTTTATAGGTGTTAAATATATAAAATATTTTATATAATGTAAAATTTAGTGAATGTTAGGGGAGTTCCCATTTTTGAGGGAAATTACTTCTAGATTTGGAAGAACAAAATTATATCTCATCCATGATCTCCTCGTATAGAAGTTATCTTTTCCACAACTCAAGGGATTTAGGTTAATGATGTGACATGTCTTTCTATGATTGAAGAAGTCAATAAAATTCTTAAAAAATATTCCAAAGCCCAAAATACTCTTTCTACAACACTATCTGATCAAATATATTCTTAGGTGATTAGTTTTAATATTTCCATGTTAAAGTAGGAGAAATTGGAAAATATATATGAAGGTGAAAATAAAGTCAAGGAATCCAAATTTTATGTTTTTCACAACTAGTTTGATGATATGAAATGCATATAGATGAAAATGTAGATATATTTTTTAATCACATTACTAATTTTTTTTGGAATATATTATAGGACTTGGGGAAGAAATTAAGTACATTGAAATTATGAAGAAACTCTTGAGAATGATCTCACCATTATACAATAAATATGTGTTAGCCCTCAAGGAAAGGGATCTACCTAATCTTTCTCTTGATGGTATTCTAATAAGTCTGGTGGCTTAGGAAATGGGAGTCAAACAAAAAGATACAAAAATTCAAGTTATCAATGAAATGGAATTCAAATCCATGAAAAAAACTCAAAATCTAAAAAGTTAGTTATGATAGAGAAGATGCAGATGATGAACTTATTTACCTTTTTTTCTAAAAATTTCAAGGGTTGAAAAGGATTATTTTAAGGGAATATTCCTTTGGATTGTTTTAATTACAGTAAAGTAAGGAATATTGCTGTTCAATGCTAATGTGAATTTTATGATGTTGAAAGTGAAGAATAAATCATGAATATGACTGAGAGGAGGTTCCCAAAAAAGGGAGACTTCAAATCTAAAATGCAATTATAGTGGAAGATCATCATTTAAAAAGAAGAACAGGATGAGAAATAATTTTTGGAGGATGTAGAGATATATTTTAAATCTGATTTTTATGATTCCATGATGGGTATGGTTGAGAAAGTAGAACCTATAAAATAAATAAGAAAATAATAATATGGTGTTGTCTATATCATGGTGTAACTTGAGGATTCTATTGATAGGATTGATATTCAAGGAAAGAAAAATATAATTATAGAATAGTTTTTGAAATATTCCCTAGAGTATGTGATCCGGATTGAAGTAGAGATTGATCAACTATAAGGAGAGGTAGAAGAACCTTTGAAAAATCTTGAAATATTGTAAGAGGATGCATTATTTAAACTAAGAATTGAAGATTAAAAAGTTATTAATGACCTTAAATTGATATTGGATGAAACACATATGATATTTGAGAGCCTTTAATAAGAATTGGTTTCTTTAAGGAGTAAATTATAAATTGAATCAAAATTGAGGGAAATGTAGACGAAATTATAGTTTAATAGGTGTTCAAATATAAAGATGTCAAAAAGTGTTAAAAATGATTTTGAAGGAGTGGATAGTTCCACGAATGACCAAAGATCAAAATTTATAGAAATAATTGGAATTGTCTATAATATAGAAACATTAAAGGATAGAAATGAGATAAGAAAAAATAAATTGAAGAAAAAATTTGAACATATCACAAAGGGACCTGATGTCCTAACTGAGACAAATTTGATCTAAATAGAGAAGAGAAAAAAATAATCATCAAATATCTAGAGATGATCTCTGGTCAAAGAACTATAAAAAATAAGGGTACATGTAGATGAATAGTTATGAAAAGATAGTTCATCTCATGAAATGTAAATTCTATGTATTTTTGGGCTATACTGTGTCTTATTATGAAGTGTCTATGATCTATATAGATGGGTAAGTACCTGATAGTTAACACAGAAAAAATGAGACCATATTATTTTTCATATTGAAGAAATAATTTCAATTGATACTTTTTTTTCACTATTCTAACCATGTCTATAATGCTATTCTTTGCTGAGATAGGAAAAGTGGAAACCACAACTACAAAACTACATGATAATTCAATTCTAGTCAACTAAGAGTAATTATTCTCGAAAATAAGTATTCTACTACAGAAGAAGATTATGAGTATGATTATGTAGTGAATGTTGAAAAGAGATTGAAGATGACATCTTATTACTTCACTAAATAAGGTATCTCATGAGTGTAAAAGAAGAATATTGGGATTGCTAACCATGTAGAGATTACAGTCAAAGCGAAAAAGAATAGTAGCACCTGCATTCTTAACAAGAGATGCTCATCTCACATGACATGAAATGATTTTTTTGGAAAATTTTATGTAAATATTTGATGGAATAGTGAATTTATACAATGATGGTTCCTTAAAGATCAAAGTTAGTGAAAATAAATAATTAGACAATTATTTTTTAAATAAAACAGAAGTACTTTACATCAATGGAAAGTGTCACATCCTCATAATTGCGAGTTAAATATATGAATTTGAACTGGTAGTAACATTTAATCATAAAAGGTTCACCATGAAAGGAAACATATTAAATTCTCTCATGAAAGGATAGAGGACAAATTGAAATTTATACCATGTAAATAGTAATAAAAACACATGTTTCTTAACAATTGAATAAGAAAACAACTAATGACATAGGAGGTTAGGTCACATTAATGGAAACATTATCTAAGATAAAATATATTTTATACATTACCAGTTAAAAGGATTACTATAAAAAATAAATGTTACGCTTTCATATGATGAAATTTGTTCCCAAATTCTTATTAGCCAAAGAACAAAAGGGAATAAAATATATTTAATCTAGCCCACACAGATCTGTGTGGTACAATGAATGTGGATAACAAATATAGAGAGTGGTTATCCATTATTTTTATTGATTATTATGCAAGAATATAATTTGTGATGTTTATGCGACATAAATTTGAAGTGATTAACATTATGAAATGAAATCTATGAAGAGTTAAGAATGAATTTGGTCACATAATCACGATTTTACTATCTGATAATGGAACAAAATACACATCTATTGAATTTTGAAATTAGTTAAAAAAATATTGGATCAAGCTTGAGGTTTCATCAGTTATAATAACTCAAAACAATGGGTTAGTTGAGCATAAAAATATATAGGTGATTAATATAGACAAAAAAATGTGTATTAAGAGTTGTGTTTCTCATCATTTTTGAAATAGGATGTTCAATTTGTGGTGTATAATCAAAATTGAATAGGGATGTGTCTATTAATAGATAAGACACTATATGAGATATGGAATTGAAGAGAGCCCTCACTATTTTTTTGGATGAAAACGTTTCTTCTAAAATAAATATAATAATCAAGGCATCTATGGAGATTCTACAGATTAAAAAATATTCCTTTTAAACTCAATGAAGAGTAAAACCTATATATGCTATAATACTCATATTATAATTATTGTGGAGAGAAATTATGTTAAGATCATTGAGGAAAAAACTATGAATAAATTTATGAGATCATATGTTTATATTATTGAATATGGAGAAGAAAATGAAAAAGGTATAGATTAAAATATATAAATTTTGGAAGTCTTTACCAACATTCTAGGATATCGAAATGGTGATGATTCAGAAATAGAACCAGAAGATAAAACCATTTCTTAAGAAAATATAGAGAAACCTCCAGGGAGAAATCTAAGAGTAGAAGTTGATTAATCCAAAATCATTACTAATTTGACTGTACCTACATTGAAAAGTAGAATTCGTAATGAAGCACATTATACCCTCTTATCTATGTAAAACTAACCTTGTTTATATAATAAGTGAAAGATGAATCATGGGTTAATGACATGAATTAAAAACTAGATATTATTGATAAAATAGACTTGGGATCTTGTTAATAGACCATAAAATAAAAATGTAATTAGAAAAAAGTGGATCATAAAAATCAATGTTGATGAGATAGTAAATTTGATAAAAAAGGATCTCATATTGTGTAAAGGATTTGAGCACATTTAATACATTGATGTTGAAGAAATGTTTTATCTTATAGCTCCACTAGAGTTGATTAGTATTTTTATATCCATGTTAATTCAAATAGGGTATAAATTTTATCATATGTATGTCAAAACTACATTATTAAATAGTTTTCTTGAAGAATAAGTATACATTGAAAAACTATTGGGATTTTAGATTGTAAATGAGGAAAAAAAGGTTTTTATATTAAAGAAAGATCTTTATGGGTTGAAATAGGAACCACTATCATGGTATCCTCGACTTGATTCTTAATATGAAGAAGCTAAAATTTAAAATAGGATGTTTTGATCATAACCTATATGTGAATAATTCTCAAGGAGATTAGTTTATAGTTCTTGTGTATATGGATGGTAATATATTTGGTGTAAGAAGTCATGGATAAATGGAAGAATATTCTAATAAAAAGATATCACAATCTGAAATTTCTATGATTTGTGCACTAAATTTCCTTATTAGTGTGTGAGTGATTCAAAAGAATTACTAGACCTTCATTTCTTAAGAAAATTATGCAAGGCATATTTTGAAAAAAATCAATATGCATGACATCAAACAGATGTTGACTATGATTGTAGTTGGAAAAAATAGGAAATCATGAGGATGGTAAATATATGGATCCCTAATTGTACATGTGGATAATTGGATTCTTATTATACTTGAATAAAACATATCCTGATATCATCTTTGCAACATGTTTAGTGGTTGGATTCTAAAGAAATCTGACATAAGAGTATTCTACTGCAGTTAAAAGAATCATCAGATATATTGAGGGTACTCTAAACATTGGATTATAATTTTCATCAAGAAAATATAATGAATTTTCTACATTTTATGATGTGTATTGGGCTTGATATGTGGTGGATTTAAAGACCACAAGTGGGGGTTAATTCTTCATTAGAAACAAAGATGTGGGTTCATTGTGCAAGAAACAATAAATAAATTCTCTTAGTATGGATGAAGTAGAGTATATATATATATTTATATATATATGAAAAAGTAATGAAATCAAATATTTTGGATAAATAAACAACTTAAGTATATTGGTGATGATGTGAAACAACCGATGGAAACTCACTGTGAGAAAAAATCAAGATCGATCTTAATCTGGGTCAACACTCTCATACCAAACATATTATCAGATATCATAATCAATGAAAGAAGTTGATCAATTTGTGCTTAAAATGGATCATTTTGGAACTAATGAAAAAGTTGATGACATCCAGACTAAGCCTTTATAAACACTAATGTTTTAGAAACACCAGTTGAACCTTGGAGTTCATCCCCTCCTATTGTATGAGGAGGTTATGATTTATCCCCTCTCCCCATTTTTTTTAATTATTTTAATATGTTTTTTTATGTGATGTAGGTATATGGAGGAGATATGATCCAAGGGATTTTTTTTCATAATAATGTTGAATTATAGTTTCTTTACATTTATTACCAAAGTGGGAGAATGAAATTCAATGAATTACAAGATATGTGGAAAAGTGAGTGGTTTATCAGGGAATGAAAATATTTTTTATACTCTTTTTTTAAAACCCCGATTTAATAACATATTCTGAGAGTGATATATTAGTTATTTCATACCTATTGAGTTTTTTTAAGGCCGATTATGTTTTTAATTTATCATCAAATTTTAAACTCACCCAAACTGAATGATTGTTGTAACTAAGGTTTCTCATAACTATAAACCTTTTTTTTTGTCAATCCACACGGGTTTTTTCATTGAATTTGAAAGACAAGTGATAATATAGTGCATGTGTTTTTAGTGTGATGGTGGAATATTTTACCAGTTTTTACTAATTTTTTGGATCTTAAAATTTAGTATAAGGGATGAGCTTCGCAAAATCTAGATTTCTAGGATTGACTCTATGAAAATATGAAAAAGGCATGGATTTAGAAAACATTGAATTTTAAATTATATATGAAGATTCATGAAGTAATCTATTTTCATAATGGTTTGAAGGCTCACAAAAGTACTTTTGAAAATAATGGTCATGGTGTGATGAAAATATGATACTCTATGCGATGACGAGAAGATTCATGAATGGAAAAAAATTCAATGAAGTTTTATGAAGAAAAAGAGCTTCATAAACATGAATTAAGAGGATTATGATAAGGTTGTGGTGATATTAAAGGCTTCCTAAAGGGGTGATTTCTGTAAATAGGAAGCCTTCCATCATTTCAATTAAGATGGGAATTCAAAAAAAGGCCGAATCTCTCCAATTTCATAAAGGTCTTATAATAAGGTAATTATTTTTTTAATAAGAACTCTTCATGAGTAGAATAATATTGAAAAGAAAGGATAAGAACTAAAAAACACTATGTTTTTTTTCGAAAAGGGAGTTTTGAGAGGAATGAGAGTTTTTAAAAGGCTGAGAGTTTTATGATACAATGGAGTTACACAATCTATGGGATCTTCATGAAGGCTGTGAGCTTAATGATGGCATGGATCTTCAAAAAAGTATATTGGTTCTCAGAAGATGATATATATTTGAAAAAAGGGGTTTCAAGAGGACTACCGAGTTTTCAAAGAGTCGTTTTGAACGTCTGGTTTGAGTGAAAATTTCATTCTAGTGCATCAATTCTGAATTAGGGTGAAAGTAGAGTCTCATTCTAATCAAGGAAAAAGGATTACATGCAAAGTCATTTTATCTGAATTTGAAGTCGATAAAATGAGTAAGATTTCACTGAAGGAAGTGTGAACGGTGGAATTGATGGAAGGTATCCAATGAAGGTTTTTTATACCCCTAAAATTCTTGTTATGGTATTGGTCCTATCATAGAGTGATCTTGTTTGACGATTTGTAATTTGTAATATCTAGTGAATCTTAGGGGATTCTAGTATAACTGACACACTATTAGAGTATTCTCCTTGGACTATCCCTTAATGGTGAATGAAGTAAAATTTTTGTGTTGTGTTTATATTTATAGATATGGGTGTTTTATTATTTCATGATTCTATAAAATAAGTTTAACAAGTTCATACCAATGTGGGGACAATATTTATCTCATTAAAAGAAAAAGCTGACACCTTGATTCACCCCTCCTCTCTCAGGGTGTTTTATGGTCTTACAAATGAATTTGATAAATATATTATATTAAAACATATGATTAGGGTATGTTTTAAAATATAATCCATGGTCCATTTATGTTCTTTTTTTCAATTTATAGAAACTATCATGACCCTAAAAGAGTCAAAAACTGTGTTGTTGCAGTAAGTGTGAAATGGGTTAACGGGGGGTTAAAACAAACTGATAAGGCCAAAAATAAATCCAAAATTTTTCTAAATTTAATTTGATGAGATTATTTCAACTCATAATCATCTTAGATTATAATATTATCAATTTTGTACCATTGGTACATGAAAATTAATTTATGTTAATTTAGTATTTTAAGAAATTACAAGAGTGCCCCTCCCCTCACTTATAAAAGGGCATCTATCCTTTGTCTTCTTAACACCAATTTTATCCTTATAGATTTAACAGGCACTAAAAAATTATTTTATAAATTTCACTATATAATTTATAGAGGTTTCGGTCTTCCCAAAATACCAACACTTGGGTCTTTAAGAGGAGATTCAAAGGTGTTCTTTTAGAAAAGAGGTAATTTCTGAAACCGATATGTTTCTTTAATTACTTATTCTCTTCCCTAATCTAAATATAAAATATATATCATAAAATAATTAATTAATTATTCTAAGTTTATTTAAATTTTATTATGACTATTAAAGTTTCATTATCCACTCTTTTTCCTAGTAAATTGTAAGTGAAAGTATCGCTCATGCATATGTATGGATTACCGTATCCATGTAGCGATACAATTAATTTTTCAGTTCAACATTTTCTGGATTGGTATTATGATTATTTTAACAATTATATATTATATTTATGAAATAATTATTCTTATGTAATGATAATATCATATCTACCTTATCACATTCATACCCATAGGAAAACAATAACGTTTATCATTCGTACGTGTGGACTACCACCTCCATGAAGAAATGTGATTCATTTTTAATTTTAATTTTACATGGATGGAAATGAGAATATATTTAATGAATATATATGATATAATAAATATTATTTAAAGGTAAATTATTATTTTCCTTTCTTTTGTTCCATCCATCAAATAACGGAAACAATGTTCATGTGTACATACAACCAACCATCGCCATGAATGGTGTAATTAATTTTTCTATCTCAATATTTTATTAAGGATGATAAATATATATATAGTTAATATATAAAATTAGTAAATCATTAATTACATTATGTATTTTATGGAACCATGATCAAAGTACAAGGACCAAAACCACCGATCAAAAAAATATGTGAGAAACAAAGTAGTTATCACCCAAAATAGTGATTTTAACAAAGAATTACTAATGAATGTATGTTAAAAGCTTACAAGTAAATAATATATTTTTTGATATATATTATTATTTTTCTATAATATATGTATAATAAATATAAATTTATTATACATGTTGTTTATTAACATAAAAAGGAAGTTAGACCGGAGGTAAGGGGTTTTCTTCTAACTTTTATTATTGTGTGAAATATTCCATATTCACAACTTGTATATTTATGTACACCTAAATATATTATATTATAATCTTTATTAAAGTTATGTGGATTTAAAAATTAAAATTTTATTTTTTATGAGGCTTATGATTCAAAAATTCCCAATATGGTAAGTATTTTATTTTAAACTTTTTTTGTTTAAGAGGAAGGATTATGAATAAGTTTTTGATGATGGTATTTTATAATCTATATATAAATAAATTAATTAATTTTAATATATCATGGTTATTTCTAAATAATAAATATTTCCCATTAATTTTTCTAATTAAACTTACTCAAGAGATTGAAATGTTTTTTATGGAAAACTAAATTTATTTCCATATTTGGTCAAAAATGTTTTTTCTTCCATATCCAATTTTTCTAAATATGTTTTGCAAAATTATTTAATATTATTCTATTATTGTTTAACATAATTTTTACCCTTTTTTATTTTTTTTCAAAATGGTTTAAAAGTAATCTTATTATTATTTTCCAAATATGTTACTTTTTTACTTTCAACCAAAAAAATAAGAAATGAATTTTTATTTTAACTTATATGATATGACCATATTTTACCACCATCATGAACGCTCAATGTTTTAAATATTATTTTAATAATTTTCAAGGTTATTTTCAATGAAAGTTTTTTCCATAATATTTTTGCAAATTTTTATAATTTTAAAAGTTTTTTTCAAAGTGTAAAATTTATTTTCCTCAAGAAATGTTTTAAATTATATTTTAAGAAATTTTTATCTATGATAAATTTTTTATGTTACATATGACTTAATGGGGATGTTATAAAATGATACCATCCTAATTATTTATTTGGATTATTTATGTTAATTAATATGTTGATAATATTCTAATGAAACCCTAACCTTTTTCCAATGGGTTATTCTATGATTAATTGATGACATATTTATGAAACCTTATTACTTTGTACAAGTTTTGATGTTTTGATATAATGAATGTTTTATAATCTTATGTACACATATGTTAGTTTTTTATTATGTGGTTTGTAGTTTCATTATAAACCAAGGTGGGTGGTTACATTATAACCAAGGAAGGTGGTTATGTTATAGAAAATGATGGTGGTTACATTATAACCATGATGTGTGGGACCTATATCTACCTATAATGAATTATGTAAAGATAGATATCTCTAAGATAAAAATGATTTGAATGCAGAGTAAACCCAGTCCAATAAGGGACTTAGACCATTATGAAAGTCTTGGGAGTGAACCCTAACTGTTATGATGGTTTGGGAGTGATCCCAATCCACTATTATAGCCTCAAAAAACGAGAATTGTATATTAAGAAATGATTTTCTATATTTATTTGTATACAATAAATCCATGTCTTATACCAATGTTATTCTCTCATGGAATATTTTCTTTGATTCCTTTGTGATTCATGTAATATGAACTGATAATATATATGATATGACTCATGTTAGTTATTTATGTAATATTTTTTATGAAAATTTTAAATTATGATCATGATCTCATGCCCTTATTCTTATTATTTAATATGATTAGTGATTGATATCTCCCATTTTTACCCTTACAATGAATCTAAGCTCACCCATGCCTATGTTTTCTTTCCCCCAGGTTATTAAAAAAGGTTTTAAGTAGGGAATATATATAAAGAGTATTAATGAGGAATATATTTATGGGATATTTTGACGATAATTCATGAAATTAAAATATTGTTTGTCTAGTCACTAAAGACACTAAACCTATAAGGACCTCATGCATGTATTAATGTAATTCATTAAATATTCATCTAAAAATATGTGATATTTATTTATAAAATTCTTGGTTTTCTATATATATAGATGTAACCATTCCCAGTTAAGGTGGGAGGTGAGAAGTATATGGTGATCCTACACGTGCTCATCGATGTAGTTGATGGATGGTTTCCTCAATGATGCCATGGTTGGTTCTTTTGTGACTAATATACTTATGAATTTGGAAAGATTTTTTTTTTAAAGTTTACCATTTGAAGAAACATACATGGGTCCTCATGGGAGGATAAAAATCCTAGGGGATCCATATAAACCCCTAACTCCCTTTCTTATAAGAATTAACGAACCAATAATAACAATGGAGGAATCACTACAAAAATAGATGATGGAAGTTTTCAAAAATGTGTAAATCAATATCCCCCTATTGGAATCCATTCTCTAGATTCCAAGGTATGAAAAATTAATTAAGGACATATGAAACAATAGTATAAGATTAAAAGTCAATGAATATGTTTGAATAGGTAATAATTTTTTAACTCTTGTCACCCATTGAATTCCAAAAAAATAACAAGATACAAGTACTTTTTTTATTCTATGCCCAATTAGTGAGACTAATGTTTCCAATGAAAAGTGTGTATTGAGAGAATTAATTAATATAATCCATTATTAAATCTATTATTCTTTATATATGGATGATATTATATCCACCCATGTTCTTGTACAGTTTTCCAATAAATCCACTACCTATCTAGTACGTGTTGTTGAGGATGTCCTGGTTTGTGTACAAGGTTACCCATTTCTTACCAACTTCATCATTATCAAAATGAAATAAAGTAAAGGTAAAGAGAATTATCCCATTATTCTAGAATGACCATTCCAAAATACTATTAAAACCATCATAAATTTCAATGAAGGAAATTTTCACAAGAAATGTGGTCAATTTGTAGTATATTTCAACATTATTTCTCAATAAAATAACCACAAGAAGAATATTTTATTTTGAAAATATTTGTTTTGAACTTACCTACTCTTATTGGGTGGAAATTGTGATGTTTGATGACATAATAATAATAGGGAATCTCTAGAAACACATAGTCTACTAAAAAAATCTATTTTTAAAAATTAAATTAATATGGAAAAAATTTTAACTAAAGTTCAGATTGAATAAATTAATAAATAGTATTTTAAAAAGTTACAAAAATTTGACACTAATAATTATTTTTTACATGTGTAGGCAGCCCACATAGATAATACTGAAAATGAAACATCCCAAGGAAACCCCTTGAATTAGAATTAAATTTTCTTCAATTTAATTTAAAATATGATTTCATAAAAGAGGATAAGAAATGTACAAATATAGTTTACAATAACTTATGACATGACCATGAAAACCAATTGATGAAAATCTAGAAAAATAATATTATGCCTATAGGATGGAAATTGGGAGATATTATATGAATTATTCTTATTACCTTCATACATGGGATTTTTTTGGAAGAAGGATCCATATCTATGAGACAACCCCAGATAAGGCTCAACCCAATCCCCCTAGAGGCAAATAAAAAGTAATAGGAAAGACTCTTAGAAGTTGAAATAATTTATCCCATCTCAGACTCACAGTGGGTGAGCCCCATTAAAATAATTCCAAAGAAAATTGATCACATAATTGTGATAAATAAAAAAAATTAATTTGTACCTACCAAAATCTATAAGAGGTAGAGAGATTTTATAGACAAATTGAGACGAAAACATGTGACTATAGAAGACCATTTTCCCATACCATTTTTAAAACAAATGCATAATGTATATCTAGTAAAGGAAATTATTTTTTCCTTGATGGGTTTTATAGATATTTTCAAGTTACATATATCACTCGATGACCAAGACAAGATCACATTCACATGTCCCTTTAGTACATTTTCCTACTGATGGATTCCTTTTGGTCTCTAAAATACCCCATGTGACTTTCATCATTGCATAGTAAGTATCATCTTAGGCTTGATTGAGTAAATTTTGGATGTATTCCTTGATGAATTCACTATATATAAAACCTTATTTCAAAATTTTAAAGATATTTTTTGAAAGGTTTTACATATTTTTATTGAAAAAAAAACTAGTTTAGAATTATAAAAAAAATGTAATTTTATGATATAAAAAAAGTTTTGGTCAGTTTAATTTCAACCAAAGGAATAGAAGATGATTAAGAAAAATTGGTTAGAATTTTGATAATACCCTGTCCCACCACTACAATACACAATATCTCATTTTTGAGCCTTGTTGGGTTTTATATAAGATTTATTAGGGACTTTAGAAAAATTGATTTTACGCAAACTAACTATTTTAGGAAATAAACTGACTTTGTATTTGTTTAATCATGTAGGGAAAAAAATTTAAAATTTAAATTATTTTTAACCCCCACCCCTTTCATCTATCCACTAAACTGAAGTCACCCCTTTGAGATACTATGTGATGGATCTATTAGAGTGGTATGACCTATGTTATCTTAGAAGATTGACATAACTTCATGAGTGATAGTTTAGATTTCACAAACCATGGAAAATTCCCATATAAACTACATAATAGTAGAGAAGTAGTTTGTTCCTATTGTGTTAGGTTCGTAAAAAATTCCATTCTTATATCTTAGTAAGTAAGGTGATCTTTCATTCTGATCATGTAGCTTTATGATATTTTATCGTGAATATAAACACAATGACCATGATAGTATGATGGATATTGTTGTTGTTCGAGTTTGAATTTGAGATTAAGAAAAATAAGGAAAATTATAATACAACGGCTGAATACATGATAAGGATGAATCATGCTCCAAAGGTAGAACCAATTCTTAAGACTAGTCTGATGATTCTTTCCCTCATGAGAAACTATACAATCTTACCTAACTACCCTGGTATGATGACACAGTGAACTTCCTAGTCACAAAAAAGGTACCATATTTCTACTATAAGCACCAAAATGAAAAATTAAAATCTGAATCAAAACACTATGTTTGGTATGATTCTTATTTATAGAAATATACATTGATCAACTCATTAGAAGATGAATTCTTGATGAAGAAATACATTATGTACATCATCTTTTCCAAACAAATAACATGTATAGGCCTTTTTGGACCTCATGGAACCATTATGAAAATTTTGGATACTGGTTTATTTTGGCCTTACATC
Organism: Viscum album; assembly: GCA_963277665.1. Lineage (NCBI taxonomy): Eukaryota > Viridiplantae > Streptophyta > Magnoliopsida > Santalales > Viscaceae > Viscum > Viscum album. The sequence continues at coordinate 1,951,960,557 of OY728153.1, read as the reverse complement.
TTTGAAAATTATGATGATTTTTGTAAACAATTTCCAAACTACCATTTTACAAGTGGAGTTTCCAAAAAACAAGAAATTACCTAAAAAATTGTTTTTATGAAATATTTGATCTCAAGGGAATTGAAATCACGGGACCATTTCCCATTTCATATGGATTTTCCTATATCTTGTTGGAAATAGACTATCTATCTAAATGGATTAAGGATAGTTCCACTTAGGCTAATGACTCAAAAATTGTAATTTCATTTCTAAAATAAAACATATTTTATAGGTTTAGAAAAACTTGAGTCATAATAACTGACCATGGAACCCATATTTGAAATAAATACATGGATACCCAGATGAGGTAATATGGAGTACACCATGAGAACACCACTTCCTACTAACCATATATGAATGGTCTGGTAGATATATCTAATAAAGAAGTGAAAAGGATCTGGGAGATGATAATGAAAAACAACCAAAAAGACTGGAGTAAGAAGGTGGAAGATTCACTATGGGCATATAGAACTGCCTTCAAAACCCCATTAGGTATGTATCCTTATTGAATTATTTATTGTAAACATTTACACTTTCCTATTAAGCTAAAACACAAAGCCTATTAGGGTTTCAAATGAGTAAACCTAGAGTTTAGGAAGGATGGAGAAAAATGGAAACTGTAATTATTGTTGATAAAGGAATTGATAAGAGGAATATAAGAAATCACAATTGTAAAAAGGTAAAACCAAATAATCCTATGATAAATTGATCCAAAAAAGATAATTTCATGTTAGAGAAAAAGTAATTCTATTTTCTTAAAGGATGAAACTTTTTCCAGGTAAACATCATTTCAAATGGATTGGACCAGACACAGTAACTAATAATTTTTTTTTGTGTAGTTGAGATAAAATAAGAAGGTTCAATGAAACCATTCAGGGATAATGAAAAAAATAAAATAAGTACCAAGAGGACTTTTGTAAAGACCCTATGGAGGAGTCCAGAATCCTCCCCACTGTTTAAAAATAAGTACATCTAGGTTTTCACTTTCATTTATTTGGGTCTATCTATTTATTTTATTTCAATCTACCTTTTTAAAAAAATACCTATTGAAATTTAACTGGAAGAGGGTTAGAACCGTGTGTGGGGGAATAGAGAAACCAGAATTTGTAAATAAATAAACTAATTTTTTTGTTGGAAATAAAACACTACAAATGACAATTTTGTTTAGTTTTTAGTTTTGTTTTTTCACCTTTACTTGAACTTCAATTCTACACTACCTTGTTAAAAAAGTCCATAATAGAGTTAATGGAATTCATGGGTTTTAAAACTATGACACTTAAGTGATTTATGAGTGAATTGTTTAACTATTTAATAGAATTATGGTCTTAAAACCAGGAGATTGGGTGTGAGTGAAAAAAATTCATTGAATCAATTTTGTAACTTCAATACACTCTAATTTTTTAACTTAGTCTAAGGAAACATGACCTGTGTGAGGAAAAAACCTTAGTAAGCTAACATAAAAGAAAATGTTCTATGTTTTTTGAACCTAGAATAAAAATGGGAAATTCGATACTCATAGTGGATTTCTGAGAGAAGGTCATGAGGTGTGTTTTTTTAATTAAATAAATATATATTTGTAACTGTTATTCACAATGATTTACACTCAATTATGTTTGGGAATAATAAATTCTAATAATGTGCCTTATAAAAAATGAGTCCATTTAGGGGAGGTGGATATTAAAACAATAGAAAAAAGGTGATAATTTTTTATAACACATTCATTTACATTGTATCAATGATGTTGTAAATCAAACGTCGTTTTAGGTAACTTAAGATAGAGTGATAATTAGAGGTGCATTTTTTTAAAATATTTATTCCACTTAAATATTATTCAATCAATCCCTAATTTGAAACTTTTAATGAATTTAAGTGACTTAGTGACTTTAATTATATATGAGGAATGATATTTCTAAAAAAATATGTGTTTTATCACTTCTCTAGTTATTAATTTTAAATTTAGGATGGATGGCCATTATTTATTTTTCTAGTTAAATAAATTTAATTCAATGATAAATTTCTCAGGAGTGAAATTATCTAACTTTAAGGGAGTGATTTGAGTTATAAATTTACATATTCTTTGTCTTTAATTAACTAAAAATACCCTACATTTTAGTAAAATTACTAGGTTAATAGTAGCTTCTATTCAGTGTATTAAATTTGAACTTATATTTGGAAATGGATTTATTGATGGTGTTTATTGAGGAATATATTTTTTGATTTAAATTTGGGAGACAAGATTAAATAAATTACTTATTTTTGAGTTGTAATTATGGAATTTAATATTTAAATATGAAATAATAAGAACCTTTTATTGTTGTAAAAATTAAAAGTCCAGTATTTAACTTGATATTCATGGTCACCATGCTTACCAAAGGTGCTGACCATATGATTCCCCTTCTAGAACTTATTATCACACAATAGGTTTGATGACTATGCATTCAAACTACCACAAAAAATACTCATGGTAACCTTCCCATCGTACTTCACCATGGTCTCATGATAGGCATACCTATCATGTGTGCTATCAGTCGACCATGTGTTCAGAAATCCATTAAAGGAAAAATCACAAACCGTATGAAATATTTTTTTTACCATTCCACCATTCTCACAGTCGACAAACCTACCATGATCCCTTTTTGGCCACAATATCACGGTAAGAATAATAACTATGACACTCATGGTAAGCATGATTACTGTATATTTTTCCCACCTTTCCTACTCTTCCCATATATTTCTAAGGTACCTTTAAAAACCCCAAGTACTCACTTCCCCTAATTAAGAAGAGAACGCTTGACTGATTCTTGAAGTAAGACCAAAGGTTGGGTGCTATATCAAAATTTGTAACCACCCTTTAACTACAACCACCATGAGAAAGAATAAGGATCCATATAATCTACTGATTAAAACTTCTTCTACTACCCCAGGAACTGATATAAAAGTGAAGTGAATCCACTATTATAGAATAACCTTGGTAGTGCTCTTCTCCAATTGGAGCTCTGGTCAGACTCATGGTGAGATCTAGATGATCACAACATGAGTGATGCTTTCTTTCTTGTAAAGCTTCCAAGGGATCTATGGTGTTACACACTATCAGAAAAGAGAATACTTCTTTTCGACACCAGATCCATGTAACAAAGAACTAGGTTCCCATGAGGACCTAAAGGGAACATGGTTGTAGTGTCAAACCAAGAAGATAACTATGTAATTAAATAAAAATACTGACAGGAAGAAGATTTGAGAATGATATTGGAAATAAAATTCATTCTTCTGGGAAGTTATAGTACTACTAACGAAGAAACCATTGACCTTATATATATATTGATAGGAGAATATGAGTGAATTAACTAGTGGAAATAACATCTCATGAGTAGAATAATTCATCCTAGGTGATATTTAAAATAATAAGGACTAGAATTTAAAATACCAGGATGATTTTTCCTTTCCCCACTAATGCAAAGCACTAGAATAGTCGACCTTTAAAAAGGATGCTGGGTTGGATTATGGAAGAGTACCATAGCCTTAAATAATTCATCCAGACCCTTCCATGTGGACACATTTCAACAATCGAGAAAAAAGTAAACTTTCTATCGAAAGACGTGCCAGAATTAAATGAATAAACATGTTCCCCACACATAAACCACATTATAGAACATGTGAAATATATAAGGGGGATATCTCTCTCAATCATAGGAGGTCATGAATTTTTTATTTTTCTATATTTTTGTAATAATCTAGTGGTATGACATTAAACCCTCAATGTTTGATCTAATGATAATCCCTCCACCTACCCCATTGATGAATTATAATATTTTAATAGTAATTTTATCTCTATAGAATTTATTTATTTTTACAAATAGTGTTCTTCTTAATAATATTTAATTTAATTTATTTTTTCTTATAATTTCACACACAATAAATTTTTTTTAAGTCCACTACATGCGATAGTAGATAGTGGTGGAAATTATTGTGTAAAAAGAGTTGTCAAAATATTAGGCTAGTAATGGGAAGGAAATAGAGTGATCATTGTAACTATTTTTCTGAACTAAAAATTTCTAAAGAAAGTAATAACATTGACTCAATTTATTAGATAATTATTATAGACTTAATAAATTAAAATTCAATAGGTTAATGAGGTAATAATTCTAGGTTATACCATTTCTTTCTTTATTGATTTATAAAACCAACAAGATTCACCAACTGTCTCTTTATAAAGTGAACCAAAAAAAACAAGATTTAAACACACACATGACACTATATTCTCTAGATACAATCAAAGTCTCATTTTCAAAACATATTTATTGGGCTCAAATATGGTTTTTTATATGATCCATGAGGCAGGTCTTCATTTCCTACATAGAAAGGCATTGTATGCAGGGTCCTATGAAGAAACCATAAACATGATGTTTTCAACCAAGTCACCAAATCGGGTCTCCAAGTAGATATTGTTTCATGAATTATGATCACTTTTATCATGTCCCTATATCATTATATTGGATGGTGTAAAATCCGCCTCATTAAGCCTCAAATTTTAGAGTGTCCAAGTTATGAAAAGATTGATCCTAGAGGCAATTTCACCAAGAAGCGATGGATTTCCATGAAATTAAATTAGTATGAGACATTGAGAGGTCACATGTTCCTCAAAATATTGGCACCCTAATTCTACTTAGATGAGGATATGGTGTTTTTTAACTCTTCCTTTTTGGATTCCTTTTCACAATAGGAAGCAATGAAAACTACCTCTACTTCAAACCGGACAGGGATCTTTAGGGCCTCACGTAACTCCTTTAACAAGAAAAGCACATCAAAGAATTATAACTATGATGGTATGCCAGTGAGGTGCTTCAAAACATAATATTTTTGAGTAAGGGGAATATTTATGACTTCTATGGGTTCTTAATTAATAGGAAGCACTGTGGGTGTAACCATTTTATGAACTAAGTCCTGATTAGTGCTTGGTGTGATCAAGTATTGGTTAGACATCCTAATATGATTAATATCCAGTTGTTCTAAATACTTGGATGACTATGGATAAGTGTTGTGATTATATAGATGATCCATATTATCAACCAAATTGACATTTTTTGGTGTTTTTCTCAACGATTCATCCTATACATATTGTGCTTCCTAGGCCTAGAGTAATTCCCTTTTTCTGGTCTCTATATCATGAAATTTTCTTTCTGATTGCTCAATATTTTTCCCTGGGGGCATGAAATATTCCTTTCCCTCAATGGGTTTAAAAAGAGTCATATGAAGGGCCTCATTAACATACATTACTATTGGGTTCTATACAATGATCCACTAGTTGAATGAAATTGTCCAAAACATCATCTTTCCCTTCGTCAGTGTATTACTCTAGGATTGGAAATATTCTGTAGCTGGATCCCAATTGAGGGTGGGGGTTCATGAAACCATTAATTGTGAAAAAATATTTTAGTATTGGTGGTGTATTGTTATTTCCTTAGTATTTTCAAAGTTTGTTCCTTTAATACTTGGAAGACTGCGATGTTGATGGAGTAACTGGTGAAGTCGTGGCGACTATGCGAGGTGTTGGTTTGTTCAAACAAGAATGAATAATTACATGGCTATAAGAGACCATATTATAAGCTATATTTTCATGAAAATCATATTTCATTTGAATAGAATCCCACTTATATTCATGAGAGTCTTCATCATTACCATCGAGGGTGATAGATACATAAGTCAGATACACCTGAACATCAACCAACTAAACCAAAACATGGTTTACCTGGTCCTTAAACCATTCCTTGACTAAAATTAACTCTTTGATGTAGTAACCAATTATTTTTTGATAGGGAAAGTATTCAACATAGTGGGTTAACATATAACATTGAGGCCTCATGTCCTTTGTAAATTTCAAAATGTTTTTCTCCATGGCACACATAATATAACCAAGGGCATGATCATCACTGAATGGGAGGAAGCTATTCTATCATTCTATGAAGGTTAATTTATGAACTTGTCCTTGATGTAGGTATTTTGAAGAATTATCATATATAGGTTTGACTTGGAGAGGTCTATTTTACGTAGGCTTCTAAAGTCGGATCGGTTGAGGGGCCTGAGTTCTCACAATGATTTCTATCTCTATTCTCATAGGATTGTACAGTAGATATAGAGGAGTAAAATATGATGGATACTTCTTGGTCCACTATATTGATTCAAAAAAAATTCCTATCCCACTTTCTGGGTTCCATAAATATTCATGGAAAGCATAGAGAGATACAGGTAGGAACTATCTCATCAAAAAAAAATTCCATGCATATCCCAAAAAATTATTTGGGAAAGTGGAAAATAAATGGAATATTAAAGTTCATTATATTAGGAAATGAACTTTATAACAAATTCATCATCTCTATATACTCTTTTAGAGAGTCTGGAGACAATGGTTATTCATAATGTGGAGTTAAACTAGTAAATTAACTGCCTATAGAGATCATTATAGCTGATGATGGACCCCAAGTAGAACTAACTGCACCAATCAAAGCCAAGTGCCTCCAAGGTATAGATGAAACCAAAAGGTTTTGAAGATTCTGGTTACATCAGATTACCTAATACCAATCCCCACCTAGAAGATATGTGAGCCAAATATTGTTCTAGGTCACCTATACCATTAAATGTGGCAAATATTGGGTTTCCAAATTTTGGGGACAAATGACTGTGATCCACCCATACCGGATACAACATCCATTTTTTTTGAATTGAGTATAATAACATCTATAAGGGTAAATATTAGTGGTGATAGAAGATATCACATATTTGGATGGATTATTGGTATGTGTTTTGAAATTTATTGGTCTATTAGCATGTAGATAATGAACATCGTGACTTAAAGGTGGTTAGTCAAGATGATTGACTGGAGATGGATCCATAGAGAACATTAGGCCATATCTTTATTTAGAAGATCCACTTGGATAATTCCTTGATGGATGAATAAATAGGATTTATTATAGAAGTTCCCCTAGAGGATTTATGGGATCCTCCAAGATGTCCTTAGGCTCTGGGTGATTTCTGTCGATAAGTTTGGTAGTGAGCCGCTTGGAACCCTCAAGATCCAGGAGAAAAGTCACCTCCCAAGAAAATACCTCATTATCTAGTATAGGTACAAATATAAAAATAGGTGTATAAATTACCTTAATCCTATTTAGATAATGATAAATACGTGGTTGTTCCTTTGTGGGACTATTGAGACCCAATTTCTGCCTCTGATGATGAGTTTAGACACTTATCATAAGGTTTTCTTAGCATTCATCTCCCTCAGGGTGTATATTTTTCTTCGATATTCCTATCACTATCCTGATAATACTAATCACCTATAGGGTTGATTATGATATAATTCATAGTTTTAGGGGTTGGAGAGGTTCATTTACCATGAACGATTAGATTGGACATATGATCTTACTATTTCTATAATGGATGACTAAATTGGAAGAAATTATACTATACCCATTCCCTAATCTACACATTAGGGGATTCCTCTTCAATTATTTTTTAAAGAAAAATGAGGCCCTAGATAAAGTTCTGGTTAAAACACTATTCATACCCATACGAGTTTGGGAATTAAGCCATCATGATCACTATATTGTAAAACATATAGAACTATGGATGGAGAGCCAAAAGGTGTTCATGTATTATCGGATAGGTCAAATGGTGGTCTTAATGGATAGGGAATTTGATGAAAAAGTTCTTGAAGAGGTATTCTATGTATTCCTCATCTAGAACTTTGGGTTCGAAAATTGTGGGGTTACTTGTGGTCAGAACAGGATTGAAAACTAGTCGGTGGCCAAGTTTTCCCATAAATGTTGTTGCGTCTATTTTTTATTTAGAGGGTAATCATTCTCTTAATCTCCCAATATCTTATTAGTGATATTAAGGATTTTTGGGGAGGTAACAATGCCAACATACTCTACTCTTGATATTTTTTAGGGGATGAATTTTATGATCGAACCATCCCAGAAATGATGGAGAGTCATTTATAGGTGATGCTAGGATGATGAACATGTTTATATAATATGGTTTATCCTGGAACACCTACTGGATATGTTGATCATCATGACCCTGGATCTCGATGGAATTATATTTTTTATTATATGGTGAAAAACCAGAGCTTTTTGTTCACCTTACTTCTATAGTGGAGGTGGAGAGGAGGGAGGATGTATGGGGTATGGATGATTGTAAAGAGATCCCCTGAAATGAAGACAAATCATCCTCCATGTACAGGTAATTATAGAAGTGTCTAAGAATTTTATGAAACTTATTCTTTTGTATAGTCATTCTCAACTCATGGGATCCTGGCCCCAGTTGTAGTGGTGGTGGATTAGGTATTTCCTATGAGTCTTGTTTTTGTTAGACCATAAAAGGTCGATGGTAATACGGATTTGACCCTAGTCTTTACTCTAAATATGACACATGATATCTCCAAGTGGGAGTCTCTTAAGGTATCATTCATTTCATCCATGAATGTTATGTCTGACACCATTTATAGGGCCCCCATGGTCACAATATTTCATTATAAATTAGGAAGGGTATTCAGGGAATTGGATGTCTTCAGTATAGGGAGGGTATCCATATTGATCGATGGTTTTATAGTGAGGACATTTGTGGTGAAATTCAACATAATGGGTTCCCCCCATGAAGGTTGTATATAGATCTCATGAATGGGATATTTAACCCAACCCAACTAGTAGGATGGGTTCTTGATCACAACTTTATAGGAATAGGCTCTCACATAGTGGTCAAGATGGAACGAGTTGCATCATTGGCGGTATGGGTTATTGGAGATTTCGATGAATCTTCTTTCTAAGAAAGGCTCAAGGATTTCCCATCCTAGAAACCATGAATTCTTGAATGGGTTCATTGAAGTAGGTATGGAATCAACCAACTTATCATCCAAGGGTGCCAACCAATATTTTTAGTAGTGTGGTGTAGTGGGATCTCTACTGGGAGACTCTTGACAAGGAATCACATAAGTCATGACAAATGTGTCCCCTGCCACCATGATGTTGGTGAGGTCACTGCTAGAGTGTTTTACATAGATACACCTTAAACAATTCACTTTGGAAATGGTTGGGGGATGGAGGGGATTATATCCTACAAATACCCTATAGGTGGAGACATTGGTGGAGTGCCACAACTTCCAAAACCTGTAAGGACATGTCCCTTGGAAGGATGAACCCTTTATTATTACCTCTATTAATGAGGGTATTGATCAACCTACACAAGATAATATCATATTTGGATATGGAAAAGTACACCCATGTTCCATAGGAGTGGTGACCATTACAGAAGAAGCATAATATTATAGAATTGTTGCACCATCGTCCTCATTCTCCCAAGCCTATTGGTGGTGGAATATCAACCATTAACAATAACCAGTGTCCTATGTGAAATATGAAGTAAATAACTGGTAAGTTTATTCCGAGGATGATTCCCAAAATGATATAGCTTTATTATTCCTCTCCCTAGAATAGGGTAGAGTATTTATGTATAAAACTGGAGATAGACAACATTCCTCATCTTTACCCAGTTATAGGAGAATGGATTCCCATTGGGTTTACCATATTGTCTTCCAAAAATTAGGGTGTGGCACAAATTTACATCGTAGATCCACTTACATGGACTAGTCACACTCCTTGTGCCCCATATTCCATCTTTCAAAAGACAAGAGTCCTCTAAAACCATGGTTGATGATGTTGGCTCCTTGGTCGGAATAGGATGACGAGATATTGACTCCATGATTGGAACAAGATGATGGGATGTCTTATATTACTTCCGTGGATTATTCCTTGGAGTTAATCTCTGATTCTGTATCTCCCTTATAGATCTAAGACATATATTTGAATCTTATACTTGAATCCATCTTCAAGTGGACACCAGTTAATTAAACAACTTTATTCCATGATATGGCTTATAATTGTGGTCTGATACAATGATGAAATCTGGAATTTTGGGCATCTATAATTTTTTTCCCATTCGGTCATTGAGGGAATATTATTCTCATAGAATAAGTATTCTTATGTAAAAAACTCTATATATCTCATGATCTCAATGAGTTAACTTACATTTAGTGCATAAGGAATCTAAGTCCCATCACCTTAGGCATCCTGTACTTATCAAATGGGGAAACTCTCACCCATTATGCGAGACTTGCAATGATTATCATGCTAGAAAAATTATGATCTTCATATAAGGATTCCAAGGATCATCACCTAAGGTATCTCATACACATCATGTGAGGTAGAAACTCGAGTTCATCACATGAGTGTGGAGAGATTGTATTCTCATCACATAAATTTTCTATGTACATCACCTAAGGATGGGAATCTGATGCACCAGGAGGGGCCATATATTTAAATCTGAGTAAGATCCCAAGAATTATTTAGAGTACAGTGTGGATGGTCCCACATATTACCTTCACATATAGATTAATAAAAGGTTTAAAGTCTAGTGGGGAAAATTCATATATTTATAGTCTAGTGTAGATGTTATATATATTCACCTCACAGGTGGGACAATTATAGGTTTGTATCCTATATATATTTTCAAGTCCACTAGGGACCCCTGGTTTGTATAGAGGGAGGTTTGATGTACTCTCAAAAGGTGCTCAAGCTTTAGAGTTGTATCCCCTTGAGGGTGAGATGGGATTATGGAAATGTTTGGATTGAACCTCAAAAAGGTTTCCTATGTTCTCTATTATATTATAAGGGAAAAAACCACATATTTTGACATTCATAGTTTGAGGTCAAGGGACGAGACCACACCATGTTGTTTTACATCATGCGGTAAAGATACATCTTCCATGAAAGGATTGATAATAAAGGATTTTATAGGGACCACATAAAAAATATTTCTAGAGTATGTAGGAATCATCTCATTCTTTTCACACGAGCTATCTTGTGCTCATCACATAGAGTATCCTGTTATTATCACACATGGAATCCCATGTTCCTTTCATAGATTAAGGTTATAGGTTAATGTATTGTGCTAAAGATATCATAGATAAGCTTAACATCATCTGAAAAGGATGTTGTGCTATGATTTTTAAAGACATATATCTTAGAAATTGGTGCTACACAGTTTATAGTATTTCAAAACAAATGTTGGTTTGGGGATAATACATGGATCATCTAATGACCTAAAAAATATTATACTTGTAATAACGTAACTATTTTCTATAAAAAACTTTTTATTATGTTTTACAATAAAATCACATAAAAATACTTTTACATTCCATAAGAACTTTACACATCATGTCTAAATATGGACTTGTAAAACCAGGAATAATAAAGGGATACACACATGGAATAATAATATATTACTAAAAGAAACTCCATATTCTTGAATTCCCCCCATGAAGAACGCCGCTTCTTTAAAGAATATAAAAATAAAGAGAAACATTAGGAATATGATAGAAATTATCCCAGGGTCTTTAATAAACTTTGTAAGAGAAGTAGTGAGTGATGAAGAGAGAATAAAAATGTATTTATAGGGAAACAAAATCATTTACCATTATAATTTTTGGAAAATATGGTTGATAAAAATTATGACCATCATTAAATAATAAAATTGTTTATTATTATTTTTGGATATGTAGATGCAATTAAGATACCATCATAATTATTTTATGATATATATAAAAATTATTTATTTGTGGAGATAATAAATAAATTCTATAAAAAATATGGTTTTTGATAAATGTATATGTTTTAAATAAAATTTATCTTAATTGAATAATCTTATAATTTTTTTAAAAAACCTAATATATTTTCCTGAAGTCCTAAGAAATTTTTTTAATGGTTAGAATGCTTATTTTCCTATAAAACATATAAATTTAAGCAATTAAGGATTTTTATTTAAAATTTAAAATTCTTATATTTATATAATTGTTTTGATAAAATAAATTTCATATTTGGGATCAGCATATAAAAATTATCTTTAGGTTTTTTAGAATTTTCTGATAATGTTGATTTTTTTGGTTAAAAACTGAAAATTACTGTTTTACAAGCATTGAAATTTTGTGACATAATTATTTTGTGGACATGATTTAAAAATATATGAAATATTTAATTAAATAAAATATTTACTAAACAAGTATGAAAATAAATTTTAATTTAAAAATTTAGACATTAAATTTATGATACAAATTTTATTTTTTAGATAAATTATTTTAGATTTGTGTACACTAAATGGGTTGGTTGGAAGGTATGTTTTGAATTTGGGGAGGATTTAGAAGTCCATACACTCTCACCCAATCATTAATAATATTTAAAATTTATTGGAATTTTTTACACACACAAGTGGTTGGCTTTTATATTAAAATAAAAAATATTTATACTTTAAAAACCACCACTCCTCAATTATAAATACCCCCCATTACCCATTTATATCCACTAAAAATTAATTAGACATGATTATATAATAAATTTACCTCCCATATAGTCCCTCTATGTTTCCATTATGGTCTAAAGGATCCATACTTAAGTTCTAGGAAGCAACTCTTCAAGGTAAGGGAATTCTTGTCTCCTAATTTTTCATTCAAGTACTTCATTTTTTGTACGCCTCTAAATGTTGAGTATCATTATTTTAAAAAAATATTTTATTTTAAATTTATTGAAAAACTAGTTCATTACTAATGGGAGACATTTGTTCTATCTCATTATTCCCTTCCATTAATCAATGTTGTATACTATCGTGCAGCCTAATTCATTTCTTGAATTTATCTCTTTTACATGAGAAATTATAATTTTTTAGATACCTGAAGCATTTAATTTTACATGGTTATTCTACAAGATTTAATCATATATTATTGATTTTGGGTTTAAATGTATTAAAACTACATTCCCTTTTAATGAGACAAAATGATATAATGATCATGTTTTTATGTACTTATTCACTCAATGATTTTATATGAAGCCCATTCTTTATTATAATTAAATTAATGATAAAATGATTTTTTTATGATCAATGTGGGTCATATGAATTAATAAATATGAAGGGTGTTCCTTTATAGAGCTTCAATTTAATGGGTAAATAAACAATCTATATAGAAGATGTACTTTATAATACCTTGGTGAATAAACTTAGTAATTAGTTTTTGTGAAACCTTGGTGAGATTCTTATGAATGTATCATTTTTATATTATAGATATATTTCCATTTTATTTATCAAGTAATTATTATTATTATCTCATTATATGACTCGTTTTTATCCATTATTATTTATCATACATGATTTCAATTTTTCCCATACTGGGCTTTATGCTCACCCTTTTCTATTGATGTATGTCCCCAAGAAATTACTTGTAGTGAGGTGACCTAGGTTGGAATTAAAAATTAATATTATAAAAGAATTAAATAATGTTTATGTTTATGTTTAATTTATATAATTAATGTATTATAGACCTATTTTCCCAGAAACTATACCTCCAAAGATCTTTTATATTTATTAATATAATATTTTGTTAAAAAATTATATTAAAAATCACATATTAAAAAGGTGGGTCACTATAGGTGGCATCCAATGATGGTTTAGTTATTTATAAAAAATAGGGTTATAAAATATTATTAAGAAAGTCCTAGGTATAATTAAAAATATATAAATACATCCTTAAATAATTGTGAAGTAAAAAGTGATTGGTTTCCAAGAAATGAAATCCTTGTCTTGATACTACAAGTGGATACGGCTCTGACATAGTTGGTGTAACAACCCTAAAAGGGTGAAATGGAATTTGAATCAATCACCACTTGGTGAATGATAATGGTCCTTGATACACACCTAGTTTGATACTCCTAAGGGATATTCTTTGGTAAATCACATGATTTTACAAACCATTATGAAGGATATATAGATTATGTAAACCTTTTTTCAAGACAGACGTATACCATCCTAGAAGCATGATATTATAAAATTTTAGGATTATTTTCTCCTTTAGAATGATTATTATAATATTCCCAATAAGTATGGAATTTTCCACTTAGGTTTTTCTCCTTATATTAAAATGTTATAAAATATAACGACACATGTAAACAATTGATTCAATGGAAAATTTGATGAATACCTTCACAATGTTGAGGGTACTAGAGTTCAAAACATTATGATGATAATGAATATGTTTAATCCAGTCATGATCCACAATTCCAAACATGTGAATCATCTAGATTCACCATGGAAATAACAATAAGAAGTTTAATCCTTCATGCATGAAAAAACACTAGTTTTTAGTGGAATCTATGATCCATTGATCATAGAAAAATTCATCTATTATATAGAAAAGAAAATTTATGTACTCCATTATTATAAAAAAATAATGTTATTTTTCGTTGAATGTTAAAATTATTTTTGTTATATGATTAAATCTTTTTCATCTATTATTATGGGAAGGTAGATTGATTATTTAGTGGAATGAGACCCCATATATGTAAACCATTAGAAATTAGAGACATTGGGAGTTTAGAAGAGATAGTAAAATGTTTTATCAAAATGAAATGGTGTTTTGAGATACTTAATGTACTCATGGAAAAAATGAAAAGAAGAGGATTAGGGAACATAATTTTGGAAACTATTCAGATTGAAAGAATGAAAAACATGGCATGCACAAAAAATTTGGGGAGAATCATTTGGATAACTGTTTGCAAGGATGAATAAAGTGACAAAAGATTATAAGAGAAATAAATATAGATTGAATTTTTTTTGGAGATGTAAAGCCTCAACATCTAAATTCAAATGAAAAGGGAAGATGGTGTAAGAATAACTAGCTACATAATGCATCAAGGATAGGGAAATTAGGAATTTTTAAAATCAATATCCAAATATATAAATAATTGAGGTAAACTACTATTAAAATAAATAGAGGACAAGGGATCAAGGAGATTTGTTTTCATAATTATGATGGTTTAATTAAAGACTCTAAATGATGTTGTGGTAGTTATAGTCACCGTACACTCAAATTAGCAAGTAAATTATTTGATTCTGGTTCTACACATTATTTTATTTTAATATATTTTTCAAATATCATCATATTAAACCCTGAAAAACTAATAATAAACTTATATATTAAAATAATTATAGGATATATTCATTAATCACTAATATATAGGTATTACCATAATAAATTTTGCGATTACAATCTATCTAAAAACTTTATGGTAATTCCAATGGTGTAATTTTACATAATACATAGGATGGATTTTTTTTAAAAGTAAAAATCCAAGACAGGCTATAGATGTAGGGAGATTTCAATAGTACTGGATGGAAAACCTTTAATCATCATAAAAAGAGATATTTTAAAGCCCGAGTAATTCCAAGAACCACCTCCGATTTCCTTATTTAAGAAAATTATTGGTGAAGAAGAATAATAAAGTGAATGTATAATGATAAAAGATGTACCCATTCTTTCGGAATACTATAATGAATTGTATTTTTATGAATTTATGGATCTTTATTTTCAATTTAAATCCTTTTTTAATCTTGGTAAATGTTCACTATGATCTAAGGATGGTCCCAGGTGAATTTGGGGATTATTCGAAGCCTGGAGTTTTGGAAACTTTAAAACATGACCAGGCCCTACAGTTAGTAGAAATCGTGTTTCCCATCCCACATAGTTAGTGATAACAATGTGGGGTGAAATAAAGGTGTAGCTGGATCCACATATTTTGTTTAAAACCATGAGACACAGGAAAAAAATCATTGAAAAAAATATATAAAATTTATAGTGGGATTTCTCATGGTTTGTGCATGGTTAAGAAAACCGTACACCTTAACTATGCTATGGAATTCATTAAGAAGTGTCTTGATAATGGTTTTTTCATGGTTTGATAAACTATGTAGAAAACCATGTGAACCTATTTTAGGGGTGAAATTAAATTTTTATCCTAATTAAACCTATTTAGCTATGTTCTTTTCCTCTCCTCTTAATTCCAACAGATGGCCTCCTCTGTTGATCCAATGAGTGAAATCCTCCTTTAATATAGGATTTGAAATATCTCTTCCATAGGTAGTATGATTAAAGCACCTTCAGAAGCAACTGATCCATCTCAATAAGATCTAAAATAGTCTCCCATCCTATTTTAGTTTATCTTAGGATCTATATCACTAGTTAGGTGAGAGCTCTATTTCCCTATTTTTAGGGATTTGGACAGTTTTGTCTATTTATTTGATCATACTTTGCATTTGAGGCCTCTACCAAATGAGGAGTCATCAACGACCCTAAGGTAGGTGTTATCATCGTTTTCAACATGATTTTATATGTTTTCATACCTTTCCATTGTGACACATGTCATCATTTGTCACATGTTTCCTTTTAGTTGAGTCCTTTATATTAAATAGATCTACGAACCTTGATTAACTCTTATGATTATTCCTTAGTATATTAGAGGATGTTGATTTCAATTAGGATACCCCTTTGGTGTTCCACATTTAATTTCCCATTGTAGTAAATTTTTTAATTTCTTATAAAGCATTCTAAGTGTTTATATTAGGTTATAAATCATTTTTCCGATATTGTATAATAATTTAATGGAAACAAGGAACCTATTAATTTATTGGCTCAACTTATAATTGGAATTCCCCAGGTAGTAAATTTTCTTAATGAACATTACAAATTCTAAATAAAACATGGATCCTTATAAATTAATTTTACGTGTTTTAGTAAGTTAAATGGAATGTTTTAAAATTATTTCCTTATTCATAATGGTTGTCTTGTTTAAAATGAATTTAATTTGTTTAATTTATGGAATGAATGAATGGTGGAAAGGCCATGCCTTCTGTTTAAGCTTGATAAAATGCACAATTTGAATGGTAATTCCTTATTGGAATTTCACTTGATCAATGACATATATGAGAGGTAATGCTTCATGTTTTATATTATAAATATTATTATTCCTTGATATGGGATGTGATACGATGTTAAGGGTTTTTTTATCTTGATGGTATCAAACTCCAATGATATTGGGTGTTGAACATGATGTCTCAAACCATTTAAACTAGTTGGATGATGGGGTTGACACACCATAACCCTTAATTTGGGTGTTGAAATGATAGAACACTCACAATCTTGAGTGACGGACATAGATTCAACAACTCATTATAAGTTGTAGGGAATGTACCCTATTTCTTGAGTTTATAGGCTTGTTAGATTGGTATGGATGTTTGAGTTATTCCCAGGTCCAGCCATCTCCTATTATTCTAGGTATATAGAGACTTATGTATGTACATAATTGGATCATATATGTGGATTCAATATATAACTATATATATATCTATTATTACAATATTTATATATACAGTGGCTGATTATACATTCCTCTTGACCATGAGCTAAAGTAGGTAGAGCCTTTAAGATTCCTTTAGGAACCTATGGGGTCTATAATCTATTTATTCATATTTTTATATTATTTCATTTATAGCTACACACTATTTAGTTACGAGCACTACATGGATAACTTCTAGAGACTATTGGTTGTGTTCTACTAGGATTTTAACTCACATCCTGCTTGGGATACCTTTGGTACCTATGTTGTCTATCTAGATACATGTACTAATATGGGAAAGATCCCTACTTTTAGTCTCTGACATGATTTACATATAGATAGAGATTAGGAGGGTAAGAACGAGTATATTCTCAAGATTCTAGTAGAGTAGTTCTTTTCTTTTGTACTTTTTTATAGAATGATTGTATATGCCATTCCACTGTTCCCATTTTTTATATCATCAGACCATGAATCCATGTACATGACACCTCCTAGTGGGTTTTTTTTAATATTTAGTGATTTATTTATTTATTCTTCCACTATTTTATAATTATATTTGTTTATATATTATTCTTACATTATTTTTTTCTAGTTGTATTCATTGTGAAAATCTGATAAGAGGGTATAGTATCCCGCCATACCACCTTTACACCTGACTACTAGTTAGTAGCCTTTGTAATACGGGGAGGCACACTTGAGGCCATGTGACCAATCAGCTTAGGGCCCCATTTAAGAGGACATCAGGTAGGGACATTAAGAAGTGGTATCATATCCATTTTTTCCTTTATCTTACAATTTTTTTGTTAGATAGGATAATAGGAGTTAAAAGTATCCAGAATTAAGCATTCTTCTGGACTTATCTAACCCATGTAAAGGGGAAACCCAAATTACCTAGGAAGGTTAATTACAATTATTGATTTTTCCATTTATAGTTGATACGACCTCAAAATTGGGTGATGCATGTGGCTTATGAAGTTATAGATATTGATGTTACTAAAATGATGATTTATTTACCAAATCCCAATGAAAAGTGGTATTTGCATTATATTCATCATCATAGCCACAATATGACTAATATTCAATGAATTTTACCATGTGACATATATTTTCAGTATGCATTTACCTATTGCATATTGTTAGTTCCTCGATTAGTTATTTAACTCTATTGATATTCTTGTAAGGATTGGGAAAAATTAATTGACACGTAAAGTGCCTACATTAACCTAATGATGTTTTCTAGATTATTTAAAGGCAGATACCTTAATCAGTGTTTATAACACATTATGCCGTGGACCATTGGTCATAGGTGCAAGAATGTGTTATGGTATGTGTTAGTGGATTCCATTTTTGTTTCATAAGTTGTATAGGACCTTAGGAATAAAAAATGGAAATCCACCAAATTCAACTATTTTAAGTGATTTAAATATTCGAATGATCAGAAAGTTTAATATGAGTAAGGCTTCTAAAGTGAAATTAGTTATCTTGTACCTGTGAAACAGAGACCTAGACATGAACCAAACATTTTTATTGGGTAGTTGTTGAGACTCTTACATTCTTATGACCATTATGGTCTTTTCAACCACCTAGAACTAGATTCTTGAGCAGTCAGAGAGGCATGATCATTTATATAATAAGGTTTCATGGTTGTCCTAGTTTTCTACCATCAATCTCTTAAAATATTCAAATATATTCTGAGGCATGCATTTGAAATTGTAGCATTATTCCACCATGACATCCTATGGACACATACCATGAAGGTAGTCATGACCATGCACCTACGGTGGTAGGCCTTGACATGCCAATGATTCATCCTAAAGTTCTACATATGGAACCTCATCCTATTCCTGATATGGGTATTAATACTAAGTTTTGAGGAGTATTTCTTTGAGTGTTACATAATAGTCAATCTATCATTTGACCTTCTTCCAATATAGTAGTGTTGACATGGGAATTATAGTAGAAACATCCTCCCTCCATTTCTAGGTATAAAGGTACACACACTACTGAGTCATGGCTCAAATCTATTATCCCTATATTCAAGAATTTGGAGATGCATCCTTTGAGGAGGGTCAAACTAATAGAGTATATGTTACACAATATTCCAAGAGGTGGTTGGATTTTATTACCTAGTTAGATTGATATAGAGATACGATATGGGAAAATCTCCATACGGTCTTATATGATTATTTATTTATATAGAATATGAGGGCTGGCAGAGCAAGAGAAGTCATGAACATGTAGCAAGAAGGTATTTCAGTTGTGGAATACTATTCTCATTTCACTAAGATGTAGCGGTTAACCCCTACTCTAGTTGGTGATGATCTTAGGACTGCTAGGTGATTCAAGGATGTTATGGTATAAACTATACATTCATAGGTAAATTTTTTCTATTTGAATAATATTTCTAATAACTTGTACCAATTCCATATTATATAGAAAAGCACGAGTGAAGCTTATGGTGCGATTTAGGGTGGTTTGGAACCTAGAGTTACCATTTCTTCTTGTTCTAGGTGAAACTTATGTTTTGAGGCTACCCATTAGGGTAGAAGTGGTCATAATAAACATGTTGACATATTTTTGATATGTCACCCATGAAGGATGTAGGGACACAAAAAACCTCAGTGTTTATAGGATCCAATGGAATATAGAGGCTGCTGAATGATTGGGAACATCTAGTGCTTCAATAGAACCTTCCTTCCAGTTCCTAAAAAGTTGGGATCTACACCTACTCCATGATCAATAGTGGGGATAGTAGGATTTTGTTAGGAAAGTAGATGGAATGCCACCAGACACTTAGGCTAATGTGGCGGTCATGATAGAGTCAGTTAGACTCAAGATTCGGAGTGCTAGTAGAGCGGGTTTTCTTAGGGTAGTCAGGTAGTGAATCAAGTCTGCAGAACATGCCCGTTATATATATTCCAACCTACACTAGAAGATAATATCTCCATACCTTCTATAGTTTTAGGTACACTTAGTTTTCCTCCACATTATAGTCTACTATATTTGTCATAGGTACATCACACACATTTATATCTGAGACTATTTTGGGGAGTTTGGGCCTTATAATCGAACACTAAAATGGAATTATGATTCTTGATACCTCATTAGGTATATGATAAGAGGGAATTCACCATTGGAAGGGCTATACCCTTTTTATAGGTGAATCACCCTTAGTGTGGAATATTTTAATCCTCAACATTATGTGATTTGATGTAATCATTGGGATTTGTGGGTTAGTTCCCAATCTATCCCATATTGATTTCTATCATTGGAGGGTGACATTTACATCACCATAGGGAGGTAAGCATGTGTATAATGGGGAATGAGATGTGTATACTATGTAATTAGGACCTAACCAGTTGAGGGTGGGTAGTGTGATAGATTAGATTCTAGTCTTTTCCTGGATGACCAGGGGTTACAAACCACTTTTTTCCCTCATGTAGTGGAGAATTTCATGGATGAATTTCTCGATGAATTCTCTAGTATAACTCAAATGTGGGAGATAGAAGTCACCATTAGGTTTGTTCCAGGAGCAATGCCAGTGACCATTCCTCCTCATAGGATGACACCCATGAAACTTCTATAAATCAAGAAGCAGTTGGAGGATATGGAGGATAAAGGTTCTATATACCCCAACACTTCTCATTGGGGTTGACCTGTTCTTTTTCCCAAGAAGAAATAAGGTACCCTCAAACTCTATGAGACTAACATCGATTGAACTATCTCATGGTAAAGAATCAGTATCTACTACTTAGATTAGATGACATATTTGATCAACTGCTAGGGGATAACGTGTTATACAATATGAATTAATGTTCCAGATATGATCAGGTATGTGTTAGGTCATCAAAAATACATATCACAACATTCAGAAGTAGGTGTGGACTATATGAGTACCCAGTCATGCTATTCGGACTCCCAAATGAACCTGCAATATTCATGGATATTATCAATCGAGGTTTCCACCTATACTGAGATTCATTCACGATAGTCTTTGTTGATGATATCTTAGTGTAATCACACTCTAGACACAACCATGAAGAACACCTTGAGATCATGCTAACTACCTTGAGAGAGCGTCATCTCTATGCTATGAACAATAAATATAACTTTTAGATTGATAAAGTTCTCTTCCTTGGTTATATCATCTCATAGTCAAGAGTTTTAGTATACTTAGAGAATGTGAGAGATTTTATTTTCGTGGGAGTATCCAAATAATGTATTTGAAATTTGGAGATTCTTAGGACTTTATGGGTATTACAGATGTTTCATCTAGGATTTCAAATGTCTTTCATCACCGATTAATGGATTGAAAAATAAAGGTGTGAAGTTAATATGGTAAAAATCTTGTAAAGAATCATTTTAGGAGTCGGAGGGACATTTTTCTTCAGCGACAATATAGATTCTACCATAGCTAGTAAAGAGTTATATTGTGTATTGTAACACATCAGGTATTAGGGCTAGAGCTTATCTAATAAAAGATGAGTGAGTTATAGCATAAAAGTTTTGTTAGTTGAGGCCTCATGAGAAGACTTATCTAATGCACAACCTCAAGATAGCTATTGTAGTTCACACTCTACACTGTTGTAGACACTATATATATGGAGAGAATTTGTTTGATATACAATGATCATAAAATCCTCAAGTGCATCTTTACATAATGATATCAAAATCTCAAGTAGTGCTGGTGGGTGGACTACCCACAATCATTTGATTTCGATCTTTCTTACATTCCTTTTGAAGGTAATGAAATGACCCATGATCTAAGATAGATAACTCAAATACATGTGGTTCATGAGTCCAGTGGGTCATGGAATCTCATGGCCTTATTTTCAGAGATGTACATTGAGGTTCCAGAGGAACATGGTAAGACTATCTACTCAACCTTAGAAGTGAAATATAATCTTTTGTAATGGGTAATAATGAAGAAACTATCTGATCCCGAAGGCCTTATCCTAAGGGAAATCATCTTAGATGAAGATACATATTTTGGTTGTATCATGGATGGGGATGATACCTTAATCTTTGTTAGGAATGTATTGGTCATAGTAGAAATAAGAGTGGAGTTGATGTAGGAATTCCATGAATCATCATGGAAAGTTATCCCTGGTGTAACAAAAATATATTGAGATCTACAACACAAGTATTGGTGGATTGGTATAAAATAAGAGATTTCTAGATTTATCACTCAATGTTCCACCTGTCAATAGGTGAAGGAGAAACAATAACATTTTTTAGGGATTTTAATGTCATTTCCATTTCTGAATTGTAATGGGGCAATGTTTCTATGGATTTTGTGACTAGTTAATCCAAATCACCTCATGGAAATGATATATTGTTGTCTATCATTGATATTTTGATGAAGGTCACACACTTTTTACCTATGCGAGGGACCTTCTCAATAGATGATCTAGGAAGGATGTATGTCAGGGAGGTTGTAAATATTCATGGACCTCCTCAGTTAATTGTTTTGGGTAGATACATTCACTTTACATCATGGTTCGAGTAGGGGTTCCAGAAGGACTTGGGTATACAGGTGCTTCTAATCATGACCTATCACCCACAAACTGATGAAAAAACAGAGCATACTATTCAGGCTCTAGAGTACATGCTTTATGAATATATCCTTGTCTTTGTGGTTTTCTAGGAGAAACACATTCCCCTCATCTATTTCTCTTATAATAATATATTTCATGCTACCATTGACATGGATCTATATGAATCCTTATGTGGTAGGCCTTTCTAATCTCCTATGTGCCAGATAGAGGTGGGGAGGAAGTTGTGCTTGGCTAGAGTCTCATAGAGAAGAATATAGAGAAGGTATAGTTGATCATAAAGTTCAATATGATAGCTTAGTCCAGACAACATTCGTATGACAACATACTCTACAGACCTCTCAAGGTTGAGGAAAGAGAATAGGTTTTCTTGTGTGTCTCGCCTAGGCTGGTCCATAGATATATTCAGAGGTAGGTAAGCTCTCACCTAGGTTTTTTTGACTATTTGAGGTTATCAAAAAGATCAAACCAGTGTCTTACAAGATAACACTTCCTCCGAGATAATGGTTTATAGATGATATCTCTTATATATCTTAGCTTTATTGATACTATCTAGACCCAAACCAGACGAGGACGAGTTGTATGTAGATTCTTCCTTCGAGGAGTAGATATTGGGTATTATTGACTGGAGTGTAAAGACACTTTGATGAAGGATAGTTCCACTTGTAAGGGTGTTATGGTAGGATGACCGATTATAAGAAGAGGGAAGAGAGTAGGAAGCTTTTATATGAGTGTAGTAGAAGAAACAGTTTTCTGATGATGCCTTTTTACCATCAGAAGTCAAACTCAGGGATGAGTTTCTTTAAGGAGGGGTGGTTGTAATGGACTGTATTTTCATGAAAGTATAGATAATTTGTTTTTCAATTTATATCATCAGTTTAATATTTTTAAATATGAATTACAGCCTAAGGAAGGCCCTAGGAGCATCTGGTACTTTTTTGGAGAATGGATTTCCAAAAAATGGGAAAATGAATGGGATGCACAATTTGTTGAAACCATTCTTCCCAACATATGTAGTTAGTGATAATAGTGTGGGGTGAAACAAAGGTGAAACAAAATCCACACCTTTTTTTGAAACTATGTAAATCTAGGCATACATGCATGTAAAAAATAATAGACATTTGACAATGGGTTTTCACATAGATATGAAAACCACACCCCTTAACCGTGCATGGAAATTCCTTAAGCCACAGACTGAGAAAGTTTTGCAAATGGTTTTCAAAACTGTGTGGGAAAATTATGAACCCCATATTTTGATAGTGAAATTAAATTTTTTCCATTATTAAATATATTTACCTATTTTATTTTTCCATCATATTCATTCTAGTAGATGGCCCCCTCTCTTCCTCTCATTGACCAAATCCCCATTCAATCTAGTGTTTGAGATATCTCTCCCACCCGAAGTATGATTTGAGCACTTTTAAAAGAATAAAATCTATTTCGGTATGGTGTCCAATCCTCTACCATCCTAATCCAATTTATCTTTGGATCCATCATGCTATTTAGGTGAAATATCCTTTTTACATATTTTCTAGGTAATTAAACATTTAGTTAATTTATTCCATCCTACTTAATATGAGGTCATCATTGGAAAAGGAATTGTCAATGTCCCTAATGTAGGTTGTCTCATCATTTTCCCGAAGAGTTTAGGTGTTTTTCTATCTTTTTGTTTTTACTGACACTATAATTTTACATGAATCACCTTTTAATTGAGTTATTCATATTAAATGGATCTACTCCCTTTTCTTAACTCCTATTAATCCTTGTTTAGTAGATTAGATGATGTTGAACCCATTTATGGACACCCCTTTGGTGTGATAAGTTGAATTTCTGATTAAAGTTAATGGTTTAATTACATGGAATACATTCTCTGCATTTTTCTTAGGTTATATATGGTTTTTCCACTATTGTATAATTATTTAATAGAACCAAGGCACCTCCTGAATATTTGGTTCAACTAATAATTTTAATTTCCCATGTAGGTAATTATATTAATGACCATTACACATTATAAAAGACCCTTGGAGACTTATAAATGAATTTTCCATTTTTGTGTTAATTATATGAAATGTTTTAAAATGAATGGATTTTTCATGATGATTTTATTATTTAAAATAAATTGAATTGGTTTAATTGATATAATGAAAAAGGGGTGTGAAGGCCAATTTTTTTTATGTTTTATTAAATTCCTATTGTGAATAGTAATTACTTATTATAATTGGACTTGATTAATGAGAAATGTTATATATAATGACTCATGTGTTATATTATAAATATGATTATTCTTTTATATAGTATGTGATATGATGGTAATGGTTCTATTTATCATGAAGGTATCACACTCCTTTACATTGCGTGTTGATAATGACATCTCACACCATTGACACTAGTTGGATTGTGGGATTGATTCACACCACCCCTTTATTCGGGTGTTGACATGATGGATCACACACCATCTTGAGCTAAAATCATGAAGTCTCCCAATCATTAAGAGATTTAGGGAATTTTCCATATTTCTGGAGCTTATAAGATCATTAGACAGGTTATGGATGTTTAAATTACGCCCTAGTCTATAAAATGTATAGTATTCTAGGCATATGAACACATACATATAAACATACTTGGTTCATATATATAGATGAAACATATAACTACAATATATATATATATATATAATAATACTATGTATATAGTAACAGATCAGACATTCCTACCGGCTATGAGTGGAAGCTGGTAGAGACACCGGGTGTCCTGAGTAGACTATATATATGTAGGTATAGATATAGGAAAGCATAAATCTAATGGTCTATGACATAATTTACTTATATATGGAGGTTAGGAGAAGAGGACCAAACATATGCTTGAGATTTTAGTGGAGCTATTTTTTATTTTTTTTCCTGTATAGAATGATTGTATATGCATGTCCTTTATTCCCATTCTGTATATAAGAATTCCATACGTCCATGTATATGACACTGCCAAGTGTCTTTTGATTATTATTTACTCATTAAGTTATTTATAATTCCACTATTTTATTTTTTAGGTATGTTTATATATGCTTTTTTGTTTTATGTTTCTTGTTTTATCAGCTATTCCTCTCAAGGAAGAGGTTATAGTCTCTCCATCATACCCCCATTACACCCATACTTCTAGTTAGCAACCTTTGGTATATGAGGAGGCATGCTTGAGGCCATGTGACCCACTGGCATGGGGCCCCAATTAAAAGGACTCTAGGTTGGGAAGTTACAAATACATTTATGTATTTACAGAAGATTTATTGAGACCCTCCCAGAGAGATAGGTAGAGTTCTCAGTTTAACTCATACATGGATCCAAGACATTATCAAAGATCCCATATAAAATGGCATACGAGGAGTTAGAAAAAATAGAGAAGAAACTTATAGATCAATTTGAGAAGGATTTGTTTGAAAAAATTTGTCTCCTTGGGGAAAAAATGTTCCCCTTATAATGAAGAAGTATGAATCTATAGGGATTTGAATTGATCATATATAAATTAATGGGATCAAAGTGAAGAAAACCATCTACCAAGGATTGATAATTTATTCAACCAGCTATATGGAAATAAATTTTTTTATAATATTGAGCTTCAATGTGGGTATCATCAATTGAGGGTGAAGAAAGAAGATATCAAAAAACTACCTTACAAACAAGTTAAGGTCATTATATCTTTATTATTATTCTTTTTCTCTTCACTAAAGATCCTTTCAAATTTATAGATTTGGTTAATAGAGTCTTTAAATACTACCTTGAAATTTTCTTTGTGGACTTTATCGATGATATTATTATATATTAAAAAATACATGAGGAGTATGATGATTATATAAGGGTTATATTACAAAATCTATGGAAATATTAGTTGTTCATAAATTTAGAAACTATGAATTCTAGTTATAACATGTTGTGTTATTAGGGAACATCATGACTAGTGAAAGAATCCTAGTAGATATCGATATGAAAATGTCAATAGTGGATTGAAAACATCCTATAACTGAAACTAATATTAATAGTTTCCTTGTCCTAGTAGGATACTATAAAACGTTTTTGAAATTTCTTTCATATAATTTTAATCGAGTAACCCAATTTACTCAAAAGGGAGTTATTTTTATTTGGATAAAATAGTGTGAAGAATGTTTTCAGGATCTGATTAAGAGGTTGGTTAATACACTTATTATAACTTTACCCTCTAATGGGGAAGGGTTTTTCATTTTTAGTGATGCTTCTATAAATTGAATTGGATGTATACTACTCCCAAAATGTTTAAGTTATTTCTTATTCACTATAATATTTAAAGCCTCATGAATTTAATTATGTTACCAATGATCTAGAGTTAGGTTCAATTATATTTTCACTATATGGAAACATTATATTTTTGGGGATAAGTGTGATATATAAATGGACCACTAATGTCTGAAATATATATTCAAACAAAATTTCCTCAACATGCATCAGTGATAAAGGTTATAGCTAATCCTGTAATAAGATTGATTTATTCACTACCATCCTAAAAAGGAAAATATGGTGGCTAATTCTCTTACTAAAAAATAACATGATACTTTATCCATGATTTAGATTGAGAAAGACACTATCTTCATGGATATACAACAGATAGATTGGAATATTATAATGGTTTGGAATATATCCAACCTTTCCACAATTATTTTCTAACCATCTCTCCTAGAGACTATCATGGAGTCACAAAGGGATGATCTTTAGTTTTAAAATATGGTGAAAGTAGTATATAAGTAGAATATTTATGATTTACACATGATTTATAATGGTTTAATTCAGTTTGGATCTTGAATTTATGTTCCTTCATCACATAATATAAAGAAAGAGCTATTGGATAATGCACATAGATCGTCTTTCTCCATCCATCTTGTTGGTACCAATATGTACCAATATCTTTGAGATATATTATGGTTAGACAACATAAAGAAGGATATTGATGAGTATACCTTAAAGTGATTGGAATTTCAACAAGTTAAATAAGAGTGATAGATGACCAAGGGGATGATGCAACCATTACCCATACCTACCTAGAAATGGGATAACATCACCATGGACTTTTTCACTGGTCTCCAGAAGAATTTTTTTTAGAAATGTGATATGGTTTGTGGTAGATTGTTTCACTAAGACTACCAATTAATTTCTATTTAGGATGCTTTCTCTCTTGAACAAATTTTCAAGATATACATAAGAGGATTAATGAGGGTATATGGGGTACCACTTTTAATACTGTTTTATCATGATCTAAGGTTCACTTATAAATTTTGGAGATTTATTTAATACGATATGGAAAACTAATTAAGATTTTAGTATGGCCAATCTTCCCCCCAAATATTTCCAATATGAATGGAAAATCCAAAAACAATAAGATATATTGAGAGCATGCTTGATGAACTTTAAAGGAGTATGGGAAAAATATATTATTCTATTCAAGTTACCTTATAGTAATAGTTTTCACTCAGACATATAAATATATCCATATCAATCCCTTTATGGTAATATATGTAAAACACTTACTTGTTACAATGAAGTTTGTGAAATGAAGCTACTGGGACCTAAAATGGTCAAGGAAATTATAAAAAAAAAGTCAAAACCATTCAGTAACACATAAATGTTTCTCATTATTGATTGAAGATATACACTGACAACCATTGGAAATACCAGGGGTTTGAGATTGGATATAAATTTTTCTTCTATAGGTCACAATTGTGAAAAGTGATACAGTTTGGAATGAAAGGAAATCTTAGACCTAGGTAAACTGGTGCATTCGAGATCCTTGATTTTATAGGAGTAGTGGGATATCATCTCAAAATTATTCCAAAAATGGATCAATTTCATGATGTATTCAATGTATCAATCTTGTAGAATTACACACCCAATCCCTCACATGAACTAAATATGGATGTGGGACAACTAGAGAATAACCTATCATTTGAGGAGAAGCTAGTGAAGATATCATATCATAGATACCAAGTTCTATGAAACAAGATTACTCACCTTTCAAGGTGCTATAGAGGAACTATAAATACGAAGAGGCAATGCAAGAAAAAGAGGAAACAATGAGATAGAAGTACCCCCATCTATTCTCAATCGTGAATATGAGTTGAAATTTTGGGGATGAAATTTACTTAATGTGGGAAGAAGTTAACGACCTAAAAATATTATTATTTTAATAAAGAAACTACTTCCTCTCAATAAAAGTTTAACAATTTTTACAATATAAGTACATAAAAAGGATTTTACATTTCAAAATAAATTTACACAACATGCGTAAATATAGACTAGTGCAACTAGGAATAGTATTGTGATATAAACATAGAGAAATAATAAATTCACTAATAGACATTCCATTGGCTTGAATTTCCCCATGAATATCACCCATTCCATAAAAATTTAAATTAGTAAGAGAAACATTAGGAAAACGATAGACATTATCTAAGGATGTTTAAGAACATTTATAAGAAAATTAGTGAGTAGAAAAAATGAAAATGAAGCTATATTTGTAAGGAAATATTATAATTTTACTTCATGATTTTTAGTTAATATAGATGATCATAATTATTAAAATTAGTCAATAAGACAATTGGTCATTATTATGGTTATATATATTGATGTAATTAACTGACCATTAGGATTATTTTATGATATAACCGAAATTGAATTATTTTTCAAGAGAATAAGTATATTCCTTATAAAAGATGTTTGACGAAGTATTCAATAAAATTAATTTTTAGGAAATAATATTATGTAAACACATTTTGAAATGATAATATATTTTAACCGAGTCTTACGTAATTTTTATAATGGCCAGAATCATTATTTTGAAATAAAATTTCTAAATTTCAATAAATAAAGATTTTTGTAATATTTAAAATTTTAATATTTATAAAATTATTTGGTTAAAATAAATTTTATTTTTTTTGACTCATCACATCAAAATTATATTTGGGTGATTTTTTGAATTTTTTTTGAGAAATTTATTTTTTTGGAGAAGAAGAGAAAATTACCATTTTACGAGCAATGGAATTTTATGATATAATGATTATGTGAACATGATTAAAAAGTAAATGAAAATATTAATTCAAAAAAAATTAATCTTATATGTATATAAATTAATTTTAAATTATTAATAACAATTTATAAATTTATACTTTACATTTTGGAGCAAAATGATGTATTCTTTAGATAAAAATTATTTTTGATTCACATACATTAAATGGGTTGGATGAAAGGTAAGTTTAGAAATTGGGAGGATTTTGAAATCCATAAAACCTCACACACTCATTAATAATCCATAAAATATGTTTAAACTCATTTTAACCACAACTAGTTGGAATATATAACAAAATAACCAATATTTATTCCTTTAAAAAGAACCCATCCCCAAATATAAATACTACCTATTCCCCAATACTCTCCACTCAAAATTTATAATCCATGATGTTATGGTAATTTTACCACCAAAAAAGTCTCTAAAATGTGTTTTTTGAGTCTCAATTTTCTGTCCTCATGTTTTAGGAATCATTTATTCAAGGTATGAAAATTCTCTTCTCTTTATTTTTCCTTCATGTTCCTCAATTTTGGTATATCTAAATGATGAATTACATTATTATTTAAACACTTTTTATCACCCCTTTAATTAAGAAATAGTTTTTTACCAATGGTATAACTTCATTCCCTCTCATTATTTCCTCCCTTTAATCCATGTTTTATATTATTATGTTGCCGAATTCATTTGTTGAATTTCTATCTTCTACATGAGAAATTCAAATATTATGAATACCCAAACTACATAGTTTTACATCGGTATTAACATAGATGTATAGTAGTAGTAGTTCATTTTTTATTCAAAAAGAAATAATGAAAGGAAAAAAGACCCCTCAAGGCGGACGGGAATGGTGCAGACCGAGCACATCCCCCAACACAAAGGAGGCGCATTCTGAAGGGAGAGAGTGGGGAGAGTTATAGAGAATGAGAGGGTCATCTTGTCTACCCAAGCGGGCAAGGGAATCCGCTGTGAAATTAGCCTCCCTCCAATGGTGAGACAAACGATCCCCAAGTGAGGTTTCCATTCTGCACTTTCTGATAATGTACGTGAGTTCCAACGGAACCCCACACCACCCTTTCATTATCTTCACAAGAATATCCGAGTCCGTTTCTATTTCGGACATGACCAGCTACTGTCTTCTGCACACCAATAGGCCCGAAACCAAAGCCTGAACTTCTGCACACAGGGAATTTACAGGCCCATAAAATGACCTGAAGGAGATGAGAACTGATCCAAAGGAATCCCGTAGCACGTCTCCCCCTGCATTATCCCCCCATGCATGAACCATCAACATTAATCTTGAGTCCCTCAACCGGTGGATTCCATTTAATCCACTGAACAGTCCCCTTTTTCCAAAAATAGGGGCGATTAAGGAGGTTGTTAATCACAGCAGACGTCACTCCACCTCTTATCTGAGAAGCAATCTCAAAGATGAGGGACTTGAGGCTAACCTGGAGGAACAATAACGTACGACTCTCACCTATCTGAACCTGATTGTGTGCCTCCCAAAGCACCCAACACAGAGCCACAAGTATGATCGTTCTAACCAGCCCCTCCTGATCAGAAGACCCCGCACCAGAAAACCAGCACTCCACATAATCCTGTACCGAGTACTCTCCAACGCCTCTGCATGGATTATATATGAACATGGACCAAAGATGAAGTGCCCATTGGCTTTGAAAAAACAGATGTTTCGCCGTTTCACCCGTGTGATTGGTGCAACAGAAGCACCTCGAGGCCAAAGCAACACCCCAGAGTTGAACGCTGTCCTCCATAGGTAACGCTCTGTTTCTGATCCTCTAGAGTAAGAAATTCAT
This sequence comes from Viscum album, assembly GCA_963277665.1. Lineage (NCBI taxonomy): Eukaryota > Viridiplantae > Streptophyta > Magnoliopsida > Santalales > Viscaceae > Viscum > Viscum album. The sequence continues at coordinate 1,951,928,811 of OY728153.1, read as the reverse complement.
TCTGATGGGAATATCTTTGCACCAGAGCACTGGGGACCAAGCATTGATGATGCTACCTTCCTGTACGATACTCCTGAAACCTTGTGCGGAAAACCTCCCTGAGCTAGAGGCCGAGAAGCAACATTTGTCGGGTTCATCACTCATGACAGTATTCTCGAACACAGACATCTGATTAGCGTTCAAAGAGGTACTTATCATGTCAAAATCCTCGCATTCATTACTGAAGGTAATATCCGGAGAAGGAAAGCCGTGGTAACGCAAGGGATCCCCTGACCAGTTAGTATCCCAAAAGTTGATATTTCCAACGCCGATGATCCACCTCGCATGCCCTGACAAAGTGTCAATGAGGGAAAACATACATCTTGCCAGCCTTGTGGAACTGTATAGACCCCTTGATTCAAGCCCTGGGTAACATGCTTTGAAGAATTTCGCCCACAACGAATCCCCGACGATAATATCCCAAGCGAGGTGTGCCTGCAGACTTTGGAGTGTACCCTGTATATCACGCAAGCCAACACCTCCTACCTCCACTGATCTGGATAAACGCCTCCAAGAGGCCTAGTGAAACCTTCCCTCCTCCTTGGCGTCCCACAGGAAGGAGTTAAGGATTATTTCCATCCTCTCCACCATACCCTTAGGAGGGTGGATCACCGAAAACACGTGCATGGGAATGGACGTGAGCACACTGTTAATCAGTGTAATCCGTCCGCCAAAGGAGAGAAGCTTATTTTTCCAATTGTAGATTCTGCCCAGTATACGATCAAGGATCGTATAGAAATTCATCTTCTTAACGTGGCCACAGGAGATCAGAACCCCAAGATAGAATATGGGGAATGGCCGTCTGCAGCAACCCAGAGTTTTCTGGAACGCCTTTAATCTTGAAGCTGGGCATTTATCAGAGGTGAAGAAATGACTTTTAGCAGGATTGACGCACTGCCCGCTCCATCTGCCATAAGCAGATAAGGAGTCCATGAGAAACTTCAACGATCTCTTCCTGCCATTGATAAATACCAGGATATCATCCGCAAACATAAGATGAGAAATGAAAACACTATTCCTCCCCTGGAAGGAAATCATGAGACCTGTGTCCATCCCATGATTCAATTTTCTTGAGAGTGCATCTTGGGCGATAACAAAAAGAAGTGGGGACAAGGGATCCCCTTGACTAACACCGCGTACCATCTTGAAGAATCCAAATGTCTTTCCCATCAAAGCAATGGAAAGCCACGGGGAAGAGTAACATCTAAAGCAAATATCACAAAAAACCTCACTGAACCCAAAGTTCCGCATGACCCGTATGATGAAGCTCTACTCCAGTGTGTCATACGCCTTGTTCATATCAAATTGGAAGATGAAATTATGACCAACCGATTTCCTGTTGATGTCCTGAACCAATTCACTAGCAATGCCCACCGCACCCTGAATGTTCCTGCCCCTGTTGAATCCATGCTGCTCCATTGAGACTAGATGTGGGAGAATCTTATCCAGCCTACTAACAATAACAGAGACAAGAATTTTATAAGAAACACTGCAAAGAAAAATAGGCCTGTATTGGCTAATGAGAGTAGGATCCCTAATTTTTGGAATAACAACCATTCTGGATGCGGAGATGCCCCTAATGAGCTTACCACCCTTGAAAAAGTCCTGGATCGACTCCACAAAAAGCTGGCCAATAATCTCCCAGGAGAAGCTGAAGAAACTAGCCGGGAAACCATCAGGACTAGGTGCGCTGTCCTGGGGAATTTTTCTGACAGCCATCCAGATCTCCTTAGCCGAAGGAATGGAGGATAGAGTAGAATTGTCCTCCTGTGTAACAGTTGGGGGAATAAGGATGAAAAAGTCATCCAAAGCATGAAACCCCCTCACGAAGGAAGAAGTAGGCTCCCCTGCAAAGATCTTCTCAATGTAATTCAGAGCAATCATCCCCGCAGTGTTCACATCTGAAGTGTAGTCCCCATTTTCCATTATCAGGTTAATCTCTGAACTTCTCCTCTATTTAATTCAAGCATGGAATAAAGCACTGTTTCGATCCCCTTCCTTAAGCCATCGGATCCAAGACCTTTGTTTGAAATCCCTCTCCAAAGAAATAAGCCTCTCACCCAAGAGATTCTTTTTATCACACAGAACAATGAACATATTCTCATCCCAACCGTTTTGAAGAGAATATTCCAATCTGCTAACTTCAATCCTGAGATTATCAATACCTTGTGCAACATTAGGTCTCGAGCTCACCCAACTTTGCAAGTCCAATCTAAGACATCTGAGGAGGTTCACTAGGCCACCCCATGATCTAGTATCATCACCTTTAGCCCAATACGCCCTGATAATATCTAAAAAAGCATTGTCCCCATGCCATGCAGACGAGTAGGCGAAGAAATCCCTCGTAGCCTCCTCCCTCTTTATGTTGATTAAAATTGGACTGTGATCAGAGAGCACCCGCTGAAGATGAGAAACTAACGTCTTTGGAAATAAGTCCAACCCATGAAGGTTGGATAAACAACGGTCCAGCTGACACCAAATGCGCTCTGCTCCCTTACGGTGATTGCACCAGGTCAACTTATGCCCAGAGAAACCCAAGTCCAAGAGCCCTGCGCTCCTCATGAAGTCATTGAATTCCATTATGCCACTGAAGTTAAAACCAACGCCCCCCTTTTTCTCAGATATGTCCGCAATGACATTGAAGTCACCGCCAACGAACCAGGGGAGAGAGCCCGTCTGTAGGTTTCCCAGATGATGCCAAAGTTCCCTCCTCTTGGAAACCTCAGTGGCCGCATAGACAAAGGAAAACATCAAAACATGATTTGAAGAGGTGATCTTGGTGTTGATGCATTGAGGCGAGAAACTTAAGATGTCAACAGAAACATGACTTTTCTAGCCAATCCAAATATGTGGGTTCTCAGCACTGCCCTAGAAGAAGTTGGTGAAGCCCATTTTCCTGAAAAGAGAAAGGCCTTTGCTGGAAACCTGCTTGGGTTCCAAAATAGCAACAACTTGAACATGATAAAACCTCGCCTCAAAAGCCAGTAAGGCACGCTTTTCTGGAGCCCCCAAGCCCCGAGCATTCCAGATAAGAACAGGGATCATCGCGACAGGCCCTTCCGGGCACAAGCAGGTGAGGAAAAGGAAAAGGGGGCCGGCTCAAAATGCCTATAGACTTTGGATCTGGAACGGGTGACAGGGCCAGAAACAACTGCTCCGAGGGACGCCGGTTTGGGAGTAAGGACCACCTTCTTGAAAGAGAAGACCTCCTTGTCCACCAGAGCTTTCCCTTTAACATTACCATCACCAACAGAGAACAAGCCCGCCTTTATGTGAATAGAGGGGGAGAGAAGACGATGATGAGGAGAGAGCCGCGGGAGCACCAACTCTTTCTCCATCCCAGGAGGGGGGAGATCCTTCTTGGACAACGCCTCCACATCCAGAATGAGACTACTCGCAAGATTCTTCTGGATGATCTCAGGAGAAAGAAGGGAGGAGACCTGAAAAGACAAGGGAGGAGAAGTGAGAAGCCGGGGAGGGTTCCCCAGAAGATCCAGAACAAATCCACGCTCAAACCCTACCCATCGATCCTGTCGGGGAGGGCTCTCAGCCCCAGGACCGGGTGACCAGGAGATCAGATCAAGAGGCTCTGAGTGATCCGACAACCGGTATGACACCGGAGACCGCACCCCCATGAAAACCTCTTCTGGCGCACCGCCACACAAGGGATAATTTAAATTTGAAAATGAAGCGGGCCGAACCGGGGACCCCTCGGGTCTACAGACGGGCGAACCCTGACCCGGTCCCATCGGAGGCGCTTGCTGGGACGAGCTCGCACCACCCTTCAACCTCCTACAGTCCGCAACCTAGTGCCCATGTAGTCCGCAATGCGCACCGAACTTCAAAGAGTGATGAAACCTGACCCTTTGTCTCCAAGAGAAACCATCACTGGCCTGCAAGATAACCGAGGAGGGCGGGCACTTAGCCAGGTCGAGTTCCACACAGATGCGGGGGGAGCCCGTGGACAGGAGGGACAGAGATGAAATGTCCATGCAGAGAAAGGATCCCAAAGAGTTTCCTAGAGACTGAAGAATGGAAGGATTCTGGAAAGGCAGCGGGAGGCCTGGGAAGGAAACCCAAACCGCATCCGAGGAAAACTCTCAGCCAAAATGACAATCCCATGACCAATGAAAAAGGGAGAAACTCCAGGCGCCACACATTCTACTAGAACTGGACCAAGCCCTCACAAAGTCAGGTCTGGAACCAAAGTGAATGCTGAAGGCCGCTCTGGAAAGCTCGGAGACCGCCGGAGGGAACAAGAGACCCCAAGAGTTCACCACACCCCGAAAAAACTTCAGAGATGGTTTGCCGCGACCGAAGCGAGCCACTAAAGAGACGTCAAGGAGGGAGGCTGCTTCCTGAAGTTCCTGAACAGAAAGATCCACCACCGGGTAACCCTCCACCTGTCTGAGGGGCCGGGACTCCACCTGGACAAGAGCTAAGCAAGGACTGACCTCTAGGGCCGAAGAGGAAGGGACAAAAGCAACCACCGATGGGGGAGAGCCGCACAAAAGCGATTTTTAGGAAGCCTTCTCAGATGATTGAACGGGAGCAGAAGCCAGGGTCGGCGCAGGGAAGGACACCGGTGAAGGGATGGGAGCGGAAGCAGGAGAAGGAGCGTAAGCCATCACATAAAAGTTGTATATAACATAGATGTATACATAACATATTAATCAGGTATTTGTGCATAGTAAACCAATATTACCTTCTCATGGGTTAAAGATGATATAATGATCATGTTTTTAAGAACTTATGCACCCAATGAGTTTATATGAAACCCATTCTTTATTCTCATCACATTTTTGATAAAATAATTTTTCATGATAAATGTGGATCACATGAATTAATAAATATTAATGGTACACCCCAATATCACTATAATTGATTAGGTATAAAAATAATTTATATATAGGATATGTTTTATTATACCATTGTGAATCACGTTGGTAATAATATTTTATGACACATTGGTGACAATACTTGGTGATATGCTTATGAATGTCTTATTTTTATATTATATACAAATTTCTATATTATTTATCAAGTAATTATGATTATTATCTCATGATATTACTCATGTTTTATCCATGATGATAATTCATGTTTCATTTCCATAGTTTTTCCATTACTGGGATTTATAATCACCATTTTTTATTGATCAATGTCCCTAGAAAATTACTTGTATTGTAGTGACCTATGATTGAATTACAAATGAGAATTTAAAAATTAATAATAATGTTTATCTTTATGTTTTCCTTGTGTAATTGTTATAATATGTACCCATTTTCCATGATAGTAGACCTCAACAGATCCTTCGATGTTATTAATGTGATATATTGTAAAGGAATTATTTTAAAAGCCATGTATTTAAAAGGTGGGTTTCTATAGAGATTTTAATTCCCAATCAATGTGGGAAGAGAGAATGATATGTTAATCCTCTTTTCAAGTTAGAAAATGGTTCGTTTCCCTGGGTGATGACACTATCGAGGCTTATGTGTCTTTTTTTTTCAAAAAAAATGAAGAACATATGGTGTGTGATGAAAAAGGGAAGGAATAAAACCACAATGCTCAAACTAGATGCAGATTGAGAAAACCCTTAAGGAATAAGAATACTAAGAACCAAGACAATATATAGACACACTAACCCTAATAAATGGGGAAAATAACTTAAAACCCCTTCCTTAGGGTTTATCCACGTGAAAACCATGTTATGGGAGAAAGTAAAATGAGAAAATAAGGGAATATAAATACAAGAAAAAGGTATATTTCAAGGGAAACACAAAACATTGAGGGAGAAAAACCCAAAAATCTAGGTGAGGAGGGAGTGTAGTGCACCTAGGGATTCGCCTTTATGATTCATGACTAAATGGGGGAATAAATACCCTCATTGGAATCTTAAAACTAAAAAGTGATTTTTAGAAAACGAAAATATTAAAGATTCTACAAACTATGCCTGATTTGGTTGCATGATTTACTAAATCATGTTCCCCACATCAGAGTGTAACTAGGAATCACATAGTTGGGTCAAATAATTAGAAAAACTATACACCAAACTTACTAAATGAATTTATCTAGTTCAGACCAAAATTTATATAATCCACATGGTTAAAGAAACTGTGCGGCCAAACCATGCACCTTGAATACCCCTAAAATATTCAAACATTTCAATAATATCATTAAACAACTAAAGGAAATGATCAAAAATGAAAAAAATAATTAAATAAAAAATTCGTAGTGGTTGTAGTGTAAAAATTATCCCCTCAATTACCCTTTTTAAACCATAAATACATTTTGTTTTAAATGAAATGAAAATGGGAGAAAGGATCCAACCAAAAGGAGGGGAGATATATTCTAACCAAAACTCCAAATCAGTCACACCCAAAGGAACCAATCAATAGATCATGCGATGGAGATCCAATATGCATCTCCCTACTATTTATAAATTTTCTAATTATGGTGATTCAACCAAATACAAATAGGTCCCAAAGCACCACTACTAGAATTCATAACCTAGGAGACACAAACAATGAAACGAAGAGAAATAAAATTCTTAAATTCCTAAAAACCCACTCACTATCAAAATGTGAATAGAAAACTAATTACCCTATCATAACATAGCAATGGCCATAACAATATATTACTAGAAAAAGGAAAGTATTGGAATGAAAAATAGACTAACCTCAAAATATTTCTAGAACATTGTCAAGAGTTTGAAATTAAAGAGTATATATAACCCATAATATTCTTATAATTATATAACTTCTAGAGGTCTCCCAATATCACATAGTGGAGACACGTATTTGGAATATATGATAAAGAGGGATTAGAATTCTCAAAATGACCACACTGAAAGAACATAAGTGAAGGTTTCCTTAATAAATAAGCAGTAGCTGAAGAAGGTACACTCAAAATAGGTTTCTCTAGTTTGTACTCCTCACTATATGGGGATAATTCACCATCTTTGAAACAGAAAAATATACTACTAAACCAATGTTTCTTTATAAAACACAAATTTTCTAGACAGGAATCATTCACTATATCATTAAAGAGGATGTTCCTATTTAAAAGGACTTCAGTAATGATAGCTTGAAGAAGGCCCTTAAAACATTACGACTCTTCAAGGAATCACACAACATGGAATTTGGAGAAAAAGGAACTAACTCATTAAAATGGTCAATTTACTACTTCACCATATACTGATTTTATGAAGACTTATAAGCTTCACCACCTTCTACACCTTAAACTCCTCAGAAGGAAAAACTGAGAGAAGGTGGTCTTAAATATCTCTCACTTCATCTTAACTTTCAACTAAAGAAGGAAAATGATCTCCCACCAATCCAGAATCAACCTGTAGAATAAACCCAGATCAAATATCACTCTTATAACATTTGAAGTCCTAAAATATTGAAATACTTCCTCAACTATATCATGCCAATCCACTAACTTTTTATTAACCATATCAACTTGAAAAATTAGTTAAATCTAGAAGAAAACTATCAATACCACTCTACAAAGTGTCTAGGTGGTGTCATTAACTAACCAAGACCCACCCAAACCTTCATATACTTTTGGAAGTATTTGAGGAGTCATGATCTATGTAAAAAATTAAATATAGAAACCCATAAATAATAAACATATTATAAATTACACAAGATAGAAATAAATATGATCTCAAAACAATTATGCCTCAAGAAAATGAATCAAGTAACTAAACAAAATTTAAAAAAAAATCCCCAATTTAAACAATTTAAAACTCTATATATTAAATTTCAAAGTTAAATAATTTACTTGATTTTTTTTTAAATTCATTAATTAAATTTTAAAAAATTAATTTCTCACTAGAGTCCCTCTGAAAACCACACAAATATTTCACTTATTATGTCTGTATATACTGAACCAAACTTCATTTTATTTCAATTCATAAGAAGCCTTTAAATTTTTCTAAGGAAAAACCACTTTTAATTTGAAAAAATTACATCATTTTAAAAATATATTTAAAATAAAATCAAATTTCCATAAAAAAACCTTCAAAAAAATATTTAAACTATCCCAATGATATCTAAAACCAACTAAATAAGAAATCGTACCCAAAATGTTTTGAAGAAAAAATTTAAAGGGAGGCTAGTGGTAGTGAATGGTTTAGAGGACCATTCAATAACCATATAGAATACCACCATAAGGTAAAAATACTAGCTGCATGGCCCCCACACGGTTTTCTAGAGCATGTGGGTTGACTATGTGCTTCTTATTCATCCTTCTCATTCACCTCCAATACATGAATAATCTAAAAAAACACTGAAACTACAAAAATTTAATCTCAAATACTTTGAACATAATATTAATAAGCAAGGAACTAATAAATAAAAAATAAAACACATGACTCAACACATAAAAACCCATGGTAACTTGAGGATAAATATGAGTAAGATCAAATTACACTCTTCCCACTCATATCTCTCATGTTCTGATGATCATAATCATTAATCTTCCAGACTTCCTAAATAATAGAGGGATACAATGTTAACATATTTTAATGAACTAGACCAGGTCTCCCATGAATTAGAATACCATGAGAAACCATGATATACTCAAGGGGTATACCTGATCCCCCATGATGATAACAAGAGTCAAATTCATAATTAAAAATATTTGGGGATTATTTCACCCAATAAAAAAGATTTAAATTTAGTGAAATTTCTTTGGAAATTTGGGAATGACCATTCTAGACATTCGATATCCATTCCATATAAATAAAACATAAAAAATATAGAAAAAATAATTATATTATGCATTAGAATTAAAATATATAATGAACCAAGCATAAATAAAAAATATAATAGTATGAATATAATGTCAAAAGAATAGGAGGCATACCTGGCCAATACATATTTGGTAAAAAATAAAAAGTAAAACTAAACTTGAAACACAATATTTTCTTTATGTGACCTCTTGGTCACTATACATCCATAAAAATAACTCACTCCATGAGATATCCAAAAATGATATGTGAACCTGCAAAATAAACTTGGGTCTACTAACGCCAAGTGGCACAAGTTGGGTGTGATCAAAACAGTGCTCAGTAGAAAAGCACTATAGTGTTCACACATTTATTTTTATCAAAAATAAACTAACATTACTAGTTTAAAATATGTGGTAAAAGAAATTTTTTAGTTTTAAAATAAAACTAAACATGAACTTCCCAAATAAAACCATCTTTTAAAATCCAAGCATTCCTTAAAAAAACATTCAAAACCATTACAAACCCATATATTTTAAATTAACCATTTTAATAGAAATTTTAAATAAATACCCAAAATCACACCAAAGGAAATCAATGAGTGAAGAAAAATGATAATGGAAAGAACATAATATACATGTTGAACTTGGGGAAAATAAATATAGGAACCATAAATAGAGAAATAATTATTTAATCAATTACAATAAGCTAGAAACATTAAAGAATATAAAATCATGGTAATTCATAAATCTTTTACGAGGATAAAATATAATATATCAATTCAAAACCATCTATTGTCCTATATATTCATTCCTATATGTATAACCATCCTTTATTCTCTCAAATATCCTCACCATGGAGTAACCCATCAAGGCCTTCCCTAAAATAGGGAATCAAGTCCGTCTAATTGGGACATATATAATATATTTTATCATCACTCACTATAACATATAGTATCTCATAATTATAATAAAACATGGAGGTGTGGTAGAAAATAAATAAACATAAAACTCAAGTATTATTACATTTCAAACAAAAATCTCATCGTACCAACCAAAACCATCCATGTGAAACCCACTTCCAAAGAGGGGTTTTCTATGTGGGTGAAAAACATTTTGTGGATAAAATTAAAGGTTCCAATTGAGACATTAGAACCTAAAATAGAAGAATTTTATCGAAAATCATTTGAAAACCATTGAATCCAAAACCACTAAAAATCATCCTTTTGAAAATATAAATAATACTTTAAACTAAGATTTCAAAAAAACCTTTTAAAACCAGTATATATATTATATTAAGAGTTATATATAATGAGTCAAATGAGATTAATAATCATTGAGAGAAATCTGTTTTGGGAGAACCCAAATCAAGAAACCTCTTTAAAGAACCAAAGATAATTTCAAAATCCACATTTTCGAAATAAGAAGCTTCCCATGAACTTCAATAAACACACACACGGACACACATACACCTTCATATGTATGAATGAACATCCATATATGGGTTCTTAACCGCATTAATATATATATATATATAAATATATATATATATCTGTGTGTGTGTGTGTCCATATTCATGGGAGCTACCAATGAAACCAGCATTGGAGAGTAAATGGAAATAATTAATAAAACCATGGGGATTAGCAGGGTAAATTATTTAAATTTACCAAGAATCATGAAAAATATATATGAAAAATACTCATAACCTATAATAAAAATATATGTTAGCACTAGAAATCTAAAATCATAAATTTAAATAAATAAAACCCACTAAAAACCCATTTAGGAAATTTATCAACACTTGGCCTATGCAAAATTCCATTGAAAATAATTCATAGGGTCTCATTCCCTAAAAATAACTTTTAAAAGATAATTAAAAATTAAAACATAATTAATAATTTAGTGAAAAAAATTTAAAATCTTCCAAACATATAGTGTGTGATGAATAAGTGAAAGCAGGAAATGACCTACCTCAAACATGGTTAAAATCGAATGAAACCATCAAAATTAGGTTAAACACGAGTTAAGAGATGATCCATACACCCTAACACCAAGAAATGAGGTCAAAAAAATAAAAACCCTACCTTATGGTACATCTAATAGAGAACCAATCCATGGGAGAAATGAAAATCGTGAAATAAAGGAATAAGAGAAGGAGAAATATTCTTATTACAATACAACCACCAAGAATAATGTGATTAAATGTATAAAAATTAAATGGAGGAGGGAGTGGGGTGTTCCTAGTGATCCCCATTCATGATTTATGGTTTAATATGGACGAAATACCCTATTTTGGGTCTTAAAATTGAAAGGGTATTTTTAGGAAACCAAAAAATTTATTTTTATGGGAACTATGCATGGTTTGACTTCATGGATTACCAATCCATGCACCCCTCACAAGAGGGAAACTAGGCATGAAACTTTTGGGTTACATGGTTAGAAAAAAATATATTCCCATCATTCCAACAACTCTATATTATAGACCCAATTTCATGGTTGTGACACCGTAAGACAAATCATGTGGTAAAACCGTGCGTCATTCAAAAAGATCAAAAAATTAAAAAAATTAAACCATATTAGAAAAACATTTTAAGAAAAGATCACAAATTATAGAAATAATAAAACAAAAAGGTTGAAAGACTTTGGGGCATCATAAAAGGAAGGAATAAAATTAAAATAAGATGGATAACTTGATTAACTATTTCTTGGTTATTCTTCTTTGGATATCTCCCTAAGCCTTCTCGAGTTAGTTTTTTGGTGACACTCGAACCTCTAGGAAATGGGTATGAGAGTTTAGAAGTGATTTTGGTAGATCTTGGTTGAGTTATAGTACTCAATGTTTTTGAATAATCAAGGATAGGATGTTCCCTTTTATAGGTGAGGGGAGATAAACCCTTGTAAATATTAATAGATTTTAAATACAATAAATATGATTATCAATGAAAAGTGGAACTAAAAGTAAAAATGTTAAAATATAGGATTATTTATGGTTTTAATCCACTCATATAATCAAATATATAAATTTTTTCGTGATATGTGTTTCCTTATCTCTTAGTTTAACGATATACCACATTTAACCTTAACTATAGTGATTATTTTTATGTTGGTAACTTAGTTTTATAACCAAATATGAATTTTAACGTATAAAAAAAATATTAAACATTGATTATAAATTTGGAAAGCATTTTATTATATTCAAATTTTAATGTATATATATATTTATTCTAATATCCACGTACAAAATGCATACAAAACCATTTTAAGAAAAAAATTATAAAATTAAAATAAAATAATTTTACTCTCATTACATTCCTAGTGAAAACCATGAGATGAATAATAATTTATTTTATTGAATATATTATATAAAATTTCATTAAAATAATTCCTCAATAGTTACTAGTTTAATTGATTAAAATAAAAATACATTGCGCACAATAAAAACACTTTATGAAAATATCTTATTTTACCTTGGAATGACAATATTTCCATTTCTAACCAATTTATAATCAATATATGATTGGATATTCCTTTTTTTCCATGTATAAATAATACTTTTAATATATTTAATACAAAAAAAGAAAAAATTTCTTTTAAATAAATACATATATAAATTAAATAATATTTGTAAACAAAATATTTTTGGTTAGCCAAGAATTATTTGACTTGTATTTATTATTGTTATATAACCATTACATGGATTTCATTAAGTGATTTTATTATTTTATAAATTAATTTTATTGAAATAATCCCTCAAAAGTATAAATCTAAAATAATACACAATTTATCCAAAAATTTCAAAAAAAATTATGTAGAATATATGGTATTTTTCTTAAGGGAATTGATCCCCTTTTAATTTTATAAATTCATATATTTTATCATTTTCATAATTTATTTTGTTATTCACTAAGGTTAGGTTTTTTGTGAATCAAAATCTATTGAACAATTAAAATTTATTTTTACAAAAGTTATATTCAAAATTCATGGGGTGTAAAATTTTACCCCTTATAATAATTTTTCATATAAATTAATGAACTATATTTCTTTCATATGAGATGAATTTTATTTATTTTCAATATGGGAGAATGTAAATATATATTGAGGAAATGAGAAGAAATAATGAGGAGTGGATGATTCTAGGAATATTTTTATGAATAAATCCTCAAAAATATACATGAGGATTACTAAACTATTATTTCTGATCATGAAATGTTCAAACGAGGATGAAAGGAGAGATCACAATTCCAACCACATGATTTTTAAGGATATATATAATATTAAGAAGTTATTAGAAAACCAAGAAATATTTTATAATTGCATAAGGATATTTGTTATATGATTGGGAATATTTGAAGATAAGAAGTGTAATTAATGCATTAAAAATGAGTTTATGAATGTTTTTTAATTTTATTATACTTGTATTATTTCATATTCCTGTTAGTAATAAGTGTTAGGCAAAAAATTGGCAAACCATTTCCTGCCATGAGTACCAGATCAACTTCCAATGTAGGTGCCAGCTTGACCTTGTCCAGCCACAACAACTAACGTGTGTATTGAGGTGGAATAATATGTACATATCTAAGAAACAACTTCATGTGAGATCATAGGTCACACATAGATATATAAATTCGGAGGGAGAAGGTGCTTATCCTCACACATAAAGGGTATCATGTGAGGCCTATAGAGAGAATCGACTCCATTTGGTCATCATTGACATGATTATTTATATTATTAAGTCGAATCTTCCACTTTCAATTTTGACGTGAGGTTATTTTTTAAAGTAAGGAACTTTTCCACTAGAAAATAGTTACAAACAAAACATGGAACACTCAGACACATCATCTTTAACCATCATCCCATTGGTTTATAATGAATTCTGACCAGATCCAAGCTATGAAGCCCACATAGTTGACTAGGACTCCCAATCATCCACGATCCATTATTACAGATGAACTGACCACATATAATGATAAACCAAAAACACTAGAGTGGTTGATTAACTGGCCACACTATTATACGTTGGATTAACCATGATTCATGATATTTAATGTACAATGATTTCATGCAAAGTTAACATGATTATTAAAACCAACCATGAGATGGGTGACACAATCGGTGGATCGACAATGTAGTATATTTGAATTGACCAACTAACTACATTACTAATATCCAATCACTGATTAATTGGTTGTTTTTAGATTCACACATCCCAAATATTTGGCGATAACTTCCTATGATCATACTAATCTTAATTCTAATGCTATTAACATACTGAATCTTATATAAAAAATTCAAACATTCAAATGATACATGGATGCATATAAAACATAGAATTTTAGTTTGAGGTCATTCCTGAATGAGAGAGAATGTGGGGAAAATATAGATTCGATAGACATGTGATTTTTAATGATCTATAGTTTCACATTCATGAATGTAACTCAAATGTTAAAAGGAAATATGTGGTTTCCAGGTTCATTCCAAGTTAATGATCCACCATGAAACCTACAAAAAACTTTTAACCCTAGAGAAACATAATGAGAATTGATTTCATGAAAATATCATACATGATTTAAGGATATTAATCCATATATGAATTACATGGTTGAATGGTTTAATGGATAAAGAATTATGAATTCATGAAATCTACTGAGAATATGGAGCTATTGTAATTTAGATTCCTCATAAAATAATTAATCCCAAGTTTAAAGTGATTTTAATATAGAATAAAATGATGTGTATTTTAATGATTCTATGAGAGATACTGTTGAATTTAATATATATTTGAAAATGGAAAAATATTTAGGAGGTTTAAAATAATAACAACCTAGATATTTGAATACCAATAAAGAATAAGAAGATCCTACTGTGACTTCTAGGATATTAAATATGAAATATTATCAATAAATTAATGAAATAATATTCACATTATATTTATGTGAATATATATATTGTAGGTTAAGAGATTTTTTTGTTTATGAATTGAGAGAATTGTGAGAACACTATGATCCCAATACAACACAGTATTGAGGAGCGATAAGATATGTGAAATTTTGATACACACTATATCAAGGATAAAGGAAGGGGAATTCATATCTGAGAGATTTTTAAGATTGAAGGAATCATATAGTGCCCAATTTTATGAAGGCTAAGTAAGTTATATATTTCTCAGAATATGGAGTATGTTTCAAGACTAGATGACATGTTCAAGAAGATGTTAGATATTATGATGGTGTACGTGAGAAATTTTTTTCTTTCTTTCTTTTAGATGAAGATCATCAAGGGAAGGAGGAGATATTTCCATTTCTAGATAAACAATAAAGATAAGGTGTTACTATGGTGTCTAACTAGTTTATGGGAGGGTTTTTATTATGGTGTATAACTAATCACTGGATTATTTTAGTTGAAGTGTCTAACCAATTTCATAAGAATTATAACTAGCGTATCTAACCAGTTGTGTCCACTTGGGTCTTTAGAGTAGAATCCATGTTGGGGTGTCTAACCAACATGGTAAGGAGAAGCATTTTATATCGAACATTTTTTGTACTATGTGTGAATCTCTGTTTCATAAATACTACACATGGGGTGTGTCTAGGACATTTTTATACCAAATTAAGAACTCTAACAGGTTTAAGAGGTTGAATTTAAAATAGGAAGAGTTGTTAAAATAATATAACTAATTCACCCCCATCTCAGTTGTCTATTTGGACCTGGGAGATTCAATTGGTATAAGAAATATATTACCTAAAATGATCCAATAAATTTTTGAGATATAGAGAATATTAAATTATTTAATATCCAAGTCATTCTTA
Source organism: Viscum album (assembly GCA_963277665.1). Classification (NCBI taxonomy): domain Eukaryota; kingdom Viridiplantae; phylum Streptophyta; class Magnoliopsida; order Santalales; family Viscaceae; genus Viscum; species Viscum album. The sequence continues at coordinate 1,951,913,230 of OY728153.1, read as the reverse complement.
CATTTAATGGGAATAATTATCAAAATTGTGGGAATAGGATGCTACCCTATCTCCTAACATTGGGCTTGAAAGTGAGAGATGATACAATAGTGAATTTTCATCCCATTATTGAAGGAGATTCTATGAATCAAGATGATAATATTAATATAGAGTATAATGGAAAGGTTCAAAATTCTATTTTATGGTATCTATTATAAAAGATATATACCAGGGTTATGTTTCATCAATCTAAAAATGATATCTAGGAAAATTAAAGAGTAGTAATGAAATAAATATGATGGTCAAAGAAGCTATGATACAAGTATGTAGGATCCAATTCAAATATATAATGATGGATAATGATTGTATCATCAATGACTACATTATAAGGATAAATGATATTGTATGAAAAATTTGGGGATTTGGTGAGAAGATATATGATTACATTATTATTAATATATTGGTGAATAATTTTGACGATAATTCTGATTAAAAAATCTCATCCATAGAAGAAATAATGAATTTCACACTATATTAGTTACACAACATATATATATCTTATGAGATAAGAAAAAAAATCCATCTTTCAATAATAATGAAAAATATGAAATAGCTTTTGAGTCCATGAAAATATGGAAAAATAGAAGAAAAAGTTATTGAATCAAGTGATTTTGAAGATGAGGACGGTGATCAGGACTTAAACGAGATTGTTTATCTTCCTTCAAAAAGATTTATAAAAAGATGATGTATAGAAAAAAATAAAATTATCACTAATGTTATTGAATTATAGTATCCTTGTACACTTTTCTTTTGATTTTAAAAATAATTATGTTAAAGAATATGAATATGATGAGAATGATGAGAAATTTCAAGGATAGAAATGTCTAGCTTATAACAAGAAAGAAAATGATGAAATAGATTTCGAAGCTGTGGAAAAAATAAAAATAAAAGAATAATATGACATTTAATCAAATGATTCTAAAGATGACAATGGTGAAAAAGAATTAAAAAAAATATTTATCTTCTTTAAAAAACATTTTAAAAGGAATGTTGATGGAAATAATAAAATAATCACCAATGTGCTAGAATTATGATATCGTTGGAATTTTTATTATTATTTTCCATAGAATAATGCATATGAATTTTAATCTGTTTAGGAATATGAGAAACTAAAAAAATATTATAAGAATAAGAAAAATTACAATAGTATTAAAATGAATTTTATGAGTAAGAATGAGAAAAATTATCCATCTTCATGTAGATCAACATATTAAGAAGTTACTTTCCTCACTAAAAATGAAAACATATTTTACTCATTATGTAGTAATGATGGTGGTGAAGAAAGAACTAAACATGAATAGATATAACATTATAATTTAGAAGAAACATTGGATAATAATACTAAACTAAATAAATAAAAGATAACACTATTAAAATAAAATAAAATAAAAAATTAGAACCTAAGAAAAGGAGTGTGATAGTATAGAAAATTCTCTTATTGATGAGAGAAATAAGAATTGGTTGAATGTGTATGATCATAAAAAATAGTGAGTGATCTATGGGAAAAGTTGGCTAGAAATGTGGAAGAACTATTTGAGTCATATGCAATATATCTCGTAGTTCAGTACGAGTTAAAAAAAGATATAGAGGATTTCAACAATTCAATAAGGGTTAAACTTGGATATTATCAAGATAAAAAGAAGAAAATTTTGAGAGATAAAGGAAAATCTATACCTAGTAATTTTAAAAATAGATCATTTATTTATAATGTATAAGTGTTGAAAGAAACATGAGGAGGCTTGGTATAAGGCCCCGACCTTAAACATTACTTAATCTTGAGATATTTCAAGAATACACATTGAGGATCTTTTCAGGTTTAGAGTTTTAGAGAATTAGATCATAAATCATGCATTACACTCCACATTAAAAAAAGGTGGTTACATAAAAGATAGTACTAATTTTTCCCATCAATGGAAACATATTTAAAATAAATAATGGATTCTTTCTTGACACTTTCTTGACAGTATCATCACATCATGTACCTTTCCCTTGACCTGTGAAAAACATTTCAAAAACTTGGGATGAGCATAAAAACCTTAGTAAGGGATATAAAAGTACGAAATGAAAACATTAGTCCATGTATGAAATCATACATTACGCATAAAACATAATAATTTTAACATACCTCATCAAATCATGAATAAATCATAGAAATCATAAGACCTAAAGGTAACTTGAGGCATTCATAACATTCTTATGTAAGGAGTAACCCTCATAGTTACGTTTGGAATACCTATCACAGTATATTCTCTAAATCTCTTCAGAGAAACATTAACTTTTAACTCTTTCGCGTTACCCAATGCATTGGAGAGCTATATCGGGCTCACCCGCCCTTAGTTTATCATGGAACCACCCATATTCATAACAATGCCCAAGAACTATAACATAATCGTATCACATAAAACATGCATAAAGGAAACATAACATTTCCACTTTTCAATCACAATATATCAATACAACACATTGATATAAAAACATTATGAAAACCATTTTCCATACCAAAAAAAAGTAAAACATGGTATTTATTTTTCATTAAAAAAAGTTATGGCTTGTAGAGGAAGCCGAAGCTCAAATTATGGTCATGACGGCGGAGAAGTCGTTGTCGCCACATACATATGAGAAAAAAAGCATTATTTTTTGTCGTTTAGTAAAAGATTTGTATAAAAAATATTCCTTTTGAATAAACATAAAAGTCAGAAGGGTTTATACACCGTATGAAATAATGTTGTGTATAAAACAAAATATTCCTCAATGAAAGGAGATTGAGATGAAGTCCCATACCTCGGGTCCGACTTGACTCGGCCGTTCTTTAACATCCTGAATAATAAACATGAGTTAATTTCTACTAGCTTAAAAACCTTTTTCAAGTTAATTATTTATTTTATGTCCCTTATTACCAGATTATGAACATTATGTAATTATTTAAGTTAATAATGGTTGTTTTTTCGATCATTGGTACATGAGTTGAAAATAAACTCTTTATAATTACAATTTGTTCATGTATCCATTATATCCAGAATTATATTCATGATTTAGGTATCATATATATCATATATATCCAGTATATGCATGCATTTATAATATTACATAACATTTAGAGGTAAGAAATGAAATGCACCGTCCATGGAGACGGTAAGCCGTGCGTACACATGAATGCTACTTTCATTTCTATTTCATAATTTATGGAATGGAATCATAATGATATAAAGGTATATTATAATTACAGTATAATATCATACATAATATCATTAACTTTATCCTTTATACATCCCACATAAGGTGTTAACGAATCAAATCACTTTGAGGGGGCGGTTGTCCACACTTCCTAAAATGAAGATATCGCGTTTACCCATAATGGAAACCATAAAGGTATGACATAAATGAAAAATAATGAAGCTTAAAGAAAACATAAACATATTATATATCATATATAAATATAGTGACATATTAATGGCCACCTTTTAAAGTGTTAGAAAAATATTGAACAATCATCGTTTCAGGAGGCAGAAATTCGCCATCCATGAAAACAGTATGCTCTTTAACCATTTGATGTATGTGTGTGTAAGTTAAGCTCGAATACTTCATATAAAAACATTCTAGTATATTAAGATACTGTTCTTGTTACAAAATAAATGAATAAAAAAAGTTTAGGGGGTTGGAGAAGCAAAATAAAACAAAAGAGCATTAGAGAAGACTTTACATTTGAATCGGGTGACTCTTCTTGGTTTGAACCAAAATGGTTTCTTGAAGAGATTTATGCCTAAGGTAAGGCTTCTAGGATGAGGATAGGGATGTGGAGAGACAATATTAGCAGAGTTTTGCTGAGCCAAAGGCTTGAGAGGTGTGGGTAATTAGGTAGAGGCGGGGGCCTTTTATAAGAGGAGAGGAGGGGCACTCTTAGAAAGGTATAAAAAGTTACTTTATTTTCAAATGCGTTTCAGATTTTAAAGGTAACAAATTGATTTATTTAGAGGATCAGGTGATAATGGTTTTAAATATACTCATCCAATAGGTCTTTGACAAGTTTAAGTCTTAGAGTTTACATTATCCTTTCATTTTTTTAAATCATCCATTAATGAGGTAATCACTGCATCATCATGATGTCATAAATAATTTAATTTATTTAATGTCTAAAAATTATAAAAAAATACTATGATATAGGAAATATTTTTAGATTTCCAATTAATATTTATAGTTCAATTGATCATTTATGTAGACAAAATTAAAAATGTTTTACTCAGGTGATACATTCTTTGTTATATTTAACTTTCTTTAAAAAATAAAAAGAGAAAAAGTCATTATCACAAAAAAGTGATTCCATGGGGTCCCCAAGTTTGGCACAAGGAATCCCATGGTTTTCCATGACACAAAAAGTAGTATTATGACACATGTTGGTGTCATTTTTTATTATTATGATATTATTTTATTATCCTTAACTACCCGATTACTAATTAATAAAGATAATTAACGATAATTACCATCGTTACTATTCACAAAGTCCAAAAACAAAAGAATCTTGATTACATAATTTTGAAATTCTGATTAAAAATATGTAATACATTTTACAAAATTACAAACACATAAATTGCAATAATTAATTTAAAAATAATTCCCATTGTCAAAATAAATAGAGGGTTTTTTAGAAACAATATCTATGAAAAGTTTGGCACTTGTTTATGCCCAATTCCAAAGTGAAATGAATCCCAATGACCACCATTTGATTACATGGTAAAAATATATTCTATTTAAACTTTAAAACCAATTAAAAAGATTATTTAACCATATAAATAAATTGCATGAAAATGTAGTTTTGATGTAAAGTGCAGTATTTTTCACTATTCATTAAAAAATGAACATTGTCAGAAAAATACCAAAAATTTATCCAAAGTAAATTTTAATGTCCCAATAATAAAGAATAAGTTTATTTTGAAAAATATAGCTTATAAAAGTTTCAAAAGTTTGATTTAAAAATGGTTTTCAATCAAAAGGTGGCAAAACAAACTTTTAAAAATATTAGAGAATTATATGCCTAAGATTGGATTTATTCTCATTTTAAGCCTCTAAAACACTATCTAATTCACAAATAGACATAGATAAGAATATCTATTATTCATTACTTACTTGGGATGTTACATATGGACCATGGTGAATGAGAATAAATCATCCACACCAAAGGAAGGGAGAAATGTACCAATAAAATCACTACCCCCAAGGAAAATTAAGGCTTTTAATTCTTTAGGACAACATCAATTTGAATATATATATATATATATACATATATATATAATAAAACTGGATGATCAAAAATTCAAGGTTTGTTTTGGTGTTATAGATGTTATATACAACAAAACTATTCTTTTTGGTTTAATATTTTATTTTTAGGAAATATTAAAGAACTAATAGGACATTTTGGTGATAATATGAGACAAAAACCTAGATGGAATGATGTTTTTACCATATCTACACTTCATCAATTTACCAAAAATATATTTGAGTCTCTAGAAGTGGTATTTTGTAGATGTGGGCTAGAGGTTCACCAAACTAATGTATGTATGTCCATCCTTCCAGGAAATGTTTTATATGATATGAAAAAGAAAAACTTTTAGAAGACTTCCATTACTAAGTCACAAAATATTAAAGAGAAAAAAAGGTCATATAATAATCCCAAAGAAGTTGATCATTTTTGAAAGAAGTTATTGAAAATATGTCCAAATCAAATAAATAAGTCGAAGGAAATTGAGTATGTTGAGGTAAAATATAGTACTAAAGTAAAGAAAGCTACTATATTTAAAGAAACTATCATTAATGAGGATTCATACAAAAGTGATGATTTGAAAATTCAAACGAATTTATATGAGGGATGTGAGAAATTTTTACATAGTTGAAAACATTGTATTAAAGTATTAACAACATAAGAAGATATTACTAAAAAGAAAATGAAATTTTTAGGGAGTAATGTTACCATGATCTATAAGGAAAGGAAGATTGATTCACATGAAGAAGCAATTCTTGAAAATAAAAAATAGACAATATTTTTAGGATGCTATCAATGAAGAGGGTACTTCTTATCCTGAGGTTATAAAGGAGAGTAATACGAGGATAAGATAAAAACTATACCTTGGATATTAATATTTAAGAATTAATAGGTTACTTATTATTACCTTATTTCTGATTATTCTTAAGCTAAAATACCAGGAATTTAAGGAGTATCTTGATGTTATGGTTGCTTGGGCAACAAGAAAAAAAATCAACATAGAGTTTTTGATCTTCCATGAAGAGAAGTAAATAAGTGCATCCATTGAAGAGTAGATAAAATGTGTAAATTTTTTGATGATACAAATTTTATTACAATTTTCAAATTTATGAACATCTCCCTGAGATATGAAGAATGTGGTATAAAAACCACACATATGGAAGTTTGTTATTGTAACATTAAATGTACTTAGAAATTTGGAATGACAGTTAATAACAAGATGAGAATAAGTTATATATTTTTCACTATCACTTGAGTTGTTTGGATAATTTTTTGAGATGTATGAAAGTCATGATTTTTCAGAAACATCTACATTTAAATATCGCATAAAGCAAGAATTTGAGAATTGTATTAGAAGTTGGTGGATTTATAGGAAGCATATACAACCTTTGTTATTTCTTTACTCTTTTATACAATGTTTTTCCCATGTAGACATAGGGTATAATAATTAATGTATATTTATAAAGAAAAACATGTGATGTCATAATTCTCACAAGAATATATATAATATTATTCAGGTTTGAAAAGGGAGAAGAGTATGAGAGTTATTTAAGGAAGAAAGTGAAATGAGAAGAACCAAATATTATTTGTTTGTATTTTATTTTCTGTTAGGGGGAGAAAAATAATCTCACCAATTTCTTAAGACTTTGGAGTTATTGAAAATAAACATAAATGGGGAGATTTTTATGACCAGTAGATTAATTGTGTTTGTTTTCAATAAGGTAGGATGTCAATATATGTTTAAGAAATTGAAAGAAATATTTAATATATGATGATTATTTGATAATTTTTAAAGAGAAATCATCAATATTAAACATGATTATTGTTTAATTTTTCTAATTGATAATGACATGTACTAATGAGGTTTAAGGAAAAAATCACATTTTTTACATCATGATTTTTAAAGATATATTAAATATTTAGGTGTTATGAGAATACAATTAAATATTATTATTTTGTAAGGATAATTTATCTATTTAGAATAAGCATTGAAGATAAAAAAGAATATTTTAAAAATTTTAGAAGTGTTTGTGAATGATTTATATTTTGATTTTACTTGTCTTATTGTATATCCCAATTAGTAATAACCATTATATAAAAAATTGGCTAACCAATGATAATAAATGGAACCAACATTATTAATATGGTAGGAGCTATCTCAACCTCAACCAACCATATTAGTAGAGGTGGGTATTAAGTGGTATAACTTGTGCATGATCAAGAAATAATTGCATAGTGGAGCACATGTGATTAAAAAATCAATAAGAACAAGGGGAGGGGTGTTAAGACTCAATTGTGTGGGGAAGAGTATGAGGTGTATAGAGAGAACCAACTTCATGAGGGATTCATCCAGAAGATGAGAAGAGTGGCATATATTATTAAGCAGGAGTTTATCGCTAGGAATTTCAATGTGGGAATCCCTTTTTAAAATGGGGTATTTTTTCTCTTCTTAGCGGTTTCTGAAATAACATGGGTCTCTTAACCAGATAATTTTTAACCTTTATCTTATAGGGATATAGAAAAGTCTAACTATCTTCATCGAAAAAGACCCACATTCTCAACCATGGGTCCCAATTGACCATGATCCATCATAGTATATGGATCAACCTTGAACACTAATCTACTAAAAACTCTTATGTGATATATGGTCTAACCACACATATAAATTAGGAACTATCATATGTTCAATAGTTCATGATTCATGAGATAAACCATGAAATTTTTACATCAAAATTAACCATGTGTATTAAACTCGACCATAAGATAATTGAAACACTTTATGGATTCACCCTATTGTATCTTTGAATCAACCAAATATTTTCATGATAATGATCTAACCACTAAAAAACTAGAAATTATAAAATGAGACCACTATAGATATCAATCTATGACTTCCTATGACCATGATAAGATTTATTATACTATTTTTAACATACCAAAACTTCTATAAATAAGACGAGCATTCAAATAAGACATACATGCATTTAAAATAGAGTATCTGAGTGTGAGTTCTCACATGTATGAGAAATTTAATGCAATAAATATAGATTCCATAGATGTGTGAGTTCTAATGACTAATAAATGCATGAATATTCATGTCCATGCATGTAACTCGAGTGGTGAAAGGAAAGATGCAACATCCAAGCCTATGACGTGCTAATGATCTACCATGAAAGCTTTTCAAATCTTGCTTTTTATAGAATTTATGAAATTTCCTTACATGATTTATGGATATTAAGATGAAAAAAAATTATGTGGCTATGAAATTTAATGGAAAATGTCTTATGAAGTTTCACAATCTTTGTAGAAAGTAATGGGGAAGTAAATGAAATAATGCATGGAATAATTAATCATGAGTTTTAAGATATTTAAATTCATTACAAAATCAAATATATTTAAATTATTCTATTATAGATATTATTTAATATAATATCTATTTTAAAATGACTGAATATTTTATGGATTTAATAAAATAACAACTTTTAGAGTTGATAATTTAAGAAGAAGAAAAAGATCCTACTAAGTCTTCAAATATATAAATATGAAATAATATATATATAATAAAAAAATAATATTAATATTATATTTACTTGAATATATATAAGTTGAACATTATGAGATGTAACAATTCAAGAATTGATATAATTGTTAAAATACTATGATCCTAAAAAAGAATATTATCAAATAGAGAGAATATATAAGGAAGCTCGATACATACTATATTGAGGAGAAAGAAATATGAATTAGATGTTAGGATATTTTTCAGGAAGTAAGAAAAACCTATTATTCCCATGTTTTCAAAGGCTACAGATGATAAAAATCACTTAAAATATGGAGTGAGTTTCGAGACAAGTATAATTATTTATGATTTTTTAAGATCACAAAGGTGTAAATTAGAAAATTTGATATATTTTTATTATATAAGAAGATCATATGAAGAATCCGTTGTTTTCTATTTTTAGGTCAAAAATAATGAGAAGGTGTAACTGGGGTGTTTAACTAATTGTTGGGGATTATGATTGGGGTTTCTAACCAATCATTGGAGGATTCAAATTAAAGTTTCTTAAAAAATACATGAAAAATATAATTAGGTTGTCTAACCACTTATAGAGACTTATAACTTCAGTTGAGTGGATAGTCCATGTTATGAAATTTAACCAATATATAAATGAGTTGTATTTTAGGATAAACCTTATAAATACCATGTGATGCTCTCTCATTCATTTCTACTGAATGTGAACTGAGTCATTGAGATCTTATTTTGTGGATAAAGAACTCTAAAAGGTCTAAGAAGTTGAATTCTTAAGAGGAAAACTTTATCAAGGAAGACAACTCATTCAAACCCTTCTCAGTGTTCCATCAAAACATAATAATTTACCTACCATCCTAATAAAATCAAGAATCTAAAAAGGGATGATGTATCTAGAGCTAAAATTATTCTTCTATCTAAATATAACAACCTCATTCCTTGGATATATTTGATGGAATAACATATCACCATGTTTAAATTCTATGTCTCATTGATGTTTTTAATAATAACTATTTTCTTACTATGAGTTACTATGATGTGCTAATGGATCATAAAATCTCTTCTATTTCAGCATCCAGTTGAGTTTTTAAAAGATTTCATTCTCTAACTACATACTACAATATTGGAGTTTTAATTTTTTTTTACATAAAGGTATTAATAAAGAGTATTTGAATAATGAGGTGAATTCTATTGTTATTAGAAAATTAAAATGAAGGATAGTGTTGATCACAATCACATTTGAAACCCATATGGAACTATCTAATCACATTTTATAGGGTTTAGATGGCCCTCTTAGACTAACCATTTGTATGAGGATGATATGTAGCACTAAATTTCAACTCTCTATTCAATTATTGATGAATACTTATCTATAGCATTGTGGTAAACCTCAGATCTTTTTCATATATAATTTAGAGTGGTAATCATTGAAATATTAACACTTAATGTTTATCCTGTCATATTGTTGAAAAAATACATATTTTTCTGATAATAAAGAATTTTTTTCAATTTTTAAGGAGACTAACTACAACGCAAATAGAGTTACATGCTTTAGATAAATTTTATAGTCCTACAATGAAATCTATTGTGATAGTTTCCCAATTCCATATAGGTATGGGTAATGGTTACATCAATACCTTAGACCAATGATGTTTAGCCTTGACTTGTTGACATAAAAATATAAAAGATACATACTACACTACATCCTTTTTATGTTTTCCCACAAAAATTATCTTTGATATCCCTATACATCTTTATGTTTCAAGGATGGGTAGATAATTACAAGCCACGTGCTTTATCCAATATATCATTATTTAATTAAGGCATTTTAGAGACACATATTTTGGTTTGAAAATTTATAATTCCATCATGGTAATGGTTGAATTCCAAAACATTCCTTACCTTATTTTTGAACACAGAATATTCCTTCTACACCTCCTTTATATTCACATGGATGAATTGTTAAACATTCAATTGAGAAAGATAGTATTTATCCCCTTACCTCATTATTTCAAGTTCCAACCTATAAAAATCAATAAGTATTAGATGTCTTTATACCATTATCATGGAAAATATAACATGATCTTTCCATCCATGAGCATCAACTGATTTGTTTCCCTTCCCAAGTATGTAATGTATTGAGCAGTCATAATCTTTAATCAACCCCAACACCCCCTTTAGAACATGTTCAACTCTTCCTATCTGAATATATACTTAAATATTTTTTATTACTATATATATCTCTCTATTAACAATAAAGATAATGCCTCTTTATTTTCAATGAAAAAATCACTACTGCCAGCTTCAAATCATGAGTTTGTTAATTTTTCTCATGAATATTTAATTGGAGTGAGGCATACACTAACACCTTTTGATGAGGAAACATCACAATACATTATTTTATCAATTGATGTATATCAAAAAATCTTAATCACTATAGGGCAGTGAAAGTGTAGGTCCACTAACCAATATTGTCTTTATCTACTTGATGTTTTATTCACATTCGTTTGTCTAAAAGAACTTGTATCCCTTCCACATCAACTGGCTCAAAGAATTTGATATCAATGATAAATCCATAATAAAGAGTTGATAGTATCCAGATAATCCTGGAAAACCATGGATCTTAGTCACAATGTTTGGTCTAGGATACTGATCAATAACATCCATCTTTTAAGGATCCACATATATATATATACCCTCACTTATGATTACATGACCAAATAATGAGACTATTTGTATCTAAAATTGACAATTTATTAATTTTGAATATAGTTTATACTTCTTCAAGGTTTTCAACAAAATCCTAATATGGTCTTCATTATTTTATTTTATATTCAAATATATAAGAATATAATCTATAAATAATACTAAAAATTGGTAGAGTTAACCACTAAATAATATATTAATTTGATCCATGAAGATAATGAGGGTGTATGTAAGTCTGAATGGAGTCACTATAAATTCATAGTGTCTATACATCATATGGAAGGATTTCATAGGTATATCCTCATTTTTTGTCCTTAATTGATGATATATAGATTGAATGTAAATCTTTGAGAAGAATTGATCTCCTCATAATTGATTAAAAAATTCATCCTTATATTGACCCTGGCTAAGTATGACTATATTATACATGATTTAAGACATTAAAATTCATAAAAACAATAATATCTTATGGGTTCATAACTTAAATTTATTTATTGATTGGCTTCATAATAATCATATATTACAATAATAAAGAGTAATTATCTATAAAGGAACTTTACTAGACCAACTTCTAGATATATCATTAGTTTGATTCATACTCAAAACCTGGGTAATGAAAACATAAGCAAGTGGTGGGATCCAAATTTCATTAAGTGATGAATAAAAATTTGTTGTAGGATGGGTTCATAAGAATAAGTAAAAACATGATCCATAGAGAAATATCATAACATAATGAGTGAAAAAAATATGATATAAGTGATATTAAAAGTATATAGAATAAGAATGTTATGCCAGCAATGCTGAAAAAGGAAGAATAATACCTATAAAATGACTTATAAAATATTAATTTAATCCCTGAATCATGAGAGAATAATATCATAATTAATAAAATATTTTAACTATGGCACATAAATTATAATAGGGGAATATTACCTTTATGAATCACACCATTAGTGTCCATTCGTATTAAAAATTAATGTGTACTCATGAATACTTATCTCATGATATATAAAATCATAACCAATTTTTTTGGGGGGTGATATTAGACCCCATCCATCATTCATTCATACTTACATGTTCCACATAAAATCATTCACTTTTCACATCATAAAGAATCCAAGGAAATAAAATGGGGTTCATAAAAATTTAAATTTAAAATCATTCCCCTTTCAAAAAGAAACCATTGAATTAAAATATGTTTCAATAAAAATAAAAATGAAAATCAATCACATTAATAAATAACCCGTGGAAATAAAATGGGTCTCATAAAATAATAAAATGGTATAAAATTATATATTGAATTTAATAATTTGATACTAAAAACATGGTCACCAAAAATAATAACATAATAAAATAAAACATAGGATGAAACATGAAACCAAACTCCATATGGGATAGAAAGATTTAATATAATAAAATACAAATCATTGAAAGATATTTTTGAAAACATTTTGAATTCATTATTATAAAAGTCATAGTTATGAGTTGCTTTTCAAAAAAACACTTTTATTTTTAAAATATGAAAAGAAAACCTTTTATTAAGATTTATTTTGATCAAAAAAATATAATTTAGAAATAAATGGTAAAAGATCACTCAAAATTGAATATATTTGAATAATGACGTTCAATAATAAATTATATAACCAAAATAAATGAGTTTGAGATAACAAGTACCTTAACTATAACCTTTATTTCCCCTAATGTGATGTAGCATCATGTATCATAAATATAAACATATTAATTTACAATTTTTAAAATTTATTAACATAAATTACCATATATACTCTTCATTAATAACAATTCTCATCATGTATCAGATTGTTATAATTTATTTTCAGTATCAAGTGTTAATATTCTTTGTTATTGTGAACACTGTTCAAAAAGGTGCTGTTGATATTCATTATTCTCCCAATGATCATCATTTTGGAAAAATATAAGGTAATGTATTTGATTTCTTATAAATACCTATCATATTATAATTCCATTACATGGTATTTTTAGTTACATTTCATGAAGATGAAGACGATGATGAACTAATTTCGAGTTATTCACAAATATCGATTTATTAATTTATAATGAGAATTATATTTTATTTTATTTTTAAATAAAAATATTAATGATATATATTAATTATATATATCATATATACTTATCAAATATAAATTAAAATAATACATTATTGTGATAGTTAAAAAATAGAAAGGATCATTACATGGAGGCGGTAGTTTGCATGTATGCATGAATGATGATTTCGTTTTTCAAATGTAGGAAGAAAGATGTAACATGGTTTATAATTTTAGGATACTATATATGATATATATATATATAATACATGTTTATTAAATTACCATTTTCTACCTCCAGGTTATGTGTTTATCTAAAACAACACATGTTTCTTCTTAGAGGCAGTAGTCCGCCCGTATGCACAGTTCATGTTTCTGTTTTTCTTAAAGGAAAAAAGAAAATTTAGTTAATGATTTAATAACCATTATAATAAAATAAACGTATACTAATTATATTTATTTCATCATTTTAATATGGTGTAAAAAAAATTAGGTAGAATATGTTCACATAAAGAAATAAAAATGAGAAAAAGCGGTTTGAAATTTATACATCACTTCTTGGATTACATTCTTTGAAAAGGGGGTTAATCCACTACAAGACATTATTTTTGTGAAGAAAGTAATATATTTATGGGTTATAATGAAGTCTAGTAGAGGTTTGGGTAGATTAATTTCTAAATTATGTGGGTTTTGGTGTGAGGGAATGTAAAGATGGGAGTTCCCCTTTTATATGTGAAAAAGGATGGCATTATTGTAAATACCCAAAACAATTCCATAATGGGAAATATTTATCAATGAAATTGGGTCCAAAATAGAGAAATAATGGACAGGATACTAGATATGGTCGATAAATCTCTCAAAAAACAATTAGCACACATTTTTAAAACATGTTTGTAGCCTTTCCTTCTTGGTTAAACCCTTTTCTCCCCTTTTTATTTTTACAAAGGTAACCGGTTTTTCCCAAATTAATTATTCCGTATGATTGAAAATAAAATGTATATTATCAAATAATTTGGTCCTAATGATTCCTAATTTGAAATCCATTTTATTATAATTTTTTTTATAAAAGTGGGAAAAACTAATTTCAAAATACTAAATGTATAATGTATTAATTATTTTGGAAAAACATAACTTATGTTTTAATATGTAAAATATGGGATTCTGAATTAATTATTATTATTTAAATTGTAAAGTCACATATAAAATAAATACTTTCTCTTATAAAAAGGAATCATGAATTTTAAATTCATACTTAAATACTAATAATTTGATAGAAATCATGTTATTTTTTAAATATTATTTTTTTACAATTATAAAGAAACAATTTTTTAGAAAAAAAATCATATTAAACTAATATTTGTATGACCTGTTAAAAATTAATTTAATATTTTCAAATTCAAATTATAAAATTTAGAAAATTTATATTTTAAAGTAAAATCATTCAATAATTTGAATTTTTTTCACAGGAAATTATTACCTTTGGTATATTAAGTATTATTCAAAAGTTAGTGTTCATCATTAATATATCAAGAATGAAAAAATCTATTTTATAAAATAGAATTTATTCAAAAAAAAATATAATTTATTATATGATTTTCCACACTTGTTGAACCTTTATTAAATGGGACTTTTATTTCATATGTTTTTTATAACTGTTTGTTCCCACTTATTCAATAACTACAATAAATTAGCTAATATATTTTTGAATAAAACAATTTTGGTATGTTTGGATCTGGTGTTTAGTGTGGAGTAATATATTAAACACATAATTTATTTAAATATTAATAAATCACTAAAACTATAATCATTACATTCTACACCCTTGATATAATTGTTTCTTTGAAATGTTATCCCATGGGAGAAGAAAAGTGAGGGTAATTATCTCTCATTGCATCCAAAAGTTCCAATTTAGCCTCATAAAACCTATGATTTTCAATAGAAATTTGATTATATGGGTTTCTTGTTCCATAATACCTTGTATCTATGATCTAGGATCTACACTATTTGTTCATCTTAGGAGAGATCATTATCCAATATCACAGATTATGAGCTGAGAACATGTGAAGGGTCTGGTATGTGATTTATTACATAAAACACATCATATACATTAGAGATGTATAGAGGGAGTTATAAGTGATAAGATACAACTCCCAAAAGATCATAGATCTCTATGGGACCGTATTACTAGGTCTCATATTCTATTTCTTCTTAAATCTTATAACACACTTCCGCAGAGATATTTGAAGTAACAACTTTTCACCAACTTTTAACTATTAATCCCATAAATGGTTATCTATATAACTCATCTCTATTTTTTCCCAGAATTTTGTTCTATTTTATTGTTTAAACCATCTCTATCATATCTTAAAAAGATCAGGTCTTATATGTTACCTTTCACGGACATAAACCCAACATGTTGGAGTCCTACATATCTTCCTATATCGAGCCTCATGTGGATCCATATAAATGATATAATGTAAAATATGGTTATATGAGAACCCTACTAGTGGTATTTGTTGATCCCAAAACCCATGTAAATCTATCGAATAAGATCTAAACATATCCTATAGAGTTTGAATGGTCCTTTATAAATTATCATCTAACTAATGATGATAATTAGGAATAAAACTTAACTATATCTCCAATGATTTCTAAATACTTCTCCAAAACTTTGTGGTAAAACACAAATCCTGATTTGATATAATAGGGAGTGATACTCATAAAACCATACCACTTCATTTATATATATCTGAGCATGTTGGTCATGAAAACAATATTTTTTGATGGAAATAAAATGTATTCAATTTATAAGGTGGTCGACTAAATCCTAAATAACATTATGGGATTTATACATTTTGGAGAGTCCTATGTAAAATATATGGCGGTATTTTCCCATTTAAATATTGGTATAGGTAATGGTTATAGAATAACATTATAATTTATCATTAAAACGTAACCTTCTGGCATATCAATCATGGAGATACATATTCTAGAATTTCTCTCTTCATGTTATCTCACCATATGTTTTGTTTTAGGTCTATATACATATTCATACATCTAGGATGAATATAAAAGATTTATCTATATGCGAAATCCAAAATTTATCTCTTCAGTTCAGGTTTTGATGAGACACATATCAAGATTTATAAACATATAAATCAATCTTTATAAAATATGAACTCAAGAATATTGACAAAATTTTTTGTAACTCTATATCATTTTTTGGTCTTCTTTTATTTTCTCATGAATGTAAGGTTGGATATTTATTTTAGAAGAATATGATTTCTCTAAATCCATTATTACTACAGAATTTATCCTATTAAAATCCATGAGTATTTCGTCTTTTCCATCCCCATCATGGATCTTATCATATGATATTTCATGATCAGAGCCTGAACTACCTTAATTTAATTCCCATGTGGTAATGTATTGGGTAGTCATAATATTTTATAAATTCAAAACATCACCATTTACAAATATTCAAATCATTTAGTGCGAATACATCTACCAAAATGTTATAGTTATTATAAATATAACACTTCACACCATAGAGACAATGTTGCCAAATTTTTAACACGAAGATCACCGCTACTAGATATAAATGATTAATCAGGTAAAATTTATCAAGAGTTCTAAATTATCATGCGTAATAATTAATTAACATTTTATTTTTCACGAAGATTCATCCTAGACACTTCTTTACGTAATAACTATATATTACAAACCCTCCCTCCCTATTTGGTAATATAAGTTTAGGTGTTATGACCAATCTCATATTAATTTCCTTAAATAATTCTTTACATTCCTCTATATAGAGAAAATTAAATCCCTTCCAATATAACTTAGTTAGGGGACTCAATAGTTGTGATAAATTTCTCAATAAGTAAAAGTAATATCCATTTAATCTGAGAAAACTATGAATCATAGTTTTTGTGGTTTGTCTAGGCCAATATTCAATAACTTATGTCCTTAAAGGATCTATAGATATACCCATTTTGGTGATTACATGGCCTAATAATGGAACATTATATATCCATAATTCAAAATTTTTAATTTATCATAAAATGTTTCATTTATTAAGGTCCTCAACACAATCCATAGATGATCTTTGGGATCTTCTTTTCTCATAGAATAAATATGAAAACAATTTATAAATACAAAAAAAATTGATCCATGTAGTATTGTCACAACCCGTCGCCCAGGGCCCGTGCTGGGACTACCCCATGTCGTTCTTCCATAGGCCAGGGGCTGGAAACTTGCACCGAAAGGTGTATTCCCTAAAACCGGGAAGACATTGCCTTCATAACCTGTAAACACAGGCAACCAAACACACAGCGAGATATGAACACAAGTAAAATTGTATAGCAACAAGAGTGTTGAAAGTAAGAGGGGCCGAAATAAAAGCCCAATAGTAAAGGTACATGTAAAAATGAAATAAAATACAACTGAAGAAAGGGAAAGACAGCTATTGGGTCATCCTCCATGGTTCCTACCTGAATGGTAGGTACAGATCGCCTCCTCAGCACTCCATGCCCGCTCATATCCTCTGCATACTGATATGTCGTATGGTCCACCTCCGGGCACTGTCCAGTCCTCATACCCTTGTCCTCAGTCAGCGTTGTCCATCGTATGCACCAAACAGAACAAGTTACAGGCATAGCCCGTGCAGGGGTGAGTATAACGATACTCATTAGAGACCCCAAAACCCTCAAGGTCTCACAAAATCCAGAAAGGATAAACCACAAAGCAGGAAATCAACTGACAACCCCACTTAGGTATATTCCCATACATATACCTATGTTATCAAGTATGCCCATCTCAATCATGAGGAATCACAGAGTCCAACTCAAAATCCCAAGCTCAACTGTTTCACAAAGGATGAATTACCACGAAGGTATGTACCACAAGGTACAGACTCATCTCACACCAGGTATAACTTAGGTATAGTAGTTGAGATGATTAGATTTAAAAAATAATTCATCTTACTCAATTAAAAGTTAGACCCACATATGATCATAGTACATTGTTAGTATGTCTTTAGAACCACAAATGATCCTAGTACTTCGTTAGTACGTCGTCAGACCCACATAGGATCCTAGTACATCCTAAGTACGTCGTCAGAACCACACATGATCCTAGTACATTGTCAGTATGTCGTAAGACCTACATAGGATTCTAGTACATCACCAGTATGTCGTCAGACCCTCACAGAATCCTATTACATCGTTAGTATGACATCATACCCACACATGATTCTAGTACATCATCACTGCAAGATACATGGTTCCCGCACTAAGCTCACTTATCTCTGAGAGGGTCAGCTCCACAAGCCACCAGTCTATACTCCAATAGCCAAAAGGTCGCACGAAAAGTATCCCAAAGGACCAACATGTCAATGGGTTCTCAACACAACAGACAATGCATCAAATGGACACCCAGTCTGTAAGTTATTAGCCTTTTAGTCCTGAGGGTTCGGTTTGATTCGTGCTCGATTCAACTTTACTGTTCCCCAACTTTATCCAAATCTCCAGTGGGGTAAAACAAAAGGGCCATCTTGCTCCAAGGTTTCCAGTTCCATAGACGGTTCATCAAATTGATCCACGGTGCCAAATAATGGCCAAAAGAGCGGAAATGGGTCGAAGATGGTCCAGGTCTAGTCCGGCCCGGTTCAGGTCGACCTGGCCTACTGGGTCCGGCCCCTCCCACGCTGGGTGGCTCGCACCACACTGGACGGCCCGACCTAATGGCAGGGCGGTGTGTGGGACGCGGGGCGGCAGGGGGGGGGGGGGGGCGACGGGGCGACGCAGGGGCTACGGGGTGGTGTAGTGGCCGCGGGGCGGCGTAGGGGCCACGAGATGGCATGGGGGAAGCAGGGTGGCGTGGGGGCGTATGGCGGAGCGGGGCCATGGGGCGGCGGTCCGCCGCAACTGATCAAGTGGCTAGTCCTCCTCTCCGTGCAGACGCGGTTTCCCGCTGGGCCTTCGCCGACGGCCGGTTTGGCCAACCGTCCATCCTTTACCACTACGGCACAAGCCGCTGTTCTCTTCCGTCGGGCGGTGCGGTCGCATCATCACATTCGCCGCAAAGAACAGAACAAATGATCACAAAAATTGTGGAGAGGTCGGGCCATGTTCATTTGGACCGCACTCTCCGTGTTAGAGCGGTAGCAAGTGGATGTGATTCCTTCTTGAATTACGAAGGGACGTCAAGAATGGCTAATGGGGAAAAATTCAAGCAACCACCCAACAACCTCTGACAATAATTATTCCCAAACCCTAAAAAATATCTACAGATCAGCTAGTTAGAGAGTTTATCCGTGTTCTTTGTTTTGAAGGGATGAACATGGGAAAACAATTAATCATACATAAATAAACACCTAACTCGAAGGTTTTTCGATGAAGTTCGTGTGATGGAAATAGAAAAGGCGAAGAGGATTCTAATTATCGTCGATTCATTAATCACGCTTCCAAGGTCGGCATAAAAATCATCTTCGTTCCTCAATTCCAGAGTGTGTTATTTGATGAAGAAGTTCTTCGTTGGGAGGTGTTCTTAGTTGGAGAAGCGTAATGTTTCTCCAAGAGTTGGGCATTGCAGCACATTACCAGTGCTTCGCCGCTTGGTGAAGCCATCCCAAATCCTCCTCCCAAGCTCCATATAAATAGGAGAGGGGGGGGGAGGTAAGTAACAATCATGTAATTTATGATGGTTCATTTATTAGGAACCTTCCTAAATTCTAACGATGCTGTTATTTAGTATTTAAAACAGGTCATGCCAATTAATTTACATTGGCACAATTAATTGGGAGGATTCTAATGGACATCCCACATTAAAGAGGGGTTCGGGTTATCCCCACCACCATGAATTTAGAAAAAGTGGTTTTAGTTCAGGTGGTCCCCACTTATTTAACAACTACTGTGAGGTTTTAGTTCAGGTGGTCCCCACCTCTTTAACATTCAGTTGGGAGGATAAAAATAAAAGTTTAATTTATTTTTATTCCCATGAAAAAGCAAAAATCTAACTTTTACCCTCGACCAATTTTCATCAAGGTAAAAGTCTCTTTAAGAGAATATTGGCGCTACGAGTTCAACAGTTTCCTTAGATTTCAATTCTGAGCACCGGTTAAAAAGATACAAAAACCCGCTCGCACGTTTAATGATCGTACATTAAAAATGTTCTGAAATTTATTCTGGGAACACTAGACCTCAGAATCATGTTTCTTCAATTTTCGCGGACTTATAAAATTCCCATATAATTTTAAAAATATTACATGGAATTTATGTGTCTTTACATTCTCCCCACCTTAGGGATTTACATCCCCGTAAGCTCGAACTCAAACTAAGGGAACAAGTGGGGGTATCGAGCACGAATCTAAGCCTCTCGCTCCCACAGGATCTCCTGGAGGTTCCCGTGCTGCCAGGGAATGTGCACCATAGGTATCGACCACCCATGAAGGACCCACTCCTATCAATCCTCAATCTCTACTAGAACCTCCGTAAAAGTCACACCATCGTCGATGTCCAGATTGCTGTGGTCGATGATATGAGAGGGGTTGTGCACATATCTCCTCAATAGAGATACGTAGAAGACATCGAGAACCTAGTGCAAATAAGGGGGAAGTGCAAGGTGGTAAACCACCTCGCTTACTCTACTGTGGACCTGGAAGGGTCTGATGAACCTAAGATATAACTTTCCGCCCTGGCAAAATCTCTGAAAACCTCATCAGGGTGAGCCCCGTAGAAAGACGTGGTTTCCATCCTTGAAATCCATAGGTCTCCTTCTCATGTCGACCTAATAATTCTACCTGCTCTGTTTAGTCTTTATTTTCTCTTGGATGATCTACAATTTCTCTGTGGTAGCCCGTACCATCTCTGGTAACACGAGTGCCGACTCCCATGGGTCATTCCAGCACAAAGGTGATCTACAAGGTCGCCCATACAACGCCTCAAAAGGATCCATCCTAATGGTGGATTGATAGCTGTAGTTGTATGAAAGCTACACCAAAGGAAAGTGATCCTCCAAGATGTGACATAATTTGAGGATGAAAGCACATAGCATGTCCTCGAGGGTCTGAATGGTCCGATCAGTCTAACCATCTGTCTGAGGATGGAAGGCAGTGCTCAAACAAAGCTGCGTCCTGAAATCCTCTTGCAACCCCTTCCATATCCGGGAAGTAAAACATGTATCATGATCAGATAAAATCATTGAGGGTACTCCATGTAGCCGCACAATCTCCTGCACATAAAGGCATCCCAATCTCTCTACTGATCCCTATTCTCTGATCGGTATGAAGTGGGACCACTTGGTGTGTCGGTCGATGATCACCCAGATAGAGTCATGACCTCTGGATGTATGTGGAAGTCCTATCATAAAATCCATGGATATCCTATCCCACTTCCACTATAGGACCTCCAAAGGTTGAACCAAGCATGTTGTTACATGATGCTCCAACTTCACTTGCTAACAAGCGAGGCATCGAGAGACAAAATTTTCTACTGCTTTCTTAATTCCCGACCACCAGTTCTGTCATCAGATATCCTGGTACATCTTTGTCACTCATGGATATACCACTAGAGGGGATTTGTGGAACTCCCTCAACACTTCCACCTTAAGTGATACTGGTACCACGGTACATCCTCTGAAGAGGATGACATTCTCCCCACCTTCAGAAAATCCATCAGGTGTCTGCCATGTAGATATCTGAGCTGGTTGGGCCTCATAGTCAATGTCCCCATACAGGGCCTCCCAGAATCACTGAATAAGTGGGGGAGAGACTATAAGAGACTGAAGGAAAGCTTCTCTATCTCGATCCACAAAGGATATCTTCAAAGAGGCCAGCTTCTCCGTCACTTCACCTAGCAGTTGTATACCAGATCTTCTATTGAGTGCATCTACTACAACATACCCCTTCCCAGGATTATAGAATAACTCTAAGTCATAATCCTAGAGGAACTCAAGCCAACGTCTCTGTCTCATGATCAGTTCCTTCTGAGAGAGGATATACCTAAGACTCTTGTAATTAGAGAACACTTTAAAACGCTCTCCCATCAAGTAATGTTGCCACATCTTCAAGGTGAAGAGCACTGCTACTAACTCCACTTCATGGGTAGTGTTGTTCTGCTCATGCTATCTCAGCTGTTGAGAACCATATGCAATTACTACTCGCTCCTGCATCAAGACACATCCGAGCTCGGTCCCTGATGCGTCGTAGTAGACTATGTACCCTAATACCTCCTTCGGTAGCCTCAAGATGGGGGCACTAGTCAGCCTCTGCCTCTGCCACTACACGAAGGGTTTTTCCTTCTGCATCAAGGCTGATAGAGTTTCTGCAACTCTAGAGAAATATAGCACAAATCTCTGGTAGTATCCAACCAAACCTAGGAAACTCCATACCTCTGTCACATCCCTGGGTGGCTCCCAAGCAAGTACAACCTCAATCTTCACTGGATCCACCGCAACTCTAGCCTCCAAGATGACATGTCTCAGAAAGTGAGCCTTTGATATCCAGAACTGGCACTTCGAGAGCCTACCATAAAGATGGTTCTCTCAGAGTGTGTCCAGTACTACCTACAAATGATAGGCATGCTCCTCCTCAGTAGATGAGTAGATTAGAATGTCATCAATGAAGACCACCACAAAGTGATCAAGGTATGGATGGAAGATCCTTTAAAGGAGTCCCATGAACACTTTTGGAGCATTGGTTAGGCCGAATGTCATAACTAAGAACTCATAATGGACATACCGACATCTGAAATCCCTCTTCTGTACATCCTCGTCCTGCACTCTGAGCTGGTGATAGCCTGACCTGAGGTCTATCTTCAAGAACCACCATGGACCCTTCAGCTGATCAAATATGTCATCAATCCTCGGGAGTGGGTACTTGTTATTCACGGTCACCTGGTTCAGGTACCGATAGTCTACATAATGTATCAAGCTCCCATCCCCATTCTTGGCGAATAGAATCAGGGTTTCCCAACGGGAAACACTGGGCCGGATGAACCCTTTCCCCTGTAAGTCCTCTAGCTGTACCTGCAACTCACGAAGCTCTATGGGAGCCATCGAATATGCTGGTGTAGATATCAGTGTCGTCCTGGGGTACATGTAAATGTAAATGTCCACCTCTCTATGGAGGGGTAGACCCAGAAAATCATCAGGGAAGGAATCAGCATACTGGTCCACCACTATATGATAGCTCGAACTCTCCACATCCAGTTCTCCGAGGGTAAGGCTTGCCAAATGATGAGTGATCGGTTGCACTCTCCTCCGGGTAAGTCCATCCCGCACTACAAAGGCTTCCTTCTCACCTGTCAAGGTAAACCTGGCCCCATCTGTGCGGACACACTGCACTTTGCGCCTAATATATTCCATCTGAACATGGACTGTAGATAACCAGTCCATACCCAAGATGACATCGTAAGGCCTCGACGGTGCTACTAAGAGATCTTAGTCAAAGATCTCACCTCCTAGAGTAATATCACACTGCCGGCATTAGTGCATAATCATCAAATCGTCTACCAAAGGAGACTCTACCTGCAAGGATCGAGCCAACAGCTCCATCAGAATCTCTGAGCTCCGAATGAGGGAAATGGAAATAAAAGAATGATTGACACCTATGTCTATATGTACTGAAGCTAAGTTGAAGTAGACACATATCGTACATCTTATCATCTCTAGTGTATCATGATCGTATGCCTCAACTACCTAGAGCTGAGCTCACCCCTGTCCCCTGGCTCCTTGTGGTCGGGGTGGACCACCTAGTGGTGGTGGCTGTAATATCTCGAATCGTCACCCACCACTAGCTACACGACCACCACCTCTTCAATGTCCACCTGCTCCCTACGGACCTCCTCATTCGAACCTCTATTTCTTCCTAGGCCATCCCTCGACAATTTTCTGATCACCTGTACGACGGGGCGGACAGTCACGAGCCATGTGAACCTGCCCGCTGCATGTGAAACACTACCTATTACGCGCATGACTGGATCTATCTCTAGTGCCCTACACAACAGATCCTGAGTCACACGGTCATCCACCAGTAGGTATGGTCTTCTTGGAACTCTGTGACATCTGTCTGCTTCCATCTGTAGAAGACTCTGCTACGTGACGCCCAGTGGTGGGTCTCATTGCTGGTGACTGCTCATCTAGAAAACTCTCCTCAAGAGGGCTCGCTCTAACACCCCCACCTGCGTCGGGATGCTGAGAGAAATAATCAAATCCCTGATCTCCCACCCTAATCCCTGATCAAAGGTCTAAGCCCTGAAGAATGGGTCCCGCACCATATCTGTTGAGTAGCGTGAGAGGTCAGTGAACCTCGCTGAAAACTGAGGCACAATCATGCTTCCCTGCTACAGATGAAGAAGCTCCTATATGCACACTTTTCGAAGAGTTTCTGGTACAAAATCTGTACAAAACAGGCTCTTGAAGTCTTCCCAGAGATGTGTCACCTTGTCATGAACTTGGAGCATCAAGCTCCACCATCTGACTGCTGCTACTTGTAGAAGACTGGCAGCAAGGATCACCATGAGATCAGCTGGTGTCCCTACCAGTCGGAAGACTCTCACTATGGCCTCCAGCCAATCCTCAACTGCCTGTGGGTCTGTCTCCCCCCTAAACCTAGGTGGCCTCTGGCACTGGAACTCATGCAATGTGCTCAAGTGGCATTCACCCTCAGCTGCTGGGGTGAGTGGAATCGGTGGTCCAATGGGTAATGGTACCACTGGTGCCTCTACTAGTGCCTCTACAAGAAAAGGGCCCTGCAACGAGGCCTCATCTCTTGGTGGGATATCAGTGCACACTATATCTGGAACCCTAGATGGCTATTTGTGTGGAAGAATCATGAAAAAAAACAGGTGTGACACAGTCAATAAGTTATACTTGGTGAGATGACTCAAAGAGATCACAATGAGAACTATTTTAAACATACATTCAATCATGTTTTTCATGCACTGAGTCAGAAATTAAAAGTCAGGGTCCTAGCGTATGAATATGTCGGCCACTACACCAACACTGGATTCCCTAAACGGATAAAAAAACTCATTATAATTAACATTATTGCCTTAAAAAAGATCAGAGTCCACTGTTCAACGGTAGAACCTCCCTCTGATACGAATTTTTCTTAACCCGTCCCCCAGGGCCCATGTCGTGACTACCCCAAGCCTGCCTTCCATAGGCCAAGGGCTGGAGACTAGCACCGAAAGGCGTATTCCCTAAAACCTGGAAGGCATTGCCTTTATAACCTGTAAACACATGAAACCAAGCACACAACGAGATACAAACACAAGTAAAACTGAATAGAAAAAAGGGGGTTGAAAGTAAGAGGGTTCAGAATACAAGCCCAACAATAAAGGTACAAGTACAACAGAAATAAAATAAAACTGAACAAAGAGAAAGATAACTACCAAGTCGTCCTCAGAGGTTCCTACCTAAAGGGTAGGTACAAATCGCCTCCTCAACACTCCACGTCCGCCTGTCTCCTTTACATACCGACACGCCGTATGGTCCACCTCTGGACACCGTCCAGACCTAGTACCCTCGTCCTCAGTCAGTGCTGCCCATCGTCTGCACCAAACACAACAAGGTGCAGGCATAGACCGTGAAGGGGTGAGTATAACGACACTCAATAGGGACCCTGAGACCCTCAAGGTCTCACAAAATCCCCAAAGGACAAAAAACAAAGAATGAAATCAAATGGAATCCCTACTTATGTATATGATCATACATATACCTAAGTTATCAAGTTTTCCCATCTCAATCATGAGGAAATAAAGAGTCCAACTCAAAATCCCAAGCTCAACAATTCCAAAAAGGAAGGATTACCACGAAGGTAACTACCCCAAGGTATAGACTCCGCTCACACCAGGTATAACTTAGGTAAAATAGTAGATATGATTAGATGTAACTACTAATTCATCTTACTCTATTAAGAGTAAGACCCACACATGATCCTAGTACATCTCCAGAAACACATAGGATCCTAGTACATTGTTAGTACATCGTTAGACCCACACAGGATCCTAGTACATCGTCAGTATGTCGTCAGACCCACATAGGATCCTAGTACATAGTCAGTACGTCGTCAGACCCACACAGGATCCTAGTACATTGTCAGTATGTTGTTAGACCCACACAGGATCCTAGTACATCATCAGTACGTCCTCAGACCCACACAGGATCCTAGTACTTCGTCAGTACGTCATTAGTCCCACACACTTGATCATAGTACATCGTCAGTACATTATCAGACCCACACATGATCCTAGTACATATTCAATACATATTCAGACCCACACAAGATCCTAGTACATCGTCATTATGTCATTAGGCCCACACTTGATCCCAGTACATCGTCACAACCAGTAACAGGGTTCCCACACTAAGCTCGCTTGTCTCTGGGAGGGTCCAATCCACAACCCACCAGTCGATACTCCAACTTCCATGAGGTCCCATGGAG
This sequence comes from Viscum album, assembly GCA_963277665.1. Lineage (NCBI taxonomy): Eukaryota > Viridiplantae > Streptophyta > Magnoliopsida > Santalales > Viscaceae > Viscum > Viscum album. The sequence continues at coordinate 1,951,886,192 of OY728153.1, read as the reverse complement.
AAGTATCCCATAGGACTGCCATGTCATAGGGGTCTCAATGCAACATACGGTGCATCAAACAGACACCCAGTTTGTAAGTTATTTTCTTTTTAGTCTCGAGGGCCAGGTTCGATTCTTGCTCAATCCAACCCAACCATTACAAAAATTTATCCAAATCTTTATTAGGGTAAACCAAAGGGGTCGTCTCGCTCCAAGGTTTCTAGCGCCGTAGACGATTCGTCAAACAGACCCTTGGTGCCAAAGATATGGGGAAAATAGTGAAAATGGGTCGAAGTTGGTCCGTCTCTGGTCCGACCTGGTTGGACCGACCCGCATGACCCGACCAGGGCTGACTCGACCTGGTTCGAGTAAACCTGGCCCTCACGAGGTGGAACGAACTAGTAGGGTGGCGGTCGCGGGGTGGCACGGGGGCCGCGTGTGTGGGGGGGGGGGTGCAGGGGCCATGGGGCCACTGGGCGGTGCGAGGGTCATGGTGCGGCGGGGGGGGGGATCGGTGCAGGGTGTGGGGTGGGGGTGAGGCAGCCTGGGGGATATGGTGAAACAGTCGGCTAGGGCTGGCCAGATGGCCAGCCGTCCTTCCTTCACTGCTACGGCACAAGACACAGTTCTCATCAATCGGGCGACACAGTTGCGTCATCACCTTCATCGCGAAGAACACAACAAATAATCACAATAATTGCAGAGAGGTCAGGCCATGTCCGTTTGGCCCACACGCTCCATGCTAGAGTGGTATAAAGTGGCTATGATTTCTTCTTGAATTATAATGGCTCATCCAGAATGGGTAATGGGAAAAATTCAAACAACCACCCTATAACCTCGGACAATAATTATTCCCAAACCCACAAAAGAAAATATCCATGGATCAACTACTTAGAGATTTGATCTGTGTTCTTTGTTTAGAAGGTATGAACCTGGGAAAATAATTAATCACACATAAATAAACCCCTACCATGAAGGTTTGTTGACATATGGGAGGAGATGGAAACATCAAAGGCAAAGAGGATGCCAATGATCATCGCTTCCACAATCACTCTTCTGAAGACGATTTGAATTTCGTACTTGTTCTTCAATTTCAGAGTGCATTATTCATTGAATAAGTTCTTCATTGGGTGGTGTTCTTCGTTTTAGAAACGTAATGTTTCTCTAAGTGTTGGGTGTCGCGGCACATTACCAGTGCTTCGTCGCTTGGTTAAGCCGTCCCAAATACTTCTCCCAAGATCTATATAAATAGGAGAGGGGGTGGAGAGGTAAGTAATGTTCAGGAAATTTATGACGGTTCATTTATTAAGAACCTTCCAAAATTCCAACGACACTATTACTTAGTATTCAAAAAGGGTCAATCCAATTAATTTGTGTTGGTGTAATTAATTGGGAGGATACCACGGGACTTCCCCACAATTAAGAAGGGTCTGGGTGGTCCCCACCACCATGAATTCATAAAAAAGGGGTTTTAGTTTAGGTGTTCCCCACCTCTTTAACAACAAGTGGGAGTTTTAGTTCAGGTGGACCCCACCTCTTTAATACTCAAATGGGAGGATAAAAATGATTGTTTATTTTATTTTTATTCCCACAAAAAAGCATAAAACAAACTTTCACCGCTGACCAACTACTGTCGAGGTGAAATTATATTTAAGTGAATACCAGTCTTGGAAGTTCAACAATGTCCTCATATTTTAATTCCAAGCACCGGTTCAAAAGTTACAAAAAACCTGCTTGCACGTTTACTAAATGTACCTAAAAAAAGTTCAGAAATTCATTCTGGGGACACCGGGCTTCGGAATCATGCGCCATCAATTTTTGAAGACTCTTAAAATTACTTTATAGTTAAAAAGAATTAAATGGAATTTTTGGGTCTTTACAAGTATCTAAATAAACTATTAATTAGATCTATGAAGATTGTGGGTTCATTATTCAACGAAAATGGAATCACTAAAAACTCTTATTTACCATACCTTTTTTAAAAATGTATTTTAAATATCATCCCTTTTGATTCTTAAGTGATGATATCTATATTTTAGGTTAATCATTGAAAAGTATAGATCTCCTCTGAGATAATAAAACAAGTCATAGATATGTGTTAGAGGAAGCTATTTCCTAATCATGATAATGTTAAATTCATGATTGTAAATGAAATGGATCATTGTTCCATCATTCTTTTTAAAAAATAAGGATTATTACACTCTATTGTAATGCTCTAGAGTGTATAAAACCGTAGTGTATATTTTCATATAACTACATCGTTAATTCTTAAAATTCAATGGGAGACATTCTATATAGACTCCCAGATATAGGTATAAATATATGTATTATTTATATTAACATCTCAACTTCATTATTTTGGAGGATAAATTATATTTTATTTGAGAATACATAGTTATATTCTCAAACAATCGGAATGTCTTCAATACTATTATCCACTTTCATAATTTGTGCTAGAAATCCCAAATTGATGGGTAATTAAACCAATAATATAGAATTTTATTTCATGAGGAGGTCAAATTTATTATGATACTTGAGAATCGGATTATATACAATATGAAATGTGATATCCTTCTCCTAAAAATTGATATGTGATCTTTTTAGGGGAAGCCAATCCATATACAAAATTATGTCTAATTTAACCAAGGGGAGAAGAATTAGATATGAAAGAAGTATCCCCCCACAAATCTCAATCAAAGAATATTTATAATTATTAGAAAAAAATAATTGTATGAATAGGTTAGTTCAGAAATAGTTCAATATCCATCACTTGAGGTGGGGATTCCATATTCTTGGAAAAATTGTGTGATATGAAATAATTTCATGAAGTTGAATAAAATAACGAACTTATAGATCTTTAATAAAGAGTATACGTACATTGCATCATTTTGTTATTGTGATATACCATAATAGTAGTGATCATGAATTATCTTCCTTTTCCCCTTGGAATAAGAGGATACTAGAGTATATTTAATTCATTAGTATGAAGGTTGGGACATTTATTCACGTAGTGTATATACTCCTATCACATGAATCATTATAGAGTAGGTAGATCATTAATTGGGACCTATTTTCTCTAATATTTCGTTAAATAGACTCTCATCCTTACTCTAGTAGTTTTGGGATTGATTTCTTACTTTACCACACACAAAACACTTCATTGATCCTTTCAATCAATTACCCGATTTCTTCCTCCCAAACTTTTGAAATGTGGGGGGTTGAAATTTATTCCCCCCATGCGACTTACAATTGGGGTTCCCTTGGTATTCTACATTCATTTCCCCCTCTCCCAAGTACTAAGAGATCATAAGATCCATCTCCATCATTAGAGAACTTTGAAAAATATCTTAATAGAATCTTATGTATCTTATATACAAAGACTTTTGAAGAATAAGTTTTTATCCACTAAAGAAACATTTGATTTTACTTTCTGGATCATAGATAAAACCAGAGGTGTATATGGATAGCCTCAGGAATTTTTCGTCATAAGTTCCAATGGATTCATATTCCCTTTATTTTAACTCCCAGAATTTTCTATCCTTATATGTGAACAGATATTATGGAAAATAGTTGTAAATAATACATTTATAAACTCTTCCCATTCCATATATTCTATTTCATCTTTCATAATTTAATTTTTTATGGGAGTCCACCATTGGTCAGCCTCATCTTATAAATGGTAAAAAATGATAAAAAATTAAAATTTTACAAACACTAGATAATGGTAAGTATCTCTTCCACCACATTGATCCTTTTATCACTGATAAGTTGAGATTATAATCCCCTAAAAGTGGGTGGTTGCTGCTGTATGAACGACTCAACAGAAAGATACTCCTTCATTGTTGAAAATTTTAATTAGGTTTTTGTTTTTTGTCAATCCACATTGTGTTAATGAAGGTTTGTTTTTATCATTGATAATACTTCAAATAAAGATCATGCAATGTACAAGGAATGGGATATTATAGTTCAAACAGAGAAAAATATTGAAGTTGGTGTCGTTTCCCAGTGTTTGCCAAATATCTAGGACTGAAAATTGGGAATTGAAGAATGGTTTGTTTGGTAAAGGAATCCGAAAAAGGTCTAGAATGTTCACGAAATATTGGATATTTTTCATAAGATTAATGACGATTTGGAAACTTGCATGCAATGAATTCTTCAGGATCAGACTATTGAAAAATGGAAAAGGCATGAAGTGTGTGAAAGATGAGGTTGTGTGGAAGAATATTACACACCTAATGAAATGAAAAGAGTGTTTTTGCGCACTCAAGAAGAATCTTTCATGCACCAAAAAAGATGCATTAGAAACTTTCACACATTGTCATCAAGCCCTATAAATAGGTTGCTAACCACATGAAATTCATAATAATTTTTAAACAAAAATATAATAGCTCTTCCATGTGAAATATTTGCACGAGAAATATTGGAAGAGAGTTAATATTTCACACAAGGTGTTCCTTTAGTCTAACAATACCATGTGAACCCTTTGGTGGAGTTTTGTGAAAGATATGAGTTGCATGAAATGTAGGGGTTGCGCGAGCATCATCTTTCGTGACAAATACCAAATCTTGTGTGCAAGAGCACGTGTTGTGTGTAAGTGAATTATGGAGATTTTATCAGTCTTTTGATATCTGGTTTTCTTGTTTAGTGATTTCAAGTACATCATTTCAGGAATTTGTTGCAACTAGAGTCTCATACTAGACCGAGACAATAACTTCAAGGAAAATATACTAAAGAAACCATCAATTCAATAAATTGAGTAAGACATAACCCATGGGCATGTATCTGAGGTTTTCCTCAGCTTCCCATGTTTAACACAGAGTATGTTGCGAGTTTAACATCCATTGGATATAGATATGACTGATCAGAACACCAATAAGAGTGGATCAGATAGAGGAACCCGATTGGAGGGAACACTGATATTTGGGCCAACACGTTGGCAGCTTCCCGAAATCTATGGGAAGGAATGAGGTGGCATGATCTCACCGGGACATGGAATCCTGAGTAAGAATCAGGATAGATGATGGTTTTGGGATTGAGCCTCGAAGAGACTTTCTATGTATCCCTGTGGTAGGGAATCAATGTCCGTGTAGTTCATCTGGAAATGGCTTACCATTGAATAAGTTTGAAAAACACTTACCACATAAGGATTTTGCAACGACTTACCACTGGATGAGGTCGAACGAACATGAAGGAGGTTGGAACGACCAGGTGGTGGGATTGAACCTCATGGAGGCTTCCTACAAACAATGCCTTGATATGGATCAAAGTCCTCGTAGTTCGGGTGGTAGAAAGGGGATTGGTACACCGATGTGGGGTAGTTGGGACTAATGGGTGGTGGTCTTGAACCTCAGGGAGGCTTTCTACGTACCATTCCTTGGAAAGGATCAAAGACCTCGTAGTTCAGGTATTGTGTGGGGCTTACACTCTGATGCGGCCAAAGGTGTTGGTGAACCGACATGAAGGAGGTTGGAACGACCGGGTGGTGGTGAGATTAAACCTTGTGGAGGATTCCTATGTACCATGCCTTGACATAGATCAAAGTCCTCATAGTTCGGGATGGGTTGTGTCGGTGAACCGATGTGAAGATGGACCGGGGGTCTGATGGGTGATGGGCTTGATCCTCGTGAGGCTTCCTACGTACCATGCTCTAACATGAATAAAAATATTCGTAGTTCAGGATAGAGAGGGGCTTGAACCTCAGGGAGGATTCCTACATATCATACCTTGACATGGATCAAAGCCCTCATAGTTCGGGAAGGGGTGGAATATAGATTAACGTCATGTGGGACAGGGGTGAACCGACGTGAAGGGGGACAAAACGACCAGGTGGTGGTGGGATTGAACCTCATGGTGTGTTCCTACGTACAATGCCTTGACATGGATTAAAGTCCTCGTAGTTTGGGAAGGGGTGGAATACAGTTTAACATCATGTGGGATAGGGGTGATGACATGGTCGATGCTTACTCTAAGCCCACATGAGTCATGCTCGGTGTGAGAAACAAGAGGCAGCAAAGGCCTGATGACCACATCTCCAAAGGTGCATCCGTGGGAAGTGAAGAGGGGATTATGCATTGAGAGGCCCAAGAAGTGTCGGGGATTACTCCAGGATGGAGGCCCGAGGGCGATAAAGTGCAGTGAGAGAGGTATTTCGGATCGAAGAAAGGAGGATCCCCATTCCCTATCATTCCCTCTACTGGCCTTGGGACTAAGGAAGTGCGGAGGAGTAGGGGTGCTGCCTCCTGCAAGAAAGGTTTGGGGCTTACACCAAGGTGGATGCCCTTCCCTGTGGACAAACACCACTCCAATAAGGAGGATATCATCTCATTTGAGGGATGATACCATCCCCGTGGAGATGAGTGGGCATGTAGAATGTCCGAGGTGGGGGGACCTTGCGTGCGAGGCACGAGACCAGGTCCTGGTTTAATGTCACGTGTTGAGGACGATGGTGGTTGGAAGTTTAACGTCCTGCAGCTCGGATGAGGTGGGTTCTCTCCACACCCCTAGGACATACATAACCAGTACCCTCTTCTCCTTGGTGCAGAGAGAAGACAGGCAACGCCGTAGCAAGGGGGTGTCGTAGAGAAAACCATCAAGGGGTCCACGTTAGCGTGGCTATGTGAAGAAGAAATTTCCATTAGCGTGCCTATGCGAAGAAGCATTATAAAAAGAAATGCAACGAGCAATATCATCCTTGGAACTCTGAGGTCACATCGTGAAAACCTGGAGGGTCGCACGGGAAAAAGATTTTCCAAGCCGAGGGGTCCATAGGTATGGTCCTTGTGTAGCTCCATTGCTCTGCGTGGTGGAGGGCACTTGCGAAGGGGTGTGCTTCACGAAGTGGGGCGCCTTAGCCATATCATGGGGCGTCGGTGCGAATGGGAGGTGCTTTGTGAAGTGGAAGGGAATTCACAGAGCACAGCCTCGCGTAGAAAAGGTGCCTCGCGAAGCAAGGTGCCAGGAAGCAATGTGCATCGCGAGGTACAGTGGCCCTGCCTTAGCATGTGGATCGTGTGTACATGAAGGGTGTTTCACGAAGCATAAATTCTCCGCAACAACCAGAGTCCCCTTGTGGATCCCCTTCTTTCGCGAAGAACCTTAGTCTTCGCAAAGGGCATCCCTCTTGGAAGAGGGGATCAAAACGGGATGAAGGGGAGGCACTTTGAGGAGTAGAAATACCTCGCACAACTCATGGTTCACAGAGTAGAAGGATGCTTTGTGATTCGAGAGCTGGGAAGCTGAAATGTCAGATTTTCTATGCTCTGGGATCAGGGGGAGCTCGATATTTATAGGCAAGAGGCGCCACGGATCAGAGCTCACGCGATGCGAATAGGGTCCTGGTGGGCTCACAGCGAGCTCTCAAACGTTATATGCAGTTTCGGAGTGTCCCACCTTCTTTCTTCATGGTGGGGGCGCGAACGTCAGGTGCGGTCGCGGAGCGTACCGCCTCCTTGCTTCGCAGTGGGTGCACGAATGTCATGTGTAGTCATGGAGCATCCCGCCTCCTTGATTCGCAGTGGGGAGTGAACGTTAGGTGCGGTCGTGGAGTGTCATGCCTCCTTGCTTCACGACAAGGCGCAAACATCAGGTGTGGTCAAGGAGTGTTCCGCCTCCTTGCTTCGCGGCGGCCGCGGTGTTGGGAGATCTCTGCGAATGGACATCGCGAGGTAGTCAATGGGGAATTCTATGGGCCTCTTCTTTGTCCCGAATTTTGGTTCCAAAAAATTCCCCCCTCAGACTTGGAGTCGCAGAGAGATCAAGGGTCGATGTCTGAGGGAAATCGCCAAAATCCTCGGTCACTCATGGTGCCTACTTGCGAAGAGGGCTCGCGAGGTGGATAGGGGACGCGCGGGCCAAGTGCGTCGCGAAGCTCTACGTGAACTAGATGCCCCGTGAAGCTCTGAAGGCCATTGCCTTTAAATAGGGGGCGTGCCCTCTCTTTTTTCCTTTCCCTTCTCCGCACATTTGTCTTCTTGTGCTCTAGATTCACAAAGCTCGACATACTCTGTGAGTGGTCTCTGAAAATCGAGTATCCGTAGTGCGCATTGAGTCCTTGACTCCGCGTTTGCGCTCCGCGATCCTGCTTTGAACGCCGAGGTAGCTCCCTGCGAACAGTCTTCATGAGCGGGATTCGTGAATGGGATTTGCGAACGATCTTCGGGAACCAGCATAAAAAAAGATCACAGCTCTAGAACGAATGGCCCACCAAGAAGCTACCCAGGGGGTCCTTGTGGATGCCGCCCGGAGGGATGAAATGGAGAACAGTCTGGGGCCAGGAGAGCTAGTCTGGAGCCACTCAGACCATTGTTCTTTGGTGGAGCTAATATCAGAGAGTCAGAAGAACTACCTGCTGTGTAGGAGGTTTCCCTTGTATGGCTTCGAGCTGAGGGATGACATCTTCAACCCTGAATTAGGTAGGGATGAGCCAGCTTACTGGTTCCGGAGCACACTGTGTCAGCACTGATGGTTCAGGGCACCCAATGGTCATACTCGAGAGGACTTCACGTCTATAATTGCTGAATGTTTATACAATCATCTGAACAATGTTGACGGGAAGGCATTGTAGCCGGAGATGTCCCCTCCCCTGTACCGAACCATCCTCAAGGCTGTGCTGGGGAACCCAAAGAAGGGGTCGTCCGAGGAATGGGACCTGTGCCAGGGCTGAAACTTTATGGATGATTGGGCTTGGGCCTACTAGGTAGGCGCCTTGTGTGAGGAGTTCAGAGTGGATCTGAGAAGAGTGGGGCTGTATGAGGCAGCTTGGGCTTTCTAGTTCCATATCTACCAGCCGAATCATTAAATTCTAGAGCTATTGAGCCGGTGGTCACCGGGGACCAATACCTGTCACTTGCATCATGGGGAGGTCTGCATCAGCCTATGGGACGTGCATTAGATCTCGGGGGTCCCGATACTGGGGGTGATATATGATGAATTACTCCCGGCTATGGGTGCATGGGAGGATCCAGAGCAGATGATGTGTCTGGAGATAGCATTGATGGAGCTTGTGCTCGGGGAGGACAAGGAGCCGGTGAGGGATTTCCACTTCAAGAACTAGTTCAAGAAGTTTCTGAACTTCCCATAGATTAGGTAGTTCCTAGTGAGGCCTCAAAATTTCCCAAAGGGGTCCCGGAGTAATGAAAAATCATACTGGAGACTATTGGAGAATAGCTAGTGGAAGACCTGGGGGTTCAGTGTCAGCACTGAACAATAACCAATAGTTAGGCTGGTGACATTCATCACAGCTCTCATCTGTGGTTGGATCCTGCCGGTGAGGGATACAAACATGGGAGTGCGACCAAGCACTTTCATCATGGAGTCCACATTGGAGACAGGAGGACAAGTCAACCTAGGGATCCCGATGCTGGCCAAGTCGTACAAAATGTTGTGACACATCATCAAGGGGAAGGGGCTATAAAGGGTATCTGAGACATTCCACCTCATGTATGGATTGATAGAGGCACACATCAGGGGGATTTATGAGTATCCAAATCACATCTCGCCACCAGGGTCGATCTTCCATCCCTCGGTCTTGAATGCTACGAGGAGCTTTCCGACTAAGCTGACCGCACCATTAGTTTTTAACCGGGTGTGGAGGGAGGAGGAATTAAATTTCCACCTATTCTCGCTACCGATAGGGGCCTTCACGATTGATGGACAGAGAGCGGAAGAGCACCGAGCCTACCTCCTGGCCTTTTGAGGTGGTGTCTTGGTGGCCATGGTGGACCGTGAGCGTCTCTGCGAGCCATACACCCCACACCAGTTTTCTAGGAAATTCCGGTGCCTACAGCGGCTGACCCCACAGGTCTACCTGGGGGTGCTCTATGAGGAGCACCCATGTGTGATGAGGTAGATGTGGCTCATGTTCACATAGGAAGATGAGAATATGTGGAATGTATGGCCTCCACCAACCGCCGTCCTTGGGTTGATAAAAGAATATGCCCAGAGCTGGGAGGCAGCCAATCTAGGGGAGATGCGGAAGTGGCCAACCGTCCTGGTCGGTGAGGGTGAGCTTCCCATACCTCAGGGCCGAGGCCAGAAGGTGACAAGGGCATCACATAGTGGAATGGATGTTGTAGCAGCGACGACCACACCAGTTGGGTGGGGGGGGGGTGCAGCGGTAGTTGATCCTACAGTGGCAGCGGAGCCGGTGGTCCCAAGAGAACATATTCATCCAAAGGGCCGGACACTGAGGGGATTCCACATGATTTTTACTTAGGCCATGGGGAAACAGTTTCATCAAATTGACATGTCGGAGGATGTTGTCTTCTCGGAGGCCTAGGACATCGGGAAGTCAATCGGCAATTCATCGGCCCATCCGAGTTATGGCAGCACCTCCACCACCTCGGGATGGGCTTTCCAGAAATTGGCCCTATTAGGGATGGTTTTGTTGTATCCTATGAATAGGCAGAGAAATACACAGCTGAGCTGGAAGACTTCATCCACTCCCGGGGTGCCCTGCACTTGATGACAGACTGAGTCAGGGTGCTACTGGGTCGTACGGTCCCTCCACAACTGTCAACTGCTGACCAGAGGGAGCGCTTACCTCTTTCGGAAGAATCGGACGAGTCCTCCTGGGGAGACGAGGATGGTAGAAAAAGTCTGCCGAAGGAGGGTGAAGTCAGCGATCAGTCCTCATATCTTGAAGATTTTTCGGAGGCCGTCGAGGTAAAATCCGAAGCTCATTCTTAAGAGTCTACGCTTAGGTTACTCTAGATTCCTCATTAGTGTCTACACTGTGCAGGAGGACCTTGTGGATAGACCTCGTTACGGCCCCTCAGTCGCTGCTGACGCGGGACCTTCTAGATCCACGCCCGTGGCTGCATCAACATCCGTGTCTGGTGGGGTTGGGACAGTCGAGGAGACTCCCTTGGAGTCCCTAGACCTACCAACCATATACGGGGGGCCACGTCTCAGGGTTCTAAAGACATCAGCCCAAGAGCGATACTAAGGATTTGACCTCTTTAAGACTTCTCTACCGAATTCACCACTGCCATCCCCCTAAGAACGTTACCTGACATTCACGTCCCCTTCTTGGCGTGTAAAGTCCTTCAATTGTCCTGGGCTGCTGCAGCGAAGTTTTTTGGGGATTCTGGTAGTGCCCTTCCCAGGGGAATGCCAATGGTCATGGAGGTTGACATCCAGCCTGACCGAACTGTAGTGCTCCCTATCACAGGCAGGGGTGCCAGTGGGACTGCACCTAAGGTTATCATGGTGGGATATGATGATTAGGATCAACCAGATGGTTCAGGCCCCGCCACACCGGATCTGATGCCAGATATGGAGCCAACTGAGAAGTTCCTGGGGGCATTCCCTGCATATGATCCCAAAAATCATGTAGACTGGGATGAGACAACTTATGAAAAGGAGGAAAACAAAATAGTCCATTGCCAATAATGGAATCTGATCACACACTTCATCAGGAACACCCCCCAATCACTATGGTTGGATGATATGGACAGAATTCACTCCCGATTGCGCAAACTATGTGCTGGGAGAGTGGATGCCCAGCGCCCTCACATGCTCATCTGAGATATTATGGAGGAAAAGATTCGAGAGTATGACCGTGGCCTTGGTGTGGGCTGGAAGCGAAGGAAGGCGATAAAAATCAAGAGGCTGTAGAAGGCTGAAGACGAGGTACAATGGTTGCAGAATTTGGAAGACGAGCACTTGACCTCCCTCAATGCGCAATCTGAGCTAATATTATGATTGAAGGCCCAATAGGAAGAATCCAAAGAGGGCCTGAAGCGAGCTTCTGGGGAGATGATCGCCATCCAGGTTGATGTGGAGTGGGACTAGATTACGGCCAATGAATTGAACCCTCTCACCACCGAGGAGGAGCAGGAGATGAACAAGTGGCAACAACTCCTAGATGCCACACTACTGGAAATAATGGAATTTGTGACGGGGAATTTGCGTCGGGATCCCGTCGCTAAGAGGCTTTCGCGACGGGGGCCCATCGCAAATAGCCTGTCGCAGAAAACGGCGTCGCAACAACAATTATATGTGACAGGCCCGTCGCTAAAGGTATTATTTGCGACGACGATCCTTCCCGTCGCAAATATTAGTCCGTATATTTGTGAAAAACTTTTTAAAATCATATTTGCGACGGGCCCATTGCAAATACTAATTGCGGCGGGCCCGTCGCAATTACTATTTTTCAAAAAAAAAAATAAAAAAAATTAATAAATTATTTTAATGAATATAATAATAATACTATTTGCGACGGGCATAGTATCCCGTCGCAAATACTATAAAAAAAATAAAAAATAAAATAATTATTAATAAATTATTTTAATTAATATAAAAATAATCCAATTATAATTCAAAAAGAAAAAAATATTAATAAATGATTTTAATTAATATAATAAAAGAATTATAATTCACAAATAAAAATAATAAATTATTAATAAATTATTTTAATTAATATAATAATAATTGAATTATAATTCAAAAATAAAAAATAATAAAATATTAATAAATGATTTTAATTAATATAATAATAGAATTATAATTCACAAATAAAATTGGTCTGATGACTCGGCCTGACTCTCAGGCCGGGTCTGTGACGCTGCGGCCTCATATGACTCCTGTAGTTGCAATTTAAAATGAAAATTGTGAATATATTATATGCAGTTAATTTTTAAACTTGAAAACAAATAATACTGACCACAATGTGACGCTGTTGATCACCTCTGAGCTCCCCAGTAGCAGGATCACTATACATCCTCCGATATACGTCGTACTCTATAATATCGGGGGTGCTTGACAGCCTATAAGAATAAAAAATAAACTGTTAATATTTATAGTTATATAAAATATTTATAAATAATGTACATACGAGATGTTGTCTATGAGTACTGAAAGTACGAATCCCGGCTCGATGAGTCACCTCTTGTCTCCCCCGATTCTGCCTCCCCACCGATGATCTCCTCTGAAAGGCATCACTCAACCAGTGCGCACATAATCCATCACATACATGGGATGAAATGTACTCTAGTCGGTGTGCTCTACATGACTCGTCAAAATATGACACTCACGCTTTCTTCGTGGAAGCTTTTCTTAAATTGTGCAAAAACTGACGAAAGTGATCACACATGGCCACCTCCCATGCCTCGTGGATGGAGTCACGCATGGTATCCTCGATCTGATACCACAAACCCTACAAATAAATCAAAATATCAAGGTAGAAATGAAATAATTTTCAAAATAAAAATTATTTATTTACATACGTACCAACCAATGGCCGAACATGGCCTGCTGCACATCAATGGGAATCTGCTCCCATGTGGTCCAAGGCTGAGAGAAATAGCTGCACAAAATAGCACTGCCCTGTCCGACTGCTATATGTGGAAAACTGTAAAAATAATAAACATTTATTATGTGAAGAGATTAATGAAATCTTAGTCAAATCCATAGGTTATCACACAGGTTATCACGCCTCTGTGTGAGTGGATCAAACCCAAAACGTGGACGTCGCTCGGGGACGAGGTCAGGAATCATCAATCGTGCAAGACCGCGCCCCCTCCGAGTACTCCCTGGAGCACCTGCAGGCTGAGGGTCATCTGCTAGCAACTCATCTGCATCGAAAGGCAGGTCAGTATTTGCCAACTCACGAAATGTGTCGTCGTCCATCTGAAACAGAAAATGTTAATGTTGTTAGCAAATAATTGATAATTACTATTATATATACATATATATTTGTTATGATTGTATATAACTACCATGGAATTCTATCAGTGTTCATCTTCAGCATCATCTTCATATATGTCAATGTCATCTTCATATTCCTCCTCAACATCATCGATATCCATTCGAGTTCCAGTTGCTTCATCTCTTACCATTTCAAATTCATATGTGACATCATTAACATCATCATCATCACCGGCTCTTAAATGTGGGGTGTCGTCATCGATATTCATGTATCTTTGTAAAAAATATTGATTTTGAGTACTCTCTTGAAAAACTTCAATTATTTGCACATCAGTGAAAGCACATTCACTTTGACTAAACTGATTGTCTCGAATTTTGATTTTTATTATACTCCACCAATCAGTCAAGTCTCTTGATGTAGCACAATACTTTGCGTAATAAACTTGATGTGCCTGTTGAGCCAATAAGAATGGTTCATTTACTACGAGAACACTTTTACATTTAATATCAATGATTCCATGAGTCATAAGAACACACATGACTCTCTCTGTATCCATCCACCGACATATGAACATGGTTATGTAATGTTGTCCAAGATAACAGAGTTCAATGATTTCATCAAGTATGCCATAAAATTCAACTTCATTTTCTCGATGATGAGATCCTCTCAAGTTAACTCCACTGGTCATTGTTTTTTTTGATTCCCCATATGCATGTGTGTGAAATCTAAATCCATTCACCACATAGGCATTATAAGTTTTAACAAGTTTGGAAGGTGGTTTACTCAATATAAACAGCCGTTTGTCAATTTTATCAGCATGTCGAGACACCTGAAAATTTGTGAAATAATTATCAATATTGTAAATTATAAATCTAATGAGTTGCTAAAAGATAAAGAATTTATGTTACCAGTTTTTGAAACCACTGAGAGAAATTTTTCTGTCGGCGCTCTTCGAGAGCAGCTGCTGTAATTTGTGGAATTTGTTTCTTGATATTATTATCATAAAACCTATAAAAAACAAAGTTATTTTCTGTAACATAAATGATAGAATAAGTTATATAAACACTTATAGTAAAACTGATGTCATCTCTTCACAGTTGAGCAGAACATACGTATGAGCTCTGTGATGTCCATCATCCGAAAGCCAGCGTTCATAAACTCCACCAAAACCAAGCTCTGGCTGGTTGAAAAAAGATAATTGATTGTCGATTTCATCAATATTCCTCTCGTTCCGTCCCATTCGGTTGTGTTTTTAAGGATACTCAGATTCAAAATAATGGGAGCAGAAAAAAGATATTTCCTCTTGCAAATAATATTCTTCAATAGATCCTTCAACAGATGCTTTGTTACGTACTTTTCTTTTCAATTTTTGCATGCATCTTTCAAATGGCTACATCCATCAAAACTGTACTGGACCTCCACATTTGGCTTCATATAGAAAATGTAACATCAAATGTTCCATTGATTCGAAGAAATATGGCGGAAATATTTTTTCCAGTTTACATATAATTACAACAACTTCTTCTTCAAGTTTTCATAGAGCATCATAATCGGCTGTAGCCGCACAAATTTCTGGAAAAAAATGAGACATGTCTGTTATGGAATCCCAAATCACAGAATTCAACAGACCTCTTAATCCAATGGGTAGAAGTCTTTCCATTATAACATGAGAATCATGACTTTTTAATCCAGTAATATGACCATTCTTTACACATCTACCCAAATTGGAAGCACAACCATCTGGAAGTCTCAAATCTGCAATCCACTGACAAAATAATAAACGGTTTTCTTTAGACAGTGTATAAGCTTCTTTTGGTTTCAGTAACCTTTCTATTCTGACATTCTCAAACAGTTCCAGTTCTGGACGCCTGCAAATTTGGGCAAGATCTAAACGTTCATTTACATTGTCTTTGATCTCTCTTGGCGTATCCAAAACTGTATGAAACAAATTATCAAAACAGTTCTTCTCAATATGCATGACATCCAACATGTGGCGGACCAAAAAATCAGACCAATATGGAAAATCCCAAAATATGCTACGTTTATCCCAATTCTGTTCTTTCCCAAAACCAGAAATTTTTTGTTGGTTTATTGTGGGACCAAAAGTGATGGGAGGTAATGAAAATACAACTGATTTTAACTCCGAACCTGATAGCATTTTTGGAAGTCCATCCCTTTCAACTGTTCCTTTTCTGAAATGAGATCTGTTTCTGCGAAAAGGATGATCATCTAGAAGAAATCTGCGATGACAGTCAAAATAACAAGGTTTCTTTCCATGAATGAGCATAAATGCTTTGTTCTCTCCCATATAGTAAGGGCATGATTTTTGACCATGTGTACTCTAGCCAGATAACATCCCATATGCCGGTAAGTCACTAATTGTCCACATAAATGCTGCTCTCTATATGAAATTCTGTTTCATAGCAACATCATATGAACTGACACCAGTACTCCACAATAAACTTAATTCATCAATCAATGGTTTCAAATAAACATCAATATTCTTCTTCGGATGTCCTGGAATTAGTAAATTCAGAAAGATATATGGATCCTTTATCAACATCCATGGAGGTAAATTTTACGGAGTTAAAAAAACAGGCCAACATGAATATTGACTACCATAAGATCCGAACGGGCAGAAACCATCAGTGGAAAGGCCCAGTCGAACATTTCTTGCTTCTAAAGAAAAGGATGTATGCACTCTATCAAAATGTTTCAATGAATCACCATCGGCTGGATGATTCAAGATTTTATCGGTTGAAATATTCTCTTTATGTCATGACATCATTGTCGTTGTATTCTTAGACATGAATAAACGCTGAAGTCTGGATGTAAGCGGAAAATATATCAACTGTTTTACAGGAATCAAACTAGACTTCCCATGTTTCCCTTCTTTATATCTCAGTTGCCCACATGTGGGACAACAATCAAACGACTCATTTTCTCCAGAATATAAAATGCAGTCATTTGAACATTCATGAATCTTCTGACAAGTAAGTCCCAAATTTCGAACCAGCCTCTTACTCTCATAGTAATTTATAGGAAAAACATTTCCTTCAGGTAACAGTGTTTTTAGCAAAGAAAATATCTGGTCAAAATAGGTGTTTGACATTCCGTTATCTGATTTGATAGCCATAAATTTTGCAACTGCTTCTAATTTGCTCATCTTACAGCCAGGATATAATGCATCCTCAACAGACCTCAACAACTCATAAAATTCAGACGGTGCCAACTCAGGATTTGAAGCTATATCAGCTGGAGTTTCTGTATGTTGAACAGATGAACCTACAACATCATGTACTAAATCTTGAAACCAGGATGGATCCATAATCAAGTTGGTATCACCTACTCTGGAACTGCATTCACTGTGTTGATACCAAAAACATAATCTGGTTGAAAACCAAAACGCAAGAGATTTCCCCCCACTTTGTCAAACGTGTCAAACATTCTCAATGCACATTTTCTACAAGGGAATTTTATTTTTCCTTCTGAAACAAATTATGGATTTGATGTCGCAAATGATAAAAAAGTGTCCACACCCTCTATATATACTGGATTGAAACCAGAACCGTTTGTATTTCTACGTTGATTTATCCATATGCGGTCATCTAATAATGATTGTTGACAACCTCGTTGTTCCATATTTTTCTATAAAATATAAAAGCATTACTGGTTTTGAATAATTTGTTAGAAAAAACACTCAAGCAAGGATAATTATGAAGTTTACATCATACACGACTGACGCAAAATTTTTATTGAGATAGACCTAAAAATTGACCCTTTAAGAATTGAATATGTTTATAATAAAAAAAACCTATTAAAAATATTGATAATTTTAATATTATATAATTTTTTATTATTTTAATAATACTAATATTATTTTTTCATAAATATTAATTATATAATAATAACATTATTACATTATTAGTATATTTTATTATTAATATTAAAATAATATAATTTTCTATATTTTATAAAATTCTCCTTTCATCTGTGTGTTTAACATTCTCTCTCCACATGTAATATTTGCATTCACTTTCACCTCTCCATTGGTGAGTAGGTTGATAATTTTGAAAAATAATGCAAATATTACATGTGGAGACAGAAAACACACAGATGAAAGAAGAATTGTATATAATATAGAAAATTATATTATTTTAATATTAATAATAAAATATACTAATAATGTAATAATGCTATTATTCCTAATTATTGGTAATTATTCTTAATTATTGGTAATTATTCCTAATTATTGGTAATTATTGGTAATTATTACTAATTTTTGGTAATTATTGGTAATTATTAGTAATTATTAGTAATTATTTTTAATTATTGGTAATTATTACTAATTATTGGTAATTATTACTAATTATTACTAATTATTACTAATTATTGGAAATTATTACTAATTATTAATAATGATTGGTAATTATTGGTAATTATTGGTAATTATTGGCAATTATTGGTAATTATTGGTAATTATTACTAGTTATTGGTAATTATTGTTAATTATTACTAATTTTTGGTAATTATTACTAATTATTACTAATTTTTGGTAATTATTACTAATTATTACTAATTATTACTAAATATTACTAATTGTTACAAATTATTACAAATTATTACTAATTATTACTAATTATTACTAATTATTACTAATTATTACTAATTATTATTAATTATTTGTAATTATTGGTAATTATTGGTAATTATTACTAATTATTGGTAATTATTACTAATTATTACTAATTATTACTAATTTTTACTAATTATTAATAATTATTGGTAATTACTGGTAATTATTAGTAATTATTAGTAATTATTGGTAATTATTACTAATTATTGGTAATTATTACTAATTACTGGTAATTATTGGTAATTATTGGTAATTATTACCAATTATTAGTAATTATTGGTAATTATTGGTAATTATTACTAATTAATGGTAATTATTGGTAATTATTTCTAATTAATGGCAATTATTGGTAATTATTTATAATTATTACTAATTATTGGTAATCATTACTAATTATTGGTAATTATTACTAATTGTTGGAAATTATTACTAATTATTAGTAATTAATGGTAATTATTTGTAATTATTACTAATTATTCCTAATTATTGGTAATTATTCCTAATTATTGGTAATTATTCCTAATTATTGGTAATTATGGGTAATTATTACTAATTATTGGTAATTATTGGCAAATATTGGTAATTATTACTAATTATTACTAATTATTGGTAATTATTATTAATTATTACTAATTATTGGTAATTATTGGTAATTATTTCTAATTATTAATAATTATTGGTAATTATTTCTAATTATTACTAATTATTGGTAATTAGTGATAATTATTACCAATTATTACAAATTATTGGTAATTATTGGTAATTATTACTAATTATGGATAATTATTGGTAATTATTACTAATTATGGATAATTATTGGTAATTATTACTAATTATGGGTAATTATTACTAATTATTGGTAATTATTACTAATTATTCCTAATTATTGGTAATTATTACTAGTTATAACTATTTATCACTAATTATTGGTAATTATTACTAATTATTGGAAATTATTACGAATTATTGGTAATTATTGGTAATTATTACTAATTATTGGTAATCATTACGAATTATTACTAATTATTGGTAATTATTGGTAATTACTGATAATTATTGATAATTATTGGTAATTATTACCAATTATTAGTAATTATTGGTATTTATTGGTAATTATTACTAATTAATGGTAATTATTTGTAATTATTTCTAATTATTGGTAATTATTGGTAATTATTTCTAATTATTACTAATTATTGGTAATTATTACTAATTATTGGTAATTATTACTAATTATTGATAATTATTACTAATTATTACTAATTATTGGTAATTATTGGTAATTATTGGTAATTTTTACTAATTTTTACTAATTATTGGTAATTATTACTAATTATTACTAATTATTGGTAATTATTATTAATTATTACTAATTATTGGTAATTATTGGTAATTATTTCTAATTATTAATAATTATTGGTAATTATTACCAATTATTACTAATTATTGGTAATTATGACTAATTATTGCTAATTATTAGTAATTATTACTAATTATTACGAATTATTCCTAATTATTGGTAATTATTCCAAATTATTAATATTTATTACTAATTATTGGAAATTATTACTAATTATTGGAAATTATTACTAATTATTGGAAATTATTACTAATTATTGGTAATTATTGGTAATTATTGGTAATTGTTACAAATTATTGGTAATCATTACGAATTATTACTAAATATTGCTAATTATTGGTAATTATTGGTAATTATTACTAATTATTGGTCATTATTACTAATTATTGGTAATCGTTACGAATTATTACTAATTATTGGTAATTATTGGTAATTTTTGGTAATTATTACCAATTATTGGTAATTATTCCTAATTATTGGTAATTATTGGTAATTATTGGTAATTATTCCTAATTATTGGTAATCATTACGAATTATTAATAATTATTGGTAATTATTGGTAATTATTGGTAATTATTACTAATTATTGGTAATTATTCCTAATTATTGGTAATTATTCCTAATTATTGGTAATTATTCCTAATTATTGGTAATTATTCCTAATTATTGGTAATTATTCCTAATTATTGGTTTTTATTCCTAATTATTGGTAATTATTCCTAATTATTGGTAATTATTCCTAATTATTGGTAATTATTCCTAATTATTGGTAATTATTCCTAATTATTGATAATTATTCTTAATTAGTGGTAATTATTCCTAATTATTGGTAAATATTGACAATTATTTGCAATTATTTGTAAATATTGGTAATTATTGGAAAAAATATTGACAAATATTGGCAATTATTGAATATTGGGAATTATTATTAATTATTACTAATTATTAGTAATTATTACTAATTATTGGTAATTATTATAAATTATTACTAATTAATGTTAATTATTTCTAATTACTATTAATTAATTCAAATTAATTTTAATTTTTCATAATTACTGCTAATTAATTGTAATTACAGCTAACTATTTTAAATTAATTAGTGTTTAATTGTCTCTAATTACTATTAATTATTAATACTTATTCAAAATTATTTCTAATTAGAAATAAAAAAAATTCTAAAAATTTAAACTAAATAAATATAATAAATAAAATAAATATTAAATTAAAATTCAGATAAAAACCTTAAACTTGATGTCAATGTCGAGCCGCTGTAATTGTAGAACACCACCAACTGAATCCTCGAAGTCGGAAAAAAAAATTTACAACTGAAAGTCGTAAAAGATTTAGAGTGAAAAAATTGGAACAGTTGAGAGTTGAGAGTGGGGAAATTGTAATGGTTGGCAGTATTTATAGGTTGGATTAATTGCGACGGGCTTTTTTGCGACGAGTTTTCAGTCACAAATAACGATTTTTGCGACGGGGCACGTCGCAAATAACCCTGACCGCATTTAATTATCGGCGGCATTAAAACGGTTATTTGCGATGGGGCCCGTCGCAAAAATCCCCTACCGCCGGGGTATTTTCGACGGGGATAGAACCCCTTCGCAAATAACCCTAACCGCATTTAATGATGGGCGGCATTAAAATGGTTATTTGTGACGGGTCCCGTCGCAAATAATTCCTGCCGCCTGGGTATTTGCGACAGGACTGCAGTCCCGTCGCAAATAGTCTTTAACCACCGCCGGTTATTTGCGACGGGGTTCTATCCCCGTCGCAAATAAACTTCACGCGGTTTGGCGCGCATTTCGCGCCAAACTATTTGCGACGGGTAAAAAACCCATCGCAAATAACAGATTATTTGCGACGGGAATAGTTGTCCATCGCAAATACTCCTTTGCGAAAGGTATTTGCGATGGGAATAATTCCCGTCGCAAATACCCCGTCGCTATTAACCATTTTTCTCATAGTGCCATCATCCAGAGGGTGTCTGAGCTTCTACACTCTTTTGACGTGGTCAATCCCTCCATGGGGGGAGTCAACCCCCAGGTATTGTAATGATTACAAACTCTTAAACGTATTTTCACGCTTTGATTGTTTGAATCTCGTAGCATGCATGAGTTCTGTTGTTTACATTGGTTTATTGCATCCTTGTGATGTTCGCGGAGTGTCCAGTGATCATTCCCTAAGCTCACATGGGTCGGGCCCAATGTGAGAAACAAGGGATGACAACCTTATCACCCCGTCCAAATGTAGGAGTGCAAACCATGATTTGGGTGTCTGGGGTTTGAACATTCGGTCCGGATTTTCGGGACGAAATGGGAGAGACATGACTGTAGAATGAAGCTCTCAGAACAATCGAATTACCGTTTTCCTAGGGTGCTCTTGTGCACGAACGGGGTAACAGAAAGGGTGCTGAAATCAATCCGAACAGATGGGAATGGGAGGTGTGAATCACGATACCCAGGATTCGGAACATTTTGGGGGTGACATGAACTATTGAATGTATTTGAAACACAACATTCTTGTTGCATTAGCCTGGTGTGGGGATAGCAAATGAGGGTCGACCGTTGACCATGTTCAAAACACAGGACCAGACTCAAAATTTCATATGTTGGTCTTTCGGAACATTGGCCTAGGACAATAGGAGGGCTATAGGCTGAGCATCTATACTGTTAGGGGGTTCCTCCAGACGTGAAAGAGGATGAGGGTCCGAATAAGGGGCACACAAAGAGTGGAATGTGGAGTGAGGGTTTGTTCGAATAGAATACAAAACTCTTGAAATTATGCCACTGTATTGGAAGCACACTGGATGGATGCATCGGTTTTATCATGGATCATTCTTTATTACAGACAGAGTCTCTCTAGCGAGGGAGATGTCTCTTCCCAATGTCATCTTGGGGCATCCCGAACATGTTCATGGCAGAGTTATAGTTGCACGGTTCCCCACAAGGGGTCATGCGAGAGGGCCGAAAATGGGAAAAAACATGACATTATGATTCCCGGGGATGGACCCTAGGAAAAATACTAGGGTGTCTCTACGTATCCCATGAGAATGGGAATCAATCCATACGTAGTTCTAAAAGCACAGTTTAACGTAATGCGGGACGATGAGAAGCCTGGCTGCGCCAGTGTACATCCTACCAAAACTACTAAGCCCATGTGCGTCAAGCTCGATGTGGGAAACAAGAAGTAATGGGGGACTTCCTGACACTGGAAGGAACATGTTTGGGAAAAGGGACGCTCGATGAATACCAAACCAATGATGCTAACCCGTCCATGTAGTGCACCGAGACGCGTGAAGAGACAAAGCCGAATATGTCGGAATTCCACATGAACATGAAAAAGTGGGAATGTGTGAGTTAGGACGCTTGAAATCTGGACCATAATGATGGTAGCTTGGTGATGGAGGATAACTGTGGATCATGACAGAAACGCAACATCCACATTGTTTTAACCTGGAATGGGGACAAACAGATGAGGGTCAACCATTGACCATGTTCAAAACACGGGACCTGTCGCAAATGCCATCCAAGATTCTTAGGGGCGTTGGCCTAGGACAGTAGGTGAGCCAATTTGGCATGGGACTAGGCTGTTAGGGGGTCCCTTCTGATATGGATGAGGATAAGGATCTAAATAGAGAGCTCATTAAGCTTGGACATGGAGTGGGGGGAATGTCCCCATGAAAATTCCACACTTCGGGCTCTTTGTCAAAACACATCTGAATATGGCAATGAGACGTATTAGATAGAGGGAGTCGAGTTTCTTCCCATAGGGAGATCTTAGTTTAGGGTCATACAACTTGGACCATGGATGGTAGGAAACTCGCGAGACACATGGTGGGGTAATTACAAAAACCCAACGTGAACAAGAACCAGGGGTTCGAACCACCATGTGTTCCTTGGAGAGGTCTTAGGTCGAGGGACCCAAAAAAGATAGTTGAGCTGGTCCTGAGGCAAGGTGCACTGACATTCCAACATACCCCATGAGGATGGGGATCAAGCTGCATGTAGTCCTTGAGGTGGCACGGTAAGGTACAAGTGCCATGGATAAAATGGGTGTGCGGGTGTGGCCCTCACACCTAGAGAAGCAGAATTTGATAAATCTTGTTTGTCCATTAAGGTGAGTGGTTTTTTTTGTGAAGAGATTGGCCTAGGGTAGCAGGCCCTGGCATCGCCATAAGAATCAAGTTGTAGTAGGTGTTGACAAATGGTATGGCATGTGCCCAATACCAAACATGGTGTCCCCTTTAGTGAGGACATCATGATGCAGTGCCATTTTTTCATCGTGTGGCTAGGACAATAATGTCACAGTTTAGGGTCATGTGATAGGACCAGACATGCATTTCAACATCACAAAATGCAGACGTAGTAGAAACGATGCTAGGTGGGGAATTTGTATGGTGCAATTAAACATACCAGACGTGAATGGGGAAATGATACCATATCACACTATATGCAATTCCAAGAGGGGAACCTCTGGTCAAGGGGCCCAAATAGGGGTAAGAGGGAAATGGGCAGGAGAAACTAGCTCCCAACAGAGATGGACCAAAAAATGAGGCGTATGGATGCTCCTACGTATCCCATAGGGTTGGGAATCAAGCCACACATAGTTCTGTAAAAGGGGCAATATGAATGGATCTTAGCTTAAGGTCTTAGAACTCAGACCATGGATAAACAAGACTATCCCAAGTCACGGCGGACCGTAACCCAATCCCTAAGACTACTTGAGATAATCTCAGTGTAGTAAACAAGGGCGGATACAGTATTCGCGATACATGAGATACATGCAAGGGGGAAAATCGGTGAAGCCCCGAACGATCGCCCTATCGTGGATTTTTTCCTCCTAAAGTGCAGATGCACACTGAGGAATAGTACCAAGAGTTTAGAAGTTCTACTTGGACATTGTGAGGTGGAGAAGGATGTGAATCATGTAATCGACATTTTGGTCTTAATGGGTTTGGCGTGGCGATGGAGGATAACAATTGACCATAGGGGAAATGCAGTATCCATATCATGTTAGCCTGAAGTGGGACAACAAATGAGCATTGACCGCTGACCATATTAACAACACAAGAATTGTATCGTCTTATTGTCTGCAACCCTCGGGTGTGTTGGCCCGTAATGGTAGAAGAGCCCATAGGCCTAGAATCCATGCCACTCGGGGGTACCTTCGAGTGTGAAAGGTGATGAAATCCCTAATGAAGGGGAATGAAAAGCCTGAAAAGTGGGTGGAAGCATGTCCAAGTAGAGTCTGACATTCTAGGTACTAAACCATAGTACCCTTAGGCACATTGACGAACCACCAAGAGGGTCGACGATGGTGCTTAGGAGGGAGAGGCGCATGGCGTGGTCATTACAATTTCGACGTGAAGGAGGACATGATCTCATGCCATGCCATATACTCCCCTCCCAGGGAAAGGGTAGGCCAAGGGGCCAAGGTGAAATTGTGATTTCTGCGAGATGGAGCTAGACCTGACGTCTAGAAATTCGGGTGATCCTACGTATCCCATAGGATTGGAAATCAAGCCACACATAGTTCTTAAAGGCATCCAGGGGTAAGATACCCCAACAAGGGGGGTGTACGGCACAGTGACTAACCTGAAATGAATGAGGACATAATCCCACACCACACCATACACTCTAGGTAAGAACTTAGACTGGGGCCCAAGAAGGAAAAGGGGCCTTAGGCTGGGCCTTGGTCAGGAAGGCCTAACCAATTTTTAGTTTAACGTCTTGCAGAGAGGACGAGGGCCGACGACCCGAGAAGGCCAAGGGGCCTAAGGCTGGGCCACAGTCAGGAAGCCTAGACCAGTTTGCAGTTTAACGTCTTGTAGTGAGGACGAGGGATGGGGTCCCAAGAAGGCCAAGGGGCCTGAGGCTGGGCCTCAGTCAAAGAGGCATGACTAGCTTGGAGTTTAACGTCTTGCAGTGAGGATGAGGGCTGGGGGCCCAAGAAGGCCAAGGGGCCTGAGGCTGGTCCTCGGTCAGGGAGGCTTGACCAGCTTACAGTTTAACATCTTGTAGTGAAGACGAGGGATGGGTCCCTGAGAAGTCCAAGGGGCCTAAGGCTGGGCCTTAGTCAAGAAGGCCTGGCCAGATTGATGTTTGTCATCTTGTAGTGAGGATGAGGGTCGGGGGCCCGAGAAGGCTATGGGGCCTGAGGCAGGGCCTCAGTCTAGAAGGCATGACCAGCTTGCAGTTTAACATCTTATAGTGAGGATGAGGGCTGGGGATAAGGTGTCTCATCTGGGGATCTGTATGGTGCGGTGACCAACCCGACGTGAATGAGGACATAATACCATAGCACACCGCACAATCCTATAAGAGAGAACCTTGGACAGGGGCCCGAAAAGGCCAAGGGTACTGATGATTGGCATCGCTCGGAGGGATTTTGTCACTTGGAGATACAACGAGGCAGAATGAACCACTAAACTCGACGTTTGGGACATGTTGGGGTGGACCTAATGGTCCAGGACAACTTTTGACCATGTTCGGAACACAATGTCCCTATAGTGACATGAAATGGGAGCAACAAAGGAGCATCGACCATTGACCCTATTCGAAACGTTGGAAATGTATCATCTTGTTGCTCGACATCCTCAATGGCGTTGGCCCAAAGTGGTAAGTGGATCCCTTAGGCCTAGTATCCATAATATTCAGGGGCCCTTCCGGATGGGGAATGTGACGGAGTCCCAACCAAGGAGTGGGTGAAGCATAGCTGTACCCATCTTATGAAAGAGGTGAATGTCTCCAGAGAGCGGGACGTATGACTGTATCGTGGTTATGTCGACGTGAATTGGGGCAAGAGTCTACACCCCACCGTATGTCTTGACCCTAGGGGAAGATTGTGGCATCCATGCTGGGCTAATTGAAGAAATGTCTAGGCATTCCTACATATCCCATGAGGATGGGAATCACGCCATACATAGTTCTTGAAATCCATGCAGTTTAACATCGTGCGGTGAAGACATGGGAGGATAGAAGAATGGGAGTGGGCACATGATGCGACCATTACAATCATGGTATGAGTGGTGCTGAGGAAGCCTACATCATATCATGCTAGGATCCTCTAAGAGAACTATACCCAGGGGGGATAGTCGAGAAGAAGAGTTTGGGGATGGGCTCAAGATGAGGTGTCTGAGCATTCCTACGTATCCCATGTGGATGGGAATCAATCCATACATAGTTCTCAAAACACAGTTTAACATCATGTTGGATGATTCGCAGTTTAAAGTCATGCAGGAATAGATAGTTTATGGTCGTGAAGGACCATTAAGTTCAGGAAAAGTATTTCTTGGGGAACTTGGCATTGGTGGGAGGAGTTATACCCTCACCATCCATGGTTACTCTGGAGTAATTTCCATTGGGGTAAACTCTGTGGACTATGTATGGTCCTTCCAATTTGGGCTACAACTTGGGTGGTTTCCTACCAGGGAACATTGGTGCTCAGAGGGCCAATACCAGGTCACCTTGCAGAAAAGAGTGGAGGCGAACCTTCTTATTGAAGGCTCTTGACATCTTATTCTGATGCCTTTTCAGATTGTGCAGGGCACGAAGCCTATTCTCATTAAGTGATTCCAATTCAGCTAGAAAGATTTTGGCCACTTTATCTAGCACTTGCTGGTAATAGACCATAGTGCGTAATAAAGGCAGATGAATCTCGATGGGCAGGATGGCCTCAGCCCCATACACTAGGGAATAAGGGGTCACCTGGGTGGAGTTACGAGTCGTAGTATGATAAGCCCAGAGGGAGTTGGGGAGATTGTCCAGCCAACTCTTCTTGTTCTAGCCAACCATTTTATATAAAATGTTTGAGAGGGTTTTATTGAACACCTTGATCTGTCCATTTGCCTACGCGTGATAGTAGGAGTTATGGTTTGAACAGATATTGTACTTGGCGTACAATTTCATCATCTCGGAAGTTCAGAAGTTGGTGCTGTTATCGGTGAGGACATCGTGAGGGACTCTAAACCAGTGGATGATATTGGAACTCACGAAGTAGATGATGGAACGGGCCTCAAATTCCTTGAGCGGAATTTCCTCTGCCCACTTGGAAAAGAAATCCGTGGCGGTCTAGATGAACCTGCATTGGTGAGCTGTCGCCGGTGGATATGGTCCCACGAAATCGAGTCCCCATACCATGAATGTCCAAGAGTACTTGGTGGAGTGGAGAGGTTCTGGAAGCCGATGAAGGAAGTTAGCATGAACATGGAACATGTGAAATCTCTTGGAAAAATTAATACAATCATGGATCATAGATGGACAGAAGTACCATAGTCTGCAGATCGGATGGGACAGCTTCTGCCCAGCCTGTTGGGCACCACAGGAACCAACATGAACCTCTTGCATGACCAGTGGAATCTCGACTCCTTGGATTCAACGGAGGAGAACACCATCGAAACCACACTTAAAGAGGATCTGATCAAGACTAGGAACACTCTAGAGGAAAAACATGCAGCGCGCGGCATCAGATTCGCTCGCGTTTGGCCCAATCAGTAAGGCGGCAACCATTTTGGAGATACTCGAAAAAAGGGGCTCTCCAATCGGGAGTCACTTAAACCACTGGATCTGAACAGCTTAGTATTCCTGACGTGGAGGATCCAGTGGTAAGATGGCTTACTCACAGGATATCTTCATCCTCTAGGTTGACGGGGGCAATGACTCTCTGCTGTGCCACATGTATAATCAGATCATCTTTCATTGGATCTTCAAGTGATGTAGTTAAGTTGGCCAAAGTGTCCGCTCGACCATTCTGTGACTGAGGGACATGGGTAACCTCCGGTCGATAAGGGAACTAGGCCATTAGATGGAGGGTGAGCTCCAACAATAGTATGAGCTCTGGCTTTCTGACAACACAGCCACCGTTGAATTGCTTGATGACTAGCTCATAATCCCCTTTCACATGAAAATGGGGCACATCGATCTCAAGGGCCAGCTCAAGGCCAAAGACAAGAGCCTGATTCTCTGACTCATTGTTGGTGCAGCCTTCTGACAACAGGAATGAGTATGGTAAAATGGATTGCACTAGGGTAATGAAGACGATACCCTGACCCACTCTGTTGAGCCTAGGAGCATTGATCCTCCTACCAGTGGGACTCCGGGAGGCACCATAAAACTGAATTTTCCAACATGGGACGACTCGATCGACTGAGATGATTGCCTCATCAGGAAAATCCAGGTTCAGGGACTAATCTGCGGAGGTTGGGTGGGCAGCTAAAAAGTCTGCCAATGCCTGCCCCTTGATAGCATTCTGAGGCACAAACCTGATGTCGAACTGCTGGAGGATTACTGCCCACCATGCTAGATGACCGGTCAACATGGGGCGTTTCAGAATGTACTTAAGTGGGTCTACTCGGGAGACCAAATGTACCTCATGGTGATTTAGGTAATGTTTCAACTTCTTCACGGTGAATACGAGCGCAAGGCAGCTCTTATCGATGGGGGAGTATCTGGTCTCTTTATCTAGAATCATGCGGATGAGGTAGTAGAGACTCTTCTCTATCCCCTCATTGTTCTTCTGGGCAAGTATGGCACCAAGATATTGGTCCAGGACAGTCACGTACAAGATTAGCGAAATATCAGAGATGGGTGGCATCAAGACCAGAGGCTGTAGCAATTATTTCTTAATTTCATCAAGGGCAGTCTAGCACTCTTCATCCCATTCTTAGGCAGAGCCTTTCTTCATTAGCTGAGAAAAGGGCTTACACTTGCTATCCAGAATCGCAATGAATTGGCATCTATAGGCTAAGTGGCATTAAAAACCTCAAAGCTCTTAGATATTGCTCGGGGGATGCATCTAACTGATTTCCTTGATCTTCTCTTGGTCGATCTCAATGCCTCGGTACCTGACAACAAATCCAAGAAACTTCCCAGAAGTGACCCCGAAGGCACACTTCAACAGGTTCATCTTCAAGTGGCGGGAGCGGAGGAAGCCGAACACTTTCTCAAGGTACTTGAGATGGTTCTGGAGCTGTCAAGATTTGATCAATAGATCGTCCGCATAGCATTCCACCAATGTCTCTAGGATTGGCTTGAATAAGTGATGCATGGATCGCTGATAGGTGCCACCTGCATTCTTCAGGCCAAAGGGAAAAACCTGGTAACAAAAAGTACCTTGGGGTGCCCTATTAGCCGTGGACTCTTCATCCTTAGGGGCCATCCAGAACTGATTATATCCAAAGTAACCATCCATGAAGGAGAGGTATTGGAACCTTGTCGTAGCGTCAATCAACAATTCTATCACCGGAAGGGGAAAATCATCCTTCGGACAGTGACGATTGAGATCTCGAAAGTCGATACAGACTCTGATCTATCCGTTATTCTTTCTGATTGGAACAATGTTGGCTAGCCACTTGGGGTACTGGACCTCCTTGAAAAATTTTTCTTTGATGATCTTGTCAACTTCATCCTCGACCATGGCACTATGAGAAGGGTGCATCTTTCTGGGAGGCTTCTTGAACCTGTGATGGTTTGTCAGGAGACCGAGACGGTGGACAGCTACCTGAGGATCTAGTCCGGGAATCTCTTCATAACTCCAGGAAAACACGTCACGGTGTTGTTTAAGGAAGTCCACGTACCGCTACTGCTCCTCGAGGGACATAGCGGCACTGATCAATGTGGGTCTCAGACTTGCCTCGCTACTAAGGTTCACCTGTATGAGTTCATCGACCGTGTAAGAGACACCTTCTTCAAAGGTTGGGGGAACATCCTCCAAATTCTCTTCTTCGCTTGCGGAGGAGGGATTCCCAGCAGGTGAGGCTTCCCCTTGGCCGGAGGAACCTGACGGGAGGCTGGTACCAGCCTGGAAAATAGTAGAAAATGCATCAGAAGATTCACGCGCCGCTGAGACCATGGCGATAAAGGAAGTCGATCCAATCCCATCTGGCTTTTGGCCCAGGGGGCCACGCTGGATGATATCAAAGAGGTAGTGGTAAGTCGACTTGTGCTGTTTAATCATAGCCCAACGAAATAGACATGAATGACATACTGCTGTGGCCATGGGGCATACATTTCGATATCGTACAAGGGTAGGGGGTTCCGGGATCACCTGAGCCTGGTTTTTGTAGGAGTACGAGGTGATTTTCTTCCATCACATGGACTTGGGAATATTCTTTCCTCTTGTACCCGAGACAAAAAATAATTTCTCCATGTTGGGGGTCAGGGCCTCCAATCAATGGATTTGGAAGACATAGGTGTCATCTAGACCTGCCCAGGGGTCCCTGATGACCGTGGCGTGCTCAACCTCACTTACCAGAATTTGAATATCCTTGCTCTTGTAATAGTCATAATCCAGATAATGGGATTCACAAGAGGTGAAAGGAGATGCATAATATTGGAGTACGCCTAATCGAACATTAAGGGAGTACTTGATGCACTGGTGATATGATGAAGGGACCACCACGTGCAGGTGGAGCCATGGTCTACCCATCAAGGCATTATACGCGGTGTCCTTAGAGACGACCATAAATTCAGTACCAAAAACTAGGCCACCGAACTGGGTCTTCAGATGGATCTTGTAGACCGGGGTCTGATCTGTCCTATCATATCCCTAAATCCTTAAATCAGAGGGAGTCATGTCTTCCTCAGATAACCCCAGCTTCCACAGCGTCCATGTCAGGATAAGGTTGATCTCAGATCCGGTGTCGACGAGATAGTGGAGAACCTCCACACTATTAAATTGGCCGGTGATATACTGTGGGCGGATGTTCTACTATATGGGAGAGCCATCATCCTCTCTAGAGAATTAAATGATGGCCTAGCATTCAGCAGTCTCAACTGCTTCAGCATGAAAGGCTTCTACAATAGCTACCTCCGTCTCAACTGGAGGGGGCTCCTTAAAGACTCAATGAGGGCCTCATGGATATCTGATGACACACGGTGGGCTTTGATGATGGAAGGACTTTATGGGATGCCAACAAGGTTCTTGAGAACATTACACATCCGCGCCCGACATGAACTTCTGCTTACGGGAGGCCGTTCTATGATTCGAGGCATGGCGGTCCCTATCGGCTAGACCGACGACTGGCTAGTGCTGGGAACGTTCTTCTATTAACTAGTGAAAGCCTAAAGAGTAGCCGCTATATGTGGTCCGGAAGACTGAGGTCGACCTATAGTGGGTGAAGCTGGTCACGGTATGGCCGAAGTGGATATGCCTGATCTAGTAGCACAAACGGGGGTGGAGGCGGTCCTGACGATTCCAGATGAAGAGGCTGCGAGTGTTGAGATCTACGTTGGGCTTGTTGTCTGGTCTCAGTGGCATGCACGGCCTGGCTGGAGGTGCCGACTGATGCGCCTCGATGACCCATATGGATGCAGCTTCGCTGACGTTGGCGTCAGCTGGGGATGTTGGGGAGGTGCGCATGGTGTTCCCCCGCGTCAAGAGTCATAATGGGGTTTACCAGCTTGACGATGTTAACCGAAGCCTACCCTTGACTATCACTCGAAGAATCATCCATCACTGGGAGGATTCTGGGAGGGATCCCCATATCAGGGGGAATGAAGTCACCAAGAGTGTGATATGATGACGACATTGGAAGGGCATGTTGCTTCTTCTAGCGCCGCTGATGCTGGTTATTTTAGGAAGAGGCCGGCTGAAATAATGTTGCAGAGGTGGCAGTCGCAGCTTTTGAAGGCTCCAGATGATTCAGTCTTCCCGAATATTTCCACGGGAGTGAGAAACCCTTTTACAAGCCATCCAGTCATCGTAATTTTGGGATCCGTGGCTGGGAACCTGTTTCCACTAACCTTCATCGTCACTACTGGTATCTGACCTCACAAAGACACCCGCTACTTGTGTCGGGGCCGGGCCTAGCATGACTATGTTGTTATTGACCTGGTCTTGGAGCCAGTCCTTAACCACATAGCACTACTTGAGTGTGTACCCCAGAATCCAATGATAGGGGTAGTAGTTAGGGCGATCAGTGAGATTCGCCTCTGTCTGCCTTCTGCACTCAGGCAAGCGTACAATCCCCTACTCTAGGGCACTATAGAAGTAACCGAGGACCTGATTCTCACTGAACAAGTAAGTACAGTGTATTATTTCCAGACAGGAAGCCCTTGTATCCTGACCTTGACGAGGAGCCAGAGGGTCCTGTCGAGGAGGGGGACCCTAATTGTCCCACCTGGGCGGTGATGAAAAATTCTGCGGGGGCGCCTACTGATTCCGAGGATGCTGCTGAGCTAGAGGCAGTGCCTGAGGTTGAGGGACTCTACGACGCTACGGGGCCGGTGCTACTGGTAGCAATTCTAGCTACCTGGGGGCTTCTATATGGGCCACCGTGGTGGGCTCAGGTCTGATATCTCTCCTTGCTGGGATTACAGGGAGCAACAGATGTGCCTGTATGTCCTGTTATAGGGCTTCCTCGAGGCACTGTTCCTTTTCTGAGAAGTCTCGGAACCCTCCAGGATAGTTCTGAGTGATCAGGTAGAGAACCAATTCCTTCTTTACATTCCCAACACACATTGTCAGTAATTTCTCCTGAGTCAGTGGCATGTCAATGGAGTATGTGAGCCCCTTCCACCGGGAGATAAAGTCTGCGACTCACTCATCAGGCCATTGTTTTCACTTGAGGAGGTCTGCGATGCTGGTCTTCCGGGAGGTAGAGATGAACTGGTAGAGGAACTGCCTGCAAAGGTCCTCCCAACTGGTCATGGATCTGACGGGGATCTGGATGTACTAGACGAATGCTGACCCCTCCAGTGTCTGAACGAAACAGCGGATCTTTGCGGCCTCATACTGTGCTAGAGTCCCCAACATGTGCCCACACCTTGAGTTGAAGTGGGCTAGATGTTGCGGAAGGTCTCTTGTCCCGTTAACGGGGGAGAAGGTGGGATTCCAAAGACCCGGATGTGCCGAAATATCATCTACCCAGGCCGAGTATGGCTTTCCATCTGGTGGGATTGCCACCTGTCGCGTTTCCAATTCTTCAAGGCGGGATATGAGTGCCACTGTTGGATCATCTGGGCAGGGGTCTCTGTCTTGACGAGGATCCCTAAACACAAGTGTGTTTCCATGCTCTTCAACATAGTAGACAAGTTCAGTGAGTGATGGATCAACTGGTGGAGTGGCCTACGGGAAAACTGGGGGAACCTGGGCTAGATTCCTCGGATTTCCGCGCCGTTCGGGAGGGTTTGGTGAGACATACTGCGCCCTCTTGCCATGAGTTCTGGATTCAACACTATCAGTAGGAGCGGTATGGTCTGGGTTTCATGAAGGTATCTCAATGGGGGGAAGTTGTTCTGGCCCATGCTACCCTGGCCTAGGATCACCATAGTCGGGTCATCGCTCTATAGCACATTCGGCCATGAGTTCATCGACCAACCTTTTCTTCTCAACAAGTTGTTGGTGCAACATGGGATTCTCGGAGTCTTCCTCCATATTTTGAACTGAGGTAGATGGGTCAGAGTGCTTGACAGCTACGATATGCTCGTTACCCTTACTGACATTCCGGCTGAGCACTAACTCCTCGCTGGGCTCAAGGAGACCTAGGAGGTTCCTTTGCTGATGAGTAATCCTCCCTGATGGGTCCAACAGTGGCGACACACCCTCAGGGGGTAAGTCTCCATAGAGAAACTCCAACTCATCCTCCTTATCCACTATGTTGGAAATGTGGACCGTGACCCTTCCCGGGGGCATGTCCACAATATCGCATAGCGAGTCGGGCTGCTGTCGAATAGGGATGAAGATGAGGGAAGCATACTACCCCAACCACGGACATGCATGTGGGGGGTAGCCTCCCTGATGATTTTGCAGAGTACATTGATACTCTGAACGCATTGCTATTGGAGGGCCTCACGACGGCCTGGTGACTCGAGGCACTGGGCCACATGGAGTGCGACCAGATCAACTAGAAGACACTACTCGCTGATGTCTTCAAAATGCACTCGGCTCCTAGGATAAACCATGCACCGATGATGGCGACTGAAATGCGTCGCCTAGAGGGTGTAGCGAAGTGACTCAACTTCCTCTAGGGTGAGGAACTCGGGTATGCATAAATCCTGTGCTACCACTGGCCAGAACTTATTGGGGAAGTGGTCCATTTAAAGGATGATCTAGAAGATCCTCGGCTCAAATTCAGGGTCTGGACCTTGATTTACCCACTCACCAACTGTGGGTGGTTAGGGAACTGACAACGGTACTGAGGCAGACTGCTGGGATGACAGGTTGTCCATTGGAGAATACGGCGAACGAGATAACTGACTGCCGATTATTGGGTTGTCCACCGAGGAGTGTAGTGACCTGGCTGCTACGTCACGATAGGATTGGATGACGGCTGATGTTCCTTGATTAGGGTCCAAGGCTGCTGGTGGTGGGTCGCGCCGCTGCTTGCCCTCTATTGGTCCTCAGAATAGCTCTCCATGATCTCTTGTGGGGGTAGAAAGCACTTCCTGTGATGATGGTGGTGACTGCACGACCGTAACCTGTGGGGTCACCAAAGTTTCCTCCTCCTAGATAAACCTACGGAGAGAGGCAGGAATCTTTTGGACCTCGCATTCTGGGAGTACTAGGCTAATGCGCCTCATCCCTGCCCTGGCCCTTGACTTAGACGAGTGAGGGGAGGGTTCCTGAGGTGAGTCGCACTCTGATTCAGAGTCTGAGAAGTGGACCGGTTTGATCTCCGTCTGGGCCTTCCCAGGATTCTTCATGTGGTTGTAGCGACCCGCCTTCCTGCCCTTGGGTGGCTCCTCGGGACAGGGCCGATTTCTAACATGGGGTCCTTCAGTCGCACTAGTGCCAGGGCATAGAGGATTTCAACTTGAGATAGCTGGGGTGCAGGGAGCACCGGGACAAATGTTGAAGGGGACATAGAGAGGACCTCCATGAACATCACTTGAGTGGGAAAAACCTCTGCTAGAACTGGCAGGAGCATGGGGAGGACCTCCATGCTTGGTACGGGTGTAGCGAGATGGCCTTCACCCCTCTGGTTGCCAGGGCGAGGAGGGCCTTCGCCAGCTGTGGAGAGGACATAGGGAGGATCCCCATATTGGAGAGAGACCGGATGGGTAATGACTCCACGTGGATGGTCGAGGGCTGGAGGAAGGGCTCCATACCCAGTGTGTTGGGAACAGGAGGGGCTTCCGTACTGAACATCACCACCACGGGGCAGACCTTCATTCGAATTGGGGGTAGCATGGGGTAGACCTCCATGCCAAGCCTTGATGTGGGGAAGAGCCACGCTCTCTATGGTAGTGGTATGGGGAGGACCTTCGTACGAGGTAGCATCACAACAGGTTGGTTCACGACGACCCCTGCTCATGCCTATGACCAAGAGAGTCAACTCAGCCTTCCCGTGGGGTAGTTGGGGACTCTATCCTGGTTAGGTGTAGGAGCACCCCTGCTCAGTGTGTTCATGGACTTGATGATATGTGTTGTTAGTGGATCAGGACACATTAGCCATCGACATTGACTCCCCTTGACAGGCGTCCTCAGCTCATGCCCGACGCTGGCGCCGGGTCGGGGGAGCCGGTGTTGGTGGTGCAGGTGCATAGCTTACCTCCTCCTCCAGCAAGGCCGAGTGGCGGTGCTGACACAGCTGGGTGGGGGCCCTTGCTGGGAGCACCTGGATTGAGACTCTGACCGGGTTGGGCCGTACATCTACCACCTCATTAGCGTAAAGTAGGGAATCGTCAAAGCTCACTAGGGATAGGCTCCTGAAATGATTGAATGTTGGGGTGGGGAGCAGTGGCTCCCTGTGCGGCCCTCGGGGGTGGTGTTGATGGCGGGGCCTGGATGCCTCCATGTCAAGGCTGGCCATATCCTGGGTTGGGATTATTCCCTCCTCCTCGTAATGACGTACGTGGTTGTTAATTACCCTTCATTGGATAACTTCCAATGGGGAGATTGGGCGTGGCAGCCCTATGGTCGTGGACAGAGAAGTCATTGTGGAAGCGGTTAAGCTATGCAGAGCGGCTGGGCGAGCGTTTCCCCTGCCCCTGCGTAGGTGGGTGGGCGATGATCACATTCCTGTGAGAGTAACATGATTCATGAGAAGCAGAGAGATGAAATCATCATTACCGAAAGGAAAAAGGAAATGACGACCAATTCCCCAGTTCCATCCCTCCTTCCATGACCGGTAAGAGGGATCCACGCTGACAACGTCGCAGAACGGGATGTCCAATGTTCTACTACCCCAACTTCTGGTGAGTTTCACGCCAGGCCCGCTATTTTCTTGGTAGGACCCAATTCCAGATAGCTGGATCTGGTGACATGTCAATCCATGGATGCCCCGAGCATTACTAATCTCCATTTTGAGGAGAAGACATTCACGTCAGGTTGACCATTTCGGTTTCCGACACTATTTCTGGGGCACACGTGTCCGTCTGCTTGAGTGCGACATGCACGGATTTGTTACCCCGCATTCCCACTTTCCAGAGGTGGGCGGAATCCATTCCTTATTCAGGGACGTTTGATCCTTGATCATAACAGGATGATGGGATGTCGGTTCTTCCTTCTGTGGATTCCTCCTCAGAACTCATCACCTAGTCCGGGTCTCCCTCATAGATTTATACATTGTTCTTGAAACTCTTCCTAGTGCCATATCTTCTTGGACACAAGTTAATTACACTGCTTCTGTCAGGAAATTCCAAGGGGTACTATCAGGGAAGTAACCTTCGGTTAAGGGAGTTTTCATGCTGAGCATCACTAAAATGTTTGGACACTGGGGATTGGTGTGTCTCTCTTCTGTCCCTTATTATAGGGCTTATCGAGGGTGTGGAATCTCGAGGCATCCCACATCGAACTTAGGGAATTTTTTTCCATGGGCACGAATCTGAGGTTTTCCTCAGCTTCCCATTCTTAACACAGGGTATGTCGTGAGTTTAACATCCAGCGGAGATAGATTGGACTGATTAGAACACCGATTAGAGTGGATCAGACGGACGAACCCCCTTGGAGGGAACACCGATACTAGGGCCAAAACGTGGGTGGCTTCCCGAATGATGTGGGAGGGAATGTGGTGGCATGATCTCACCGGGATATGGTGGCCTGGGAAAGAATAAGGATGGATGATGGTTTTGGGATTGATCCTCGAAGAGACATCCTACGTATCCCCATGGAAAGGAATAAAAGTTAGCGTAGTTTATTTGATGACAACATACCATCGAATAAGGTTGACATTGGC
Organism: Viscum album; assembly: GCA_963277665.1. NCBI lineage: Eukaryota > Viridiplantae > Streptophyta > Magnoliopsida > Santalales > Viscaceae > Viscum > Viscum album. Next base: position 1,951,848,451 of record OY728153.1, on the reverse strand, counting down.
TTACCACTGAAGGAGGTTTCAACGGCTTACCGCTGGATGAGGTCGAACCAAAATGAAGGAGGTTGGAACAATCGGGTGGTGGGCTTGAACCTCGTGGAGGATTCCTACGTACCATGCCTTGACATGGATCAATGTACTCATAGTTTGGGTGGCAGAAAGGGGCTTGGCACACCAACATAGGGTTGTCCGGATGAATGGACGTTGGGATTGAACCTCATGGATTCTTCCTACGTACCTTTCCTTGGAAAGGATCAGATACCTCATAGTTGAGGTATGGTGTGGGGATTACACTCTGAGGCGGCCCAAGGTGTTGGTGAACTGACATGAAGGAGGTCGGAAGGACTGGGTGGTGGGGGGCTTGAACCTCATGGAGGCTTCCTACGTACCATGCCTTTACATGGATCAAAGTCCTCATAGTTTGGGATGGGTTTTGTCGGCGAAACGACGTGAAGATAGACCGGGGGTCTGATGAGTGATGGGCTTGAACCTCGTTAGGCTACCTATATACCATGCCTTAACATGGATCAAAGTTGTCATAGTTTGGGATAGAGAGGGGCTTAAATCTCAGGGAGTCTTCCTACATACCATGCCTTGACATGGATCAACGTCCTCATAGTTCGAAAAGGTTGTGGAATACAGTTTAACTTCATGCGGGATGAGGGTGAACTGACGCGAAGGGGGTTGGAATGACCAGGTGGTGGTGGGCTTGAACCTCAGGGAGACTTTCTGCATACCATGCCTTGACATGGATCAAAGTGCTTGTAGTTCGGGAAGGGGGTGGAATACATTTTAACTTCATGCGGGATGAGGGTGATGTCATGGTAGATGCTTACTCCAAGCCCACATGAGTCATTCTTGCTGTGAGAAACAAGAGGAAGCAAAGTCATAACGACCAAATTGTGAAAAGTGCATCCGTAGGAAGGGAAGAGGGGCTTACGCGTTGAGCGGCCCAAGAAGTTTCGGGGCTTAATCTAGGATGGTGGCCGAAGGGAGACAACGCATAGTGAGAGAGGGATTTGGGACTGAAGAAAGTAGGATCCCTATTCCCTATCATGCCCTCCGCTGGCCTTGGGATCGAGGAAGTGAGGAGGAGTCGGGGTGCTTCCATCTATATGAAAGGTTAGGGGCTTACACCAAGGTGGCTGCCCTTCCCCGTAGACAAACGCCACTCCAATAAAGAGGATATCATCCCCTATGAGGGTTGATACCATCGTCGTGGAGAAGAGTAAGAGTGGAGAATGTCCGAGGCGGGGGGATCCTACATGCGAGGCATAGGGCCATGTCACAATTTAACATCATGTGTTGAGGACGATGGTGCTTGGTAGTTTAACGTCCTGCGGCTCAGATGAGGTGGGTTTGATCCAAACCCCTAGGACTTACATAACTAGTACCTTCTGCTCCTTGGTGTAGAGAGGGGATAGGAAACGCCGTAGAAAGGGGGTGTCGCGGAGAAAACCATCGAGGGGTCCACGTTATCATGGCTATGCGAAGAAAGAATAGAAATTAATGAGCCTATGCGAAGAAGCATTAGGAGAATCAATGCAACAGGTGTATCATCCATGGGACTTTGAGATCACATCATGCAAACCAGGAGGGTTGCACGAGAAAAGGATTTCCGAAGAAGAGTGGTCAATAGGCAGTGGCCTTGTGGAGTTGTGTAACTCTACATGGTGGAGGGAATTTGTGAAGGGGTGTTCTTCACAATGTGGGGTGACTTAGCCTTAGCATGTGGTGGAGGTGCAAATGGGAGGTGCTTCTCAAATTGGAAGGGAGTTCACGGAGCACAACCTCATGGAGAAAATGTTCCTCGTGAAGCAAGGTGTCGGGATGCAATTTTCTTCGTGAGGTATAGTGACCCCGCCTTAGCATGTGGATCATGTGTACATAAAGGGTGTTTCACAAATCATAAATGCTCCGTGATCACCCGGGTCCCCTTGGGGATCCCCTTCCTTCGCGAAGACCCTTAGGCTTCACCAAGGGCATCCCTCTCAGAAGAGGGGATCAAAACGGGATGAAGGGGAGGCACTTCACGGAGTATAAGTACCTCACACAACTCATGGTTCGTAGAGAGGAATTATGCTTCGCGATTCTGGAGCTGGGAAGCTGAATGGTCGGATTGTCCATGCTCTGGGCTCAGGGGGAGCCTGGTATTTATAGGAAAGAGGTGCCATGGAGCAGATCTCACACGACGCGAAGAGGGGTCTAGTGTCTTCACGGTGGGATTGTGAAGGTCATATGTGTTTGCGGAGCATCCTGCCTCCTTGCTTCGCGGTAGGGGAATGAAAGTTAGGTACGGTCACGGTGCATCCCACCTCCGTGGTTCTCGACAGGTGCGTGAATGTCAGGTGCTGTCGCGGAGCATCCCGCCTCCTAGCTTCGCTGCGGGGCGCGGACGTTAGGTGCAGTCATTGAGAATCCCTTATCCTTTCTTCGCAGGGGGGGGGGGGGGGGGACGTGAGGTGCAGTCACGGAGCATCCTGCCTTCTTGCTTCACGGTGGGGCGCGAACATCAGGTGAGGTCGCGGAGCATCCCTCCTCCTTGCTTCGTAGCGACCACGGTGTTGGGGGATCTCTACTAAAGGACTTCACGAGGCAGTCAATGGGGCCTTCTATAGGCCTCTTATATGTTCCAAATTTTGGTTCCAACAGTACCTTCGGGTAACAACACTAACAAGGTGCATCAGGACTTACATGATCGTAACCTAGTAAACAACAACAAACCTTACTGCACACATGGTTTAACACTACTTGGGGATATGGTTTGAAACTTCACAAACCTTTTATGAACCATCTTGAAGGATTTAAATGGAAGTTGGATATTAATAACCTAGGATAAACCTAAGGTGTCATAGATTAAATATGGCGTCAAAATTAAAAAATCCTATATGTTATCTTTCATGATTACATGGTTACTCAACATGATAACTATAAATTAATATATGTGTTTGGCTTCAGTCGGTGGACAGAAACTGAAGGAACCATGCTAATGGTGATTTGTGACAAAAAATGAAATGACAGTCCTTCTGAACTATTGTATTCTATGGGATATGGAATGGAAAATCTCATTGTTATGCTCACCCAGCTTTCTAAAGCTATATATCATGGTGGGCTTCCAAATGGGAAATTGAGGGAACAACATTCTGTTGAGTCCTTCCTAAGGCAATGTCCACATTCTTTTAGTGAGTATTATTATCCACTTATTGCTGAAAAATGGATCAATAATATTGAAAAGAGATTCTATCTTATCAAATTTTCAGAATGAGAGAAAGTAATTCTGGCTGTTTATTAGTTAGAAGGTGAAGCAGACCAGTGGTGGAATCTAATAAAGAATACTAGGAGGCAAGATTATATTGAACCCATTGATTGGGATAAGTTTATGAACTTATTCATCAATAAGTACGTTCCTAATTTTCTATGTATAAAAATGGAGAAGTATTTTCAAAATATAAATATAATGAATAATGAATTTGGTGGTACCTATGAAGAAAATTTCACATGACTTACGAGGTATGCTTCTAGAATTATCGTCCATATTAAAAGTAATGTTGATAGGATCTTTAGTGGATTAATGTCAAGTTTCAGAATGGAATTATACATAAGATAATTTAGTAGCTATGAATAGATTTTGTGTTGTGGAATCTAGGTTGAAATGGAGGACGGATTTACATATCAATATCATGGTTTCTAAAAGAAGGGGCAGATAATGTTCAAATAAAAATCTAAAATCGATCGAGAAAAGAAGATTATATTTTGTTTATACTCTATGTATAGGAATAACTTGGGATGAAAATTTCTTAAGGGGACTGATAAATGTTTTAAGTGTGGGAAAGAAGTTCAAATGACATTTTATTGCTGATGTGATGGGAAATATTTATCTAATGATAGAGATTAGGCTACAAAAAATGAACCCCACACTTTAATGCTTAAATTGAATAGAAAATGGGAATTATGATAATCGTTTCCCAAATATAAGGGTTAATGATGATGATTGACATCAAAAACCTATTAAATACAAATATAAAGTGAAATATAAAACATTACCTATTGGTGATGTGGAGTACAACAATGATGCGGTGGAATGATTGAATGTTTATGTATTGGAATTAAATAATAATTTTGTAGAAATAATTTTATGGTATCATATAAAAATGAAATATCTAAAGATTGATCCACTATATTTTTTCCTTAAGGATTTGAAATCATAAGTTGAAGGGTAGTACTAAACATAATATGTAAATAAGGTGGTAAGTTGATATTTTTGGAGAACACACGATTAAGGGAAGGATAACACATAATGACGGTTATATAATAGGATTTACATGTTTCATTTCATGATAGGATAAATGGGATAATACCGATGACCTTAGAATTATTATTTAATATGATGACAAGGTGGTTTAAGGATTGATTTTATAGATTTACCATATGGGGAAAGAGTTAATTTTTGAAAGAATGCATGTTTTCACTACAGTTTTATGGTAATTAATGATATTAAAATGTTTCAATAAATTATGTGATGGTGGTATTGAAATTTTTAGTATGTGAAAAATAAAATCTATATCAAGTTTCTTGAGGGATTAATTATATGTTTTTTTGAAATTTAGTAACCTTATTTTGAATGTTTTTGATTTTAATATTTCATAATGTTCATAAGGGTGACAATTTATGAGATTTTTTTGAGAATATTAAAAAGAGTTTTTAGATATTGAAGTCATATCTCTCTCTATGAGGATTCATGTATATTGGATAACTTATTATAATTTTTTTTGATAAATATAGATGGAATGTAATTTCATTCAATTTATGGATCTCATGATCTGCTAATGCTTTTAGAATGAATCAATCACCTTAATTTCTCAGAAAAAGAGATGAAGTGGAAAATTTTCAGGGAAAAAAGGATGATATTGTGATGAAATAAAGAAAGTATATCTTCTCATGAAAATTATCCAACTTCAGGGAAATTATGTTGGAACCAAAAATATTATCCTAGTACCTTCATTTATGATGAATCAAATAGTCTCTTAAAAAATTGTAAATTTAAGGCATTGTGATTGTTAACTTTATCCTAACCATGTTCTCTATCACTCTCCACCCACAAAAAACAGTTATATTTCTCTTCAATGTCCATGTTTTCACTTTCCACTTATAATTTCCAATATAGGAAAACAAGTATGATTTACTCTGGGTAACTATTATGATTTCAACTTTTCTTTTCTAAAAGGAAGTTTTAGTATTTATTTTTAGGATGTGGTTTTCTATGAAAGGACTTTTAATGTATTAAAAAATTGATAACCCTATAACATTTTTGGCGATAAATTCATTTTATGGGGGTAGAATATAACACCCTGTGATTTTTGGAAATATTTTTTGAGTTAATTTAATATTTTTGAAACATTTTATTTCACATGACACTGAATATAACTTGTGTTATATGAAAGAACCATGTTATTATTTCATTATAGGAAACACCAAGTAAATTTTTTACTACATGAATCACTAATATAAGATTATAGTATACAAAACACTTTGTTTTTTCTGTGTTACAAACAATGTTGAGTTCTTTCGATAACTTACGTTACACACATGACCGTGTTTCATCAAACAATAGTAGATTATTAAAATATTCTTATATAAATAAGATATAACATAACCTAAAAATTATCATTTGTTATTAGTATTTACTAAATTATAAAAATATAGGTTTTATAAGATGAATTTATTTTTTTTATAAATTACTTGTAAAGTAAAATATATACCAATTGAATGTAAAGGAAATATTTTTATTTTTATGCTCCCAAATTCATTTTGTGTTCATAAATTAAATAAATTACAATTAATTAATTAAATTAATGAAATATATAAGTTTAATATTAAATAAAATATTTTTTATATTTATCTAATATATTTTATAGGAATAAGATTAGAACCAACTAAATTTTATGCACAAACACCAGTATTTTTTCAAAAGAGTGATTTTATCACCTTTTAATGAAGAACAAAATTTAACACCAAATTTTGACACTTTTATAAATTATATTTTAGAAAATAAACTTCTTATTTTAATTTTTAATATAAAAATTTACTTTGATTGATACTTTGGCATTTTTCTGATAAGTTTTATGATTTGATGAATGGTAAAAAAAATATTAATCGTAAATTGGAAACAACTTTTTAAATCGAAATAATTTATTTGTTAAATTATATATTTTATTGGGTTTAATGTATAATTAGATATCTTTTTTATCATTTAATATAATCTAGTTAATTGGCATCAATTTTACATTGAATTTAGATATAAAAAGTTCAATCTTTTGTATATTTTAACTTTAATTACTTCTTTTTTTCGCCCCATTAATGAGATTAATTTTAAAATAATTACTAAAACTTCTATGTTTTAAATTTTTTAAAATGAACTCCATATTTATAATCACATGGTACAAATTATTTAAAAAATTTTCTTTTATTTTTTGGAATTATGAATAGTAACTTTAATAATTTGTTATTAAAGTGGTAAAAAGGTAAATCAAGTTATTAAGGGTAAACAAATAATATTTTAAATGATACCAAATTACCCTAAAACATATCCTAATTTTATTGTATGAGTGGGTTTAAATAAAAAATTATCCTTCAGAAGAAATTATAACCTTTTTTATGAAACTTGGATGAGAGTAAGACATTTATTATATTTTTTTAAAAGAAAAGTTAATGGTTTCATACTCATATTTTCAATAACTATATCATTTTTAATATATGGTTATACATTAGATATATTTGAATATAAATATTCATTTAAATTATAATTTGTTTTATTTATCATGGTAATTTGTTTTTAATTTTGAAGAAATAAATTAATACCTTAATGGCTTATACAATGATTATGAAATAATTATTTATTTAATAGAAATAAAAAATAAAGGAAATTAAAAATATTAACATAATGATAATTTTAATTAATTAATGTCATAAATTAATTTTTTATATTATTTTGACATGTTATGGATAATTTAATATAGCTGTTTCGAAGATATCATATTGTTATGATATTTTTAAAAAGAAAAATAATGAATAGTGTAAAAATTGGCACTAATGATATTTTTTGTAAGTAATATTTAATGAAATTATTTAAAATTCATAAATATATTAAACAAGGAAAATATTATGGGATATGTTCTAAAATATCATAAATTTACCATTTATGGTCCAATTTAGACATTATATGTAAAACTTATATTCTATTAACATTAAAAACATTATTAGAATAGTTAAAATTAAAATGGGTTAACTAAGGTTTAATAAAATAGATACTGTTTGAAATTATATAAAATCTCTCTAAAAGTAATTTAATTATTATATTAAAAAACTATATAATCTTATCTTAAAATATGTTTCATTTTTGAAGCATTTTTATTGTGTTTTAATTTATTATAAATTAATAATTTTTGATATTCTAAAAGTGCCCCCACCGTCATTACAAAAGGAATCCTCCTCCCTCATCTCATTTCATCACATTGAGCCTATTATCTCAATAAAACCCTAAAATGTCCAATATACACATCTCTAGACATATTCTAGGGGTTCTCTTCTTCCCAAAGGACCAACTCGATAGTCTTTTAGAGGTGATCTACATGATCTGTCCCGAAGAAGATGTAATTTCTCTTACCGATCATTCTCATTTTCTACTCTTGTTTAACTATAATAAATATAGGATATATATCTTAAAATTATAACTTCATAATCCTGAATATTGTGAAATTTTATTATTATTATTATCACACCAATATACAACACCATTCCCATAAAAAAAGAAAGTATCTCTCATGCGTACGTTTGGATAATCATCACCACGTCGCTATACAATTCATTTTCCATCACAATATTTTATGAGAGATTATTGTGATGGGTTTAATATTTATATATAAAATTTATAATATAATTAAACTTCTTGAATGTTAATATCATTTCAAACTTTTTATCATTCAGCTGATATTTTGGAAAAATGATAATGTCGTTCATGCGTTTGTATGGCTTACCATCTCCACGATGTGATGTGATTTGTTATTCACCAATATTTTACATGGATGGTAATAAGTATGAATTTCATGATTATATATGTTTTATATGACATAAAAATGATTCTATAATGATAATATAATATATAATTTCCATTCCTTTAACAAGATAAGAAAATCAAAATAGCGTTCATGCGTACGTATGGCCTACCATCTCCGTGAATGTTGTGTTTTATTTTATATCCCGAACATTCATGAATCACTATGAATAAATATCTAATAAATATATATATGATGTACATATCATTATTATCATTATAGTGATGATGAAATCACGATTTAAGTAATAAGACCAAGGACAACAATTTAAAACATGAAAAAAACAATATGGATATTTCCCGAACTATAACATTAACAAGGAATAAATATTAAATGGGTAATATTGGTTCATAAGTAAATCATACATGAAATCAATAAATATAAAAATATATTTATATTATATTACTATTATTTATTTTTATATCTATAATAAAATTATATTTATTATAGAGTTTTTTTAATGTGTGTGTGAGAAGTTAAGATTCATGGTAAGCGATTTCTGCCTCACTTTTATTTTTTGTGAGATATAGGCCATGTTCACCACAAATTTATTTTTTGTGTTTTATATGATAACCATGAATTTATTCTATCATCCTTATCCTTCAAGTTATAGGAATTTAAATATCTATTTCTTAATTTCACTTTCATGGGGTTTTCTGTTAAAATATTATAGAATCAATAAGGTAATTTTGTCTAAATTTTCCTTCTTTGAGACACATGTTATATTATGTTGATATATTATTTTATGAGGTATATATTATGAAATACGAAAATATATATCATGAATATATTTTTTTTCATGATATTTTATGCTTCATGTAATTTTATTCTCCATTCGGTCAAAAATCTATCTTCCTTCAAAACAATATTTTATAAAAACGTTCTAAAAGCGTTTTAAATGATATTTTAAGAATATTCAAGAAAATTTATCTCAAAGTTGTTTAAAAAGGTTTTAGAGCTTATATTAAAATTTTTAAAGATCATTTTCAATGAAAAATGTTTTCTAAATGTTTAATGATTTTAATAGTGGTCTTCAATGTGGAAGGAATATTTTCGTCAAGAATTATTTTCTAGTGAGCTCTCAAAACTATTTTTTCATATATTATAACATTATTTTATGTTAATTACGATTTAATGGGGATATTTTTCAAGTTTATTATCCCTATTATTTTTTTAGTTAGTTTATTTTTATTATGGAATGATATTTATGAAACCCATTTCTTTTCCATGGGTCGTGTTATGATTGAATGGTGTTTATGAAGCCCATTTCATTCCATGGGTTCTGATATGATGAATGATTTATGTTATTATGGGAAAAATATTTTTGGTTTTCATTATGTGATGATGGAGACCTATATCACTATCCAATTCATTGGGTAATGATTTATATCTAATGAGATAAACATTGCTGGAATAATGAGTGAACATAGTTTAGTAAAGGAATTTTCCTTTAAGATTGCGTTGGTAGTGAACGTTGACTACTAAGATGGTCAAGGGAGTAATCTATGACAACCAATATGGTATGGGGAGTGAACCCCTACTACTAATTTGGCCTCCAATGAAATTACTTTACTACTAAGGAAATAATTTTATATTCTTATGTGTCTGCCACAAATTCTATGTCTTATTCTCATATTATGATTTCATGGGTTATGTTCTTTATTTCCTTAAGATTAAAGTCTTATGAACTGCCAATATTTACACCCCGATTCATACTTATGATCATTGATATACATTATATTATCTTTTATTCTCATGATATTGTTCTCATACCCTTATTCTCATGATTATTCTTCCATACATATCACTTATGTACTAGCGTTTACGTTTCAATGTTTATAAAAGAACTAAGTTATTATGGTCTTTGGGCCTGTGTTTGTGTAATGTATGAAATTTTACTCAAAAATGATTTAATTTAAATGTATTTCAATCATTCTCTGTTATAATAAATTCTAAGAAACATGGTCCTAGTGGGTTGTTTTAGCTAATAGATGTTCTAAGTGGAAGTTGGTGGAAATTTTAATGGATTTATTGACTAGTTTACCTCAATCTTCGAGTTTCTAATATTTCATATGGGTGATCATGGATAGTTTAATGAATGAAACTCACTTCTTCATGATAAATAACTTTGGTTTGGAGGATGACTTATCAAGGTTGTATTTGGAAGAGAATTTTAGGGTCTATGAGGTTATTATTATGATTATCTCTTATCATGATACCTATTTTACCTCCCAAGTATAAATATGTATCAATTATTGTATCATCTCATAGATAACCCTGAACAAATTCTTTTATATATAGATAGATATTCAGATGAATAAGACAATACATACATTGGAATAATTGTTTTGTTAATGAATTTTGGAATTTAGAGTTTCATTGATGAATATTATAACCATGGTTGGGTTTTCATATATAAATAACTATAACTTGACCATTGGTATACCCTTGTTTGATTCACTATATGGATAATATTTTATACTATTGTTGAGTTAGACTGAGGTTTAAGAATCAATAATTATTATATTAAAGTGGGCGAGAATCATAAACAATAAGTTGTAGGTTGTTGTTGAGTTGATAAATAGAGCTAAAAATCATTATGTTTATTATATTGATCATAGGAAGAGGAATATGGAGTCCGAAATTGGATATAATATATTATTAAAGGAATATCCTCATTTTGGGAAGTTTATGTGAGCTTTTTTCTATCGTAAAAACCTCAATCAACATTTTCCCCTTTTAATGTCGCACGTTAGTGACCATAAAGTTGTCTCTCGAGGAGGTTGCAATTAGAGTCGCAAAACTATCACTTTTTTTTGTTTTAACATGAAGTGAATTTTTGTTATTTGAAAATAGAATTAAAAAAAAATG